>JALAZF010000082.1:14800000-16000000 GCA_022829125.1 Lathyrus tuberosus | reverse complement strand
CAGACCAATCAATTTTTGAGGAAGGAAGTGTTCTAAGCATCTCCTCTGTTGCCCTGGATCTAACTCTTCTTATCTCATCCTGAATACTCCATGACCCGGTAGCAGAAGAATCCCTTTTATACTGCATTTGAGCATCAGCAAATATGAAACAACTAATAATAAAAATTGAAAAATGCAACTCAATCACCCTTAATGACAACCGAGCTATGATTGATAGGGGCAGTGCATGTAACTTTCTTGACAAATGATATTCCAGAGCATTCAACATTTTACTAAGAGACATCATGCAATTTGTAGGGTTTTAGATAAGGAAGTAAAGATTTTGTAAACAAAAAAAAAGGAAGTAAGGAAGAGAGAGGATACATAACTTCTTATTAACACTAGACCTCTAATCTTAATTAAAAGATAATCTTAGCAAGCTTAAATGCAGAGTAACTCTTGTAAAATCATACCTTAAAATATTATCCTTTCCCCTCAGTTAACATGCTTGAACCATGATATCCCCACATACCACAGTTATTAATCCCGGATAGCGGAGCGGAGCGGCCGGCTCCAAAAATGGGATAGCGGGATAGCGGATAGCGGGATAATTTTTGTTGACTTTTTAGAATTGACTATTTTTAACGAATAATCTATATAAATAAAACAACCATCTTAAAAGTTTTATAAAAATTTAACTAATAAAATAAAGATGAATTAAAGATTTAGTTATTTATTTTATTATTCTTATTATATATTTTATTTTTATTAAAAGGAGGGCATAAACTCAATATATTATTATTATTTTTATTCACAATATTGTAGAGTACAGAGTACAGGCTGTACTATATGTATTAAATATGTCATTATCATTTTTATTCACAATGTTGTACTGATACATATCGTTCAGCATGACAATGTACTTTGCAATATATTAAATAATACTTTTTACAGCTGTACAGCTGTAAAACATAACTTTTTGACTTTTCCATCCTTATCATCTCCCTCTTCTTATGTGTTACTCTTTCTTTTCTCTTCCTTTCTCGCCATTTCTTATTTCTACAGTTCTCTTCCTTCCTTGCAAACGGAAAAAAAAATCAAAAAAAGAAAAACTCCGGCAACCGCTCCGCCCGGGAAATAACCGCTCTGCGCGAACCGCTATCCCACTTGTAGCGGCCGCGATGTTAAACTGCGATGTGCGGCGCTCCTCCGTAGCGGAGTGTGGCCGCACCGGGACAAGATCCCGGGATAGCGCCGCTCCAGGCCGCTATTGATAACTCTGCCACATACATTATTAACATCTTTCAAATTCGGTTTTTATATTTTCTGTAGTCAACCAAAGGAAATGGTGTTCAACATTTTTTAAATAAAAAAGACACTTTCCATGATCTATACGTTGTTCTCTCTACTTTGTATTCATTTGCCTTGTACTCTTCTTATCACAATTTGCCCGCAAAATTTAAACTTCATGAATTTCAATTATAAGAAAATTTCTTGTTTACCTATTCTTCATATAGCAATGTCTGTTCAAAACGTAAGGATCATTCTCTAATTATATTTTCAGAAACGAATTCGATGAGATAAAGGTAAAAGTCCAGTTTGAAGGCAAAAATAGCTCATAAGAAAATAAGAATTAAAATGATGTATACATTATTTCAAAATTCAAAATAAGTAACACATTGAATGTCACCTTATTCAAGGATGCCGTAGAATTCCCACCAAATAGATGCGGTGTTTCTTCTTTAAAAAGCTGAATTCCGGCCGGTGTTGAAGGCTTAGTATGGTCTACAGAAGGAGATGCCCATGGAGGGCGTGCACGCATATATGACTTAGCCACATCAACCGGTGATCCTTCATCTTCAGGAGCCTGCATAACAGCCAGGTATATAAATAAAAACAAACAATTAACATCAAATCATATTGCCAAGATATATACTTATATAAGAAGGGAGAAAAGGGGAAGGAGATAGCATATACAATTTACAAACATCACTATATGTTACCCCATAAACTCAGAGAGAGATAGAGAGTCACTAACTTGTGGTAATGCGATCAAACTCAAACTATGACTTCCATAACCTAAATCAGAATTTGAACCTACTCCAGACTTCTTTTCCAGCAGCCATTTCTTTGCCTCCATAACAGCAGCGCTGCAGAGTTCAGGTGAGCCTATATCCAAGAAAAAAATTGAAAATCCATGACCACATTAAAGTAGGAAGTTGAAATTGTGTTTCGAATATAGAGAATACCACTTGCAAGAGTCATGTTGGATATATCCCTTGGTCTCGTAACCCCATCATCATTTGCAGGAGAGTCCACAACTCTTGATCTTATTATTTTAATCAACCTATCACCTTCTTCCCTGATCAAATATTACGTTTATTGAGAATCTTATTTAGAAGAACCAGAGGAAACAGTTCATGCAACCATAAACTCCTACAGTGTGAACCACATAATAAATGCAATTCTATTCCCCATAATTCACACAACATATTGCTCAAGGTCTGCAAATTCAATATAGACCATGATATCTGCTGCTGTACGTGGTTAAAATCAGAAGAGCTGTACGTGGCTAAAATCAGAAGAGCTGTATGTGGTTGTAGGAAATTTGTAAAGGCAACAGATGCAGTCAAGTCTTGCAATAAATTTAAAACTTAGCCAATGACAATCTTCTCTTAAAATTTGGGATAGGCCTAACTCAACCAAACCCCAAAAGAGAGCAAAATAGGTCAGGATCACCCAAGCCTTACAAGAGATACTTTGGCCATATTGCTAGTCCATATGGGATCTCAAAAGACTCTCATGCATATGACTGGACATATGGAGCAAGGACGGTAGCAACTAGCCTAATAACAATGCCTCCTTGTGGATATGACTACGCATATGCAGCGCGGCCGTAGACAAATTGCGAGTGGCTCAGTAACAGTGATCTAAACACAGCCCCTGCCGCCTAAGACAAGACATCTAGAGAGTGAGTGAACAAATACAACTGGCACAATAGCAATGGCGTAAATGGTGGCCAGAGCGGAATGGTTTGGAGAATTTTATGCCAATCACCACTCCATATGCAATTTGTGAAGGAAGACCTACCATGGCGGTCATAGCCTACAAAGGCATGCTTATATGGCGGAATTTTGGCCTTAAGCCATCCACTATTGATAACAGTACCAGATAACATTAGGATAAACTCTAATACTATATAAGGAATTGACCTAGGCCTAACTCAACATTAAAAGCTAGCTCAAGCCTTATAAAAGAGTACTGCTAATTTTTAATACAACACTACAAAGAATATTAGACACCCCTAAAACCACGATGCTGTCATTTTTATCTAACTGCTGGTTAGTGTCAGCGTTGATGAAGTTACATTTTTTACAAAAGAGGCAGATCAAGCAAGCTTTCTACGAAAATATAAGACAAGGGTGCAAAAAAGTAGGAAACATAAAAGAAAAAACCCAATGTTAAATTTAAAATCAATATAAATTCTCCAGTACCTTGAGAATGACTCCTGCATAAGTAGCTGCTCAATGGTATGCTTGCTTTTGCTATTTGCAGCTAATGGCTGGATCTCCTTCCCCGATAAATTAATAGGTTCTGATGTCCCACCCTTTCAACAGAGATACCAATGTCAAATGTAAAATATAGATGAAACCATGGATACAAAGAGACATGAAACAACCGATCAAGATAGTCTCTTACTGAATGTAAACATAATCTACAGTACTATCACAACTCACAGGCTAATACATTTCTAAAAATTGTAATTTAATGATGACTCAAATCCGTCTGCTATTTTGATGGAATAGGTTGAAAAAATAAAATCTTACAAAATTACCAAAGTAGAACAACGTGTCTTGTAAGGAAAAATGAAGAATTATGTCATGTTTCTGCAATATCCACGTGAGTGCCTATGCTATGCGAGATTATAAACATGCACATGATATCATCAAATACGGAAAAACAGTTCAACATCCTAAGCAAAGAACAAGGCAAAACAAACCCACCAAAAACAATAAAAAAAAACTATAAAAAATTACTAGTTTCTACTTCTTAGCATAAGAAAAACAAGCATTTTTCATCTAAATCACAACAAAACCCACCTCGTTTAATGCAACTTCACCTTCAAAATGGTTGTAACTTACATCATCAAGATCACCCCCAACTTCCTCTGCAAAATTGAAAAGCCAACAGGTTTTTCAGGAAGGAATAACACGGCTCTATCTGATACCAAAATATATTAATATCCTCTTAAAAAAATCAAAGAAAGTGTAACTATATCCAGTAGTAAGTTATATTCAAAATCGAAAACACTTAATAAATTTGTCTAATTTGTCTCTTTCAAATCCAATTAAGCACTTCAGAACAACCTAATGGCAAAATAACTCAACTATTAGATCTACCAAAAGTCCAAAACTAAGATAAACTACAACTAAAGTAAACATACAGAATTTCAGTACACTCGGGTCCATATAGTAAAAAAAAAAAAAAAAAAACACCAAACCCTAGTAAAAGAAGAGCCTAAACAAATTGAATTATCAGAATTACCAGCGTTGGTATCAGCATACGAAGAAGAAGAAGACGAATAAGTAGCCGAAGAGGAAGAACCAGGTGAAGATTCAAGATCCAAAACAGAGGACAAAATCTTGCCGGCACCAGAAGCAATGAAACGAGTAGGAGAGATAACGAAACGCGAAAGCCAATTAGGGCTTTGAGGCTGATGCTGAGACGGTGATGGAACGGGTCGGGTGTACGGAGTACGGTTCCTCGCGGCGGCGGCACGGCGGAGACGAACCATTTTGCCTCCCGATTGAGATCCGGAAATGGAAGTCATGGCGATAGGAACGAAACGAAGCACACGCGCGAAAGTACACACACGTGTGAAATGGAATTGAGTTTCGAATCTGATTTTACTTGCAAGGTTTTATTAATTCTACTCCTCTTCGCTTTCGCTTCCAAACCTCACTTCCAACAAACACTACGAGTGTTTTATCGTTCTAGCGGTTATCTTCAGTTTGAGTTTTTTTTTTTAAATAGAAAATTAAATTGATTGTGTTTGAAAAAAAAGTTCTATTTTGTTATTTTTTTTAAATTACTCCATGATAATAACAGCTATGATGTTGTTTCCGTAAGAAATAAGAATAATAAACTTTTTTTAAAATGTCGATATTATTCCTATTGTATTAAGATTTGTCCTTATCGCAATATAGTTTAACTTGTTTAAAATTCTAAATAAAACAATTTATATAAATGGTATAATTGAAAGAAAAGATGCTTCGCCAAAATAAAATATTTATTTATATTAATTGAGTTATTTCAATCACCCTGTATATTATTTATTTAACTCAAAGATATTTAATGTAAATGATTCAACAAATATTAATAAGAATGTTGTGTTTTACATGAATTTAGAAGGTAACTAACTTTATAATTAATGTGGAGATAGTTTTTTAAGGTCAAATATTTTTGGTGGTCCTTTATGCATGGTGATTGTAACAATTTCATTCTTTTTGTTTTTTTTCTTTTATTTTCGAAATAGCTTTTTTTTTATGTTGAAATTTATTTAATAATTAATCGTATAAGGCATATTTGATAAAGCGATAAAGCGATTAATATAAGGCATATTTAATAAGCTAGATAGTGTTGAAGTGTGTAATCCAAATTCGCATTAATTGCATTTAGTTTAATGTGAGTTTCAATTCATTAAGGAATGATGTTGATTGTATAAATACTAAACGTAGTTTTTAGTTTGTATTAGAATTTTCTTTTGTAACTGTTTTTATTTTGTTATCAAGAAGTTAGTTACAACAGATTTTGTCTCTTTCATCTTCTTCATCTTCAATATTGTGCTCAAACAATTGGTATCTAGAGCTTCAGTTCAGATTCAGGAATGAAAAACATTAGTGTACGTGAGACGTGTGTGATTGATTTTGCTAATTCAGTTCATAGTGAATTGAAGATCTGAATCAAAATAGAGTCACATTTTTTTATTCTGAGGGATTGGGAAACACGAGTGTTGGAGAGTTTTTTAGTGAATTTGCACATGATCAAAGATGAACGACGGAAACGGTAACTTGAACACAAAGCTTTCAGTCTTTGATGGAAATAATTGGAATTGATGGATGATTCAGATGTGTGTGTTATTTGACGCTCAAGATGTTCTTGATCTCGTCAATGATGGTTACGCAACGGCTGCAACAGATTCAACTGAAGCACAAAGAAACATGCATAGAGAAACGAGGAAGAATGATCAGAAGGCGTTGTTTTATATCCATTAATGTGTGGATACGAATGTGTTTAAGAAGATCGTTGAATCAACAACGGCGAAGGCTGCGTGAGACACACTAGTACGATGTTACAGCGGTGATACATCAGTGAAAAGGGTGGGGCTTCAGTCTCTACGTAAGTGTCGCGACTGCGAAAATCAACCGGCGAAAAAGAACAGAAGAGTCGCCACCGAACGTTATTTATCCTGACGCAGGGAAAGGAAACGATCGAAGAAAACCTGGAGAAAAGGGAAAGACATGGTCATCGCAACCATAGTCTGGGCTCGGGAGTCGGTTACGCGAGGAAAATGTATTAGCACCCCCACACGTCAATCGTACTCGATGGGATCCACGCTTGTTGTCTAATCAAATGGTGAGTTATCTAAAGCCTACTGTTAAACAGAAACGAGAAGGGAAAAACAAAAACGGACTCGCAAGGATTATCGCAATCCTATGCCTACGTATCTTCGTGGACAAACGAAGAATCAGAGTCGACGTAGTTCGACGGACTACGCACTAAAGGGGGAGGTTGCTCGCCAAGACATCGTTGTCTTGTGCCTACGTATCCTTAATCTAACCAGAGAGAGGAAGTCCGAGCAGTCGTAGTTCGACCTACAAGTCGGTTAAGGTCTCGATCGCACTGGGGTGAGAGAAAAGACTCAGTTATCAGGTTGGTCTCGATCACAAGGGTGCGAGAGAAGAGGGGAGTTAGTTGTTAGTGTGCTCGCCAAGGATAAGGATCCTCGTGCCTACGTATCCTCATTAGGGAATGAGGAATCAGAGCATTCGTAGTTCATGCTACTACGGAAAAACTGGAAACGGTCTCGATCGCATGGGTGCGAGGGAAAAGAGATCGGGATCTGAAGAAGCGCTCCTGAAGAAGTGAATTGACTTTGTTTATGATTCGTACTGCACTAAAGTCTATGACATAGAAGCGAATGCGTCGCAAATTGTCCCAAGACGGGACGTCCGCTAAAGACTCTAGAAAAATGAAGGGAAACCCTTCATTCTTCATTTCCCATGTACTTAAGGCTCGTGGCGCACAATACTCATCGTATTTATTAAGTGTCTTGATTATTGTTTTGAGAAAGAAGAGAAGATGCACGTAAGGTCTATGGGAAACTGAATCCTACAAGTTAGCATGCAAAATGGCCCTAAGGTCAAGGTTAGGAGGGAAGCCTACCTAATGTTGTCGTGCTTGGATTGAGAGCCTAATGGCTATCCTACTCCAAGCTTAATCAGAAATTAAGTCGGACTAGGAGCCTTGAGGGAGCATGTGAATACAAAGTAATCAACAAGTAAACACCAGACAACTCAATCACAAAGAGAGAATCAAATATGAAACCAAGTTAGGAGAAATTCAAGTACAGAGAGAAAATCAGGAATTAATCAGAAATTAATCAAGATGGGCATCAAAATCAAGATCAACAATTAATCAAGAATATCCAAGTTAGAATTAAAATGTTAATTAATCTACAAGATTAAATTCTAATCTAATCTAATTAAAAGAAAATTTAATTCTAAACTAATTCTAAAGAAAATTAATTCTAAAATTATAAACTAAGATTAATTATCTAGTTAATGCTTAATTGAAAAAGTTAGAATTAATTTGAAAGCAAAAACTAAACTATTAATAAAAATTCAAATAATAAAAACAATCAAACTGAGGGGGTGTAGTCAGCATGGGGTGGTGTGAAATGAAGTTGAGTGAGCCCAGGTACTTATACGTTTAGGGAGGGTGCGTGTGAAAACATGGATGTGAAAAGAATTAAAAAAACTTAGAGCTTAAGCCCAAACCGAGTTACAAATCAAATCTAAAAACCCTAGACAACACTCTGCTTCACTCTCAGCTTTCACCTTCTTCTCCGTTCCAACACCCTTCTTCCTCATCTCTTGCTTCTTCATGGCCGGCGACAAACTCACCCTCCATCCGCCTTGTTCTCGCTCAACCCAAACAAAATGAAACCAACAAAACATCATACTCTCTCGCCGTGCCAACTTCTCCGTCTCACCTCCATGGCGCCGCTTTCTTTCTCCTTCTTCCCAACCGCCGATCACTTCCTCAAATCATCCTGTCTTCGTTCACAACACCTTCCTCGCCGCACAGTGAACCTGCTTCCATGGTTCACTCTCCACTTCCCTAAGCCTTACCGCCACAACATTACAACATTACCATTGCATTACTGTATCCAACTTTTCTCTCCATTCGCTCGTCTCCGCCATTCAACGATCCAGAAAAATCGCGGCGCGAAACTCCTCTAATCGTAACACGGAAAACAACACGCCGACACACAATGAAAACAACAGAGCAACAATCGAAAATATGTATAACAACAAATCCAAGATCAGCAACAACAACATGAATGAATTATCACTCATCAACGTATGAAACGAGATTGACGTACCTATCGGAGTTGCTCCAATGGCGCTTCGAACACGATGACGATGGAGTGAATTCAATGAATCCGATTCTGGTATGTGCATCCATGATTGATTCCAACACGCATTTTCGTCTTCGATCCACTTCTTCCTCTTATTCTTTGCGATTTCTGAATCGCTTTCGATTGTTGTTGTTGCTCTGCATTTGAGGAGAGCTTGCGTGATTCACATCATTGTTGTGTTGCTGATGAGCTCGCAGGTTCTAAATTTTAGCAGTCGTGATTTGTGATTTTCTGCAGGTGAATAACTGATAAAGGTGTAGATTGAAGAGTATATTGCGGTTTCTGCAAGTTTTTATTGAAGGTGGATTGGGATTTACAGGATTAATAAAGAAGAAAGTGATGGGAGTGAATCGAGAAAAATGGAGAAGAAGTGCCCTCCAATTCTGTTGCAACTGCTATATATATATATATGGAGCTCCTGGAGGGTAATTTGGTATTTCAAATGTAATTCTGTTATGATATTTGAATTCTGATCACGAGTTTGTACGTGCATTTTTTCTCAATCTACTCATTAATTTTTCGTATTATACAGTGTGGGTCCTCATTTGTCATTTTATAAAGTTATGATGCTGAAAGATGTTGGCTTGGAAGCCGTCTCAAATTTTCAACTTACGACTTTGTTGCAGCTTATTGATGGCTTGGGAATTGCTTTACATAGCTTGCAGTTACTTGGGATTAAAAGCACTTGTGTGATGCTTTTGGTTGTTTCATATGGCTTGGTAGTGGCTTGTGAATTGGCTGGAATTCGTGATGCAAGAGGCTCACGTTATTTGTTCTGCTTTTTCATATTGGCAATTGTAAATGTATGGGATAATGGGCTTTAAATAAATAAAAAACTATGATGATTTTTATAATCTTGGAATGGACATGGATATTGTAATAGGGATTTGGATATTTGAAATATTGGAAATGAAATTTGGATATGAATTATGGATTATAAAAAAAAAAGGATAAAAAGAATTATTGAAAATAAATTGGATAATTGGATATGGATCTTAAAATTGATTGTTGGATGGAAAATAGATATGGTTTGAACAATGGGTTTAGAACATGGATAATTGGTTTAAAAAAAAGAAATGGTTTATGAAGTGGATATTAAAAAACGGATAAGGAATATGGTTTAGCAAATGAATAACCAAATGAATCCAAAACCAATCCCAAACTTTTTTCACAAGCCTCTGATTGAAATGCACACAACCACTACTGAACAATTTGCAACTGAAGCCACGACTGTCAACCTTGATTTTCTGAATTTCTGGTTAATAAGTTCTGGATCACCTCAAATATGTCTGAATCAATCTCTGGGAAAATAAATCCATAGATGAACCCAATTTGGATTGGTGAACTCAGATCATGATGAACCTGACTTTCTGAACACTAACCTCACATGAACCACTGCTTGACACAATGAAGAATTTCAACACAAGACATCTTGACTTTGAACAGTCCCTGCTTGAGAAATAAACCACTGCCACAAATAACTCGCCCTTGAAGCAATTACTTAATAGTTTGACCAAGATGAGGTCGAACAACCATCTGAACTGCATCATAAACAACTAGGCTTGACTTGAAGCTATACCTTTATCCTTGAATGCACACTGAATACGGGAGACTCGAACCACATGAGAATTCCCTGATCCCATATCTTAGAAGACTAATGCGATGTATGATTATGAACTATGACCTAATGAAAATGCAGATGATTGTGAAACGAAAGCCAGAAAAGGTTAGAAAAAGATAGGGAAAATTTTGGGGTGCTACAGTAAGCATTATGAGAATCTCAACATCAAGAACAATGAGAATGTACATGATTACATCTCCAGGGTGATCCCGATCACAAATGAGATAAAATATTGTGGAGAAACTCTCTTTGAACAAGTAATCATTGAAAAGGTACTGAGATCACTTACTCCTCAATTTGATTACATTGTTGTAGCAATTGAACATTATAAGGACCTCAACACCATGAGAATTGAAGAGCTGCAAAGCAATCTAGAGGCACAAGAGTTGAGTCTGACTGAGGGAAACTCTGAAAAGAGGTATAACAGGCTCTAAAAGCATCTTCTGGTAAGAAGAATCAGAAGTAGTATTGGTTAGAGGCTAAAAAGAGACATGGTGGTGGTCATCAGAAGTCAGAAGCCTCCAACTCTCATGATTAGAAGGGAAACGAGATGTTTGACAAGAAGAAGGTTTAATGCTACCGTTGTAAGAAGTTTGGTCACCTGTGTTATTGATGGCTTCTGAATCTGATGGTGGATATTTGGTAGACTGGTGGTATATGGACACTGGCTGCTCAAATCACCTAACTAGAAACAAATAATGGCTGATTGACTTTGACTATAGAAAGCGGATAAAAATCATATGTGTTGATGATAAGTATCTGAATACTGAGGGAATGGGAAATGTCAAGGTCAGAGTGGATGTTTGGTATGTTTCAAGCATGAAGAACAATCTAATGAGTGTGTGTCAGCTAATTGAGAAAGGTATATCAATTACTATGAAGGACAATCTCTTGAAGTTGTATGATTTTGATCAGAAGTTGATTATGCAATCTGAACAGAGAAGCAACATAACATTCAAAGTGAACGTGAAAACGGCTAAAACTAAATGCCTTAGTGCAGAAGGTGCTAAAGGTGATAGTGAGTTGTGGCACAAGAGATTGGGGCATCTAAACTTCAGAAGCTTAGGACATATGAGTTCTAAGAAGCTGGTACATGGCATTCCTAAAATTGTGAAGTCTGAGAAGTCATGTGAGATATGCATGAAAGGCAAGCAACCTAGATTGCCATTTACATCAGAAGTGGATCCAAGAGTAAAACATGCTTTGGGAGTAGTGTATTTTAACGTATGTAGACCATTTAAAGTACCTTCACTTGGAATAAATAAGTAATTTATGTAATTTGCAGATGAGTTCGCAAGAATGACATGGGTAACACTCATCAAGTTTAAGCATGATGTGTTTGCTGAGTTTCAGAAGTTCAATGTGAAGGCTCAAAGACAAAGTCGTCAGAAGCTAAAAGTTATCAAAACTGATGGTGGAAGTGAGTACAACTCATCAGGGTTCAGAAGGTTATGTGAAGAGAATGGAGTTGAACATAAGGTGAGTGCTTCATTTACTCCATAACATAATGGTCTTACTAAAAGAAGAAATATAACCTTGATTAATATGACAATAAGCATGCTGAAGGAGAAGAAGTTCCCTCACACCTTATAGGGAGAAGTTGTTGCCACTGCAACTTACGTGCTCAACAGGTGTCCAACTAAGAAGCTGAAGGAAATTGTTCCTTTTGAGAAGTGGACTGGAGATGAACAAAATGTGAGTCATTTCAAAGTATTTGGTTCAGTTTGTTACAAACATGTTCCATGTGCTACTAGAAAAAAGTTGAATAATAGAAGCAAAGTAATGTTACTGAGTGGGTACCACAGTATTGGTGCTTATAAGCTTTATTGTCCAGTCACTAACAAAGTTGAATTCAGTAGAGATGTCATTGTGAAGGAAACATAAGCATGGGATTGGAACAAGTCTCAATCTAACTCCAGTGCAGTGTTAACGTTTGTGTTAACTTCTAAAGATATTTCAGAGCCTGAAGGAGAATCTGCCTCTGAAAAAGATTCTTCCACTAAAGATGAGTCAAAGTCTAAAGGTTACTTTGATGCTTAAGTAAAGTCCGAAGGCGAGTATGACTCTGAAGGTGAATCTGATTCTGATCCATATTCCGATGATGATCCAGACTCAAGTGTTAATCATGCTTATAAAAGTTGTCTAGCCTCTGAAGGTAGTCCAACATCTGATATTGTTCCAGCATCTGAAGAAGATTCTGAACAAGTTTAGAGACCACAAAGAATCAGACAAATACCAAGAAGATTTGCAGAGTTTGACATGTTGCAAGATACTAAG
The DNA here is from genome assembly GCA_022829125.1 of Lathyrus tuberosus. Classification (NCBI taxonomy): domain Eukaryota; kingdom Viridiplantae; phylum Streptophyta; class Magnoliopsida; order Fabales; family Fabaceae; genus Lathyrus; species Lathyrus tuberosus. The sequence continues at coordinate 15,987,419 of JALAZF010000082.1, read as the reverse complement.
ATAAACTATGAAGAGGAAGTCATTCACTGTGCCATATTGGTAGACTCTAGTCCAGTTAGTACTAAAGAAACTCTCAAGAAGAAAGTGTGGCTGAAGGCCATTAAAGAAGAACTTGAGGCTATATAAAGAAACAAGAATTGGGAGTTGAATGAACTTCCAAAGAACAAGAAAGTCATCAGTGTAAGATGGGTTTACATTTTAAATCTGAAGCTAGATGGATCAATTGGAAACACACAAAGCAAAGTTAGTAGCTAAAGGATTTCTACAGAAATCTGGATTAGATTACTTTGAAATGTTTGCACCTATAGCTAGACATGAAACAATCAGATTGGTGATTGCTATAGCTGTTAATAAAAATTGGCCTTTGGTGGATTTTGATGTAAAATCTACATTTTTGAATGATCCTTTACAAAAGGAAGTTTATGTGTCATAACCTATTGGATTTGTAAAAAAAATAATCAGGAAGGGATGGTGTACAAGTTGCATGAAGCCTTTTATGGACTAAAACAAGCTCATAGAGCTTAGAATATGAAAATTTATTCATTTTACAAGCTTTAATGATTCATAAAATGTGAGATGAAGTATGGTGTTTATGTTCAGCATACATCTAATAGCAATATGATTCTGGTGTGTCTCTATGTTGATGACATATTGATAACAGGGAATTATTCAGATGAGATAGTCAAGTTCAAGAATATGCTGATGAATGAGTTTGAGATGACTGGTCTAGGAAATATGGTATATTTTTTAGGGATGGAGATTTTGTACTCTAATAATGGTATAAATATGCATCAGCTGAAGTATGAACTTGAGCTTATGAAGATATTTGAGCTAATAAATTACAAGTCTGTAGTTACACCTTCTAAGACAAGCCATAAGTTGGACTCTGATTCTGAAGATGATGATGTAGATGCTACAACTTTTAAACAGATGGTGGGATTATTGAGATATCTCTGTAACAGACCTAACATCTGCTATGTAGTTAGAATGATGATTAGGTTTATGAACAAACCAAAGTGGTCACATTACCAAGATGTTGAAGATACTCAAAAGCACTCAAAAGCAACTTGTAGACGTGTTAACCAAAGTGCTTGAAGTTGTTCACTATAGCACTCAAAAGCAACTTGCAGACATGTTAACCAAAGCAATCAAGACTGAATTCTTTATTAATTTGAGGGATGCAATTAGTGTTGTTAATTTTAGTCTTGGAATGTGGATCGGGGGATGATGTTGAAGTGTGTGATCCAAATTCATATTAGTTGCATTTTGTTTAATTTGAGTTTCATTTTATTAAGAGAAGGTGTTGATTGTATAAACATTGAACTTAGTTTTCAGTTTATATTAGAATTTTCATTTGTAACTGTTTTCATTCTGTTATCAAAAAGTTAGTTACAACAAATTATGTCCCTTCCATCTTCTTCATCTTCAACCTAGTGCTCAAACAGATAGGCCCAAATTTTTATTTTAATGTAATAATAATAATAATAAATAATAATAATATTACTATTATGACCTTATCAATTGTTTGTTTACAACATTGCCTTCTCATTTCCTCTTTTCATATATTATGTATTGCATTGTATTTTATTGTATCTTTCTATTATATATCACTATATAAAATTCACTTTCATTCATCAAATAAATAGAGAACAACAAAGAATTTGAGAATAGTTTTTATCTTGATTTTTCAACAGTAATTTGTACTAGAGTGATTGGAGAAGAAAAAAAATTAAATCAAGTGTCGTTTTGATTCAAAACGAAACCCTTCATCATATTTTTATAAATCAAAAGTAAAATCCAATTCGACATTAGAAATAGCTTAAATTGTTGGTTTTCCAATTTTTAACTAGTTTTTGACCGGTTTTCACGTTTAAATCTCAATTCTTCTACATGTCGATTTTCAGGTCTAAATAGACCGATTAGGGTTATGGTTCCCGGTTTGATCAATCAAACCAGACGGTTCGGCCCGGTTTTGATTACCATGCTTCAAATGGTGAAAAAGATATCATACGAATTGTCTAGTATATTAAGTAACATATAATATGTGACACCCTAAATCCCAAAATAATATATTTGATATTTATAGATATTTAAAATGTTCAAAACTAACAAAATTTACGAGTTTTAAAAACTTTTTGAGACAAAGAACATCAGTTCGTCCACTTACACATTACAAATGATTCTTTAAAAAAATCATTAACTTAAAACAATTCTACATCACTATAATGAATATTTATAATCTTTTAATGTGAAAAGTAAAAACATTTTAAAAATTATTTTCCCAATTCGATGTCACCTATTAAAATGGGGCTTCTCCCAAACTTGAACTTCAAGACTCATTAACCTGTATATATTGTGATTTTGCAAATGCTGGAACAAGCCAGACAAACACAAACACAAAAGGGAGAGCTTCGAAAAAATTTAAAGGATAAAATAATTGAGAAAAACACGTAAATTATCATGTAAACACCATATCATATCAAATCACATTTAACATGAACCATCTACATAATTCACAATTTCAAGATATAAATATTCTCATCTCAAAGAAATTGTTCTGTTCGGGAACCAGAAATGGACGTTCTAACTCTTGAAGAAACCATAAATGATGAGAAATGGAATAAAGTTAGTCTTTAACGATGGTTCTGATCTCCCTTACGATAGTGCGTGGTGGTCCTGCATGGTTAGCACATTAACGCCCAAGTCAGTTCAAGATTTAAGGTGAGTAAAATCAAATTGGAGATCAGAGATTGTGTACCTTTTTCATAACATGTGAACTATTTTTATATGTTGGGTCGAGTAGAGTGGGCTTGAGACGGATTGGGTCGCAGACGAACGGGCCTTCTGACTGGTCCACAACAGTTGCCCCTAAGACTTTGTCGGATGTTGAAGGAGCCAATGTAAGTCTTGAGTATCATTAACTGACCTTTATATCGTAGTTCAATGTAGAGTAGGACTGAATCACTTGGGATCAATTTTTTATTAAAAGTAATGAGGAGCAGACATATTTAATGCGATTCCATCATTGAGACGCTTCGTCACCCATTTCTGACACCTTCGATGACGTGACCAACTAAGGTGTGACGCATTTCATAGAGTGTGTCACACACTAATTTTTAACCCTAAGATCCCACCTCTTCGTGCATCATCTTGCATAACATTTCTAAGTCAATCATACATGCATAGCTAACTAAGTCTTCAACTTTGTCTTGTTTGTTTTACCCATCCTTGAATTAGGGCTTGCTCCCAGGAGGTTAAGGGACTGATCAATCAAATTTTGGATGGATCATTAACCAGTCAAGTTCTCATACTCTCAAGGGACCACTCTCCAGTAATAATCCAGTACAACATGGTCTCTTTATAAGTTCCCCAAAGTTCAAACTCATATAGTCATGAATCTAGATTCATCATCATCATTGGATGTATGAAGCAAATAGATTGATAAAAGTGGATTTTCTTTCTCGTCAAAAAGCGACAAAAGTCATAAGGAAGTTAGGGTTTGGGTTTTTGCAAGACTTGAGAATCAAGAAACTTAAAGCAACTTTGGTTTACTTCTGATCAGTTGAGGGGATGCAAATTTCAAAGAGTTTTCACCTATGCATGGTACAAAGCATTATTTGATCAAGATGAAGTTGTTGAGTGGTGGGAATATTTTGTTTGTCTCTTCATTGGATGAAGGTCCAAAGCATATGAAGCCATTGGTTTGAAAAGTGTGTTTTGATTGGGAAGATCTCATAACCATGACAATTTCTTCAAGTGTGAGGTGTGAAAGGATTGTTATTCATTAGGAAGAGATATACAAAAGGAACACCATATTGGATCAAATTTCCAAATCTATTTGGGGGTCATCTTGTTATTCAAAATCCAATTCAAACTTCAAGCTTCTAAATTCAAGTTCATTCTTAAAAAGTAGTTTCATGACCAAATCTCTTTCACTCATTTTCAATTTATTTTTGGATGGTCGTTTGTTCAATCCATACAAGTTTAAGTGCTACCATTCCTTTGATCGTTTAAGTTTTGTCCATGTTTAACTTTAAGGCACAATTAAGATGGATGTCATAAGAAAATTCCATAAAAGTTTCATATATTTAAATCAAAAATTTGTTTTGGATAGAATAAAGGAAGCTTCATAACTTCATTTGTTTTGTTCAAATGCAAATGTTGCTTTGGATATAACAAAAGCTTCAACACTTCCAGGTTTTGTTCAAGTACAAGTATTTTTTGTGACAATTAAGAGAAGTTTCAAGTGTTCCAAAGATAAAGCTACAAAGATTTTGTGTCAACTTAAGGTTGGTTACAAGTATGTGCTAATGGAAGAATTCCATGAAGACTATCACAATTTGGATTCAGGGTCACAAAACAAATTAATGGGATGATAGAATTACAGACAAGTGTGAAATATTCCAAAACAAGCAAAGTCAGAATGTGTTACAAAAGAATTGGATTGGAAAGTTTAACAAAACCATTTCATTTTGAATACAAAGTCTTGGTGCAAGTTACAAGTTTTGTTCTATACTTTGTGATCAAAATAACACCCTAGTTCTACCCTGCCCAAGAAGCTAAGTTTTAAGACTTTATCACAAATCTTTCATCCATTCCAAATCCTCAAGCATCACTTGTTCATTTACGCCAAGTCCTTGTCCCTCCAAAGTTCATCATGAAGCTTTTGTCTTTATGTCACGGCTTGCCCAAATATCCCCATCTCTTTGCCACTTCCTCAAGCAACATGCCATGAAAGAAAGAAAAGAGATTAAAATTTAATTCATCACTCAAAATGCACAATTCAAACATCAGACCAATTCAAGTTCAATTCTTTCCATAAACCATAAACCAAAACTCAAATTTCAAACCATATTCATAAACAATTCACATTCAAACCACACAAATTCATTAAGTTTGCATTACACCAACAATTCCAAAACCGTGTCATCAAATTCATTCAATTCCAAACTATTCCAAAATTAAGTCAAATACCACACCAAGTTTCAATTTCAAACTTCAGTTTCAATTCAAATCAGGTTTCAATCTCCAATGAGCAATCAAAATTCAGAATCATCAAAGCATCAATCAATTCATCACGTTTCAAGTCCAAATTCAAGCAAATTCAGTCAATCCATTTTCAACCAAGAAAAGGCCATCAAGTTTCAAAACAGGACATACATCATAATTCATTTCTTTTGTAAAATACAATAGAATAGTACAACAAGGGGGACCACTGAACTCTGCACTACAGATAATTTTCAAGCAGACAAATCCTGAACCCGTACGTACGCGTCTCTCCGCCCAGAATGGTGTCTCACCACTGATTTGGTTAGTACAAACACTCTTCAACGATTTCTTTCCACTCAGCTCATAACCAAAAACCCTAATTGTGACCACTACATATACGCTACTATTCACTCATTAAAGAGAGCCACCATATACAAAGCTAAGAAACCCTAGAATTTTTACACAAGCAAGAACACTACAAACCCTAAATTTCACAATAAGCTCAGATTCATAAGCATTATGAGTCTCACATTGAGACTTAAAATTACTTGATCTAAAAGGCCACTCAGAGGACCTAATCACATGTAGATAAATAGTAACCACAAAGAGCAAAAGAAGAAGAATACAAGAAGAAGAGGAAATAAGAACGGGAAGCATGAAATCTAACCTTTGCCGGAGTTAAAATTTGGACTTGCTCCGATTTGGGTAGAATCCTCCTCCTTAGCTCATTTTAGTATGATATCCTTATTTTCTTGTGCTTCTGATTTAAATCCCTCTAACAATTGCTTGTTTCCTCTGCATTTGAATAGATCTAGGGTTTATGAGTAGGGTTTCGTTTTAGGGTTTTAGGTTGAGAATTTGAAGCATCTGAGCCTGGATTTAGACTCAGAGTCTTTGGATTAGTGGGGGTGGGTTTGAGTTTTTAGTTCCGCCGGAGAAGACGGCAGACCACGCGCCACCCTCTTCTCCGACTACTTTTGAGGTCACCAGTGGTATTTTGCAGAGAGAATGAAGGAGAGAGAGAGAGAGAGAAAAAAAGACTTAAACAGAAGTAAAAAAAAAGATATGGTGTTTCATGTTTCTTGCGTTAACCTTTTCCAAGCCTTCCCTTTGCAGGCGTTTTTGTTTTGGTGGCAGCCAGGGACGGTGACACGTGTCACCGTCACCCCATTGTTCGAACTGCAGTAAAGCGGCAAGAAGAAAAAATTTAGTTTATAAGGAATTCTCTCCGGGATTTATACCGTCTCCACAGGGATCGGTGCAAGGGAAAGAACGTCGTTCAACGGTCTCTACATTTCTAAGCGTATGGTGCAAAAGTTTTGGTTTAAAAGATTTAAGACACCAAAAATAAAGGCAGAAAATATAAAGATGGAAAATATAAAGTATATACTGAATTATAAATGAAGCCTTGTTGGGATTGGATCTCATTAATTGATAATATGTGCATTCTTCTAATCAAGTAAACACAAATCAATCATTCGTCTAATATCCTCACGTATCACCCACAACAGAGGTTATGTCTAACGCAACGTCGAGAGAACAACTATATTGTCTCATTGGTGATGTCTCACACAACTTAACAACACATAGCATTAAGAACTGATACTTACGCAAATGTTAAGCCTAAATCTATATCTAGAGTTTAGAACCTAACAGATAATCATCCTAGATCTAGATCTGAAGAGTATATGTCTATAGTGGTTCAAATCAAAGATAAACAGGTAATCAAAGATAACACCCATATCAGATAAATGATTGCTTCATATTATATGTCATGATCAGAATACGTATATACGCTTAACCTTTTTTACATGTATTTATCTAATTTGCCAAAAGTATGTGAACATCGTTCTTCATCACTATAATCACGCATCCTCGTAATACCGTTTGTCAAGCGTTATCGCGGTCTTTACCGTATTGATCCTACTCATGCTACTCATGCTACTTAATCAACACAATAGAATAAATATGATGCAAAAGAATATCAACTCACAAAACCATGTCAAAAGTTTGCTCATTGATAGATGAAAATATAAGACCAAAGATTTGAAAAAGGTTTTGTCAAGACCCACAAATAAACAATCAAAGACAATCAACAATAGAGAATCAAAACTAGTTCACAAACATATATTAGATGAAATACATAAGGTATCAAAAGATTACATCCAAACCCCAACCAGAGATCAAAGATCTTACCTTCTCCCTTTTAGGGTTTGAGTTTCTCTCACTAGAATATATTTGGAATTGAAGAGAGATAAAGTTCTAATCCCCAAAATTATAAGTTATATTTAAAAAATGATGAAAAATACTTACATAATACATTCAGGATATGTCATGTTCGCACTGCAAACAGATTATTCGCCTAACGAACATCAAATTAGGCACCTGATGTGCCTCTGCACAGTTAAACCACCTCTGAGATATTTCAGAAGTTCGCAGTGCGAATGTTTATTCGCCTACAAGTTTGCACAGCGAACTTAGGTCCATTTAGCTACTGCCTCTTTTCTGAGAGCCTTCGCCATGTCTTCGCTAAAGCGTTGCCACAACGAACCTTCGCTGACTTGTTCGCCCAGCGAACTTACATGCATTTTTCTACTGCCTCAAGTCTGGGAGCATTCGCTGGTTCTTCACCAGTTGTTCGCCCAACGAACGTTCGCTAGCAAGCTCGCCCAACGAACTTACTAAAATTCTTCTCTTCCTTTGGCAATCCTTGTTCAATCTTTTGTGTCTTACTCATTGATGTTTTATGCCTAATTTCTGCACAATAACACAAACATCAAAGAATCCAAAGGTATTTGCTATATAATTGAAGAATCATACAAGAACATGAACTAAATATATGAAAACATGAGAATTGAGTTGAAAAGTGTCAAGAAAGATGGTTCAATTTAAGTCAAAATTTGCACTTAACAAACTCTCCCTAACTAAATATTTGCTTGTCCTCAAGCAAAGTATACCTCTCATGAAAACAAGAGGATTTGCTCAAGCATAAGATTCAACCAAGAAAAGATTAACAGTTCAACTTCAAACAAGAGAAATTTTCTCAAATAAGAGGATTTGGTCAAGCATGAAAATGCGCACAAGCAACGTTCACCACTCAATAGAATCGAACAATGACAAAGAATTTAGTTCTTAAACAAATATCATAGAATGTTTCAAATAACAACTAAATTTTCATACTTGAATCACTCTAACACTACTCTTCAGAATAAGAATGAAGAAATTAACGCGTTTGCAACTGCGAGGCAATTTCACTCACCTGACAAACAATGCTAATAACAATTTAGTTCATACATCATCTAACAATCAAAAATGAAAACATGGAAGTAAAAAGATCACTAAGGGCTTTAAAGGTTGTAGCTTGGTCGGGTTCACACAAATGGACATTTCTAAAGGCCATTGAATCGAAATTGCCGATGCAAAAAGAAACATTCATTATACATGGTATTTACACATCACAACTTCATTCACCACTTTCTTTCCTCTATTGAAAACTTTCTCAAACTTCCTTTTGCACAATTATTTCATTCTCTATTTTTCTTATTCAAACAAGCATTCTTTTTCTTTTGTTTTTCACATTCATATTCACACTTTTTCTTTTCATGCTTGTTTGAAATTTTTCAAAAGTTTTAGCAACCTACCATTCTTCCTTTTCATTCTCCCCAACTTATTTTCAACTAAACCTTAAGTGAATGCTCCTTGATTTTTAAGGCAAGGAAATCAATGAAAATAATGTTCCAAGGTTCAAGAAGAAAAATTTCTAGAATCTCTCAAAATTCAATGATGAACTATACTTTCAAATTATGTACATAAACCAACTTCATCACTAAAATGAGATCTAAACTGTTTAGGCTCAAAGGGGTTAACGAATTCTCTCTACTCACGGGTAAGGTACTTTTGGATACGGTTGTTCTCAATATAAACAAATGCCTTGATCATTTCTAATGCTTCCACAGAATCACAATAATCAAAAGATAAAGCATGAATCAAGCGAATTAAATAAATTTATCAGTCATCCTAGCATATAGTAAATAATGGAGGTTTCTCACAATTTGTGGCTTTTGGACCTAAGTGAAACAAGCATTCAAACAAGTTGCAACATGAAACAAAATTACACATTTGCAAAAAGCACAAAATTATTAAATCATTATAACATTCTATAAAGCAGTACAATTTACCTTGCATATATTCAATGCTCAACATCCTATCATCACCATCCAGACTCGGTCGAAGCTTCATTGAATACTTTTATACAAATAGCAACCAATCTAGAAGGAGTTCTCATCATTCCTAATCACACTAGAGAAAAAATAAAAGAAAACAAATATATACAATATAAACAAATGTATAAAGCTCAAAAATGTAGAAACTATCGCAATGCGATTCAATATCCAAACACCAATCCCCAGCAACAATGCCATTTTGTTTGAACTGCAGTAAAGCGACAAGAAGTAAAAATTTAGTTTTGAAGGAATTCCCTCCGGATTTATATCATCTCCACAAAGATCGGTGTGAGGGAAAGAATGCAACACCGTTTGACGATCTCTACATTTCTAAGCGTATGGTGCAAAATTTTTGGTTTAAAAGATTTAAGGAACAAAAAATAAAGGTAGAAAATATAATGACGAAAAATATAAAGTAAAGACTGAATTATAAACGAAGCCTTGTTGGGATTGGATCTCATCAATTGATAACATGTGCATTCTTCTAATCAAGTAAACACAAATCAATCATTCGTCTAATATCCTCACGTATCACTCACAATAGAGGTTATGTCTAACGCAACGTCGAGAGAACAACTGTATTGTCTCATTGGTGATGTCTCACACAACTTAGCAACTTAGAGCATTAAGAACTGATACTTACGCAAATGCTTAGCCTAAATCTATGTCTAGAGTTTAGAACCTAACAAATAATCATCCTAGATCTAGATCTGAAGAGTATATGTCTATAACAGTTCAAATCAATGATAAACAGGTAATCAAAGATAACACCCATATCAGATAAATGATTGCTTCATATTAAATGCCATTATCAGAATACGTACATACGCTTAACCCTTTTTACATGTATTAATCTAATTTGCCAAATGTATGTGAACATTGTTCTTCATCACTATAATCATGCATCCTCGCAATACTGTTTGTCAAGCGTTATCGCGGTCTTTACCGTATTGATCCTACACATGCTACTCATGCTACTTAATCAACACAATAAAATAAATATGATGCAAATGAATATCAACTCGCAAAACCATGTCAAAAGTTTGCTCATTGATAGATGAAAATCTAAGACCAAAGATTTGAAAAAGGTTTTGTCAAGACCCACAAATAAACAATCAAAGACAATCAACAATAGAGAATCAAAACTAGTTCACAAACATATATTAGATGAAATACACAAGGTATCAAAATATTACATCCAAACCCCAACAAGAGATCAAAGATCTTACCTTCTCCCTCTTAGGGTTTGAGTTTCTCTCACTTGAATATATTTGGAATTGAAGAGAGATAAAGTTCTGATCCCCAAAATTACAAGTTATATCTAAAAAATGATGAAAAGTACTTATATAATACATTCAGGATCTGTCATGTTTGGATTGCGAACAGATTATTCGCCTAGCAAACATCAAATTAGGCACCTGATGTGCCTCTGCACAGTTAAACTGCCTCTGAGATATTTCAGAAGTTCGCAGTGCGAATGATTATTCGCCTAGCGAACTATTCGCCTACAAGTTCGCATAGCGAACTTAGGTCCATTTAGCTACTGTCTCTTTTCTGAGAGTCTTCGCCAGGTCTTCGCTGGAGTGTTGCCACATCGAACCTTCGCTGGCTTGTTCGCCCAGCGAACTTACATGCCTTTTTCTACGGCCTCAAGTCTGGGAGCATTCGCTGGATCTTCGCCAGTTGTTCGCCCAACGAACGTTCGCTAGCAAGCTCGCCCTGCGAACTTACTGAAATTCTTCTCTTCCTTTAGCAGTCCTTGTCAAATCTTTTGTGTCTTACTCATTGATGTTTTTTTGCCTAATTTCTGCACAATAACGCACACATCAAAGAATCAAAAGGTATTTGCAATATAATTGAAGAATCATACAAGAACATGAATTAAATCTATGAAAACATGATAATTGAGTTGAAAAGTGCCAAGAAAGATGGTTCAATTTAAGTCAAAATTTACACTTAACACCCATCTGTGTCACTCACGTTATCAATCGTGCACCCTCCTTCCAGGATGTTTGATCACTTGACTGAGTCAGATCTCAGGATCTGACGGTCGTGATTTGGATGCATAGAAGAGTCTCGTTGGACTCCACCCACTGAATCACCCGCCCTGGTTTATTTTGATCGTGGGCCTATTTTTTTTCCTATTTGCACCCCCTGTCTCTGGGCCCAAACGCATGTAGCAATCGTATTTAGTTCATTTCTCAATTGCTAATACACCCCTCCTTTCCTTTGCTTTCTTTTATTCTTCTTTTCTATTTCTTTTTTTAATTTTGTTTTTGATATTCTCTTCATTACAAAAATTCCCAAAAATATATTTTGAATACTTTAATGTCTTATTTATTTTATCACATTTTTATTTTATTTTTAAAAATTGTTTTTCTATTTTATTTTGATTTATTTTTTAAAGGGTGTTTCCTAAAGTACCCTTAGATTAAGGTTTTATGTTTTAATACCTTAAACACTTTTGCTTGAGCCAATTTTTTCAATGGTTGGATACATGATGTGATGATGTTTGGGTATGCTTTCTGGCCTTTGATGATTTTATTTGGATTGACTTTCATTTGAATTTTGTAACCCTTGATTCATGCTCGACTAGTAGGATACCCTAAGCTTGTTGATTTATTTTGTGTGAGCACTTGTGCATTTCTTTTAGAGATATTTTCCACACATATTCTTGAGCATATAGCCATGAGGTAGAGCCTTTCATTTGAAATTATTTGGTCATTTATCTATTTTTCATTGATGCCTTAAGTTAGGGTTGCTTTGAACATGATCTTGGTTTGTTTTGACCTAATTTTTAGACATGCTTCTTGTGTGAATCTTTTTTATGTTTGGTGTTTTTAAGTAGCTTGAATGACATGCTTAAGCTTCTGATTTCCATGTTTCCATGATTATTTACTTGCTCCTCTGTTCTTTTCTTTTCTCATGGATGTTTACTCTCTTTTGTGGATGACATTGAGTAATGCTTGCTTGGTTCTTTGTCTATGTTTTGAGCATGATGCCCATTGAACTTTTCTTGATGACACGAGTCTTACTTTGATTCAAAATGTTTGAGTATGCTACTGCCTATCTTGATTTATGCTTTAACTTTAATGTTTGAACCATATTGGACCTTGTTTTGTGTGAGTTTGTTGTTTGCAAGTATGTGGCTATGCTTTGATGATTGTTTGATGTCTTTGTGCTCATTTCTCAATCTTTGAAAGGTGTTGAATGTGTGATGATGTAGCTACTGACCTCCTTTGGTTTTCATCTTGTTTGATCCCTTTGTGCTTTGATGCCTTGATTGATAATGTCTGATTTGGGTTTCATGTCCTTATGTGCTTATGCATTCTTGTTCCTCATTCGTGCTTGACATGATACATACTTGACCCATGATGTGATACTTTGCTTAACAAGTTTATTGGATGTTATATTACTTGTCTCACATGTTGATATTTATCATCTATCTTTGGCTTTAACTTTTGATGTCCATCATCTACATTCTTCTGATGTTTTGGTTGCCTCTGTTGTGAGTCCAAGGGAAGGACTTTTTGGTTGACTATATTGTCATGTGCATTGCATATCTTTTGCATTTCCCTCTTCTTCTTCTCACTTCTCTGCTTGATCATTATCCCCCTTTAGGTTGATTACCTTAGTGAATACACTTAGATTATTCCCCTTAGACTATACTTAGTTTGTATCCTTAGGCTAGTTTCCCTTAGGATGTTTTCAACTTTAGATAACCTACAATTAGGTTCCCTTCTTCTCCCATGAGAGAATTAGACACGAGTCATCCTTAGTTGAGATGTAATTCTCCTACCCCATGACATAGTTGAGAAAGATGTAGATTCTTTTCCACTTGAGATAGGTATGTGGCATACTCGTTGATTCTATATCCGAGTCAGAGCCCTTCTCTTAATGTGAAGCAAATATCCATCTTCTATATGTTTGTGGTGGTTTTAGTTGAGTATTCTCCTTAAGATGACAACTTGTCTATTCTCCTAAAACCAATCAACAAACATTGTTTACCCTTAGTGAGGGGAACTACGAATACTCTGATTCTTTTTAATCAAGATATGTAGGCACGAGATGTGATGTCTTGGCGAGCATACTTAGGAATAGTACCTTAGGTCTTCCTTTTTCATTTTACCCTTTAACAAACAAATAACAAATAACACAATAAGACAAGAGGTTCTTGTATAGTACTACAGATACTTAGGATGCTAGCACCTTCCCTAGGTATAACCAACCCCTGAACCTTAGATTCTCTTTTGCTTTGCATTGCATTGCATGCTCATGGGTTATTCGTTATTTTCTATTCCCTTGGATAAATTAAAGATCAGTGGTGAATTAAGATTTGTGATTCAAGTTAATTCAATAGCTTGATATCTGATTCTCACCGCGACAGAAATGGCGACTCCACTGGGGATTGTCTCCCTAAGAGGGTTACACCTAACTTGTTTTATACGTGTTATTTATTGTATATATGTATACTTCTATATTTGTATATATCTGTCTGCTTGGGTATTTCTGTATGCATGGTTGCTACCTTGAGTGGTGAGATAAGTCCTAACCCGAACTTAAGTGCACTTATGATAGGAAGGTGATATATTCAAGGAGGCTTATAGGGAGTTGATTCCCGACCAAGCAGACTTGAGAAATCACCACTCAGTTGAGGCCCTCTTGGGAGTAGTATTGTTGAACGAGTATTCGTGAAAACATTACTACTTTCGACCTAGGAGCCCGTGACACTGAGGACCTTTAGTTACCCTTAACCCAACTTGGCCTTCTTAGGACGTAGTGCGATGACAATGAGGGAGTAGTCCTAAAATAGTTGATATGCGATACTACACTCAAAAGTGGTTCTCTTGAGAATATTATTAACCACCGAGTAATTGGGAAATTGATAATATCCGAAAGATGGACTGATGACTTTGGGAACTTTTGTAGAACCCATTGTACAGGTACAAATAAACCCTTAGTACACACCTTATGGGATGGGTAGACCATGGCTTCATGCTCGTGATCTTCGAACCTAGGCCCTTGTTTGTTTGCATGTATATATGTGGATATGTGAATACATGTATACCTCATTCATCCATTCATGCATTCATAAGCATCTTTTCATCAAAGTTTCGTGGAACTTAGAGCTTTTGTTTGCAAACATCATAGAGTCGTCATGGATAGTGGAAGGAAAAAGACTTTGAAGTACACTTACAAGAGTCCTAAACTGGATGATCTAAGGAGATTAAGAGCTTTGGTTGCAGACCAAGAAGGCTTCAAGAACAAGTATGGGAAGTTGTATCACTATTGAGGATAAAGATGGACAATGGACTTCTCTCTACACTACTTCAATTCTATGATTCACTCTACCACTATTTTACTTTCCCCGACTATCAGCTTATGCCTACATTGGAGGAATATTCTCATCTGGTTGGTTTGTCTATTCTTGAGGAATCTCCCTTTTCTATCTTGGATAATGACCCTAAAGAGCAAGGTATTGCCAAGGATACACATTTGAGATTATCTGACATTCATGACAACATGACTACTAAAGGTGGAGTCTTTAGTTTGACCACACATTTTTTGATAGGAAGAGCTCAGTATTATGCTGACCATATAAGCATGGATGCATTTGAGTCTACTCTTGCCATACTTATCTATGGTGTGTTTCTTTTTCCCAGTTTTAAAGACTTCGTTGATATCAATGCTATCAAGATTTTTCTGAAGAAGAATCCAGTACCTACTCTGTTAGTGGATGCTTATCATTTTATTCATCTAAGGAACTTTCATAATGGGGGAATGATTACATGTTGTGTGCTATTATTGTACAAGTGGTTTATTTCTCACTTGCCCAAGTACAACTCTTTTTGGGATCTCAAGAATAGTTGGTGGTCACAAAAGATTATGGCTCTTACTCACTCTGACATTGATTAGCACAATTGTGTTTATGATGGGGTAATGATTATTGACAGCTGTGGAGATTTTGCTAATGTGCCTCTTCTTAGCACCAAAGGAGGAATCAGCTACAATCCAGCCTTGGCTCACCGTCGGCTAGGATATCCCTTGAAAGACAAGCCTAGTAGTGCTCATGTGGAGGGTATTTTCTTCAAGGATGGTAAGGGTAATAAGGAGCTTAAGGAGAAGATTGTGGTTGCTTGGCGCCATTTGCACAAGAGAGGAAAGGAAGATTTGGGAAAGCCCAATTGTGTTTCCTTAGAACCCTATCTCTAATGGGTCTGAGATAAGGCCATCAATTTGAAGATGCCTTATCATCTTCAAGAGCCCATGTCTTTGAAGAAAGAGCCTGTCCTGGTCTTCATGTCTGAAGAAGAGAAATTAAGGATCACTTTGAGCAAAGCATAATAAGAAGGAGAGGCTTGGGAAAACAAGTATCAAGTGGTTGCTGAAGAAAACACAGAACTCCAAAGACAGCTGCAGATGAAAATCGAAGAAGCACTTTCTGGCAAGAAGAGGAAAACGCAAGAGGATTTATTTTCCTCTAGCCCTTAGTCAACCCCTTGGAAGCTGATAGTGGATAAGCACATACTTGAAAAGACTCAGCTGGAGGAGCAGGTCAAGAATCTCAACGTGAGACTGCTAGGAGAATCTCCTTAGGACTTTTGTTAGCTTTTATTTAGATTTGTTTAGGACTCTTGTAAGAAGTGCTAAAATTGTAATCCTCACTTTTTGATTAATGAAAATGAGTTTATTTTGATACCTATCCTTGATATTTGCAAATATTTAAGTTATGCGAAACTTTTGCATCACATCTGTTTGCATTGCGCATTTGGATACATCATTTGCATTGTATCCTTTGCATTTTAGGTTATCACTCTTGCTTCTTCCTCGTATAGACAAGCTGAATCACCGGTACAATACCGAGCAGGTCATCAGAGAAGAATGGATAAACTAAAACAAGAGAACAGAGCATTATGTGAAGAGGTCACGACATTGAAATAAAGCTTAGAGAGACCTAATGGTATGATGGAAGCATTGGCGGCTGCCTAGAATCAGTCGTCACACAACTCACAAGAGCATACCCAGAGGACTGTAATCTCAGAAGTTATATCTGCGCCGATCCCAGTGGCGTCAACCAGTGAACCACATTACAATATGCCTCCTGGGTTTCCGTGGGGAATGCCTCCTCATTTTATTCCAACTGGCTACCGTCCACCAGTTTCTAAAGTTCCGGCCGTAACTACTGTAATGACTATGTCGCCACCCGTGGTGAATACTGTTCCTTACAATCTGGAATATCCTGTGTTCCATACTCCACTTAGTGAGAGTGTTGGGTTTGATGAAAGGGTGGATGAGTTCCAAGATAAGTTCTTGGAGATCAGAAGGAGATTAAGGCCCTTCGTAGGAAGGAGTTATTTAGGAAGAGCGTTTCTGATCTTTCCTTAGTTCCGAACGTCAAGGTTTCTCCCAAGTTTAAGGTTCCTAACTTCGAGAAGTACAAAGACAACTCTTGCCCTCAGAGTCATCTTGCAATTTATGCCCGCAAAATGTCAACTCAGACAGATAATGATCAGCTGCTTATCTATTACTTCCAGGATAGTCTGACAAGCGCGGCTCTTAAATGGTATATGGGGCTGGATAATATGAAGTTTCATACCTTCAATGATCTGTGTGACGCTTTTATCAGACAATACAAGTATAATGTTGATATGGCACTTGATAAAGATCAGTTGAGGGCCATGACTCAGAAGGATAAGGAAAATTTCAAGGAGTATGCCTAACGTTGGCGCGAAGTGGGTGCTTAGATCACACCACCCCTAGAGAAAAAAGAAATAACTAAGATCTTCTTGAAGACTTTAAGTCCATTTTTCTATGAAAGGATGGTAGCTAGCGCACCCAGTGATTTTACCGAGATGGTAAACATGGGAATGCGTCTAGAAGAGGGAGTTCGTGAGGGTAGGCTGACTAAGGAAGTCGATACTTTTAGCAATGCAAAGAAACATGGAAGTAGTTTTGTAAGGAAGAAAGAGCAGGAAGTAAGTGTCGTACACCATCGTCGACCCAGAAGGAGAAATCAACAACATCAACATATTGCAGCTGTGTCACCGGTTATTAATACTCCCCACCTATCAACCACAGTTTGTGCAACAATATCCACCACCACCACAAGTTCCACAACAACAACAACCACAACGTTACCAGAATCAACAGCCTTCCCAACAGGGTTATCAATTCCTTTCCCGCAAAAGCTTGTGGAAGCTAAGGTAGACTCCTAATCCAAAACGTATGCGGAGATATTTGAAAATATCAACACTAATGCACCGTTGTGTGAGGTCCTGCATAAAAAGAGAAAGTTAGAGGACCATGAAACTAGGGAAATCATTAGTGTTAAGAGGGGAAGGTTGGCCTTTGAGGTGGTGGATTAAAAAACTAAACCCAAACTGGAAAAGACGATACTCAGGATAAAGCCAGAACCACCACCACAAGTTCAGAAGAATGAACCACCCCACAAAAGAAAGAAAAGAAAAGGTGAGGGGTATGAGAGATGGCTTGATAAGTGCCCATATAAACCTAAGACTTTTAAGAGTTTGATTGAGGAATCATTCTTGAGAGAACCTCCATGAGTGCTTACACTCCTGAACAATCGAGCTGCCGACGTTAAAAGAAGCGTTGCATGGGAGGCAACCCACAGGGGTTTTATTTTAAGTTTTTATGTTTGAATTTGCAGAAAATTAAGAGATGGATCGCTTGACTTGATCATCTCATCAGGTTCTTTATTCCTTTTCCACCTTTTATTAAAACATTGAGGACAATGTTTGGTTTAAGTGTGGGGGAGGAACTTTAACGCTTTCATTTGATCGCTTTCTAGTTAGATTTATCGTTCTTTAGTTTACTTCATGTTGTTAGGATTTTATCTGTTTCTAGTTTAAATTGTTGTTAGTCGAGTCATTGCATGTGTTGTCGAGTCTTTATGCGTGGTTTTCAGTTGTTTATTGATTTTTCCCTCGTTCTTGAACCATAATGAAGAAAAAAAATATTTTGAAATCTATTGCATCTATTGAAAGTTTTAGGTTATAGATGAAATTGAGGTTAGATTGTGGAGACTTGGGAAAACTCCACAAGATCGATATCGTTTTAACACCTTAAGTCTCCTGACTATAGAGATCGATTTGAGTACTTGTTATGCCTTAATCTTAAGTTATCACCCTTTAGTAGTCCCTAAGTAGTTTATTTAGCAATCAACACCATCCTAAGCACACACTAAGTAGGAAGTTGATGCAAATAAGTGTATGATCTCAGCCTTAAAAAGAAAGTTAAGAAAAAAATGAATAAAAAGAAGTGTTCATTCTAAGTTAGGTGATTCTCACCCGATCACTTAGCCCAACGGTGTAAATTCTTTTATCTGTTGATACTCATGCTAATGTGCAAGAAAAAGAAAAAAAAATAATGATAATGAGATCATAGTCACTAACAGTCTATCCTACCCTGAGTGTGTAAGGATAACGAACTTAATGTGATTGCGCCAGATTGAAAGGGGACAAAAGAGGAATGAGTAAGTTAGACTTAGGCATAATGACATGATTCAAAATGGTTTATATATGAGAGAAGCTTAGGAACACACTACCGTGGAATTGTGTTCATACGATATCCTTAGTGCGTGAGCAAGTACCTATTGACACAAACTTAACCGAAGTGGAGTTTATAGCCTAGAATGAGTATCTGTATGCATTATTTTTCAGGAGTCTTAATATTACCAGCTGCAAAGTTTTACAAAGATTTTTCATACGTGTAGTAGTTTGCTTTAGGACAAGTAAATGTTTAAGTGTGGGAGAGTTTGATAACGCGAAAATGTATTGTATATTTCAACCCGATTCACATGAAATTTAGTGTCGTTTTACTTGTTTTTTGTTGTATTATGTCATATTATAGTCGTGTTTAAGGTGTTTGTCGAATAAGAGCGTCCGTGCAAGAAAACCGGGAAAAAAAAGCAAGGAAATGAAGAAAAAGTGCAAAATTTTCCACTTTCTGGTGTATGGCATTCGCCACCACCTCATGGCGTTCGCCATGCACCTCTCAACCACGTCATCCACAACTTAAGGCCATGGCGTTCACCATGGATCTCATGGAGTTCACCATGGATCTCATGGAGTTCGCCATGAACCTCAGAAACCCAAAAATAACCGCCCACTAACAGCACTACTTTGGAGGTTTCTCCCACTTTCTCCAATACTAATACATGATCTATGGAAGTTAGTGTAGACTGCTATTTTCGACGATAAGGAATTGATTGGAAAACAAAAAGTAGAAGGAGTTGGTCGAAATATTTCGACTCAAGATTTGATGCTAAATTTAAAGCTAGTCGAAGACGGTTTGGAAACTGGAACAAGTGATGTGAATTTCTCTAAGTAATAAAGAGGCTCATTATTTCGACAACTTGAGTTGGAGAGGTATTTCGCCAGATAGTTTGAAATTCAAAATTGAGAGGGAGATGCAGTTGAAGAAATCAGACTCGTGGAGCATATCCAAGGCAAGGAAGCATGCAAGACGCCATTTGTCACAATTAGGGGAAATAGCTGTTATCGACAGTTGTTTTGTTTGTATATAAATAGATAGTCATAGTATGAAAAAAGTGTGTGCATTTCAAAATTGTACAAGTTATTCAAATTACTCAAAGTAACCGTGTGAGAGAAACGAGTCATTATGGAAAAAATGTACGTTTGAGAAAAACACCAGTTTATTACTTGCAATTCCTTATGAAATTTAAGTTTGTTTACAATACTCTTTAAGATTCTGCAAATTTTATTCTTGTCACGTTACTTTCATTTCACCAGTTATTTACCAATTCTAAGTTCTATTTATTTTAGTTAGTCGAAAATTACCAACTGTGAGAACAATAATAAAACAATGACGGAAAGGTTAGAGGTTTACTCAAATTGTCAACATTTTTAAAGCACTGTGTCCTAGGATTTATGTGGTCGGTCCTGTTAGTAAACTAATTCCACAAATTAGAAGACCAGAGGTTGTTTGCTAAATTTTAAGGCGAACAAATTGGCACGCCCAGTGGGACTTTGTGTGTTTTGATAATTTTTTTTAAACCTTTATTTTTAAATTGTCTTTTCCTTTGTAGTCGTCTTCGTTTTGTTGTATGAAATTAAGGAGCGGTAAGATTGTCGAAAATAACAAAGAGAGACCTAGAAGGAGACGAGTACGCAGAATGGCAAATCCAAATCCGCCTAACAACCAGAATCCTACGAATAATAAAGTACCACCCCCTAATCCTTCGACTGGGGGCAATACGGCCTCAATATCAGTATCAGAGGCTATGACATCAACAACGGGTTCGACGCCTGCACATTCAATTCCCCAAAATGCGCCAAGTTTTTCTACTATGGGGTCTCAAATGCAACAAATGACACCCCCTCCTCCAGGAAGCACGTACAGGCCTTTTGTGTCTGGTTTTACGATGCCTCCATTAAACCGAGATCAACCATATGGAATGCCAACTACGGTGATGGCAAGTTTACATAATGCGTCACCAATATATTCAGATCCCATGATTAATGTAACTTCGCCTTTGCAAGGATCAGGATCTGGCGCAAACCATATAGGGAGAATGAGTCAGCCTTTGGCAACAGGGTATCAAACCTATATGCCAAGTATCACTAACAATTCTGCGCAAGTGATTAGGCAACAAATAGATGAGAGTAACCATGACATGGTTCATATGTTGACTCAATAAATAGGGGTTGTATTTAACCCATTGATTCAAAATACCACTCAAACGAACCAACAATTGGCAGCGTAAATGGCGCGTATTGCCGATTTTTTTGGCGTTCCCCAACCCACTCAAAGAGAGCAGATAGTACAGAACCCAAGGATAGTCATCGAAGAGGAACCTACTATAAACCAAAGACAAATAAATGTTCCTCAAGTGAACCCTAGAGACCAAGAAGTAGGGTCAAACCACCCCGGGTCGAAATTCCTGTTCAGCAAGAACCTGTGAGGGTGTTAGTAATAGGGATCAAAATGTTGATGATGTTGTGCAACAAATACGTTGTAATAACATGCCAGCAGAAAACAATTTAGGAGCCATGGTCGAAAGAATAATGGCTCGAAATGGGGTAAATGTAGGACTACAGAGGCCTAGTTACTCATCACCATTATCTGAATATATATTGCAGGAAGATTTACCCCCAAGATGGAAAGTCCTCAAGTTCACTAAGTTTTCAGGAGACACGAGTGAATCGACAGTCGAACATGTGGCCCGGTACTTGATCGAAGCAGGCGAAATAACGCACAATGAGAACTTGAAGATAAAATATTTTCTGAGTTCTCTGACGAAAAATGCTTTTACTTGGTTTACATCTTTGCCTGCAGGTTCGGTCCATACATGGACCCAGTTGGAGAGATTGTTCCATGAACAGTTTTATATGGGACAAATAAAGATAAGTTTGAAGGAATTGGCTAGCGTCAAGAGAAAATTCTCTGAGCCAATCGATGATTACTTGAATAGGTTTAGGTTACTTAAGGCAAGATGTTTCACACAAGTGCCTGAACATGAGTTGGTCGAAATGGCTGCAGGTGGCCTTGATTATTCGATCAGAAAGAAATTAGACACACAATATTTGAGAGACATGGCCCAATTGGCTGATAGAGTTAGACAGGTCGAAAGATTAAAGGCTGAAAAAGCTAGAGCCAATAAGAATAAAAAAGAGAAAGTGGCTTATGTCGGAGTGTGTCAAGATGAGGACGAAAGTGAATCACCAAATTTTGACGAGCAGGAAATTGATTTTCCAAAACTGAAATAGGGTCCGCCATATGCTTGTAAAGTTTTGGCTCCGTCGAACGGAAAGGACCCAGTCGAGTCTGAAAAGAATGATAAGTTCCCCAAAAGGACTTATACGTTCGACGTTACCAAGTGTGACGAAATATTCGATTTATTAGTCAAGGATGGCCAACTGATAGTGCCACCTGGTACTAAAGTGCCTCCTCTAGAACAACAAAAGAAGAGAGGTTTTTGTAAGTACCATAATTTCTTGGGTCATAAAACATCTCAATGTTTCCTTCTCAGGGATTTGGTGTAGAATGTAATTCGTGATGGAAGACTCAAATTCGGCGACAAATCAAAGTCGCAGATGAAGATTGATTCTAATCCAATGCAGGTGGCAGAAGCCCATTATGTTGAACCATTCACAGTGAATATGGTGGAGGCTGAAGAAGGTTTCGACAACAATGTAAATATGGTGGAGATCACTGAGATCCCCACTGATGAAAGTGATGTCGAAGAGGTCTCCAATGACTTCATAAACCAGCCGGTGATGATCAAGGTTACTGAACACCTTGATGAAGGAATTATAGAAAACTGCATCAACAGTGAAGCTACTGAAGACTTCAGTGACATTAACAACAAGGCCATTAAGGGCCTCAACAACATTAATACGGAAATTGCGGAAGTTTTCGACAAAGTCAAAGATGAAGTTGCTGATGGCTTCATCCAAACCAACAGAGGGACTACTGAAGGGTCCTGCAAACCAGTTGCTGTAGGGATTCTTCGACAGATAATGGAAGACCCTAAGGAGAAATCGGTCGAGTTTTGCTGCCAACATGATGTCAAAGGCTTGCCTTTGAAGATTCACACAAAAGGTGATCATGAAGATTTCGACCTAGCTAAGAAGAAACATGAGGTTGACGAAGGTCTCAACATGAGAATGAACAAACTGAGCATTGTGACTGAGCCAATCGCCAATGTGAACATGGTGGAAGTATCCCAGAAAGTCCCAATGCAAATCGACGAGGAGCGTCGACGAGAAGAGTACCAGAGGGTGGCATACCCAAAAGAAGAAGAGAATTTGGTAGAGTTTATTCAAAGATGCCAGAAGAAAGATCTGAGGTGATGTTATGCCCTTGCTGCAGCACTGTCTTCGACAAGAAGGCAGCAGAAAACTTGGAAGGAATTGAGAAGGCTAAAAGGAGCGGAAATTGGGGGGAAGTACCATCTTCAAGAAAGGAGAGAGTCAACCCTAGAAAAGGAGACCAGAATAAGCAAAGGCGGGGAGAAAGGTATCCAAACACCTTCAAACCCATAAACAAAGTCCCAGATGATAAGTGGGTTCAACCAATTCGCCAGGCTCAGGGCCAGAAGAAATGGAAGAACTTTGAGGTGCAAAAGGGCTCCTCGTTGACAGGGAAGAAAGAAAGTGAGAAACCCAGGAGAATGCCTTACCCTTCAGAGAACTATAAGGGTAAGAACCCAATGTCGAAATCTCAATGGAGGAGGTTTCAGAGGCGAAAGAAGGCAGAGAGAGAGGCTGGAGAAAAAAGCAAGGCAGAAACTAGCAGCAATATCCAAACTGTGAGTTAGAGAGAGGAGTCCATAGACAATGAACAAAGCAGTGTACCTAAGCAAGTGTCATTGAAAGAAGGTATACAGAGAGATGACGAAATGACTGATGACTTCAAATCAGAATCAGAGGCGTCCTTTGATGTTATGTGCAACGTAGTCTCAGTGCTCCCTAGGGAGTACGATCAGGTGATTGAGGTCGAAGAAGAAGACGAAGTCATGGAAAGTGAAACCACAAGGCACAAACCAGTGTGCTACTATATAATGAATAACGGATGCGTTGAGGAGTAAAACGCATTTTTTGAAAGACCAGACGACTCCATGCGAAGCCACCTTAAACCTCATAAAAGGAAACGTGGGAAATGTGGGGGTAAATAAAATCCTAGTCGATGGAGGAGTGGCAGTAAATCTAATGTCGTACTACATGCTGAAAAAGATTGGCAAAGACGATTCAGACACCAAGCCCCACAACATGGTTTTGTCGAACTATGAAGGAAAAGTAGGGACAACAATGGGTGTAATACAGGTAGATTTGACAGTCAGAACAATTACTAGACCGACGATGTTTATGGTGATAGCTTCGAAGGCAAATTACAATCTCCTCCTGGGGAGAGAATGGATACACGGCATATGTGTCGTTCCTTCGTCAATGCACCAGAGGATAACAATTTGGCGCACTGATGGAATAGTGGAGAACATAGAGGCTGATCAGAGCTATTTTCTAGCTGATGTAAACCACGTTGATCGCCGAAGTTTCGACAGAAACTTGGCCCAAATTGCTCCTTGCAGTCCAGCCATATACGACTTGACGGCAACTGATAATGCTTTTTGTTCGTTATACCTCCATCCCACATATGGGTTCTAATGGGATAGGGAAGTGGTTGGTGAGGCGAATTACATCTTCGGAACTGCACACATACAGCCAACTAGCTGGGGTAGCGAGTTCAGTGACATTGAGTGAGTCACTAGCGCTCGAAAAGATCGTGGCTTATATAGCCGAGAACAAACTCAAAGCGGCTCTAGAGACCAAAGTGAAGTACATGGTTGTCGAAGCCAATCAGGTCGAAGACGACCAACAATGTCCTTACCAAGACTTTGATGAAAGTTCGCTCAAGGGAGAATTGGGCGAATGGCAGAATCAAAGGCTTGATGCCATTTACGACGATGAGCCTTTGGGCTTCGAGAAGGATCCATTGTCAACAGATATGAAGATGGTGGCGCAGGATCCGCTTGAAGAAATCGACTTGGGATTGGGGGCAGAAAAAAGGCCAACCTACATAAGTGCAAAAGTTGATCCCCAGCTCAAAGTCAAAATAGTCCAGCTGCTGAAAGAGTTTAGAGATTATTTTGCGTGGGACTATGACGAAATCCCTGGCCTAGACAGGAGTTTGGTCGAATTGCAGCTGCCCATAATGCCTGGGAGGAAGCCCGTGAAGCAAACCCCAAGGTGTTTTGCCCTAGAGATCCCGTCGAAGATCAAAGAGGAAGTCGAAAGGCTTCTCAAATGTAAATTCATCCGTACGACCAGGTATGTCGAATGGATTGCTAACATAGTTCCAGTAATAAAGAAAAATGGCAAGTTAAGGGTATGCATTGATTTTTGAGACTTGAATTCAGCTACCCCAAAGGACGAATATCCTATGTCAGTGGCGGAAATGCTTGTCGATTCTGCCGTAGGCCATGAATACCTGAGTATGCTTGATGGATACTCTGGTTATAACCAGATTTTTATCGTAGAAGAGGATGTCCCTAAGACATCATTTCGATGTCCTGGAGCCTTAGGCACCTACGAATGGGTGGTGATGCCTTTTGGCTTGAAAAATGCTGGAGCAACTTATCAGCGAGCAATGAATTCGATTTTTCACGATTTCATTGAGACTTTTATGCAGATTTATATTGATGACATTGTTATTAAGTTTGTTTCAGGAGAAAGTCACATTGACCACCTTCGACAGTCCTTTGAAAGGATGAGGAAATATGGTCTAAAAATGAACCCTCTCAAATGTGCGTTTGGTGTGTAGGTGGGAGACCTCCTAGGATTTGTGATCCACAAGAATGGGATCGAAATAAACCAAAACAAGGCCAAAGTAATAATGGAGGCGAAAACGCCATCAACAAAGAAGGAATTGCAGTCTTTACTTGGGAAGATTAATTTTCTCAGAAGGTTCATCTCCAACCTTAGTGGGAAGACGCAAGCTTTCTCTCCTCTACTTCGACTAAAAAATGAAAACTTTGCATGTGGGCAAGAGCAAAAAGACGCCTTCGACAAAATCAAGGAGTATTTGACGCGTCCCCCTATTTTGACGTCACCTTGTAGAAGTAGAAGTATGAGGCTGTACATAGTCGCGTCAGATAAGACATTAGGGAGTATGTTAGCCCAAGAGGATGAAAATGGTGTGTAATACCCCAAATTTTGACCACTTAGATTTCCCATCATTGTGAAAATCATCATCACAATATGGATGTACCTTTATGCTTCATTAGTCTCCCCAAAGATGGGTGAGCATCCACTACAATCAAAATTAGGGTTTCAAGCCCTCTCTGAGCTTTAGACAAAGGATCAATCAAGGAATGACTTGATCTTCAACTTGTCTAACCTCTCAAACATACACAAAGGATCAAAAGGACTCCCACTTCAAGGATTAAGCACAAGGTTGCTCCCTTCTAGGTGGATCAAGTCTCAAGATCGACAGTGTCACCAAATTAGGGTTTTGGTCAACCAGGGCCTCCAGATGGAAATTTTCATCTGGGCACAAGGCAATGATCCAAAACATGACCTAATATACTTCATGGAACCTCATGAACCCATGCATCAAGTCAATTTTGCCTCAGGGGATGCATTCATCAAAAATCAGGAATTAGGGTTTCTTGACCTAATTCACCCCTAAGTTGACTTTTGGGACAAACCATGAGCCAAGACCTCAAGACATGATTTGAGGGTCTCTAATACACCATATTGATCCATTTGGAACAATGGATTGATCCAAGAAGCTTGAGCAACAAGTCTCATTTTCATCTGCACCACAATTAGGGTTTTAAGGGAAAAGTCAACTGTAACTTTGACTTTTGACCAAGACATGCTCCCAAACCCTAATACATGATTGAATATACCCTATGACACCCATGGAACATGTCCATCAAGTTTGATTTAGGTCAAGGACATGATTTCCTGAAGAATTGCACAGTTTGGAATTCATCTGATAAAAAGTCAACTGTGCACAAAAGTCAACTTTGACTTTTTGAGATTTTTCACCAAAATGGATTTTTAACCCTAAAATGATGTTAATGTATGATTTGAATCATCATTCATCAAGAAAAATCAAGAAAAGTGAGATAACTTGTAAAAGGGGTAACCATAAAACTTAGAAATTTTTCTAAGTTAAAAATAAAGTGGCAAAGGTACCAACTTTGGAGGACCATAACTCCTAAACCACAAGGCCATTTTTTCTCATCCAAAGATGGATTTGTAGCCCTCATTATCACCTACAAAAACTTCAACTACAAGTCATTCCAATTCATTAAGGATTTTGAGTTATGGAGTGATCAAAGTGGCTGAAAAGTGAAAATGTCACTTTTTCCAACACTTAGTGAAATTTTCACTAAGTCAGAATTCTGCTTCACTTTTTGCCAAATGTAGGGGGATTTTTCACTTGGAATCAAAAGAGATCAAAACCAAACTTGTTCAAACAGTTGTTGTATCATGTAAGAGCTTTCCAAAATGGCCAAGAACATTGCCAAATTCAACCTACATCATGAGATACAACATTGGCAAGTTGCCTTGCTGAAATCTGTCAAGGCAAGGCAGAATTTGCATTTTGGCTCAATTTTCCAAAATCAGCCAATTGCAATTGCTCCAATCCACTTGGACACCTCAGAGGATTGAATCCAAATGAGACAATCACTGAGCCAAACCTCCAAGGTCCAAGGAACAAAGAATAGCATGTTGAACCTAGAATGGCCAAAATAGGGACAAGACTTCAAATTTGGAATGAGGCATTCAATGGAACCATCAAGGTGGCATGGACTGAGCCATTCTCATCTGAAATCAGTCAAGACTTATCCAAGACCAAGGGGACCAAAGCTCTGTGCCCTAACCTCTAGTCAATGGCTAGAGGAGACTTTCATTTCCATTGGCCAACATTGAGCAAACCTACTTACCAGCTGCCATGCACTATTCCTTGCAAAACAAACTTGCTCTACTATAAATAGAGCTCAATTGTGGTCAGTTTAAGTACACCAAAGCCATCTAACAGATGCTTTCCTCAAAATCTCTTTCTCTTGGCAAAAATGCCTTTTCTTAGCAAGGTAGCTATCGGGTTTTGAGTTTGAGAGCAATTCAACACAAACCAATCACTCACACACCTCACATACATCACATATGAGCTGATCAAACACTCACATAACTTCTGAAACATCAAAATCTCAAAATCACTTGCCATCCACACAAGTTTGAAGTGAAGTTGCAGCTGAGGTGCCATAAACTGATCCAGTCCATTTCAATTCAATCCAAGTGTTCAAACACAATCCATATGGTGTAGGGAAGCTGTTCAGATCATCACAACTTGTCTGTAACACCTCCAACTCAAAATCACATCTGCTCTTGCTGTCACAACTTGGAGGTAAGCCTAAACTTGGGCATCTCTCAATCTATGCATATTTCCCCGCACAATAATTTGGCCATATGTTCATAATCATGCATGGAATGTTTTCCCTCAATTAATTGCATTGTTTGAATCGTGTATCAAAAATCCTAGCCTTCATGCAGAAATTAGGGTTCTTGAGGTTTCTTCGTGATTTCTTGTTGTATGTTTAATTTAAATGAAATTAAAGTACATAGACATGACCGTGAGGTTGAGACGAGCATAATGATATGTGGATTGCATGATATGGTTACGTATTCATGGAGATTGGATAGAAAATGGAAATCTGGGCAAACTGAAAAACGCGCGTGTTCTTGGTGTTGTTCTTGGCGCCATTTTCATAAATTTGAATATTTGAATTTTGTGATTTTGTTTAATTGATTCAAAAATTAATTTCTCTCTGAGTTTTAATGATTTTGAGTTGATTCTTTTTTTAATAATTCACAAAAATGTTAAAATATTTTATTTTATCAAAAAATCCCAAAAATATTATTTATTTCATATAATTGATATTTTTGTAAAGAATTAATATTTTGATTGTTTTTGGCATTTTAAATATTTTTTCTACATTGATTTTGCAACTTTTAATGCTTTCTAATTATTTTGTAGGTCAATACTTAATTTTTGAAGCATTAATCCAAGATCACAATTTGTTTTCCATGTGTTAAACAATTTTTGATCATTTTAATTGAATTTTTATTCAATTAAATACATTTTTGAAAACAAATTAGGGTTTTGGATTAATTCAACCCTCATAAATCATTTTCAAAACACTTTGGGTCTCTAATAGAGTGTAAGACCCAATCCTTTTTTGACCAAATCATTTTTAGGCCTCAGTGTATTGTATAAGTCCCGATACCTTAAAAAACAAACGGCGCGATCGTCGCCTTTTGAAAAATAACCTTTTGGGCCTCTCCTTGAGCTATAAGACCCATTCAAAACTTTTGGGCCTCTATTAGAGTGTAAGACCCAATCTCCCTTTTAACCAAAACATTTTTGGGCCTCACTTATTGTATAAGTCCCTCCGCGTTAAAAGAAAATCTCGGCGCAATCGCCATTTTTAAACGAAAAGTCATTTGGGCCTACCCTCGTGTTATAAGCCCCACTCTTTTTATTTAAACCTTTTTGGGCCTCTTGAGAGAGTGTAAGACCCATCCCTTTGTACAGAAAACCTTTTTGGGCCTCAGTCACTTGTATAAGTTCCTCTATACAAATTCAAACAGTGCGCTCACTGATAAAACCCTGGGCCTCTCCTTGAGCTGTAAGCCCCAAAACTTTCTTTTTCAAAGCACTTTCTCCTTTGATTTTGAATATACTGTTGTTTTTAATCTTTCTTTGTTGAACAACTAACCAAACAGCATGGAAGCACTACAACCGAGTAAGTGGTTATCGCTTTCATTTACTGCTTTCATATTATAAACTGTATTGTGGGGCTGCTCAC
This sequence comes from Lathyrus tuberosus, assembly GCA_022829125.1. Taxonomy (NCBI): domain Eukaryota; kingdom Viridiplantae; phylum Streptophyta; class Magnoliopsida; order Fabales; family Fabaceae; genus Lathyrus; species Lathyrus tuberosus. The sequence goes on along the minus strand of JALAZF010000082.1, from coordinate 15,957,845 downwards.
TGTAAGTCTCCTTTCATAAACTCATATCTACTGTGTAATAATAGTATAGATATTTCGAGTTTCCCCGGCAACTACGTCTAGAACTAAGTGACGCCGTTTCATTTATTCGTAGAAATAGACGCCTAGATCCCCAATAGGAGCACCAGATACAGTCTTCTCTTCGGCTGTCCTCCTTAGGAATCGTCAAGAAATTCTATCCCCCAGAGATGAATTATTCTCGGTGAAACTTCTCTTGAATTTCTTCAAACCGCCGAACGGTTCGGACTCTCTCTAAAAGTTAAAGTCACTGGATAGTAAACCTCGCACGTTTACCAGTGGTTTTAACTCTAAAAGAGTTTTCCTGAACTTTTCTTTGGTTTGGGACCCACGGGCTTCTTAAAAGCACCGGCCTCCTCTTGGGCATCATACAAGGACCCACAGGCTTCCTAAAAGCAACCCCGCCTCCTCTTGGGCATTACTCAAGGACCCTACGACTTCTTAGAAGTATTCACAGCCTCCTCTTAGGCTTCGTATAATGATCTCTTCCTCCGGGAATGATAGCCTCCTCTTGGGCTTCGTACAAGGACCCGTCGGCTTCTTAAAAGATTTCAGCCTCCTCTTGGGCTTCGTACAAATTGTCCCGACGACCTCCTAGAGGTATAGGAACAGAACTTAGTCATCCTCATAGAACAGTCCTTTCATAGAGTCTACTACTGTTTCTCGAAGCATAGTACAAAAGATAAAACTCTAGACTTGGACATTCTAACTTCCTTGAGTCTCAAAGACATTCTCAAGCACCCTTCGTTAAATAGGAAGGAAACCTGCAGACTCGGATAGTCTCAATACCCTTTGGATTTCCCGTTTCCTCAAAGAAAAGGAAATATCCCTGATCCTCAAATTAAATCCCTGAGTACAGTATTGCTCATATAAGAACTGATTTTCTCTTTTTAAATCAGTATATTGGATCTGTCACTCAACTGAAACAGTTACAATAGCCTCTATCTCGGGCTTCATACGAGATACCAAAATTCTCCCCAGTGGAGTCAAAATAACCTTTTAGCCTCTCTCTCAGGCTTTGTATGAGACACAAAAGATTCCCTCGTTGAGTCAATCACCCCTTTTTGCCTCCATCTCGGGCCTCGTACGAGATACAAATTCCTTAAGCAAGGGTCGAACTCTTTGCTAGCCTCCTCTTAGGCTTTGTATAACGATATGCCCCACTGGGTCAAAAACCTTTAGCCTCTCTCTCGGGCTTTGTACGAGACACAAAATAGCCTCCTCTTAGGCTTTGTATAAGAAAACCACTGGTTGATCCAATCAACCTTTTAGCATCAAAGCTGTGCCTTGTTCACAGTACATAAACATCAACAACTCCTTTCCCTTCATCTAATCGCTGTAAGTGGCAAGCCTCTGGATCATCTATATCCATGCCACTGTCTCTCTTTTAGCATGAGAAATTCCTAAGGAAAGATGGCATTGCTCTACACTGAGTTAAAGTCTTCTCCTTCAGGTTAAAACCCTTTCTTCGGAAATTATGGCATTGCTCGGATCCGCGTATCCCAGTTAAAGTAATTCTCCTTCTCCCCTCTTTAGAGATGACAAATTCTCTCTAAAGTCGAGGTCTTTTAGCTTCACATCTTGGGCTTTGAACAAGATACAAATCACCTTTCGCTTCATGTCTTGGGCTTTGAACAAGACACCAAAAACACCCATTTCCTCCCATAGAATAGGAGGAACTATGAACGCTCTGATTTCCCTGTTTCGGTAAACGGGAATACGTAGGCATAAGATCGAAAGAAAAGATCTTAGCGAGCGCAATCAACAAAAAACCCAAATCCCATATCTCCATCAATTAAAAGCAGTAATTCAAAAGCATCAGTCCTAACATCCTAATCCTTATTCCCCGCTAGAAACCCTTTGCCTAGGAAAAAGAAAGAAAGAATCTGTATTGGCGAAATACGAATAACCAGTACAAAGGTCCCCCCACATTGATAGCATCCGTAACCTAACAGACCGCTGTTTAAACTCAGTATGCAAGCAGGGTTAATTGGAGACATCTATTTCCCTTCCTTATTCAGCTCACAATAGGATAAAAAATGAATCAACCTGTAGTTTTAAGCTCAACCGCAGAGAGCGACCAGCGCTTAAGAACCGCGTCCAAAATCACTCGCTACAGAAAAGTGGCGCCCACCGTGGGGCCGGTTCTTTCCTTCTTACAATTTAAACCTTGGGTAAGTCATTTTCATAGCGGTGGCCGCCAACAGAAAAGTGGCGCCCACCGTGGGGCCCGTTCCTTTCTTTCTACTTCTCTTATGTGAAAATTTACACAAGTGGCGACTCTGCTGGGGAGTCTCCTTTTCTGCCTTAGGGCATCATCCCCGTTTTCTACGGAAAATGGGAACTCTACCGAAGAGAAAGATTGACCTATGCTGGTCCATCTCTTAGGCAGGGAACCACAGATTGGGGCTTCCGCCGGGGAACCCATTTCTGTCAGGAACTTAAGATTCATAGCTTTATAAGTCTAGGATGATTAGGACAAATATATATACTGCTTTTCCTAATTGCTATACGTGTTTATTTTTCTGCTAATGGGAATGCGGGTGATGCCGTATGTGGTGAGATTGAGTATACACTTAGAAAAGCCAACCCTTTCGTAGTGCGGAAGCTATCGGAAATAGCTGTTACGCGATACTACCCTTATTTGAGGCTGGTGATCTATTCTCGGTGAATAGCACTTACTCTAAGATTGCATACAACTCGCTGGCGATCCGCTTGTTGTTTTGCTTTCCCGGGAGGAGCTGATGATAATGAGTACAGGTACAAAAATCACCCTAGTATAAACCTTTGGGGATGGGTAGAGCCTTGACTTCATGACAACGACCCTCTGACCTCATGTTTTTTCTATGTTTTTGTGTGCTGCATTCATGCATTCATTTAATAAAACATTAAAACATTAAAAAAAAAACTTTCTCTTCTAGTCTCTCTGTTTTTCAAATTAAACTAAGACTGTGATTGCAAATATCAGAGGAAAAGAATGCATTAATGGATTTCGGTAGAAGGAGAACTCACCAGTATACCTTCAAGGTTCCAAAACTAGGGGATTTGAGAAAGTTAGCGATAATGATCGTTAACCCAGAGGCTTTCAGAGCCAAGCACGGTGGTTTGCTACCACTGTTAAGAGTCCATGTGATTAAGGGGATCATGGACGCGCTCATTCAGTTCTACGATCCGGTTTATCATTGTTTCACATTCCCGGATTACCAGTTGGCACCAACGCTGGAGGAGTATTCTCATCTGACTGATTTACATATCACAGATCGAGCTCCATTTTCTGGACTGGAAGAAATTCCAAAGAATCAGACTATTGCAAGAGCAATTCATTTGGACGAGTCTGAGGTCAGGACTCACATGACTACTATGGGTGGCATCCAAGGTTTGCCAGCCCAGTTCTTAACCAAGAAAGCTCTGTACTTCGCTAGTATAGGGAACGGGACTGCTTTTGAAAGCATCTTTGTCTTGCTCACCCACGGGTTATTTTTGTTTCCCAACATCAATAACTTCGTCGATATCAACGCTATTAAGGTTTTTCTCATTGGAAACCCTGTGCCGACTTTGCTCGCAGATGCGTATCATTCTGTACACTTGGGAAATTTGTACAGCGGAGGGGAGATCACATGCTGTGTACCTTTGCTCTACAAATGGTTTATCTCGCACTTGCCCAAGTCTGCCGCTTTTTGGGATTGCAAGAGTGTCTTACGTTGGTCGCAGAAGATCATGTCCCTCACCAATTCCGATATAGATTGGTGTAATAGGATTTACGAGGGAATCAGAATCATTGACCATTGTGGAAACTTCCCCAGCGTACCCCTCATAGGAACTAAAGGAGGAATCAACTATCATCCGATATTAGTTCTTCGTCAATTTGGATACCCGATGAGACACATCCCACTGGGTGTTCATCTGGAAGGTCTTTTCTTCAAAAAAGGAGAAAGTGACAGAGCACTAAAGATGGAAATAGTGCAAGCTTGGAAACATGTTCATAAGAAAGGACGAGAGTCTCTGGGAAAACCGGACTGTGTCTCGGTGGAGCCTTATCTCCATTGGGTACAAACTAGAGCTCTCAAGCTAAAGATGCCTTATCCTCGTTACGGAATTCTTCCGCCGAGGGAAATTATCATGTACTTCATGACGGAAACTGAAAGGCTTCAGGTTACTCTCAACAAGGTTCAAAAGGAAAGAAGGTCTTGGAAGAACAAGTACCGCACCCTCGACGTAGAGTGTTCCAAATACAGCAATTAATAAAAGAGAAAGATGCTCTGATTGAAATTTTGGAGCAGCATACTGTAGAGAATCAAGATGACCAAAGGAATTTGCTCACTCCTTTCACCTGGCAAAGGAATGACAACCCGACAACGGCCCAAGCGCCCCGGTCAAAGAAAAGGAAGGTACCAGAGTCAGCACCCGGTTTCTCCTCAGAGAGGACTCGGGACCCATTAGTTTAGGTTTCTGTTTCTGCACTTTGTAATCTACTATATTTCCATTTCTGTAATCCTTTGAATTTCAATAAAAAGGGGTTTCCCCACTGTTTGATATTTGCAATCTAATTGTCGAAGTTTATTTTGATTAAACCAAAAAACAACAATTAATATAATCATTGCATTCATCATTCTCACATCGCGTATTCTCCTTACCTACGAATCTCACGTTTGTATCTCGATTCTAGAGTCAAACTGTCTCATTCGTATAATACTCGGGCCAATCGTCAGAAAAAGATGGATGATCTTGAGGAAGAAAACAGAGAGTTGAAAGAAGAGATCGACACTCTGAGAGAGGATATGAGAAAGCTTCGTAACGACATGCAAGCCATGGCAGAAGCTCAGCTACAAAGAACTGTGATCTCAGAGATCACCTCAACACCCATCATAGAAAAGTATGATCCTAGGTATCAGATACCGAAAGATCGTCCTTGGGGCATGCCTGTTAACTATATCCCGGAAGGATATGTTCCGCCGATCACTGAAGATCAGGGAATCGCAACAGAAGCCGCTGGGCCTGAAGGTTACAAACTTCGGGAAAGCGAAGATGCCAGGCGCATACTCAAGACTCCTGAAGGTTACAAACTTCGGGAGGCGCCAAGACTTACTGCCGTAGTCACGGTACCACCCCCTGTGGTGCACACTGTCCCGGAAGGACAGATTCCACCAACACCTTCTGGTAAGAAGGAAACTATGTTTGACAGAATGGATGAATTCCAGGAGCAATTCTTGGAAATGCAGAAAGAGCTGCAAGCCATTTGCGGTCAGGATCTATTTGGAAAGGACGCCGCAGACCTCTGCTTGGTCCCAAATGTGAAAGTCCCGCACAAATTTCAAGTGCCCGACTTTGAAAAATACAAGGGTAACTCTTGCCCTCAGAGCCATCTGGTGATGTACGCTCGGCGGATGTCAGCTCAGACGGAGAATCAGGACCTGCTGATTCACTACTTCCAGGATAGTTTGACCGGTGCCGCACTCAAATGGTACATGGGTTTAAACCGTGCCACGATCAGTACATTCAGAGATCTTGGCACTGCCTTCGTCCAACAATACAAATACAATTTGGACATGGCACCCGACAGAGATCAACTCAGATCAATGTCGCAAAAGGAAAAGGAAACCTTTAAGGAGTATGCTCAAAGGTGGCGTGAAATTGCCGCTCAAATTTGTCCACCTCTTGAGGAAAAAGAGATGACAAAAATCTTCTTAAAGACCTTAAGCTCATTTTACTATGACCGAATGGTTGCCAGTGCGCCCAGTGATTTCACCGAAATGGTCGGCATGGGTGTACGTCTTGAGGAAGCCGTCCGAGAAGGACGTTTGGCAAAAGACACTGGATCAACGAGCGGTACTAAAAAATACGGTAGTGCTCTCCCTAAGAAAAAAGAGAAAGATATTGGGAATATCTTTCTCGGAAAGCAAAGGCGACGTTATCAGCCAGTAGCAGCTGTTACTCCTGCTATCGGCCCCGTGCCTGTTCCTATGTATCAACCTCAAATTGCACAGAGCCAACCTGACCAACAAAGGACACAACAGCCTCTTCAGCAGGCTCGTCCTCCATATAACAACAACCGTACAACACGGCCACCAGGATTTGATCCTATACCTGTAACGTATGCAGAGCTATTTCCGTTATTGCTGGCTAAGGGGCACATTCAGACTAAGTCTCCCCTTTCAGTTCCGGAAAATCTGCCTTTCTGGTTTAAAGCGGATCAAACATGCCCTTATCATCAAGGAGGTTCAGGGCATAACATTGATACTTGCCTCAATTTCAAATCCGACGTGCAAAAGCTTGTTAGAAGCGGGCTCTTATCTTTCAAAGATACGAATCCCAATGTTCTTACGAACCCGCTGCCTCAACACGAGAAGGCTGCAGTCAATCTGATTGAGAAAGAGACTAACAATGTCTATCAAATTCACGATGTACTCTTATTGGGGACCAATCTGGTCAAGATGCATTGTAGACAGAGTGGATATGGCCATGTGCCACCTCATAACTATCACCAGTGTGATATCTGCTCTAAAGATAACCAAGGGTGTTCTGTGGTGCAAGCAGCTCTACAGGAACAAATGGATCTTGGATGGATCCAAGAGCACCGAGTTCGTGGAGTTAACATGGTTTACACGAATTCCAACGTCATTCAAAACCACGACATCCGTGCGATGAATGTCAACTTGGTGGCAATGTACTCAAGGCAAAACCAGTATCATAATCTGCCACGGCACGATTACAGTTCCTGTCTGATTTGCTTGGTAAACAAACAGGGATGCTCTTTCATACAAGAGGCCCTCCAGCGTCAGATGGATCTTGGATGGATCCAAGACTACCATGATAGGAATCCCTATCAAATCAATATGGTTCAGATCTTTGACATTCGCGTGATGAATACCAACCTGGTAGAGTTACAGGCTGAGCAGGTCCGACTCGGATTCTTAATATCACATGATTATCAAAGCTGTAAAGCGGGTTGCGAAAACGATCGAGGTTGTACCCTTGTCTAGGAGGCACTTTAGTACTTGTTAAATCACTGGTGGATGCCAATCTATATGGACGAAGATACTCAGCAGATTAGTATCAATAACAGGAATCCTACTCGTCGTCAAAGTCAGGAGGTCCGATCAATGGAAGATAACCTAGTGAGGTGGCATTGCATTCAAAGTGGCGTGGCCAGGTGCCACCACACAACTATGACAGTTGTAGCGTCTGTTCGGAAAGTAACCAAGGGTGTTACCTTGTGAGAGCAGCTCTTCAGGATCAGGTCGATCATGGAGAAATTCGTCCATATCCAGGTTCAGGACCCATCATTTGGTCGCCGAACTACCTTGCCGAGCAAGTGGAGGATGTTGTCACGATCTCTGGTCATCACCAGATCAGGGATGTTTTTGCCATCATCCCTCTACTTGACGAATCTTGAATTCCCAACCGGGAACGGATCGAGGTTACTTATGATGGTCAGAAAAATCAGAAGGTTCCCATAGTCATCTATCTACCGGGGCCACTACCGTATGAATCAACTAAGGCTATCCCTTACAAATACGGTGCAACAATAATCAAGAATGGAAAGGAAATTCCATTACCCTCCGTCGTGAATATTGCAGACATCAGTCGTGTAACACGGAGCAGTCGAATCTTTAACCGAGGGGTTGGAGAATCCAACAAAGAAAAGGAACTTCCGGCGGAAATTCCTGATCCACCAGTCGGTCAATCTGGTAATCCCGACTGTTCAAAAGACAAAGATGAGATGCTAAAGCTCATCCAAAGGAGTGAATATAACATTGTCGATCAACTGTTACAGACTCCTTCAAAGATCTCAGTATTAACACTGTTAATCGGTTCAGAAGCACACAGAGAGGCTCTACAGAAAGTCTTGGAGCAAGCCTTTGTGGAACAGGATGTAACAATCAGACAATTCGATAGCATTGTCTCTAACATCACTTCTTGCAACAATTTGGGATTTAGTGATGAGGAATTACCCGAAGAGGGTCGCCGTCATAACATGGCGCTCAACATTACAGTTAACTGCCAGGATGATGCTTTAGCCAGCGTACTGGTAGACACAGGGTCAGCCCTGAATGTTATGCCGAAGTCCACTTTGACGCAATTATCATTTAAGGGCCCTCCGATGAGAGTCAGCGAGGTCGTCGTCAAAGCATTCGACGGATCCAGAAAAATAGTTATCGGCGAAGTTGATCTTCCCATAACTATTAGTCCTCACACTTTCCAAATCACTTTCCAGGTCATGGACATCCGGGCAACATACAGTTGTTTATTAGGAAGACCTTGGATACATCAGGCTGGAGCGGTCACTTCGACCCTCCACCAAAAGCTAAAGTTCGTCCAGAATGATCAACTTGTCACGGTTTGTGGGGAACAAGCCTTGCTCGTGAGTAACTTATCATCATCTACTTGTGTGGAACCCGAGGAGGTTATTGGAACTCAGTTCCAAGCACTATCGGTGAGCAAGGACAATCAATTCAAAGAAGGAACTTCAATTTCTTCATACAAAGATGCTATCAAAGCGGTCGAGAGTACCGATACGACAGGATGGGGACGGGTTGTCATTCCTATTGACAATAAAACAAAGAAGGGTCTTGGTTTTTCTGCGACCTGTACTCAGACAGCCGCCAACAATGAAAGTCTTCATCCCCTTCAAAACTTCTTCCACAGTAGAGGTTTTCTTCACCCAGTGTCTCAAGCAGTACATGCTATCAATGAGGAAGATCCCTCTGACACAGATGAAGAATGGAAGTCCTACCTTAACAAGGACGGCTATATGTCTCAGGAAGAGGTGCCTATGCCTTTTTGCTTTCCTACAGAAAGTCCGAGATTTATACCAAGATCAGATGTCGAAATGATCTACGGAGATTGTGATCCGGAAGGATGCCGTGCTCCGCCAAATTCATTAGAGGAGGACACTCTGATGAAAGACAACTTTGACCGTAATTACTATGGCCCGATGGATGGCCTGCCAATGTGGCAGCCTTACCCAGGAAACTTGGGGCAAGAAAGTCAGCCGAGTAATGAAACTCAGCTTAACGTCATTGAACAGAATACCTGTGTCCCCACCATGTCATGGGATCAACACTCAGGTCATTCGGAAATTACTCAACATGAAGATGAATTCGCAATGTTTGCAGGACTAGAATTCATCAACTATGCTTTTCCTGAGGTCAACATCATCGAGAGGGATGACTTCTCCAGTTCCAAAGAAGTTTGGGACACTTTGGGACAACCAAGTGGAAAATACGACTTTATGGTCAAGTACACCGCTCCCGAAAGCTCTCGTATCAGGCTCGAAGATATCCAGTCAACTGGATGGGGAGATACAACTGAGAGCACAAATGCTATGCAAAATGCAACAGGGGAACCCTCCTACGACAATTCTGCCTGGGAGACAGATTCCAATGATCCTACTCCACCAGAAATCAGCGTCATTTCTGAAGACAAATCAAGGAAGGTGCCAGACTTTGTGATTCACCGAGGAGTTCGCCGCCAATGGGTTGCTGTTGAGGTTCCGAAGGTCGTTCGCCAGTCAAAGTAATTGCCATCTTTAACCTTTCACCCTGCCCAGGTGAAACGGATATTTTGATAGGGCTCGTTTTCTGTAAATTTCCCTCTTCGCTTTGCCCAAAGCGACAGATTTTTGTTTTATAGGGCTGTAGTTTCAAGAGTCGACTTGTTCATTAATAAAATAACGTCGTTCTGTAATTTCCGCATTAATTGCTGTTTTCTCTTTTTGCTTTTTCAGAAAATGGTAATCCTAAAAAACATTCAATAATAAAAACAAGCAGTAAAATCAAAACACTGCACACACTTGCATTTTCTCTATCTCTTCTAAACACGAATCATCACGTCATGCAGATTGCTTGTTTTATACCCCATTGAAACATATGATCCGATGCCTTCTCCCAACTTTGAGTTCCCGGTATTCGAGGCTGAAGAAGAAAATGACAACGAAATTCCAGAAGAGATCTCCCGACTACTCAGACAAGAGGAAAGGTCCATTGAACCTCACAAAGAGCCGTTGGAAACGGTAAACTTGGGTTCAGAAAAAGAGAGAAAAGAAATCAGGATTGGAGCACTGCTCAGTCTAACTGTCAAAGAAAGTTTGATAAAGCTTCTCAAAGAATTCCCCGATGTATTCGCTTGGTCCTATCAGGATATGCCAGGGTTGGATACCAGCATCGTGGAACATCACTTACCGCTAAGATCGGAATGTCCGCCAGTAAAGCAAAGGTTGAGACAGACTCACCCGGACATGGCCATCAAAATCAAAGAGGAGATACAGAAATAGATCGACGCGGGTTTCCTCGCTACATCTGAATATCCTCAATGGTTAGCCAACATCGTACCCGTTCCCAAAAAGGACGGAAAGGTCAGAATGTGTGTTGATTACAGAGATCTGAACAAGGCAAGTCCAAAGGATGACTTTCCTTTACCACACATTGACATGCTGGTTGACAGCACAACAAAGTTCAAAGTATTCTCCTTCATGGATGGATTCTCGGGCTATAATCAGATCAAAATGGCGCCGAAAGACATGGAGAAAACTTCGTTCATTACCCCATGGGGTACCTTTTGTTACAAGGTAATGCCGTTCGGTTTGAAGAATGCCGGGGCAACCTATCAAAGGGCCATGACTACTCTATTTCATGACATGATACACAAAGAAATTGAGGTATATGTCGATGATTTGATTGCAAAATCAAGAACAGAGGATGAGCACGTTGAACATCTGTCAAAATTGTTCGAACATCTAAGAAAATTCAAGCTCCGCTTGAATCCCAACAAGTGCACCTTCGGTGTCCGTTCGGGGAAACTACTAGGGTTCATTGTCAGCCAGAAAGGAATTGAGGTTGATCCTGACAAGGTCAAGGCCATTCAAGAAATGCCTTCTCCGAAAACTGAAAAACAAGTCAGAGGATTCCTGGGACGTTTGAACTACATCTCCAGATTCATATTCCTCATGACCGCGACATGTGCGCCGATTTTCAAGTTACTAAAAAAGAACCAGGATTGCGTTTGGTCAGAAGATTGCCAAACCGCCTTCGACAGTATTAAGGGATATCTGTTGAATCCTCCGATTCTATCACCTCCAGTGGAAGGAAGACCACTAATCATTTACCTCACAGTCCTAGAGGACTCAATGGGATGTGTACTTGGCCAACAAGACGAAACTAAAAGGAAAGAGTCTGCCATTTACTATCTAAGCAAGAAATTCAGCGACTGCGAGACTCGGTATACGATGCTTGAGAAAACTTGTTGCGCTTTGGCTTGGGCAGCCAAACGTCTTCACCAGTACATGATTCGTCATACTACTTAGTTGGTCTCTGAAATGGATCCAATCAAGTACGTTTTCGAAAAACCTGCTCTCACGGGAAGGATTGCCCGTTGGCAGATGTTGCTATCAGAATATGACATAGAGTACCATGCTCAGAAAGCCGTTAAAGGAAGTATTTTAGCCGATCATTTGGCTCATCAACCGATTGACAATGAAGAATCAATCGGGTTTGACTTCCCAGACGAAGATGTCATGTATCTAAAGATGAAAGATTGCGATGAACCGCTACCCAGTGAAGGGCCAGAACCAGGTTCCCAGTGGGGACTTATCTTTGACGGAGCAGTCAATCATTATGGAAACGGAATTGGGGCAATCATTGTTACCCCTTAGGGTATCCACATTCCTTTCACTGCTAGACTTACGTTCAAATGTACGAACAACGAGGCCGAATACGAAGCATGTATCATGGGTCTCGAAGAAACGATTTATTTAAGGATAAAAAACTTGGACGTATACGGCAATTCAGCTCTGGTTATTAACCAGATAAAAGGAGATTGGAACACATACCAATCAGGATTGATTCCTTACAAAGACTATGCAAGAAGGTTGTTACCCTTCTTCAACAGAGTCGACTTTCATCACATCCCTCGTGATGAGAATCACATGGCTGATGCATTAGCCACTCTCTCTTCCATGATTAGTGTAGGTCGATGGAATGACATACCTAAGATCAACATAATGCGCCTTGAACGGCCCGCTTACATCTTCATGATTGAAGCAGTCATAGACGACAGACCTTGGTATCACGATATCAAATGCTTCCTTCAGAAACAAGGATACCCACCTGGGACATCCAGGAAAGATAGAAAGACCCTCAGAAGATTGGCTGGAAACTTCTTCCTGAGCGGTGACACTCTTTATAAGAGAAATTTTGACATGGTTTTGCTCCGATGTGTCGACAGACCAGAAGCAGACATGCTCATGAAAGAAATTCATGAAGGATCTTTTGGCACTCATGCCAACGGACACACAATGGCGAGAAAAATTCTCAGGGCCGGGTATTATTGGTTGACCATGGAATCCGACTGCTACAAGTACATGAAGGGGTGTCACAAGTGTCAGATATACTCCGACAAAATTCATGTACCGCCATCACATCTCAAAGTTCTTTCTTCCCCGTGGCCATTTTCCATATGGGGAATCGATATGATTGGTATGATTGAGCCCAAGGCTTCAAACGGACATCGGTTCATCCTGGTAGCCATTGATTATTTCACCAAGTGGGTCGAAACAGCGTCATTCGCCAATGTAACCCGACAAGTGGTGGTCCGATTTATCAAAAACAATATCATCTGCCGTTATGGTGTTCCAAGCGAGATCATTACTGATAATGGATCTAACTTGAACAATAAGATGATGAAAGAGTTGTGTGCAGAGTTCAAGATTGAACACCATAACTCATCTCCCTACCGACCCAAGATGAACGGAGCGGTAGAAGCGGCTAACAAGAACATCAAGAAGATCGTTTAAAAGATGGTTGTAACCTATAAAGATTGGCACGAGATGCTACCCTTTCCTCTTCATGGTTATCGCACATCTGTCCGTACTTCAACAGGGGTTACCCCTTTCTCTCTAGTATATGGCATGGAGGCAGTGCTTCCCATAGAAGTAGAGATCCCGTCAATCAGGGTATTGATGGAAACTCAGCTCACCGAAGCTGAATGGTGTCAAAGTCGACACGACGAACTGAACCTGATCGAAGAAAAGAGAATAACGGCACTATGCCACGGTCAGTTGTATCAACAGAGAATGAAGAGGGCGTTCGACAAAAAGGTTCGACCTCGTGTCTTCAGAAAAGGAGACCTCATGCTCAAGAAGATACAATCATTTGTCACTGACTCTCGGGGCAAATGGACCCCAAATTATGATGGCCCTTATGTGGTCATGAAAGCTTTCTCAGGCGGCGCCTTGAGACTTGCAACCATGGACGGAGAGGAATTTGCCTACCCCACGAATGTTGATGTAGTCAAGAAATACTTCGGCTAAACTAAAAAAGAAAAAAAAACGTCTCGGTGGATTGAAAACCCGAAAGGGCGGTCCAGGAAAAAGTTAGAGACATGAAAAAAAATCATCCCGATGGATTGGAAATCTCATAGTACAATCCAGGCAAAAATTAGGGATAATGGCAAGTAACTATGTTCAACAGAGGCAAGTCCCTCAACAACAGTTACAACATTATCTATCGGAGGAAATCTCCAGTCAAAGGTCATCTTCGACAGAAGCTCAGGATGTCCCAAATTCAAAGTTGGTAGGAGGATAGTGGTCGTTATGTTTCAACGTAGCCCTTTTCCCTGTAAATTACCATTTTCTAACTTTGTATACACTCTTTGGAGTCACGCGTTTGGCTGATCTCCATCTTATCAATAAAATTTGAGCCTTTGTGTTTTTGTTTGTAATTCTTAACTTGTTTTAGCTTTACAGAACGACGTTGTTTAAACTTAATCAACGATTCTTGAAATAAAACAAAAATGAATTTACTTGTTAAAACTTTTTCTGCTTTTAAATTAAAGATGACATTTCTTTTGACTGTTGAACATCAGAAGAACATCGATTGCTTCTCCCGAAGTAAGCGAATTTCAAAGTGCAGAATCAAAGTACTCCTTCTAAGCCAGTATGCCTGAATAAAGGGATCAACTGTGTCAGAGACCTTGTTTCGTCTGACACGCCTCGGCCGAGTTCTCATCTCCTAAGCCCGATCAACATAGCTCCCAACGGGACTATGTCTCCTAAGCAAGGTGGAATTGCTATTTTGAATCGACGGTACTTCTTCGCCCCGCGATGGCCGAGTATCCAATTGTGTTCATCCATTAGTCTGTATGTCGCGTCTGTTTTGTCAGCATATACATACATACTTCATGCATTTTATTTGCGTTCGCATTTCGTATTGCATCACTATCACTTGAGTCGGTCTTATCCCCTAGTGATAAACAGTTTTCTCAATCGAGTTTGTCAGTTCTTTCCTCGTCAGAAAGTGTTGCGTCTGCACAATCTCGCCACCAGTGTATCTTTAGATCAGAGTCGGCACTTGGCCACTTTGATAACTTGAACCTCTGAAAAGCCAGAGAAAACTCTCAATAAACATCATTCTTCGCCATTGAAGATGATATCCTTGCTTTCCCGGATTAAGGAAAATCCACAGAGAAAGCCTCGTGATCAGGGATTCGGCAGCATGCCAGTTTTGCTCCGAAAGGACTGCTGATGAAAAGGTCATCGGCCCCACAAAATTGGACCCCATCATATGGCGTTTCTCCGGGAAGATCCCGAGAAAAGTATGATGAAAGATCCCAAACGAAAACAGTCTCTCAAGAGACTCGCTTTCCCCAGTAGAATCGACAGATGACGTCTCCAACAGAGAAGTTTGTACAACTCTACGACTCAGACGACTGGGTTCCCCAGCAAGTCTGACATCAAAACTTTTTCCACTCAAATGGCATCTCCCAGGAAAATTCGGCGAGAAGTTTGAGGAAAACCGCTACACACAGCGTACCTTGTCAATAAAGTTTATTGACAAAAGAAACTAAGATCAGTTCCTTGGTAGGAAACCAGGATCGAGGGGAAGTTTAAATCAGAAACTAAGACCAGTTCCTTGGTAGGAAACCAGGATCGAGGGGAAGTTTAAATCAGAAACTAAGACCAGTTCCTTGGTAAGAAACCAGGATCTAGGGGAAGTTTAAATCAGAAACTAAGACCAGTTCCTTGGTAGGAAACCAAGAACGAGGGGAGGTTTATTTCAAAAGAAAACTGAGACTAGTTCCTTGGCTGAAGACCAGGATCGAGGGGAAGTTTACCTTTTCTAAGCATTATTGCTTAGCTAAAGAAGATGAATGCGTAAGCTACCATTCATAACCACCATCAAAATTTCAGATATTCTGATATTTAATCCTCTTGCACCCCGAATGCCCGAATCCCTTTGTCATTCATACCTTCGGGTCCAAGAAGATTAAATAGGGGCATCTGTAATACCCCAAATTTTGACCACTTAGATTTCCCATCATTGTGAAAATCATCATCACAATATGGATGTACCTTTATGCTTCATTAGTCTCCCCAAAGATGGGTGAGCATCCACTACAATCAAAATTAGGGTTTCAAGCCCTCTCTGAGCTTTAGACAAAGGATCAATCAAGGAATGACTTGATCTTCAACTTGTCTAAAATCTCAAACATACACAAAGGATCAAAAGGACTCCCACTTCAAGGATTAAGCACAAGGTTGCTCCCTTCTAGGTGGATCAAGTCTCAAGATCGACAGTGTCACCAAATTAGGGTTTTGGTCAACCAGGGCCTCCAGATGGAAATTTTCATCTGGGCACAAGGCAATGATCCAAAACATGACCTAATATACTTCATGGAACCTCATGAACCCATGCATCAAGTCAATTTTGCCTCAGGGGATGCATTCATCAAAAATCAGGAATTAGGGTTTCTTGACCTAATTCACCCCTAAGTTGACTTTTGGGACAAACCATGAGCCAAGACCTCAAGACATGATTTGAGGGTCTCTAATACACCATATTGATCCATTTGGAACAATGGATTGATCCAAGAAGCTTGAGCAACAAGTCTCATTTTCATCTGCACCACAATTAGGGTTTTAAGGGAAAAGTCAACTGTAACTTTGACTTTTGACCAAGACATGCTCCCAAACCCTAATACATGATTGAATATACCCTATGACACCCATGGAACATGTCCATCAAGTTTGATTTAGGTCAAGGACATGATTTCCTGAAGAATTGCACAGTTTGGAATTCATCTGATAAAAAGTCAACTGTGCACAAAAGTCAACTTTGACTTTTTGAGATTTTTCACCAAAATGGATTTTTAACCCTAAAATGATGTTAATGTATGCTTTGAATCATCATTCATCAAGAAAAATCAAGAAAAGTGAGATAACTTGTAAAAGGGGTAACCATAAAACTTAGAAATTTTTCTAAGTTAAAAATAAAGTGGCAAAGGTACCAACTTTGGAGGACCATAACTCCTAAACCACAAGGCCATTTTTTCTCATCCAAAGATGGATTTGTAGCCCTCATTATCACCTACAAAAACTTCAACTACAAGTCATTCCAATTCATTAAGGATTTTGAGTTATGGAGTGATCAAAGTGGCTGAAAAGTGAAAATGTCACTTTTTCCAACACTTAGTGAAATTTTCACTAAGTCAGAATTCTGCTTCACTTTTTGCCAAATGTAGGGGGATTTTTCACTTGGAATCAAAAGAGATCAAAACCAAACTTGTTCAAACAGTTGTTGTATCATGTAAGAGCTTTCCAAAATGGCCAAGAACATTGCCAAATTCAACCTACATCATGAGATACAACATTGGCAAGTTGCCTTGCTGAAATCTGTCAAGGCAAGGCAGAATTTGCATTTTGGCTCGATTTGCCAAAATCAGCCAATTTCAATTTCTCCAATCCACTTGGACACCTCAGAGGATTGAATCCAAAGGAGACAATCACTGAGCCAAACCTCCAAGGTCCAAGGAACAAAGAATAGCATGTTTAACCTAGAATGGCCAAAATAGGGACAAGACTTCAAATTTGGAATGAGGCATTCAATGAAACCATCAAGGTGGCATGGACTGAGCCATTCTCATCTGAAATCAGTCAAGACTTATCCAAGACCAAGGGGACCAAAGCTCTGTGCCCTAACCTCTAGTCAATGGCTAGAGGAGACTTTCATTTCCATTGGCCAACATTGAGCAAACCTACTTACCAGCTGCCATGCACTATTCCTTGCAAAACAAACTTGTTCTACTATAAATAGAGCTCAATTATGGTCAGTTTAAGTACACCAAAGCCATCTAACAGATGCTTTCCTCAAAATCTCTTTCTCTTGGCAAAAATGCCTTTCTTAGCAAGGTAGCTATCGGGTTTTGAGTTTGAGAGCAATTCTGCACAAACCAATCACTCACACACCTCACATACATCACATATGAGCTGATCAAACACTCACATAACTTCTGAAACATCAAAATCTCAAAATCACTTGCCATCCACACAAGTTTGAAGTGAAGTTGCAGCTGAGGTGCCATAAACTGATCCAGTCCATTTCAATTCAATCCAAGTGTTCAAACACAATCCATATGGTGTAGGGAAGCTGTTCAGATCATCACAACTTGTCTGTAACACCTCCAACTCAAAATCACATCTGCTCTTGCTGTCACAACTTGGAGGTAAGCCTAAACTTGGGCATCTCTCAATCTATGCATATTTCCTCGCACAATAATTTGGCCATATGTTCATAATTATGCATGGAATGTTTTCCCTCAATTAATTGCATTGTTTAAATCGTGTATCAAAAATCCTAGCCTTCATGCAGAAATTAGGGTTCTTGAGGTTTCTTCGTGATTTCTTGTTGTATGTTTAATTTAAATGAAATTAAAGTACATAGACATGATCGTGAGGTTGAGACGAGCATAATGATATGTGGATTGCATGATATGGTTACGTATTCATGGAGATTGGATAGAAAATGCAAATCTGGGCAAACTGAAATGCGCGCGTGTTCTTGGTGTTGTTCTTGGCGCCATTTTCATAAATTTGAATATTTGAATTTTGTGATTTTGTTTAATTGATTCAAAAATTAATTTCTCTCTGAGTTTTAATGATTTTGAGTTGATTCTTTTTTTAATAATTCACAAAAATGTTAAAATATTTTATTTTATCAAAAAATCCCAAAAATATTATTTATTTCATATAATTGATATTTTTGTAAATAGTTAATATTTTGATTGTTTTTGGCATTTTAAATATTTTTTCTACATTGATTTTGCAACTTTTAATGCTTTCTAATTATTTTGTAGGTCAATACTTAATTTTTGAAGCATTAATCCAAGATCACAATTTGTTTTCCATGTGTTAAACAATTTTTGATCATTTTAATTGAATTTTTATTCAATTAAATACATTTTTGAAAACAAATTAGGGTTTTGGATTAATTCAACCCTCATAAATCATTTTCAAAACACTTTGGGCCTCTAATAGAGTGTAAGACCCAATCCTTTTTTGACCAAATCATTTTTGGGCCTCAGTGTATTGTATAAGTCCCGATACCGTAAAAAACAAACGGCGCGATCGTCGCCTTTTGAAAAATAACCTTTTGGGCCTCTCCTTGAGCTATAAGACCCATTCAAAACTTTTGGGCCTCTATTAGAGTGTAAGACCCAATCTCCCTTTTAACCAAAACATTTTTGGGCCTCACTTATTGTATAAGTCCCTCCGCGTTAAAAGAAAATCTCGGCGCAATCGCCATTTTTAAACGAAAAGTCATTTGGGCCTACCCTCGTGTTATAAGCCCCACTCTTTTTCTTTAAACCTTTTTGGGCCTCTTGAGAGAGTGTAAGACACATCCCTTTGTACAGAAAACCTTTTTGGGCCCCAGTCACTTGTATAAGTCTCTCTGTACAAATTCAAACAGTGCGCTCACTTATAAAACCCTGGGCCTCTCCTTGAGCTGTAAGCCCCAAAACTTTATTTTTCAAAGCACTTTCTCCTTTGATTTTGAATATACTGTTGTTTTTAATATTTCTTTGTTGAACAACTAACCAAACAGCATGGAAGCACTACAACCGAGTAAGTGGTTATCGCTTTCATTTACTGCTTTCATATTATAAACTGTATTGTGGGGCTGCTCACTGTAAGTCTCCTTTCATAAACTCATATCTACTATGTAATAATAGTATTGATATTTCGAGTTTCCCCGGCAACTACGTCTAGAACTAAGTGACGCCGTTTCATTTATTCGTAGAAATAGACGTCTAGATCCCCAATAGGAGCACCAGATACAGTCTTCTCTTCGGCTGTCCTCCTTAGGAATCGTCAAGAAATTCTATCCCCCAGAGATGAATTATTCTCGGTGAAACTTCTCTTGAATTTCTTCAAACCGCCGAATGGTTCGGACTCTCTCTAAAAGTTAAAGTCACTGGATAGTAAACCTCGCACGTTTACCAGTGGTTTTAACTCTAAAAGAGTTTTCCTGAACTTTTCTTTGGTTTGGGACCCACGGGCTTCTTAAAAGCATCGGCCTCCTCTTGGGCATCATACAAGGACCCACAGGCTTCCTAAAAGCAACCCCGCCTCCTCTTGGGCATTACTCAAGGACCCTACGGCTTCTTAGAAGTATTCACAGCCTCCTCTTAGGCTTCGTATAATGATCTCTTCCTCCGGGAATGATAGCCTCCTCTTGGGCTTCGTACAAGGACCCGTCGGCTTCTTAAAAGATTCCAGCCTCCTCTTGGGCTTCGTACAAATTGTCCCGACGACCTCCTAGAGGTATAGGAACAGAACTTAGTCATCCTCATAGAACAGTCCTTTTATAGAGTCTACTACTGTTTCTCAAAGCATAGTACAAAAGATAAAACTCTAGACTTAGACAGTCTAACTTCCTTGAGTCTCAAAGACATTCTCAAGCACCCTTCGTTAAATAGGAAGGAAACCCGCAGACTCGGATAGTCTCAATACCCTTTGGATTTCCCGTTTCCTCAAAGAAAAGGAAATATCCCTGATCCTCAAATTAAATCCCTGAGTACAGTATTGCTCATATAAGAACTGATTTTCTCTTTTTAAATCAGTATATTGGATCTGTCACTCAACTGAAACAGTTACAATAGCCTCCATCTCGGGCTTCATACGAGATACCAAAATTCTCCCCAGTGGAGTCAAAATAACCTTTTAGCCTCTCTCTCAGGCTTTGTATGAGACACAAAAGATTCCCTCGTTGAGTCAATCACCCCTTTTTGCCTCCATCTCGGGCCTCGTACGAGATACAAATTCCTTAAGCAAGGGTCGAACTCTTTGCTAGCCTCCTCTTAGGCTTTGTATAACGATATGCCCCACTGGGTCAAAAACCTTTAGCCTCTCTCTCGGGCTTTGTACGAGACACAAAATAGCCTCCTCTTAGGCTTTGTATAAGAAAACCACTGGTTGATCCAATCAACCTTTTAGCATCAAAGCTGTGCCTCGTTCACAGTACACAAACATCAACAACTCCTTTCCCTTCATCTAATCGCTGTAAGCGGCAAGCCTCTGGATCATCTATATCCATGCCACTGTCTCTCTTTTAGCATGAGAAATTCCTAAGGAAAGATGGCATTGCTCTACACTGAGTTAAAGTCTTCTCCTTCAGGTTAAAACCCTTTCTTCAGAAATTATGGCATTGCTCGGATCCGCGTATCCCAGTTAAAGTAATTCTCCTTCTCCCCTCTTTAGAGATGACAAATTCTCTCTAAAGTCGAGGTCTTTTAGCTTCACATCTTGGGCTTTGAACAAGATACAAATCACCTTTCGCTTCATGTCTTGGGCTTTGAACAAGACACCAAAAACACCCATTTCCTCCCATAGAATAAGAGGAACTACGAACGCTCTGATTTCCCTGTTTCGGTAAACGGGAATACGTAGGCATAAGATCGAAAGAAAAGATCTTAGCGAGCGCAATCAACAAAAAACCCAAATCCCATATCTCCATCAATTAAAAGCAGTAATTCAAAAGCATCAGTCCTAACATCCTAATCCTTATTCCCCGCTAGAAACCCTTTGCCTAGGAAAAAGAAAGAAAGAACCTGTATTGGCGAAATACGAATAACCAGTACAAAGGCCCCCCCACATTGATAGCATCCGTAACCTAACAGACCGCTGTTTAAACTCAGTATGCAAGCAGGGTTAATTGGAGACATCTATTTCCCTTCCTTATTCAGCTCACAATAGGATAAAAAATGAATCGACCTGTAGTTTTAAGCTCAACCGCAGAGAGCGACCAACGCTTAAGAACCGCGTCCAAAATCGCTCGCTACATGGTGTCGAAAGAGCCATTTATTACCTCAGTAGAGTCTTAAATGATGCAGAAACTAGATATAGTGTGATCGAAAAGTTGTGTTTATGTGTATACTTTTCATGTATGAAGTTAAAGCACTATATAAAGCCAGTTGATGTTTATGTTTCTTCCCATTTCGACGTAATAAAACATATGTTATCTAAACCAATTTTGCATAGTCGAATTGGAAAATGGGTTTAGCATTAACTAAATATTCCTTGACATACATACCATTAAAAGCTGTCAAAGGACAAGTGGTGGCTGATTTTATTGTCGACCATGACATAAACAAAGAGTCTGTGGACTATGTCAAAATAGAGCCATGGAAGTTATATTTCGATGGTTCTAGTCATAAGAATGGAACTGGTGTAGGAGTTTTGATTATTTCTCCTAAAAGAATTCCAACAAAATTCAAGTATAAAGTCGAAGGATTGTGTTCAAATAACGAAGCCGAATACGAAGCTTTAATAGCAGGACTTGAAATTTATTGGAATTGGGGGCAACTAGAGTCGAAATAATGGGAGACTCTGAGTTAGTAGTAAAGCAAATAACCAAGGAGTACAAGTGTGTCAAAGAAAATTTGATCATGTATTTCTTAGTAGCTAATCGACTATTGAAGAAGTTCGATATGGTTACAGTTTGACATATTCCTCGAATAGAAAATCAGGAGGCAAATGATTTAGCACAAATAGCCTCCGGATACAGAGTGTCCAAAGAGAAATTACAGAAAGCCATCGAAGTAAGAGGAAGAGTCGTGTCAACTCAGTTATCCCCATCAGATCTGGAGACAATAAAGCTGGGATACGCTGACGAAGAAAACTTTGAAATTTTTAACGTGGATGACTCGAGGGTTGATGATTGGAGGAAACCTATCAGGGAATACTTATAAAACCCAAATAGACCAGTTGAATGAAAAGTCAAGTATCGAGCTTTAAGTTATGTGCTTTTTGAAAACGAATTATTCAAGAAAACTCCAGAGGGGATATTTGTGAAGTGTTTAAGCGAAGCTGAAGCGTACATAGCCTTGTCGAATGTGCATAATGGGGCATGTGGCGCACATCAAGTTGGACATAAGATGAAATGGCTATTATTCCGACAAGGAGTATATTGGCCAACTATGTTAAAAGATTGCGTCGAATTTGCCAAAGGTTGCCAAGAATGTCAGGTACACGCAGGGATACCACATGTTCCTGCAAGCGAATTACATTCTATAATAAAGCCTTGGCCATTTAGAGGTTGGGCTTTGGACTTAATTGGAGAAATTCGACCGGCCTCTTCAAAAAGCCAGAGATATATTTTGGTTGAGGTCGATTATTTTACAAAATGGATCGAAGCCATACCTTTGGTGAAGGTGGATCAGGAAGCAGTAATTGAATTTATCCAGAAACATATCATTTATAGGTTTGGGATCCCATAAACAATAACAACAGATCAGGGATCTATGTTCACTGGTAAGAATATGCAAGCATTTGCGAAGGAAACGGGGTTCAAGCTTCTCACATCAACGCCTTATTACGCTTAGGCCAATGGACAGGTCGAAGCAGCAAATAAAGTCATAATCAGTTTGATAAAGAAGCATGTAGGAAGAAAGCCAAAAAATTGGCACAAGACTTTGGATCAAATTCTATGGGCTTGTCGAACATCCCCTAAGGAAGCTACAAATGCAACCCCTTTTCGACTAACGTATGGCCATGACGCAGTCTTGCCAGTTGAGATATATTTGCAATCGACCCGAATTCAAAGACATCATGAGATTTCATCAGATTCATATTGGAACATGATGATAGATGAGTTAGTCGATTTGGATGAAGAAAGGTTAAAAGCGCTAGATTTGTTGAAAAGGCAAAAGGAAATAGTAGAAAAATCTTACAATAAAAAGGTAAAAAATAAAGCTTTTTTAATTGGTGAACTCGTCTGGAAAGTTATTCTTCCCATGGATCGAAAAGATAGATTAATGGGGAAATGGTACCCAAGTGGGAAGGACCTTTTCAGATTGTTAAAGTATTTTCGAATGGCGCATATGAAGTTGAGGAACTAGAAAAGGATAAAAGAGTATTGAAAATAAATGGGAAATATTTGAAAAAATATAGACCCATGTTGCAGGAAATTAAAATAACGATGGAATAAGGTTACGAAAAGAAATAATACAAGTTGGTGAAATTCGCCAAGCAAATGGCTTAATTGTCATTACAGATAAACCAATAGGCCTCAAAGGGCTAAGTAACATTACAACTTTAAATTAGAAAAAGATTTCTTTAACTTGTTGAACTTCGATCGTCGGATCTGAATTCGACATTCACAAAGAGCTTTGATGGTCGAAAGCTCTTCGATTTCTTTGCCTAATGTTTGAGCTATGTCAGCATGGTGTACTCCCACTTCCAGTTCTTTGTTAATTCCATCTTGCTTGACCTGTTGCAGTTCCTCCTTGCGTTTTGTCGCCTGGGAAATTTTCTTTTGGAGCGCAGCTATTTGTTTCTCCCACTTCAAAATGTTTTCGTCACAACTGGAAGCTTCCTTCTTATTCTTTTTAGAAAGTTCTCCCAGTTCAGTCACTCTACTAGTGGAGGCTGCAACGACATCCCATTCAGCAAGTTGAGTTTCCGACTTATTTTCTATCTTTTTCGAATAATCTCGTAGTAGGTTGAAGTCTGCTACTACCAGGTCAATTAGTGTGGTTAAGTCCACCACAACGTCAGTTATTTCAGCAGGGGCTTCCAAGACATTGATTTGCTTCAGGATTTTCTTAAGGTTGAACTGGGCAGACGAATCATCCTCCAAAAGCTGAAACAGGTCCACGTCAAGGATTTGTTCTCGAATTTGGGCTAGTATAGCATCCATAGATTTGGCACAAAAAACAACCCCTGAGGTGGTCGAACTGCTATGGGAAGAGTCATAGAAGGTGCAACGTGTGTCGGGCACAACTTTTAAATATTCTAAGGGCCGCTGCACCTTCATGTTCTCAAGTTCTTCGTGAGAGAAGTTGGTCGAAGTAGTATTTGGCGAATCAGTTTTAGCATGTTTGGAGGAGTTCTGCGTGTCACGTTCTTTTTCCTCGTCAGCAGCAATTCCTGGAGTGGGTTCTCTATCATCTTCAGTTTCTTCTTCTTTTTCGACATCAGAGCCAGTATCCTCATCCTTATCTTCATCATCTTGCTTCGAATGAACGAGAGAATTATCATCAGGATGGTCTTCTGTGATCAAGGTTTCATGGGCCATTTCAGTTTCCCCACCAGTTTTGACTAGGATGTCGTTCTTGGGGCTGGTTTCTTCTCCTATCTTGTCTTGAGCAGGATGCTGTTGTTGGAGAGTAGCAACTGGTTGGTTGACTTCTGTCGCAGATTCTTTTGTCGAACCTTTTGGAGACTGCTTTGAAAGGCTGGTAGGTTTATAGGTGGGATCACTGCTGGTCTTTGGAAGTACTTGGACAAGAGGGTGTCCATGGGTATCAACTTGGACCTGAAAAGATAAATCAAGTTAAGGAAAAAGTATGACCATAAGGAAAGAGTTTAGCTGTCGAATATCAGAACGTACTTGGGGTATAACAGTTTTCAAGCTAGAATTTTCACTCTCTTCAGGAATGGTTGGAACTTGCACAACTGGACTTGTTGGGGGAGTTTTCTCCAGTGTTCTGACAGTAGAGGACTTTTGTGGGGGAGGTTTCGATACTTTTTTCTTTTTCTTTGAAGGTTGTACCTGGTCGGGAGACTCGTCACCAGATTCAACAACAGGAGTTTCAGTTTCTTGTTCTTTCCTTTTCTTCGGCGTCGGAGGAGGTCTTTGGCTTCCCTGAAAATGGCAACAAAGTTTAATTAGCATTTAAAACAGAATAATAATAATGTTAGCGAAATAAAAAATAGAGTTATACTCTCGCCAGAGGTTTTTTAGCTGTGTTTTGAGGGTTTTCCTCAACTCCCGCAGTCGAACCTTCAACAACTGGTTTCTTGGCAGTTATTTTCAAAGCTAAAGAAAAAAGGAAGAAATTAGAGATAAAGTTTGAAGAAATATGCGTGAATAATAAGTAGGTTAAAATACAGTTTTGGTCCCCCTGTTTGTCAAAATTCACGGTTTTGGTCCCCCCATTTTGTTTTTAACAGTTTTAGTCCCCCACCCCTCACTATTCATGTACTGTTCATGTACGGACATGTACTGTTCATGTACGGACCAGATACTGTTCATCACTTTTTTGGGCCAAAATTGGAGTGGGGGACCAAAACTGTTAAAAAACAAAATGGGGGGACCAAAACCGTGAATTTTGACAAACAGGGGGACCAAAACTGTATTTTAGCCTAATAAGTAACGGATGTCGAAGGTCTCCCCATTCCACACCTTCAAGTATTGGAGTTTCCACGCGAACGTGTTCTATGCCAATATGAAGGTGACCTTTGAAATTGTCCAAGGTGTACTTAGTTGTAACCACTCTCTTAGCGCGTTTTTGGTAATTTTGGCGAAGAATTTTCATCGAATCCCCGCAAATGAACTAATCTGGAAACGGAGGGCTAAAAGCCACACCATATTCAGCAGAAGGTAGAGGGAGAAACTTTAGTGGATGAAGATTGAAATCCAACTCATAACGTTGATCTGGTCGAATGTATGGAGGTAGTTTAAAATCATCCAGTTTGCTCAAAAATTTTTGTTTCAAAGTAACTGCTGCTTCGCTTATGGTTCGACTAAGTTTATTGGGCCTATAAGCAGTTTCAAAGTATTTCTGGAATGCTTGGATTTCCTTGACGTGTCTCGAAATACCTTTCTTGGTCTTGTCCTGCACAAGTGTAAAAGCTTTAGTTAGCTGGACATTGAAGGAAGGCACGTCAAAAAACTGAGTGGTGTAGTAATCTTTCCACCATTCATCGAATTCATGAGTACAAAGGAAGGACGGTCGAAAGACCACTGGTTGAATCTCGACCAGGTTAGAATACTTCTTCAATAATTCTGAACACTTATCTTTGTTGTGGAACATGTTGTAGTGAATGAGAGAACCTTTTCTGGAAAAGAGGGGTTTAGGTTGTATCTGAATTAACCCAAACTGTCGAGAGACAAAGTTGGGCTGGTAAGCAACCAAAAAGATCTTTGACTTTCCAGGGCTAATTCTGGAAGCTAGAAGTCTAGGTGTCAGGAAGGATTCCCAGATATTGAGGAAATCATCTTCTTCAGTTTTTGACTCCACAGGTAGTCTTCTAGTGAACCATTTTGGTCCAATCACCCTGTTGGCGAAAGGGGCTATACTGGGGGTAAAGTTGTAGCGTTTGGCAAACATCATGACGTAATTCGTAAAAGCTTGTTGGAGGCTTAGTCCTTCGTCAGTGGGTGTCAGTTGCACCAATCTAGTCCCTTCGACCCTCTTGTCCCTCAACGCGTCAGGATTTTTGATAGGGAGAGAGGCTTCAAAAGTGGCATTAAGCCATAATTGCAGAAGCCAAAACGGTCCTAACAAAAGGAGGTTGCCTTTATCCTTGATGGTCTTGAGGGAAGTAACACCTTCGCCCAGAGATTCGTAAATATTTGCTAAGATCATTTCACTCAGGCATAATCGATGCCCAACATGAAGCTGATTTGCCATAGTAATGTAACGTTTGGCTACTTGGAGTGACCTGGAGCAAAAGACACATCTCGACAGCCAGAGGTCCAGGAAAGCTACATGTTCCTGATCAGAGACTTCCTTAGTCTCTTTATCATGATAATTGGCAATGTAAGCTATGAAGGTGGCCTTGTTCATGTCAAATCCTATAGAATCATCAGATAAAACGTTGGGGTCATAGTCTACTCCTAACGGGCTAAGGCCAGTGATGGCAGCTACGTCGAATAGGGTAGGGGTAATCATCCCACAGGGAAGATGGAAATTGTTATAAGTGTTATCCCAGAAGTAGAGGGAAGACATGAGCATATTTAGGCAGTTACCTGGTCCTACTTTCGACAGTTGAATCAAGTCAAAAATACCTATGTCTTTCCAAAAGTCAGCCTTAACTTTTTCAATCTTCGCCAACCAAGCTAAATAATCAGAGGGGTCTTTCGACAAGGGACAGGATCTAAAAATTCTGGCATGGTTCAGATATTCTAAGCTTATGGGTTCTTCAGAGGGTGAGCCTTGGCCATCAAGAGTAGATTTCTCATCTATGGCCTTTTCTTTATCAGTTCTAGGTTTAACCCCATTAGCTATGGGTTTATAACGGTGATAAGCTGGAAAAAATTCTTTTACTTTCACTGGATCTAATTTTAAATCAGGCAAAGGCCCTAGCATTGCATATGATTTACCAGAAATTAGAACATGGATAAGTACCTGGGATTGAAAAATGCGCTTTTTTTCTTCTTGATTAGGAGGTTCAGGCACATATTGTTGGTTTCCCACCACCTTTGGGCCAAGGATTTTATGAACAGGTGGTAAATTTTTAGAGTTTTTTGGAGCTTTATTGGAAGTTGTTGGAGCTGCGGAAGACGCATGTTTGGAGGAAAGAAGTTGCAGAGAAACTCAGAGAAGAGGAAGAAACGTTGAAAGGGTTTACTCAAGAGGAAGAAGAAGCGTAAAAGGTTGAAAAAGGAGTTTTTTGACTTATTTATAGCTGGTAAAAAGAGGTGACTGAAGCAGTTAAGATTCAGAAATCTTTTGATTTAGAGAGGTCATGGGGCACGTGGCAGTTGTGAGTGGATGGACTGAAACGGTGGCAGTTGAGTTAATCGCCCACGATTTACTAGGGTTAGGGTAGCGACGATGGAAATTGTCAGAAACGTGGGCTGAAGAGACGTTTCAGAAAAGTGTAATGATGATCCTAACGTCATAGGTGTCCAATCATAGGAACATTCAATTTGGTAAATTACTGAAGGCGTCGAATCATGTTGGTAAAAAATGCTTTTCTCATTGATAATTGAAAAGGCATTTATTGGGGGGCAATTTGTAGACTGCTATTTTTGACGACAAGGAATTGATTGGAAAATAAAAAGTAGAAGGAGTTGGTCGAAATATTTCGACTCAATATTTGATGCTAAATTTAAAGCTAGTCGAAGACGGTTTGGAAACTGGAACAAGTGATGTGAATTTCTCTAAGTAATAAAGAGGCTCATTATTTCGACAACTTAAGTTGGAGAGGTATTTCGCCAGATAGTTTGAAATTCAAAATTGAGAGGGAGATGTAGTTGAAGAAATCATACGCGTGGAGCATATCCAAGGCAAGGAAGCATGCAAGACGGCATTTGTCACAATTAGGGGAAATAGCTGTTATCGACAGTTGTTTTGTTTATATATAAATCGGTAGTCATAGTATGAAAAAAGTGTGTGCATTTCAAAATTGTACAAGTTATTCAAATTACTCAAAGTAACCGTACGAGTCATTATGGAAAAAATGTACGTTTGAGAAAAACACCAGTTTATTACTTGCAATTCTTTATGAAATTTAAGTTTGTTTACAATACTCTTTAAGATTCTGCAAATTTTATTCTTGTCACGTTACTTTCATTTCACCAGTTATTTACCAATTCCAAGTTCTATTTATTTTAGTTAGTCTAAAATTACCAACTGTGAGAACAATAATAAAACAATGACGGAAAGGTTAGAGGTTTACTCAAATTGTCAACATTTTTAAAGCACCGTGCCCTAGGATTTGTGTGGTCGGTCCTGTTAGTTAACTAATTCCACAAATTAGAAGACCAGAGGTTGTTTGCTAAATTTCAAAGCGAACAGTTAGTACATGAAAATTCTCCTATAAATAGACCTTGGACTCACAATTTCAAGGGTATCCAAGTTTTGTGCAATTTTTATCTTTCATAGTTTTAAGCAGAAATCACCATTGTAAAAGTAGTAGCTTTCTCACATCGGGGAACTACTACACCATTAGTGTTTAGGCTTATAAATTGTGTAACGCTTGGATCAATTGCCGCCATTATTTGAATTCTTAATTCAGTTTTACATTCCAGTTTTTATTTCAGGTTCATTTACTTTTATCGCAATTTATTTTCCCGACTTTATTTTTTGCCATTTATAATTCTGCTTCTTTTATCTTCCGTCATTTATATTCTGCTTTACAAATCCTGCCATTGTTATTGTTTATGCTTTTATCACTTTACTCTATTTTGCAAACACCGCTTTAAATCATTTTAAACCGATTATTATGTCTTCGCTTAATTCAAAAACCCAAATTTGTTTATTTATTTCTGCAACCATGTCCAGCTAAACCGCTTTGAGTCTGGTATGTGAGGATCGTCGTTTCGATGAGACTTGGTAATGAAATTGGTGTTAACTTTTCATAAATTATTCTCCTGGATTTAGTTTTCAATTTTAATTCAAAAGGTTTTGCACGAGAGTGAAAACAACAAAGGTTCAAGCTGATAGCGCGAGAGTGTGAGGCTTGAACCAGATAGTGAAAATTGGGCGTTGATCCTAAATACAACGAGAGCGCTTTAGGCATCAATTATGACTTATTTAGTTTTCAAAAAATACTTCTTGATTCAAATGGGCGAGCGAGAGCAAAATCTCATGGTCTGGGGGTATAACTTTAATCAATAGCGTGAGAGTGTGAGATAAAGGTTTTTAAACTAGTATTTTCTACTGAAAGTAATTTAACATTTAACCAACGCCAATGAATTATTGAGTCCCTGAGGTACAATGGGATCCATATTCTGGTATCTCTTTTCTGATATATTTCCTAAATCTTAATTTAGTTTTAATTCTAGTTTTAGTTTCCCCAAATCCAGATTTCATTAGTCTTAGCTTTACATAGCAATAATAGATAACGATAGGTTGACATTGGTCTCTGTGGGTTCTACAATCTTTTATATTACTTCGATATTTTCGTGCACTTATGGACACATCAGTTGGGACTATTTCTTGAGATGTTTCCTCTTGGTGAAACCCATTACCTCTACAACTTAATTCTCTTTCTGTTACATCCCCACCAACTTTCCTCAATACTTTTGGGTTTTGAATTCGAAATGCTGGTCTAAAATCCACTTTAATGGGGGATATTGGCTCCTATTGCACCCATCTGGGATCCCTTTCTCTGAATGAGGTGGAAATGAATGATGAAATGCACTCTTTGTTTAAGGGGCTTGGCTATGAGGACGAGTTCGGTCCCGGCGAAGTGTCCCTCACCAAAGTGGATAAAAGGCGAATTGATATACACACTATCTTGAGTGCATCCACCCTTGAAGAGAGGCGGGGGATCTTTGGTGCGAACAAAGTCTTCATGCTTTTTTAAAATGCGTAACTACATTTTGCAGATAGCATGGATAAAATAAGCAAGCTAAATATGTTTTACAACCTTTCTGACTCTCAAGGAATTCGGGTTGTGGTGAATGTTAGGACTTTTTCTTCTACCCCCTCTCTTGCTCAGATTTCTTCTCCTACTCTGGTAGTAGCAACTTTGGCTCCTATGCTTGAGGTGGATCATCTTGTGGACGCTGCAATCGATTTGATAGTGGATGACCTAATTTTACCTCTGGTTTCAACAAAGAGAGCCCGAGAGGAAGAACAATAATCTCCTTGGAATGAGGCTTCTCCAATGTGGACTCACGTCACCAGGGATAACACTTCCGGGGAGGTAACTACTCCCTTTTTAAAGATACCAAAAAACTTCCTCCTCTCGGTTTCCACGCACTCCTGAGGAGGCCGCTGCTATTGTCTCGATGTCAGATTTATCCTTCGTCCAAAATCTTCTTGAAATGGATAAGATGGAAATGGCTTCAGAGCATGCTTACAATATGTTCGAAGCTACTTCTATATTTTCTCTCGTCTCTGCTAGATGGGGTGATGTATTGGCCCCAAGTAGTCTCTTCATGTAGGGGGATACTTGGAAATGGAAAGTCGAAGCTATGGAGCTTAAATGTGCCAATCTTTAGAAGGAGCTACTTGCATTGTAGGAGGAGGTTAGAGCTACTCACTTTTTGCAAGAGGCATTGCAAATAAATGTCTCTCCTTCATTTCTGGTAGTTCATGTAACTGAACTAGAGGGTTCTCTTCAAGATGCAGAGAAGCAGTACAAGGCTCCTTCTCATTATGTTAAGAAGAAAGCTAGTAAGATGGAGGAGCATCAGAAAACCTCTTTTTGGAAAACTAAGGCCTTAAAATCTCTCCATGATTATCTTCAGTAGACAATACGGGCAGTGCTTGAAATTCGTGAGTGAGTTATGGAGCAGGCAAGGAAGTTCTGCCCCGATACTCTAATTTCTGCAGAGGCACTGGATCCTTTTAAGTATGCCCCTAGTGTGACTTAAGGAGATGGTCATTGGGCCTCAGCTTCACATGCTTCGGCTTATTTTTCTTTTGTTTGCATTATTTATTACCTATGCCTTAAGTAGATGGGCCTCAGCTTCCCAGGCTCTTGTGCCTTAAGTGTAATAATTTTGAATTCATAATGAAATATTTCACCTTGATGTTTTAAGTATTGTTAGCTTTAGGGCATTGTTCTGGTCTTTGCTTTCACCTTATCGTTGTTTATGAATTGTTGTAGCTATGAACTTGTTCTTTTATCTTATAAAGTCTTTAATCAACTTTATAGTTTGGATTTGAATACCTATACTCTTCGGTGGCAGTGGAATGTTTGTTGTAAGCGTGAGAGCGTTTATCGCTCTGCTTTACGCTTGACTGTAATGAGATATCGAGAATGCTTCCGAACATTC
Source organism: Lathyrus tuberosus (assembly GCA_022829125.1). Taxonomy (NCBI): domain Eukaryota; kingdom Viridiplantae; phylum Streptophyta; class Magnoliopsida; order Fabales; family Fabaceae; genus Lathyrus; species Lathyrus tuberosus. The sequence goes on along the minus strand of JALAZF010000082.1, from coordinate 15,926,076 downwards.
CTTGCTTTTTTGCAATTCGGTGCATCGAATGACGCCGACTTCCATTTTTGGTTGCTGCCTTTAGTCCGTGTTGTAGTAATGTACTGAATCATACATATATGCATATCGTACTTGGTGGTTTGCTTTCCTTTTTTGAGCAATGTTTAGGACCATCGAAGTTGAGGTTATGTAGTCACATTTTATACTGTGCTCCACGTCACAAAAGACAATTCCCCGACCAAGGGTATGATCCTCATCCCTGCCCCGATGCTTGACTCAAATCGAGGTGGTCGTCTCCAGGCTCCACTACATACGCTTCAGGATTGGCTATATTTGAGAAGGATGCACCAACTATGTAGAAATGCATTTAATGGGTCTCAAATATGAGGTGTGTGTTTGAGCCGTATCAGAATCACAAAATTTTGTTAAGTCTGTATCGGATACACAGTTGGACTTGTAATGTGCTTATGTCGTATCAGAATTGCATGGATGTGTTAACTCTGTATCGGATACACAACCAGACATTGAGTGCTCTTTGAGTTGTATTGGAATCTCATAGAAGTATTCAGTCCATATCAAATGCATAGTTATGTAGACAGTGTGTTTTAAGTTGTATCAGAATCACATAAATGCATTAAGTATGTATCAATTATGTAGTGAGTTTAGAATATGCTGAAGATGTATCAGATTTTCATAAATGTGTTAAGTTTGTATTAGAATCGTATTCATGCATCTTATCTTCGTTCCCTGGTTCCGGGCATTCTAGCAGAAAGAGACAAAGAAACACACAGTGGAGGAGAATGATATATATATATATATATATATATATATATATATATATATATATATGTATGTATGTATAAGGAGAATGAATTAAATTCTTTACAAATAAATAAATAATAGTTAGGGTGATAACCCTCGATGATGATCTCAGAATGGTCGGATGATGTCTGGAGTTTTTGGTCGTTGTCCCTTGTCGAGATTTCAGGTTGAGTGTACTTCGTGTTTCATAGCACATTCTTTGATAGGGCAAGGCACTAGGGAGGCCCGCCTTGTATTAGTCTGCTGATGTTGTGTTGGGTGATCGGCTTCTCCGGGGATGTGGCTTAAGCCTGACCGTTAAAGCTTCATGCTGAATGAACTTCGCGCTTCAAAACACCTTCTTTGGTCGGGCAGTTTCCAAGGTGTTTTGCATGCTGATTCGTGTTAGGAAGCTTGAGTATGGCTATTAGATTTTGGGCTCGTCGAATGGCTCTGGCCGATGCTTTGGTGGAGTTCTTCTATCACCTTGGACATTGAATTGGCGTTCGACGTTAGCTATGAAATTGTAGTACTCAAGCGCCTTTAACTACAAACATGTGGTATCCTTTAGTGTCGCCCACGCAGGGACCCCGACTGTAACACCCTTCTAACCCAACATATATTTCTCGTAACATATGGGAATTAAATAACATAAAATCACCACTCAAGGGTGTCACACATCATAGAAACATCATAATTATCATGCTGCTCTGTAACACGGGTTGCATCATGTAGAAATACCAACTTATTTTAGATCAACACATCTTTTAAAAACAAAAAACATTGCAGCGGAATCATCGTCATAATAAGCTCCTCGATAAAACAAACTCATAATAATTTTAGTCCCATCCAATTTGGAATTACAATAGTTTGACATTTCTTTCAAACATCAAAAGCATCAACTAATTATCATTATCACCCTCTGGAAGTAGTTTCATTTGATAGTAATTCGTGTTAGCTTTCCAACGCTTCGAACGACTCGTCATTTGGATATACGGTTCAAAAGTTATGATCGAAATCGTATTAAAATTTTGGCAAAATTTGAGTGCATGTGCCAGCGCATAAGTGTTTCAGGTTGGCACATGTGCTGCAGTATTTAAGCTTGTTTTGCTTCTGTCCACGTGCTGGCACACAGGTCGGCGCATAACAATTTCAGGCCAGCACATAAGAATTTCAGGTCGGCCCATACAACCAGATTTTAAAAAAACGCCTTTCTAAAGGCTATGTGTCGGCACATAAAACATACAGGCCGACGCATACTGTTAATTTGGCCCCAAAATCACTTTTTAAAAGCATCTTTTCACTGTTTTATCATGTTAGAACCTATGATAAGAAATTATATCATTTCAGACCCAATTTTCTGCTATCTTAACATTCTAAAAATCACTTATTGTCTTGTATACTCATGGGTTAACATCATGACATTACAATAACATCCATTCATTTATTATCATCAATTCCTCATCATCAACACACAAATTCATCATCATCAACACATAATTTCATCATCTCATATAATCAAGGATCGCAACATAATAATTCATCAATTTCTCAAGCATAGATTCATAATTATATCAATTTTTCTGCTATCTAATAATTCTAAAATCACTTATTATGGTATAGTATCAAAGATTAACAACAATTCATAACCATTGCACCAATTCATCAAGGATCGACATTGCAACAATTCAACATCAACAATTTCGCCATACTTTTCATCATACTTTTATCAATTCATCATACAAGACAAAACCTACAACTATCTTAACCATCTATCGATCATAATAAACCAGGATTACACCTCTTACCTCGATTCCTAGCGATTGACTCTCTTCTTTCGCGTTCTACCGAGTTCGCTCTTGGTTCTCTGTAAGCCATATCTCCTCTTCCGTTCTTCTCAAATGTTACGATCGTACAAAATGAATTCTCTTTCCTTGTTTTACTTGTTTAACCCCAGGACCCTTTCCATGGCTTGCCTCTTATGCCCTCACTTAACTCACACACTCTTACCACTATGCCCTTATCCTTATTTTCACTTTAATATTCTTATTTTTATTATTATTAAAAATCTAAATAATATAACTAAATGATTTAAATCTAAATAATTCTAATAATCGACTCTCTCACAACAATGCTTCATCACACATCATCATACATCACATAATTCCTCAATAAATCACAAACAATTCAGTTAGATAAATAATTCTAAATTTTTGGGGTGTTACACCGACGACGGTAGAAAAAATGATGATGGCATAAGGTCGGGGTCAAATTGTGAGTCTCTAGCCCAAATTCCATGGAAATTACCTTCGGACCCCGACGTAACTCGAGATTTGGATCTGAAAACCCTTCTTCTTTTATTTTGTGGAGTTCTCGGGGAAATCAGAGATATGGACTCCGGGGAACATAAATGGAAATGGTAGTTGACTGGATCAACTATGACAGATCTTCGTGCCTGTTTTCAAACATCTCTCAATTTCGAGATCTGGGAGAGTTACATATGGTGAAAATTAAAAGTGTGAGAACTAGAGGTTGATTCGCTCTCGATTCAGTGGCTTGAAGAGGCTGCAAGCTGGAAAATCAAAGATCTGGATCCAAACCACTAGAATCTAGATTTTGAATTTTTGAGTTTGTTCGATGGCGTTTGCGAATCAAACATGATTATCGTGGAAATCATAAGAATTGAAACTTGTTTCCCATAGACAATGCCATTGTTTTGTTCGAGAACAAAAAATGAGCGTTCCAACTCTTGAAGGAACCATAAATGATGGGAAGTGGAAGATTGTTGGTCTTTAACACTAGCTTAAATCTCCCTTACAGCGACACAAGGTGGAATTGCATGGTTAGCATTCCAACACCCAAGTCACTTCAAGATTCAAGGTGAGTAAAATCAAATTGGAGATGAGAGATTGTGTATCTTTTCATATTGTGTGAATTGTTTTTGTATTTTTGGTTGAGTAAAGTGGGTTTGAGACAGATTGGGTCGTGGCCAGTCGGACCTTTTGGCCAGTCCAGAACAAAAACCTTAATAAAAGAAATTGATATATAATACCAGTATAAATCACGACAATCATCAAGTTTAATTACAATTAAAATATGATATGCACGCTCTTAGACTTTAAAGTTCTTTTCTCTCTTTGATACCATTCTACTTTACACAGGGTCGAGTTTCTCTTTATGATACTGCACTACACCCATAATGCCAATGCAAAAATGCTTATTTAAATTTATATTGTACTTATGTAATACTTTTCTCAAGTGATATTATATTGCATTCCATGGTTCAGTTTCAAGCGTTCTTCTCTCAATTGGTATTGCACTTGTGTGATACTTCTCTCAAGTGATAGTGTATTACATCTTTTGATTCGATTTTGGGTGTGCTTCTCTCAAGCGATGTTGCACAATGTGGTTACTTCTCTCTAATGATATTGTACCATATCCAACATGTTATTTTTCTCTATTTGATACTACATCATACAAATTTTATAAGGCAGTTACTTCTCTAACGCCGACTAGGCTTGTTAAGTCTTACCTATATAGTGACGAAATAATTTCCACGTCGAAACCCCTAATGCCCAGTTCCTCCACTCGTTGGCCTAGGTTACTCTTTAAGAGTATCTTCAACATGGGTTAAAACCAATGATATTTCATCATCAACGGGGAACCATTAAATACTCTTACACATCAATTTTACCACATCATATTCTTCATTTATACATCATCATAATATATTTCATACATTCAAACATCACGTAATACATATACGTCACAATTATGTATATCAATTCATCTTAATCCATTGAGGGAAAATAATCATAACTATAACATCTCAATTATAATCACAATATATTTACGAATAACTATATTTACCAATTATAATTCTTCAAATCAAACAATCATAACATCTTTGTTCTATCACATTAAACTTATCATTTTTTACACCATTTTTATGTACTTTGTATCGTTACACATCACCTAACATAATTGTACACATATAAGTAAATCAATTCATAAAACAATACACCAAATATTCACACAAAATCAATCATAGTCACAATACAATCACTAGTACATCATTTTGACAAATTATCACATCTACTCTCATCACATATAATCAACTCACAATTATATGAATTATCAAATAGCCATAACAATTAGATAACTACAATATTTTACACATGAACAAAATTAAGCACAATTTTTCACCATGACATCAAGTATCACACATTCAACATAAATTAAATGAATGAGGACCTTAATAAAGTTTCTAACTCCTCTTTTGACCTCACACTTTTCATATTTGCATATTTATTTAATTATGGGGTTACATTTATCACAACGAGCCCTAGATGATTTTGAGAAATACGGATCTCTCGTTCAGGTCACTTATTTTACACTCATAATTCAAACTCACTCTCACCCCATACCTTATTTTAATGCTTTCTCGCGTGACTTTGTATCCACCAGTAAAGATCTTTCGTTCGTTTGAATCATCGTCTTCTAATTGATCCAATTTGATATATATATATATATATATATATATATACACTCTAAAAATGTTAATTTTGAAATTTTGGTCAAATAAATTCATCCCAAATCAGAAATTTTGATGGATAATATTGGTAATATTAGTAATATTTTTACGATCGTTTTGCGTTAGTTCCACTCAAATCGGAGTTACGGCAAAGAATAACAGATTAAAGTTGGGAGGTTCGAAAATGGAAGAATATTGTATTTTTAAGGAGGAAATAAACTTACTAATAATTCAAATAAATATATAAAATGAATTAACTCTATGGTAGAAATGTCATACTAAAATTTGCATGAAACGGAGAAAGTATTTGTCATTGTTGTCTTGTATTTGAATTGATTTCTTCATAAATGCAATAAAACAACCGTCATTCTTCTTTTCTCTTTGGAGCTAATGTAGCACTTAGGTGTAAACTTAAGTCATGTTTTTCTTTTCTTTTGTTTTATTTTATTTGTTTTCTCTTTTTGATTAATACACAGGCTTATCTCATTTTGAGAATATGTAACCTCCATAAATGACATGCACCCCTTAATTAAAAGTATAGCTTAATAACATAAATATAAATACTGATTTATTTTAATTTATTACTTAAAAATAATACATTATCTCTCCAATAATATTCTTTCAAATAAAAATTTAAGTAAATAAATAAATAAATATAATATGAATAATTTCAATTGACCACCAATTTACTATAAATACATATAAAATAATAGAGAATACACATAAACAAAATTTAACTATGATATCACTTATATGTCAAAATAATTATTTATAAATATTTAATTAAAATAAGACTATAACTTAAAGTATTTAAAATATAAGTACATTTATCATTATTTTAATTCATCTGCAACCATAAAAAAATACTAATTCATACATACACATAGAATCATCTTAAAATGATAGTTACTAATGTATAAGGTGACATGTTTGTACATATATGAAGTGATGGTCAATTACGATTCTTATTATTTCAAAACTAATCATCGTGACATACGCTCAATTAGATATATAATTAAGGCATAATTAGTTCCTAGGTCCCTTAACTTTGAGCGAAGTTTCGCTTATGTCCCTGAACTAGAAAACGTTACATAATGATCCCTTAACTTCACTTCCGTTAAACAATTTGGTCCCTATCGTTAGTTTGTGTGAAAAAACATTAACTATGGCTGAGGCGGCATGCTAGGTAAGCAAGAGACAAGTCCTCTCCATCTTCTCCATTTTTTATATGCCATTACTCACCTTGAATACAGCAAAAACACCACAATATACCACCATCACCATGTGAACAATCTCCATCTTCCATTTATCAACCACCATATAAACTCTTGCAACTCACACTCAAACACATCCCTCCATTTACATCTCAACAACAACTTGTTTGACCACTACCATATATTTTCCCTTCACTGCTACTCATAACAGACACATTGTCTTCACTATCACTAATCGTGTGCGACAAACCTCACACATCCATTCTCTATAGAATCTCACAACCAACATAACCTATAACATCACCCTAAAAAATCCATGCTCAGTAAAAAAATAGAAAAAAAATTATTTAAAAATTGACACATTCATCTCTGTTATCAATGGATACGCCGGACCACAACATATATCGTCTCTTTCACTACACACGACCATAACCACTCAGCTCCATCAACCAACATTTCGACGAGCCCAGCAACACAACAACCCCAAACCGGTCTACCACTATTGTGAATCTTCAACAACACAATAACCAAAATCAAAAGCAAAAAAAAATCTAATCAAAGAAGTGACAAGAAGAAGAGAAGAGAAGAAAAAATCAAAGCAAAGCAAGAAAGAATATCGCCAGAAACTTCATAGGCTGCCTGTAAATTCGAACATCATCGCCAATTCAAGTTTGGTACGATTTCCACGTTTCTCCCTTCTTTTATCCGATTAAACCATTTTGGTGCCTTGTATTTTCGTTTCCCATATGTTTTATCGCGTTAGTTACTTCCAATTTGCTGCCAGTCGAATCAATTTTTTAATATTAGGTTTGAGTGCTCTCGAGTTTTGTTACTATTGTGTGTTGGGATTTTCGGTTGAAGTTTCGATTGAGAGGAGGAGCTGAGAGAATAAGCGTGAGTTTTTTTTTTGTTTTCCATGGATGAATTTCGTTTGATTTTCATGGCTAAGGAGAAGTTTGTTTTTGGATTTAGAGAAAGCGTATGTAGGAGGACGTGAAGAGAAGGAGACGAGACTTTGTTTCAGAATTCACACGTTCAGTCTTATTTGCCTCTTTAAACAAATGTTGAAAAAGTCCAACCCAGCCCAAACACGTTTAGTCTTATTTGTAATATTTTAATCAATATAAAATAAATAAATATTCCAGCTCAGCCATTAAAAGTCCAGCAATGCAAATTTTTACGTTTTTTCAACAAAAACTAACAGAAAGAACTAAAATATGTAACATGATATAAGTTAATGGACCACTATAAAACATTTTTTAAGGGACCAAAAAGAAACATTGACAAAAGTTAAGGGACCAAAAGAGGTATTAAGCCTATAATTAATTATTTTATTAGAAATTTAATTAGCATTATTACTTGATTTGACCACTAATAAATTAAGGCTCGTTATTGATAAATAGCTAATATAATTAAACAAATATATATCCACAATAATATTTAAATCAAATCATTAAATAATTAAATTAAATATTTAATAAAATATTCCAACAATCTCTCACTTTATCGGTATATCTTGATAATTATATCATAATTCTTTAGATGCGCATCCAATGTCATGTATCTTTAGATATTTTTACGTCGCAATCTGATTCATCTCACACATCAAATACACATGAGAAAGAAGAATAATGCAACTTATGTCTCATGACAAAAAAAAATGAGGAAAATAATTTTGAAACTAAATTTGCTTATAATGAAGTTTTCTTCATATGTAAAGAACTATGTGCTGAATTAAGTAGATTAAGAAATATTGTTTCCATCTTTAAGAAAATAATTTTCTCTTTTAAAAGTAAAAATAAAAATTTAATAAAAGAAATAGAATTTCTTTGATAAAAATTAACTTTATTTATTAAATACTTTCTTTCTACTTCTTTTGAGAATTTACAAGATAAATCGATCAAGTGTATAAAATTCAAAGTCTTAAAAATGAGATTGCAGACTTGTATAACATTTAGTAAATTTACAAAAAAATAGATAATTTGAATATCATTTTAGGTAATCAAAGAGAAACTTACAATAAATTTTGTCTGGACTATCAACCTCAAACTAATGTTAAAACTTTTAGAAAATTTTGTCACTCAAATTAGACCTATAGTTATAACATGCCTAATTGTTTTTATTACAGTAACACACTGTCACATTTCTTCCTTATGTTATGTAAGAAAAGATCATGAAACTAATGTAACTATGAAATGGATACGAAAATACAACATATATTACACTAATTTAAGAGGATCCAAAATGAATTGGTACCAAAGGTTAAGACTAAGATTTTTGATATTGATGTGATTTATAGTTTCGAGTTCAAAATGGCACCTCGAAAGTGGATGTTCAAAACACGTGACTGAGGACAAAACTATTTTCTCATTTATTACTCTTATGTATGGAAATTATGTCTCTTATGGTGACAACAACAGAGGTAGAATTTCTGGTATGTTAGTTTTCTTATAAATAGCATGCTAGTCTCTCATCTTTGGGGTGTGGTGCAAATCCTAATTAGAGTGAGAGAGGTTATTTGCTATTCTGTAACACTTGTAATCTTGTTTCAAAGAGAAAATAAAGAATAACCGTTTATAACCAATTTCATTGTGTTCATCTTGTTTCCCTCTTTTTCCTACCCTTATGGGTTTCTTGTTGATCAAGAAACTAATTATACTTTATTATTCTGGTATCGTTTTTCACAACAAATTGGTGCGGTGAGCGTGGAGGAAGATGCCGTCAACAGAGTATGAGATTGAAAAGTTCACCTGAGTGAATAATTTCGGTCTACGGCGCTTAAAGATGAAAGCCCTGCTGGTTCAACAGGGTTGTTTAAAAGCGTTGAAGGGAGCTGCAGACATGGACGTTGCGTTAATGGACAAAAAATGACTATGGTAGAGAAAGCCCACAAAGCCCTCTTATTGAGTCTTGGTGATAAGGTTCTTCGACAGGTTTCGGAGGAGACGACGACATCTGGGTTATGGGTGAAACTCGAAAGTTTGTACATGACCAAATCGTTGGTCAATCGTATCTACGTGAAGCAAGCTCTGTATTCAGTTAAGATGAGTGAAGACAAAATTCTGGCTAAACAGTTGGATATGTTCAACAAGCTGATTCTTGATCTTGAAAATATCTATGTCAAGATCGAGGATGAAGATCAAGCGCTGTTGTTGTTGTGTGCTTTGCTCAAATCACATGCTCACTTCAAAGAAACTCTCTTGTATGTAAGAGAGTCTTTGACCTTTGATCCCGATAAAGTCAAGGCCATTCAAGAAATGCATGCTCCAAAGACTGAAAAATAAGTAAGAGGATTTTTGGGACGTTTGAATTACATCTCAAGATTCATATTCCTCATGACCGCGACGTGCGCGCCAATCTTTAAACTACTCAGAAAGAACCAAAGCTGTATATGGACAGAGGATTGCCAAACGGCTTTTTATAGCATTAAAGAATATCTGCTGAATCCACCAATTCGGTCTCCTCTAGTGGAAGAAAGACCACTGATCATCTACTTAACAGTCTTGGAAGACTCCATGGGTTGTGTACTTGGCCAACAAGACGAAACAAAAAGAAAAGAGTCTGCCATTTATTACTTAAGCAAACAGTTCACGGGCTGTGAAACTTGATACACTATGCTCGAGAAAACTTGCTGCGCTCTAGCTTGGGAAGCTAAACGTCTTCGCCAGTACATGATTTGTCACACTACTTGGATAATCTCCGAAATGGATCCGATCAAGTACGTCTTTGAAAAGCCTGTGTTAACGGGAAGGATTGCCCATTGGCAGATGTTGTTATCAGAATATGATATTGAGTACCATGCTCAGAAATCCGTCAAAGGAAGTGTTTTAGCCGATCATCTGGCTCATCAACTAATTGACAATCAGGAATCAATCAAATTTAACTTCCCAGACGAGGATGTAATGTACCTAAAAATGAAAGATTCTGATGAACCGCTACCAGACGAAGGGCCAGAGCCAGGTGTCATACCCCAAATTTTGACCACTAAGATGTCCCATCATTGTGTCACTCATCATCACAATATGGAGGAACCATCATACCTCATCAGTCTCCCCAAAGATGGGTGAGCATCCACTACAATCAAAATTAGGGTTTTAAGCCCTCTCGGAGCTTTAGACAAAGGATCAATCAAGGAATGACATGATCTTCAACTTGTCTAACCTCTCAAAATATCCACAATGGATCAAAAGGACTCCCACTTCAAGGATCAAGCACAAGGCTGCTCCCTTCTAGGTGGATCAGGTCTCAAGATCGACAGTGTCACCAAATTAGGGTTTTGGTCGACCAGGGCCTCCAGATGGAAATTTTTCATCTGGGCACAAGCCAATGATCCAAAACATAACCTAATATACTCCATGGGACCTCATGGACCCAATCATCAAGTCAATTTTGCCTCAGGGGATGCATTAATCAAAAATCAGGAATTAGGGTCTTGACCTAATTCACCCCTAAGTTGACATTTGGGACAAATCATGAGCCAAGACCTCAAGAGAGGGTTTGAGGGTCTCTAATGAACTATATTGATCCATTTGGAACAATGGATTAATCCAAGAAGCTTGAGCAACAAATCTCAATTTCATCTGCACCACAGTTAGGGTTTTAAGGGAAAAGTCAACTGTAGCTTTGACTTTTGACCAGGACATGCTCCCAAGCCCTATGACATGCATCAATATACCCTATGACACCCATGGAATATGTCCATCAAGTTTGATTTAGGTCAAGGACATGATTTCCTGAAGAATTGCACAGTTTGGAATTCATCTGATAAAAAGTCAACTGTGCACAAAAGTCAACTTTGACTTTTTGAGATTTTTCACCAAAATGGATTTTTAACCCTAAAATGATGTTAATGTATGATTTGAATCATCATTCATCAAGAAAAATCAAGAAAAGTGGGATAACTTGTAAAAGGGGTAACCATAAAAACTTAGAAAATTTTCTAAGTTAAAAATAAAGTGACAAGGGCACCAACTTTGGAGGATCATAACTCCTAAACCACAAAGCCATTTTTTTCATCCAAAGATGGATTTGTATCCCTCATTACCCTCTACAAAAACTTCAACTAGACCTAAGTCCAATTCATTAAGGATTTGGAGTTATGGAGTGATCAAAGTGGCTGAAATGTGAAAATATCACTTTTTCCAACACTTAGTGAAATTTTCACTAAGTCAGAATCTGCCTTCACTTTTTGCCAAATGTAGAGGGATATTTCACTTGGATTCAAAAGAGATCAAAACCAAATATGTTCAAACAGTTGTTGTATCATGTAAGGGCTTTCCAAAATGGTCAAGAGCATTACCAAATTCAACTTACACCATGAGTTATGACATTGGAAAGTTGCCTTGCTGAAATCTGTCAAAGGCAAGGCAGAATTTGCAACTTTGCTTGATTTGCCAAAATCAGCCAAATTCAAATGCTCCTATCCACTTGGACACATCTGAGGATTGAATCTAAAGGGGACAATCACTGAGCCAAGCCTCCAAAGTCCATGGAACAAGAAATAGCATGTTGAACCTAGAATGGCCAAAATAGGGACAAGACTCCAAATTTGGATTGAAGCATTCAATGGAAGCATCAAGGTGGCATAGACTGAGCCATTCTCATCTGAAATCAGTCAAGACTTATCCAAGACCAAGGGAACCAAAGCTCTGTGCCCTAACCTCTAGTCAATGGCTAGAGGAGACTTGCATTTCCATTGGCCAACATTGAACAAACCTACTTACCAGTTGCCATTCACTATTCCTTGCAAAACAAACTTGCTCTACTATAAATAGAGCTCAATTGTGATCAGTTTGAGTACACCAAAGCCATCTAACAGATGCTTTGCTCAAAATCTCTTTCTCTTGGTAAAAATGCCTTTCTTAGCAAGGTAGCTATCGGGTTTTGAGTTTGAGAGCTTTTCCAATCAAACCAATCACTCACACACCTCACATACATCATATAGAAGTGATCCAAACACTCACATAACATCTGGAACACTGATTTCACAAAATCACCAGCCAATTACTCAAGTTCTTGACAATTTTGCAGTTGAGGTGCCATCTTCAACTCCAAACCATTTCAATCCATTCCAAGCACTCAGACACATCACTTGGTACCTAGGGAAGCTATCCACATCATTGGAACCTAGCTGTAACACCTCCAACACAAATCACGATCACCAGCTGCAAGTGGTAAGCATGAGCTCTTCTAACTCTATGATCTATGCAATTTTTGCTGCACAATAATTTGGCCATATGTTCATAATCATGCATGGAATGTTTTCCCTCAATTAATTGAATTGTTTGAATCGTGTATCAAAAATCCTAGCCTTCATGCAGAAATTAGGGTTCTTGAGGATTTTTCATGATTTCTTGTTATGTGTTTAATTTAAATGAAATTAATGGACATAGACATGATCGTGAGGTTGAGACGAGCATAATGATATATGGATTGCATGTTATAATCAAGTATTCAGGGAGATTGGATAGAAAATGCAAATCAGCCAAACCCAGAACACGCGCGTGTTCTTCAGCTGTTCTTGGCGCCTTTTTTGAATTTTCAAATATTTGAATTTTGTGATTTTTGTTTAATTGATTCAAAAATTAATTTCTCTCTGAGTTTTAATGATTTTGAGTTGATTCTTTTTTTAATAATTCACAAAAATGTTAAAATATTTTATTTTCCCAAAAAATCCCAAAAATATTATTTATTTCATATAATTGATATTTTTGCAAAGAATTAATATTTTAATTGTTTTTGACATTTTAAATATTTTTTCCACATTGATTTTGCAACTTTTAATGCTTTCTAATTATTTTGTAGGTCAATACTTAATTTTTGAAGCATTAATCCAAGATCACAATTTGTTTTTCACATGTTAAACAATTTTGATCATTTTAATTGAATTTTTATTCAATTAAATACATTTTTGAAAACAAATTAGGGTTTTTTGGATTAATTCAACCCTCATAAATCATTTTCAAACATTTGGGCCTCTAATAGAGTGTAAGACCCAATCCTTTTTTTGACCAAATCATTTTTGGACCTCAGTGCATTGTATAAGTCCCGATACCGTCAAAAACAAACGGCACGATCGTCGCCCTTTTGAAAAATAACCTTCTGGGCCTCTCCTTGAGCTATAAGACCCATTCAAAACTTTTGGGCCTCTAATAGAGTGTAAGACCCAACCCCCTTTTAACCAAACATTTTGGGCCTCACTTATTGTATAAGTCCCTCCGCGTTAAAAGAAAACCTCGGCGCGATCGCCATTTTTAAACGAAAAGTCAAAATGGGCCTACCCTCGTGTTATAAGCCCCACTCTTTTTCTTTAAACTTTTTTTTGGGCCTCTTGAGAGAATGTAAGACCCATCCCTTTGTACAGAAAAACATTTTGGGCCTCAGTCACTGGTATAAGTCCCTCTGTACAAATTCCAACAGTGCGCTCACTGATAAAACCCTGGGCCTCTCCTTGAGCTGTAAGCCCTAAATCTTTCTTTTTCAAAGCACTTTCTCCTTTGATTTTGAATATACTGTTGTTTTCAATCTTTCTTTGTTGAACAACTAACAAAACAGCATGGAAGCTCTACAACCGAGTAAGTGGTTATTGCTTTCATTTACCGCTTTCATATACATATAACTGTATTGTGGGGCTGTTTCACTGTAAGTCTTCTTTCGTAAACTCATATCAACTGTGTAATAATAGTATATATATTTCGAGTTTCCCCGGCAACTACGTCTAGAACTAGGTGACGCCGTTTCGTTTATTCGTAGAAATAGACAACTAGATCCCCAATAGGATCACCAGATACAGTCTTCTCTTCGGCTGTCCTCATTAAGAATTGTCAAGAAACTCTATTCCCAGAGATGAATGTATTCTCCGTGAATGGCATCTTTGAGTTTCTTCCAAATTCTCGAACTTTCCTGACTTGATCTATTCCTTGTGAATAGCTTGCCTTGAATTTCTTGGGGTTTGGGGACCCACGGGCTTCTTAAAAGCATCGGCCTCCTCTTGGGCATCGTACAAGGACCCACAGGCTTTTTAAAAGCATCGGCCTCCTCTTGGGCATCGTACAAGGACCCACAGGCTTCCTAAAAGCAACCCCGCCTCCTCTTGGGCTTAGTACAAGGACCCTACGGCTTCTTAGAAGTATTCACAGCCTCCTCTTAGGGTTCGTATAATGATCTCTTCCTCCGGGAATGATAGCCTTCTCTTGGGCTTCGTACAAGGACCTCTCGGCTTCTTAAAAGTTTCCAGCCTCCTCTTGGGCTTCGTACAAATTGTCCCGACGACCTCCTAGAGGTATAGGAACAGAACTTAGTCATCTGCATAGAACAGTCCTTTCAAAGAGTCTACTACTGTTTCTCAAAGCATAGTACAAAAGATGAAACTCTAGACACGGACAGTCTAATATCCTTGAGTCTCAAAGACATTCTCAAGTGACCCCTTCAAAAATAGGAAGAAAACCCGTAGACTCGGACAGTCTCGATACCCTTCAGATTTCCCACTTCCTTAAAGAACAGGAATAACCCGGATCCTTGAATCAAATCCTTGAGTACAGCATTGCTCATATAAGAACTGATTTTCTCTTTCAAAATCAGTATACTGGACCTGTCACTTAATTGAAACAGTAACCATAGCCTTCTCTTGGGCTTTGTACAATGATTCTCCCCAACGGAGTCAAACAACTTTTTGCCTCCATCTCGGGCTTTGTACGAGATACAAAAACTCTCTTGTTGAGTCAATTAGCCTCCATCTCGGGCTTTATACGAGATACCAAAAGATTCCCTCGTTGAGTCAAAACCTTTTAGCCTCTCTCTCGGGCTTTGTACGAGACACATATTAGCCTCCTCTTAGGCTTTATATAAGAAAACCACTGGTTAATCCAATTAACCTTTTAGCATCAAAGCTGTGCCTTGTTCACAGTATACAAACATCAACAACTCCTTCCCTTTCATCTAATCGCTGTAAACGGTAAGCCTCTGGATCATCTACATCCATGCCAATGTCCTTCTTTTAGCATGAGAAATTCCTAAGGAAAGATGGCATTGCTCTACACTGAGTTAAAGTCTTCCCCTTCAAGTTAAAGTTCCTATAAAGGAAATTATGGCATTGCCGAATTCACAAATCCCGGTTAAAGTAATTATCCTTTATAACCAGTCACCCAACAGTTGTGACAGACAAACCCTTCTTTAGAGAAGAGAAATTCTCTCTAAAGTTGAGACCTTTTAGCTTCATATCTTGGGCTTTGAACAAGATACAAATAGACTTTTCAGTTTCATATCTTGGGCTTTGAACAAGATACAAATCACCTTTCGCTTCACATCTTGGGCTTTGAACAAGACACCAAAAACACCCATTTCCTCCCATAGAATAAGAGGAACTACGAACGCTCTGATTTCCCTGTTTCGCTAAACGGGAATACGTAGGCATAAGATTGAAAGAAAAATCTTAGCGAGCACACTAAACAAAAAAACCAAATCCCATACTCTCACATCAAAAAGCATCAGTCCTAACATCCTAATCCTTATTCCCCACCAGAAACCTTCTGTCTAGATAAAAAGAAAGAAACTGTATTGGCGAAAATACAAATAACCAGTACAAAGGCCCCCCCACATTGATAGCATCCGTAACCTAACAGACCGCTGTTTAAACTCAGTATGCAAAGCAGGGTTAATTGGAGACATCTATTTCCCTTCCTTCATCAGCTCACAATAGGATAAAAAATGAATCGACCTGTAGTTTAAGCTCAAACCGCAGAGAGCGACCAGCGCTTAAGAACCGCGTCCAAAATCGCTCGCTACAGAAAAATGGCGCCCACCGTGGGGCTTTTCAAAGTTAGATCTAGGCACGGTCTTCCTTTTCATCTCTTGAGTGAATACCACAGATTGGGGCTTCCACCGGGGAACCCATTTTCTGTCAGGAACTTAGGATTCATAGCTTTAAAGGTCTAGGATGTTTAGGACAAATATATATACCGCTTTTCCTAATTGCTATACGTGTTTATTTTTCTGCTAATAGGAATGCGGGTGATGCCGTATGTGGAAAGATTGAGTATACGCTTAAGATAAGTGATGGCGATGGGGTCGACCATCAACCTCAGTGGAGGCTGACCAACGCAACCCATTCTCTCACCTAGACAATGGGCCGGTTGTTAAGTCTGAGAAGCTGAGGAGCCAAACCCTTTCGTAGTGCGGAAACTATCAGAAATAGTTGTTACGCGATACTATCCTTATTTGAGGCTGGTGATCTATTCTCGGTGAATGGCACTTACTCTAAGATCGCTCTACAACTCGCTGGCGATCCGCTTGTTGTTTTGCTTTCCTGGGAGGAGATGAGGATAATGAGTACATGTACAAAAATCACCCTAGTATAAACCTTTGGGGGATGGGTAGAGCCTTGACTTCATGACAACGACCCTTTGAGCCCATGTTTTTTCTATGTTTTTGTGTGCTACATTCATGCATTCATTAAAAAAACATTAAAACATTCAAAAAAAATCTTCTCTTCTAGTCTCTCTATTTTTCAAATTAAACTAAGACTGTGATTGCAAATATCAGAGAAAGGGATTGCACTAATGGATTTCGGTAGAAGGAGAACTCATACGTACACCTTCAAGGTTCCAAAACTAGAGGATTTGAGAAGGTTAGCAAGGATGATCACTAACCCAGAGGCTTTCAGAGCCAAGCACGGAGGTTTGCTACCACTGTTAAGAGTCCATGTGATTAAGGGAATCATGGATGCGCTCATTCAGTTTTATGATCCAGTTTATCACTGTTTCACATTCCCGGATTACCAGCTAGCACCAACGCTGGAGGAGTATTCTCATCTGATCGATTTACACATCACAGATCGAGCTCCATTTTCTGGACTGGAAGAAATTCCAAAGAATCAGACCATTGCAAGAGCAATTCATTTGGACGAGTCTGAAGTTAGGACTTACCTAACCACTAAGGGTGGCATCCAAGGTTTGCCAGCCCAGTTCTTGACGAAGAAGGCCCTGTATTTTGCCAGTATAGGAAACGTGACTGCTTTTGAAAGCATCTTTGTCTTACTCACCTACGGGTTATTTTTGTTTCCCAACATCAATAACTTTGTAGATATCAACTCCATTAAGGTTTTTCTCATTGGAAACCCTGTGTCGACTTTGCTCGCAGATGCGTATCATTCTGTACACTTGGGAAATTTGTACAACGGAGGGGAGATCACATGCTGTATACCTCTGCTTTACAAATGGTTTATCTCTCACTTGCCCAAGTCTGCTGCTTTTTGGGATTGCAAGAGTGCCTTACGTTGGTCACAGAAGATCATGTCTCTTACCAACTCTGATATAGATTGGTGCAATAGGATTTATGAGGGAATCAGAATCATTGACCGTTGTGGAAACTTCCCCAACGTACCCCTCATAGGAACTAAAGGAGGAATAAACTACCATCTGGTATTGGTTCACCGTCAATTTGGATACCCGATGAGGCACATCCCACTGGGTGTTCATCTGGAAGGTCTTTTCTTCAAGGAAGGAGAAAACGACAGAGCACTAAAGATGGAAATAGTGCATGCTTGGAAGCATGTTCATAAGAAAGGACGAGAGTCTCTAGGAAAACTGGACTGTGTCTCGGTGGAGCCTTACCTCCATTGGGTACAAACTAGAGCTCTCAAGCTAAAAATGCCTTATCCTCGTTACAGAATTCTTCCGCCGAAGGAATCTGTCATGTACTTCATGACGGAAACTGAAAAGCTTTAGGTTACTCTCAACAAAGTTCAACGGGAGAGAAGGTATTGGAAGAACAAGTACCGCACCCTCGACGTAGAGTGCATCAAAATACAGCAATTACTGAAAGAAAAAGATGCTCTGATTGAAATTTTGGAGCAGCATGCTGTAGAGAATCAAGATGACCAAAGGAATTTGCTCGCTCCTTTCACTTGGCAAAGGAATGACAACCCGACAACGGCCCAGGAGCCCCGGTCAAAGAAAAGGAAGATACCAGAATCAACACCCGATTTCTCTTCAGAGAGGACTCGGGACCCATTAGCTTAGGTTTCTGTTTCTGCACTTTGTAATCTACTGTATTTCCATTTTCGCAATCTTTTGAATTCAATAAAACGGGGTTTCCCCACTGTTTGATATTTGCAATCTAATTGTCGAAGTTTATTTTTATTAAACCAAAAAACAATTAATATAATCATTGCATTCATCATTCTCACATCGCGTATTCTTCTTACCTACGAATCTCACGTTTGTGTCTTGATTCTAGAGTCAAACTGTCTCATTCGTACAATACTCGGGCCAATCGTCAGAAAAAGATGGATGATCTTGAGGAAGAAAACAGAGAGTTGAAGGAAGAGATCGACGCTCTGAGAGAGGATATGAGAAAGCTTCGTAACGACATGCAAGCCATGGCAGAAGCTCAGCTACAAAGGACTGTGATCTCAGAGATCACCTCAACGCCCATAGTAGAGAAGTATGATCCTAGGTATCAAATACCGAAAGATCGTCCTTGGGGCATGCCTGTTAACTATATCCCGGGAGGATATGTTCCGCCGATCACTGAGGATCAGGGAATCACAACAGAAGCCGCTGGGCCTGAAGGTTACAAACTTCGGGAAAGTGAAGATGCCAGGGGCATACTGAAGACTCCTGAAGGTTACAAACTTCAGGAGACGCCAAGACTCACTACCGTAGTCACGGTACCACCCCCTGTGGTGCACACTGTCCCAGAAGGACAAATTCCACCAATACCTCCTGGTAAAAAGGAAACTATGTTTGACCGAATGGATGAATTCCAGGAACAGTTCTTGGAAATACAGAAGGAGCTGCAAGCCATTCACGGTTAGGATCTATTTGGAAAGGACGCCGCAAACCTTTGTCAGGTCCCAAATATGAAAGTCCCGCACAAATTCCAAGTGCCCGACTTTGAAAAGTACAAGGGTAACTCTTGCCCTCAGAGCCATCTGGTGATGTACGCTCGGCGAATGTCAGCTCAGACGGAGAATCAGGACCTACTGATTCACTACTTCCAGGATAGTTTAACCGGTGCCGCACTCAAATGGTACATGGGTTTAAACCGTGCCACAATCAGCACATTCAGAGATCTTGGCACTGCCTTCGTCCAACAATACAAATACAATTTGGATATGGCACCCGACATAGATCAACTCAGATCAATGTCGCAAAAGGACAAGGAAACCTTTAAGGAGTATGCTCAAAGGTGGCGTGAAATTGCCGCTCAAATTTGTCCACCTCTTGAGGAAAAAGAGATGACAAAGATCTTCTTAAAGACCTTAAGCTCATTTTACTATGACCGAATGTTTGCCAGTGCGCCCAGTGACTTCACCGAAATGGTCGGCATGGGCGTACGTCTTGAGGAAGCCGTCTGAGAAGGACGTTTGGTAAAAAACGCTGGATCAGCGAGTGGTACTAAAAAATACGGTAGTGCTCTCCCTAAGAAAAAGGAGCAAGATATTGGGAATATCTCTCTCGGAAAGCAAAGACGACGTTATCAACCGGTAGCAGCTGTAATTCCTGCTATCAACCCTGCGTCTATTCCTACATATCAACCTCAGGTTGCGCAGAGCCAACCTGGCCAACAAAGGACACAACAGCCTCTTCAGCAGGCTCGTCCTCTATATAACAATAACCGTACAACACGGCCACAAGGATTTGATCCTATACCCGTAACGTATGCAGAGCTATTTCCATTACTACTGGCTAAGGGGCACATTCAGACTAAATCTCCTCTTACAGTACCGGAAAATCTGCCTTTTTGGTTTAAGGTGGATCAGACATGCCCTTATCATCAAGGAGGTCCAGGGCATAACATAGAGACTTGTCTCAATTTCAAGTCCGACGTGCAAAAACTTGTTAGGAGCAGGGTCTTATCCTTCAAGGATACAAATCCTAATGTTCTCACGAACCCGCTGCCTCAACATGAGAAGGCTGCAATCAATTTGATAGAAGGAGAGACTAACGATGTCTATCAAATTCACGATGTACTCTTGTTGAAAACCAATCTGGTCAAGATGCATTGTAGACAGAGTAGATATGGCCATGTGCCACCTCATAATTATCACCAGTGTGATATCTGCTCTAAAGACAATCAAGGATGTTTTGTAGTGCAATCAGCTCTACAGGAACAACTGGATCTCGGATGGATCCAGGAGCACCGAGTTCGTGGAGTTAACATGGTCTATACGAATTCCAACGTCATTCAGAACCACGACATCCGTGCAATGAATGTCAACTTGGTGGCAATGCACTCAAGGCAAAGCCAGTATCATAATCTACCGCGACACGATTACAGTTCCTGTCTGACTTGTTCGGTAAACAAACAGGGATGCTCTTTCATACAGGAGGCCCTCCAGCGTCAGATGGATCTTGAATGGATCCAAGACTACCATGATAGGAACCCTTATCAGATCAACATGGTTCAGATCTTCGATATTCGCGTGATGAATACCAACCTGGTAGAGTTATATGCTGAGCAGGTCCGGCTCAGATTCTTAATATCACATGACTATCAAAGCTGTAAAGCGGGTTGCGAAAACGATCGAGGTTGTACCCTTGTCCAGGAGGCACTTCAGCACTTGTTAAATCACTGGTGGATGCCAATTTATATGGATGAAGATACTCAACAAATTAGTATCAATAAAAAAAACCCCACTCGACGTCAGAGTCAGGATGTCCGATCTGTGGAAGCTAACCTAGTGAGGTTACATTGTATTCAAAGTGGGCGTGGCCAGGTCCCACCACACAACTATGAACGTTGCGGCGTCTGTTCGGAAAGTAACCAAAGGTGTTACTTTGTGAGAGCAGCTCTTCAGGGTCAGGTAGATCGTGGAGAGATTCGCTCATATCCGGGTTCTGGACCCATCAACTGGACGCCGAACTACCTTGCCGAGCAAGTTAAGGATGTTGTCACGATCTCTAGTCATCACAGGACCAGGGATGTTTTTGCCATTATCCCTCTACTTGACGAATCTAAAGTTCCCAACCGGGAACGAATCGAGATCACTTATGATGGTCAGAAAAATCAGAAGGTTCCCATAATCATCTATCTACCGAGACCACTACCATATGAATCAGCTAAGGCTATCCCTTACAAATACGGTGCAACGATAATTGAAAATGGAAAGGAAATTCCATTACCCTCCGTCGTGAATATTGCAGACATCAGTCGTGTAACACGGAGCGGTCGAATCTTCAACCGAGGAGTTGGAGAACTTAACAAAGAAAAGGAACTTCAGACGGAAGCTCCCGATCCACCAGTCAGTCAATCCAGTAATCCCGACCTTTCGAAAAATAATGATGAGATGCTGAAGCTCATCCAAAAGAGTGAATACAACATTGTTGATCAACTATTACAGACTCCTTCAAAGATCTCGGTATTATCACTGTTACTCAGTTCAGAAGCCCACAGGGAGGCTCTACAGAAAGTCTTGGAGCAAGCCTTTGTGGAACATGATGTAACAATCAGACAGTTCGATAGTATTATCTCTAACATCACTTCCTGCAACAATTTGGGATTTAGTGATGAGGAATTACCTGAAGAAGGTCGCCGTCATAACATGGCGCTCAATATCACAGTTAACTGCCAGGACGATGCTTTAGCCAGCGTACTGGTAGACACAGGGTCAACCCTGAATGTTATGCCGAAGTCCACTTTGATGCAATTATCATTCAAAGGCCCTCCGATGAGAATCAGCGAGGTCGTCGTCAAAGCGTTCGACGGATCCAGAAAAACAGTTATCGGCGAAGTTGATCTTCCCATAACTATCGGTCCTCACACTTTCCAGGTCATGGACATCCGGGCAACGTACAGTTGTTTATTAGGAAGACCTTGGATACATCAGGCTGGAGCGGTCACTTCGACCCTCCACCAAAAGCTAAAGTTCGTCAAGAATGATCAACTTGTCACAGTTTGTGGGGAACAAGCCTTGCTTGTAAGCAACTTATCATCATCTACTGGTATAGAACCCGAGGAGGTTATTGGAACGCAGTTCCAAGCACTGTCGATGAGCGAGAACAATCAATTCAGAGGAGGAACCTCGATTTCCTCATACAAAGATGCTATCAAAGCGGTCGAGAGTACCAATACAATAGGATGGGGACAGCTTGTCATTCCTACTGATAATAAAACAAAGAAGGGTCTTGGTTTTTCTGCAACCTGTACCCAGACAGCTGCCAACGATGAAAGTCTTCATCCCCTTCAAAACTTCTTCCACAGTGGAGGTTTCCTTCACCCAGTGTCTCAAGCAGTACATGCTATCAATGTGGAAGATCCCTCTGACACAGATGAAGAATGGAAGTCCTATCTTAATGAGGACGGTTATATGTCTCAGGAAGAGGTGCCTACGCCATTTTGCTATCCCGCGCAGAATCTGAGATTTATACCAAGGTCAGACGTCGAAATGATCTACGGAGATTGTGATCCGAAAGGATGTCGTGCTCCGCCAAATTCATTAGAGGAAGACACTCTGATGAAAGACAACTTTGACCATAATTACTATGGCCCAATGGATGGTCTGCCAATGTGGCAACCTTATCCAGGAGATTTGGGGAAAGAAAGTCAGCCGAACAATGAAAATTAGCTGACCATCATTAAACAGAATACCTGTGTCCCCACCATGTCATGGGATCAACACTCAGGTCATTCAGAAGCTACTCAACATGAAGATGAATTTGCAACGTTTGCAGGACTTGAATTCATCAACTATGCTTTTCCCGAGGTCAACGTCATCGAGAGAGATGACTCCTCCTGTTCCAAAGAAGTTTGGGACACTCTGGGACAACCGAGTGGAAAATACGACTATATGGTCAGGTACACTGCTCCCAAAAGCTCTTGTATCAGGCTCGAAGATATCCAGCCTACTGGATGGGGAGATACAGCTGAGAGCACAAATGCTATGCAAAATGCAACAGAGGAATTCTCCTACGACAATTCTGCCTGGGAGACAGATTCCAATGATCCCGCTCCACCAGAAATCAGCGTCATTTTTGAAGACAAATCAAGGAAGGTGACAGACTTTGTGATTCATCGAGGAGTTCGCCGCCAATGGGTTGCCGTCGAGGTTCCGAAGATCTTTCATTAGTCAAAGTAATTACCATCTTTAACCTTTCACCCTGCCCAGGTGAAACAGATGTTTTGATAGGGCTCGCTTTCTGTACATTTTCCCTCTTCGCTTCGCCCAAAGCGACAGAGTTTTGTTTTATAGGGCTGTAGTTTCTAGAATCGACTTGTTCATTAATAAAATAACGTCGTTCTGTAATTTCCGCATTAATTGCTGTTTTCTCTTTTTACTTTTTCAGAAAATGGTAATCCTAAAAAATAATTCAATAATAAAAACAAGCAGTAAAAAAAAAATACACTGCACACACTTGCGTTTTTTCTATCTCTTCTAAACACGAATCATCACGTCATGCAGATTGCTTGTTTTAAACCCAGTTGAAACATACGATCCGACGCCTTCTCCCAACTTTGAGTTCCCGGTATTCGAGGCTGAAGAAGAAAATGACAACGAAATTCCAGAAGAGATCTCCCGACTACTCAGACAAGAGGAAAGATCTATTGAACCTCACAAAGAGCCGTTGGAAACTGTAAACTTGGGTTCAGAAAAAGAGAGAAAAGAAATCAGGATTGGGGCACTGCTCAGTCCAACTGCCAAAGAGAGTTTGATAAAGCTTCTCAAAGAATTCCCCGATGTATTCGCTTGGTCCTATCAGGATATGCCAGGGTTGGATACCAGCATCGTGGAACATCACTTACCGTTGAGATCAGAATGTCTGCCAGTAAAGCAAAGGTTGAGACGCACTCACCCGGACATGGCCATCAAAATCAAAGAGGAGGTGCAGAAATAGATTGGTGCGGGTTTCCTCGCCACGTCAGAATATCCTCAATGGTTAGCCAATATCGTACCCATTCCGAAAAAGGATGGAAAGGTCAGAATGTATGTTGACTACCGAGATCTGAACAAGGCAAGTCCAAAGGACGACTTTCCTTTACCACACATTGACATGCTGGTGGACAGTACAGCAAAATTCAAAGTTTTCTCCTTCATGGATGGATTCTCGGGCTATAACCAGATCAAAATGGCGCCGAAAGACATGGAGAAAACTTCGTTCATTACCCCATGGGGTACCTTTTGTTACAAGGTAATTCCGTTCGGTTTGAAGAACGTCGGGGCAACCTATCAAAGGGCCATGACTACTCTGTTTCATGACATGATACACAAAGAAATCGAAGTGTATGTCGATGATATGATTCCAAAATAAAAAACAGAGAGTGAGCACGTTGAACATCTGTCAAAATTGTTCGAACGTCTAAGAAAATTCAAGCTCCGCTTGAATCCCAACAAGTGCACCTTCGGTGTCCGTTCAGGGAAACTATTAGGGTTCATCGTCAGCCAGAAAGGAATTGAGGTTGATCCTGACAAGGTCAAGGCCATTCAGGAAATGCCTTCTCCGAAAACTGAAAAACAAGTCAGAGGATTCCTGGGACGGTTGAACTACATCTCCAGATTCATATTCCTTATGACCGCCACGTGTGCGCCGATTTTCAAATTATTGAAAAAGAATCAGGATTGCGTTTGGTCAGAAGATTGCCAAACCGCCTTCGACAGTATTAAGGAATACCTGTTGAATCCGCCGATTCTATCACCTCCAGTGGAAGGAAGACCACTGATCATTTACCTCACAGTCCTAGAGGACTCAATGGGATGTGTACTTGGCCAACAAGACGAAACCAAAAGGAAAGAGTCTGCCATTTATTATCTAAGCAAGAAATTCACCGACTGTGAAACTCGGTACACCATGCTTGAGAAAACTTGTTGCGTTTTGGCTTGGGCAGCCAAACGTCTTCACCAATACATGATTCGTCATACTACTTGGTTGGTCTCCGAAATGGATCCAATCAAGTACGTTTTCGAAAAGCCTGCTCTCACGGGAAGAATTTCCCGTTGGCAGATGTTGTTATCAGAATATGACATAGAGTACCACGCTCAGAAAGCCGTTAAAGGGAGTATTTTAGCCGATCATTTGGCTCATCAACTGATTGATGATCAAGAACCAATCGGGTTTGACTTCCCAGACGAAGATGTCATGTATCTAAAAATGAAAGATTGCGATGAACCGTTACCCAGTGAAGGGCCAGAACCAGGTTCCCAATGGGGACTTATCTTTGACGGAGCCGTTAATCATTATGGAAACGGAATTGGGGCAATCATTGTTACCCCTCAGGGTACCCACATTCCTTTCACTGCTAGACTTACGTTCAAATGTACGAACAACGAGACCGAATACGAAGCTTGTATTATGGGTCTCGAAGAAGCGATTGATTTAAGGATCAAAAACTTGGACGTATACGGCGATTCAGCCTTGGTTATCAATCAGATCACAGGAGATTGGAACACATACCAATCAGGACTGATTCCTTACAAAGATTATGCAAGAAGGTTGTTACCCTTCTTCAACAGAGTTGAGTTTCATCATATCCCTCGTGAGGAGAATCACATGGCTGATGCATTAGCCACCCTCTCTTCTATGATTAATGTAGGTCAATGGAACGACCTACCTAAGATCGACATAATGCGCCTTGAACGGCCCGCTTACGTCTTCACGATTGAAGCAGTCATAGACGACAAACCTTGGTATCACGATATCAAATGCTTCCTTCAGAAACAAGAGTACCCATCTGGGGCACTCAGAAAAGACAGGAAAACCCTCAGAAGATTGGCTGGAAACTTCTTCCTGAGCGGTGACACTCTCTATAAGAGAAATTTTGACATGGTCTTGCTTCGATGCGTCGACAGACCAGAAGCAGAAATGCTGATGAAAGAAATTCATGAAGGGTTCTTTGGCACTCATGCCAACGGACATACAATGGCGAGAAAATTTTTGAGAGCAGGGTACTACTGGTTGACCATGGAATCCGACTGCTACAAGTACATGAGGAGGTGTCACAAGTGTCAGATATACTCCGACAAAATTCATGTACCGCCATCACATCTCAAAGTTCTTTCTTCCCCATGGCCATTTTCCATATGGGGAATCGACATGATCGGCATGATTGAACCTAAGGCTTCAAACGGACATCTGTTCATCCTAGTAGCCATCGACTATTTCACCAAGTGGGTCGAAGCAGCGTCATTCGCCAATGTAACCCGGCAAGTGGTGGTCTGATTTATCAAAAACAATATCATATGCCGTTATGGTGTTCCAAGCGAGATCATTACTGATAATGGATCTAACTTGAACAACAAGATGATGAGAGAGTTGTGTGCAGAGTTCAAGATTGAACATCATAACTCATCTCCCTACCGACCCAAGATGAACGGAGCGGTAGAAGCGGCTAACAAGAACATCAAGAAGATCGTTCAAAAGATGGTTGTAACCTACAAGGATTGGCACGAGATGCTACCCTTTGCTCTTCACGGTTATTGCACATCTGTCCGCACTTCAACAGGGGCTACCCCTTTCTCTCTAGTGTATGGCATGGAAGCAGTGCTCCCCATAGAAGTAGAGATCCCGTCAATCCGAGCATTGATGGAAGCTAAGCTCACCGAAGCTGAATGGTGTCAAAGCCGACACGACGAATTGAATCTGATCGAGGAGAAGCGAATCACGACACTATGCCATGGTCAGCTGCATCAACAGAGAATGAAGAAGGCGTTCGACAAAAAGGTTCGACCTCACATCTTCAGGAAAGGAGACCTCGTGCTCAAGAAGATACAATCATTTCTCACCGATTCGCGAGGTAAATGGACTCCGAATTATGATGGCCCCTATGTGGTCACGAAAGCTTTCTCAGGCGGTGCCTTGAGACTTGCAACCATGGACGGAGAGGAATTTGCCTACCCCACGAATGTTGATGTAGTCAAGAAATACTTCGCCTAAACTAAAAAAAAAAAACGTCTCGGTGGATTGAAAGCCCAAAAGGGCGGTCCAGGCAAAAGTTAGAGACAGAGAAAAAAATCATCCTGGTGGATTGGAAACATCACAGTACAATCCAAACAAAAGTTAGGGATAGTGGCAAGTAACTATGTTCAACAGAGGCAAGTCCCTCAGCAGCAGCAGTTACACCATCCATCGGAGGAAAACTCCAGTCAAGGTCATCTTCTACAGAAGCTCAGGATGCCCCGAATTCAAAGTTGGTAGAAGGATAGTGGTTGTTATGTTTCAACGTAGCCCTTTTCCCTGTAAATTACCATTTTCAAACTTTGTATATACTCTTTGGAATCATGCGTTTGGCTGATCTCCATCTCATCAATAAAATTTGAGCCCTTGTGCTTTTGTTTGTAATTCTTATTTGTTTTAGCTTTACAGAACGACGTTGTTAACATGATTAACGATTCTTGAAATAAAACAAAAATGAATTTATCTATTAAAACTTTTTCTGCTTTTAAAATAAAGTCGGCAATTTCTTTTGACTGTTGAACATCAAAGGAACATCGGTCGCTTCTCCAGAAGTAAGCGAACTTCAAAGTGCAGAATCAAAGTACTCCTTCTAGGCCTAGTACGCCTGAATAAAGGGATCGACTGTGTCAGAGACCTTGTTTCGTCTGAGACACCTCGGCCAAGTTCTTATCTCCTAAGCCCAATAAACATAGCTCCGAACAAGGACTATCTCTCCTAAGCAAGGTGGAATTGCTATTCTGAACCAACGGTACTTCTTTGCCCCGCGATGGCCGAGTATCCAGTCGTGTTCACCTGTCAGTTTGTATGTCGCGTCAGTTTTGTCAGCATAAACATACACACATCATGCATTATTGATTTGCATTCACATTTCATATTGCATCACTATCACTCTAGTCGGTCTTGTCCCCTAATGATAGAAGTTCTCTCAATCGAGTCGTCAGTTCTTGCCTCGTCAGGAAGCGCTGCGTCTGAACATTCTCTCTCCTCCAGTTTATTTCTGGATCAGAATTGGCCCTTGACCACTTTGATAACTTGAACCTCTGAAAGACCAGAGAACCTTCGACCGATGTCACTCTTCGCCATTGAAGATGATATCCTTGCTTTCCCGGATTAAGGAAATCCCCAGAGAAAGCCTCCTAAGCAGAGATTTGGCAGTACAGCTGCCATTCTCCGAAAAACCCACCGATGAAAAGGTCATCGGCACCTCAAAATTGGATCCCATCATATGGCATTTCTCCGGAAAGATCCCGAGAAAAGTATGATGTAAGCCCCCAAACGAAAATAGTCTCTCAAGAGACTCGCTTTCCCCAGTAGAATCGACAAATGACATCTCCAACAAAGAAGTTTGTGCACCTCTACAACTCAGACGACTGGGTTCCCCATCAAGTCTGACATCAAAACTTTTTCCACTCAAATGGCATCTCCCCATGAAAATTCGGCGAGAAGTTTGAGGAAAACCGCTACGAGTAGCATCCCTTGTCAGTAAAGTTTATTGACAAAAGAAACTGAGACCAGTTCCTTGGTGGGAAACCAGGATCAAGGGGAAGTTTAAATCAGAAACTAAGACCAGTTCCTTGGTGGGAAACCAGGATCGAGGGGAAGTTTAAATCAGCAACTGAGACCAGTTCCTTGGTAGGAAACCAGGAACGGGAAGGAGGTTGACAAAAGAAAACTGAGACCAGTTCCTTGGCTAAAGACCAGGATCAAGGGAAAGTTTACCTTTTCTAAGCATCATTGCTTAGCTAAAGAAGATGAATGTGCAAGCTACCATTCATAACCACCATCAAAATTTCGGGTATTCCGATATTTAATCCTCTTGCACCTCGAATGCCCGAATACCTTTGTCATTCACACCTTCGTGTCCAAGAAGATTAAATAGGGGCATCTGTCATACCCCAAATTTTGACCACTAAGATGTCCCATCATTGTGTCACTCATCATCACAATATGGAGGAACCATCATACCTCATCAGTCTCCCCAAAGATGGGTGAGCATCCACTACAATCAAAATTAGGGTTTTAAGCCCTCTCGGAGCTTTAGACAAAGGATCAATCAAGGACTGACATGATCTTCAACTTGTCTAACCTCTCAAAATATCCATAATGGATCAAAAGGACTCCCACTTCAAGGATCAAGCACAAGGCTGCTCCCTTCTAGGTGGATCAGGTCTCAAGATCGACAGTGTCACCAAATTAGGGTTTTGGTCGACCAGGGCCTCCAGATGGAAATTTTTCATCTGGGCACAAGCCAATGATCCAAAACATAACCTAATATACTCCATGGGACCTCATGTACCCAATCATCAAGTCAATTTTGCCTCAGGGGATGCATTCATCAAAAATCAGGAATTAGGGTTCTTGACCTAATTCACCCCTAAGTTGACATTTGGGACAAATCATGAGCCAAGACCTCAAGAGAGGGTTTGAGGGTCTCTAATGAACTATATTGATCCATTTGGAACAATGGATTAATCCAAGAAGCTTGAGGAACAAGTCTCAATTTCATCTGCACCACAGTTAGGGTTTTAAGGGAAAAGTCAACTGTAGCTTTGACTTTTGACCAGGACATGCTCCCAAGACCTATGACATGCATCAATATACCCTATGACACCCATGGAACATGTCCATCAAGTTTGATTTAGGTCAAGGACATGATTTTCTGAAGAATTGCACAGTTTGGAATTCATCTGATAAAAAGTCAACTGTGCACAAAAGTTAACTTTGACTTTTTGAGATTTTTCACCAAAATGGATTTTTAACCCTAAAATGATGTTAATGTATGATTTGAATCATCATTCATCAAGAAAAATCAAGAAAAGTGGGATAACTTGTAAAAGGGGTAACCATAAAAACTTAGAAAATTTTCTAAGTTAAAAATAAAGTGACAAGGGCACCAACTTTGGAGGATCATAACTCCTAAACCACAAAGCCATTTTTTTTCATCCAAAGATGGATTTGTAGCCCTCATTACCCTCTACAAAAACTTCAACTAGACCTAAGTCCAATTCATTAAGGATTTAGAGTTATGGAGTGATCAAAGTGGCTGAAATGTGAAAATATCACTTTTTCCAACACTTAGTGAAATTTTCACTAAGTCAGAATCTGCCTTCACTTTTTGCCAAATGTAGAGGGATATTTCACTTGGATTCAAAAGAGATCAAAACCAAATATGTTCAAAAAGTTGTTGTATCATGTAAGGGCTTTCCAAAATGGTCAAGAGCATTACCAAATTCAACTTACACCATGAGTTATGACATTGGAAAGTTGCCTTGCTGAAATCTGTCAAAGGCAAGGAAGAATTTGCAACTTTGCTCGATTTGCCAAAATCAGCCAAATTCAAATGCTCCTATCCACTTGGACACATCTGAGGATTGAATCTAAAGGGGACAATCACTGAGCCAAGCCTCCAAAGTCCATGGAACAAGAAATAGCATGTTGAACCTAGAATGGCCAAAATAGGGACAAGACTCCAAATTTGGATTGAAGCATTCAATGGAAGCATCAAGGTGGCATGGACTGAGCCATTCTCATCTGAAATCAGTCAAGACTTATCCAAGACCAAGGGAACCAAAGCTCTGTGCCCTAACCTCTAGTCAATGGCTAGAGGAGACTTGCATTTCCATTGGCCAACATTGAACAAACCTACTTACCAGTTGCCATTCACTATTCCTTGCAAAACAAACTTGCTCTACTATAAATAGAGCTCAATTGTGATCAATTTGAGTACACCAAAAAATCCCAAAAATATTATTTATTTCATATAATTGATATTTTTACAAAGAATTAATATTTTAATTATTTTTGACATTTTAAATATTTTTTCCACATTGATTTTGCAACTTTTAATGCTTTCTAATTATTTTGTAGGTCAATACTTAATTTTTGAAGCATTAATCCAAGATCACAATTTGTTTTTCACATGTTAAACAATTTTGATCATTTTAATTGAATTTTTATTCAATTAAATACATTTTTGAAAACAAATTAGGGTTTTTTGGATTAATTCAACCCTCATAAATCACTTTCAAACATTTGGGCCTCTAATAGTGTAAGACCCAATCCTTTTTTTGACCAAATCATTTTTGGGCCTCAGTGCATTGTATAAGTCCCGATACCGTCAAAAACAAACGGCGCGATCGTCGCCCTTTTGAAAAATAACCTTATGGGCCTCTCCTTGAGCTATAAGACCCATTCAAAACTTTTGGGCCTCTAATAGAGTGTAAGACCCAACCCCCTTTTAACCAAACATTTTGGGCCTCACTTATTGTATAAGTCCCTCCGCGTTAAAAGAAAACCTCGGCGCGATCGCCATTTTTAAACGAAAAGTCAAAATGGGCCTACCCTCGTGTTATAAGCCCCACTCTTTTTCTTTAAACTTTTTTTGGGCCTCTTGAGAGAGTGTAAGACCCATCCCTTTGTACAGAAAAACATTTTGGGCCTCAGTCACTGGTATAAGTCCCTCTGTACAAATTCCAACAGTGCGCTCACTGATAAAACCCTGGGCCTCTCCTTGAGCTATAAGCCCCAAATCTTTCTTTTTCAAAGCACTTTCTCCTTTGATTTTGAATATACTGTTGTTTTCAATCTTTCTTTGTTGAACAACTAACAAAACAGCATGGAAGCTCTACAACCGAGTAAGTGGTTATTGCTTTCATTTACCGCTTTCATATACATATAACTGTATTGTGGGGCTGTTTCATTGTAAGTCTTCTTTCGTAAACTCATATCAACTGTGTAATAATAGTATAGATATTTTGAGTTTCCCCGGCAACTACGTCTAGAACTAGGTGACGCCGTTTCGTTTATTCGTAGAAATAGATAACTAGATCCCCAATAGGATCACCAGATACAGTCTTCTCTTCGGCTGTCCTCATTAGGAATTGTCAAGAAACACTATTCCCAGAGATGAATGTATTCTCCGTGAATGGCATCTTTGAGTTTCTTCTAAATTCTCGAACTTTCCTGACTTGATCTATTCCTTGTGAATAGCTTGCCTTGAATTTCTTGGGGTTTGGGGACCCACGGGCTTCTTAAAAGCATTGGCCTCCTCTTGGGCATCGTACAAGGACCCACAGGCTTCTTAAAAGCATCGTCCTCCTCTTGGGCATCGTACAAGGACCCACTGGCTTTCTAAAAGCAACCCCGCCTCGTCTTGGGCTTAGTACAAGGACCCTACGGCTTCTTAGAAGTATTCACAACCTCCTCTTAGGCTTCGTATAATGATCTCTTCCTCCGGGAATGATAGCCTTCTCTTGGGCTTCGTATAAGGACCTCTCGGCTTCTTAAAAGTTTCCAGCCTCCTCTTGGGCTTCGTACAAATTGTCCCGACGACCTCCTAGAGGTATAGGAACAGAACTTAGTCATCTGCATAGAACAGTCCTTTCAAAGAGTCTACTACTGTTTCTCAAAGCATAGTACAAAAGATGAAACTCTAGACACGGACAGTCTAATATCCTTGAGTCTCAAAGACATTCTCAAGTGACCCCTTCAAAAATAGGAAGAAAACCCGTAGACTCAGACAGTCTCGATACCCTTCAGATTTCCCACTTCCTTAAAGAACAGGAATAACCCGGATCCTTGAATCAAATCCTTGAGTACAACATTGCTCATATAAGAACTGATTTTCTCTTTCAAAATCAGTATACTGGACCTGTCACTTAATTGAAACAGTAACCATAGCCTCCTCTTGGGCTTTGTACAATGATTCTCCCCAACGGAGTCAAACAACTTTTTGCCTCCATCTCGGGCTTTGTACGAGATACAAAAACTCTCTTGTTGAGTCAATTAGCCTCCATCTCGGGCTTTATACGAGATACCAAAAGATTCCCTCGTTGAGTCAAAACCTTTTAGCCTCTCTCTCGGGCTTTGTACGAGACACATATTAGCCTCCTCTTAGGCTTTATATAAGAAAACCACTGGTTAATCCAATTAACCTTTTAGCATCAAAGTTGTGCCTCGTTCACAGTATACAAACATCAACAACTCCTTCCCTTTCATCTAATCGCTGTAAGCAGCAAGCCTCTGGATCATCTACATCTATGCCAATGTCCCTCTTTTAGCATGAGAAATTCCTAAGGAAAGATGGCATTGCTCTACACTGAGTTAAAGTCTTCCCCTTCAGGTTAAAATTCCTATAAAGGAAATTATGGCATTGCCAGATTCACAAATCCAGGTTAAAGTAATTATCCTTTATAACCAGTCACCCAACAGTTGTGACAGACAAACCCTTCTTTAGAGATGACAAATTCTCTCTAAAGTTGAGACCTTTTAGCTTCATATCTTGGCCTTTGAACAAGATACAAATAGACTTTTCAGCTTCATATCTTGGGCCTTGAACAAGATACAAATCACCTTTCGCTTCACGTCTTGGGCTTTGAACAAGACACCAAAAACACCCATTTCCTCCCATAGAATAGGAGAAACTACGAACGCTCTGATTTCCCTGTTTCGGTAAACGGGAATACGTAGGCATAAGATTGAAAGAAAAATCTTAGCGAGCACACTAAACAAAAAAACCAAATCCCATACTCTCACATCAAAAAGCATCAGTCCTAACATCCTAATCCTTGTTCCCCGCCAGAAACCTTCTGTCTAGGTAAAAAGAAAGAAACTGTATTGGCGAAAATACAAATAACCAGTACAAAGGCCCCCCACATTGATAGCATCCGTAACCTAACAGACCGCTGTTTAAACTCAGTATGCAAAGCAGGGTTAATTGGAGACATCTATTTCCCTTCCTTCATCAGCTCATAATAGGATAAAAAATGAATCGACCTGTAGTTTAAGCTCAAACCGCAGAGTGCGACCAACGCTTAAGAACTGCGTCCAAAATCGCTCGCTACACCAGGATCGCAATGGGGACTAATATTTGACGGAGCTGTCAACGCTTATGGAAATCGAATTGGGGCAATCATTGTTACACCTCAGGGTACCCATATTCCTTTCACTGCCAGATTGACATTCAAGTGTACAAACAATGAGGCCGAATATGAAGCTTGCATCATGGGTATCAAAGAAGCTATCGACTTAAGAATAAAGAATTTGGATGTGTATGGAGACTCAACCCTGGTTATAAATTAGATCAAAGGAGAGTGGAACACATATCAATTGGGACTGATTCCTTATAAAGACTATGCAAGAAGGTTGTTACCCTTCTTCGACAAGATTGATTTTCATCACATTTCTTGTGAAGAAAACCACATGGTTGATGCATTAGCTACCTTATCCTCCATGATTAGTGTGAATCAATGGAACGATGTACCCAAGATTGACATAATGCGCCTTGATAGGCCCGCTTACATATTTGCAGTGGAAGCCGTCATCGATGACAAACCATGGTATCATGATATCAAATGCTTCCTTCAAAAACAAGAATAATTGCCTGGGCATCAAGGAAAGATAGGAAGATTCTCAGAAGACTAGCTGGTAACTTCTTCTTGAACAATGATGTGCTCTACAAAAGAAACTTCAACATGGTTTTGCTCTGATACGTGGACAGACACGAAGCAAACATGCTAATGAAAGAGATTCACGAAGGATCCTTTAGAACTCATGCCAATGGACACACAATGGCAAGAAAAATTCTAAGAGTAGGATATTATTGGCTGACAATGGAATCCGATTATTACAAATACATAAGGAAGTGTCACAAGTGTCAGATATACACCGACAAAATTCATGTACTACCAACGCATCTCAAAGTTCTCTCTTCTCCATGGCCTTTTTTTATATGGGGAATCGACATGATTGGCATGATTGAACCCAAAGCCTCAAACGGACATTGGTTCATCCTAGTAGCCATTGATTACTTCACCAAATGGGTCGAAGCAGTATCATACACCATTGTGACCAGACAAGTGGTGGTCCGATTTATCAAAAAGAATCTCATTTGCCGTTATGGTGTTCCAAGCCAGATTATTACTGATAATGGACCGAACCTGAACAAGAAGACGATGAAAGGATTATTTGCTGAATTCAAAATTGAACACCATAACTCATCTCCCAACCGGCCTAAAATGAATGGAGCGGTAGAAACAGCTAACAAAAATATCAAGAAGATCATTCAAAAGATGGTTATGACCTATAAAGATTGGAATGAGATGCTACCATTTACTCTTCACGGTTATCGCACATCCGTCCACACTTCAACAGGGGCAGCCCCTTTCTCTCTGGTATATGGCATGGAAGCAGTGCTCCCCATAGAAGTAGAGATACCATCAATAAAAATCTTAATGGAAGCCAAACTGACGGAAGCTGAATGGTGTCAAAGCAGATACGATGAACTGAACCTAATCGAAGAAAAATGGATGACGACTTTAAGCCATGGTCAGTTATATCAACAAAGAATGAAGAAAGCTTTTGACAAAAAGGTCTGACCTCGTGTATTTAGAGAAGGCGACCTCGTGCTTTAAAATATCCAATCATTTTTCAATGATCCCAGGGGCAAATGGACTCTGAATTACGATGGCCCATATGTTGTTAAGAAAGCCTTTTCAGGCGGTGCTTTGAGACTCGCAACCAAGGATTGAGAAGAATTTACCTACCTCATAAATGTTGATGCAGTCAAGAAATACTTCGCCTAAATAAAATTAAAAAAAAAACGTCTCATTGGATTGAACACCTGAAAGGGCGGTCCAGGCAAAAATTTGAGACATAAACAATAATCATCCCGATGGATTGAAAACCTGAAAAGGCAATCTAGGAAAAAGTTAGGGATTTATGGCAAGTAACTACATCAGACTAAGATTGGATCCTCAGAAGCAACGCCATCTGTCAAGAAATCCTCAATCAGAAGTCACCTTCAGCCAGAGCTCAAGATACTCAGAATTCAAAGTTGGCTGATCACCAACAGAGAAGTTTGCACACCTCTGCAGTTAAGACAAATGGTCCTCACCAGCAAGTCTGACGTCAAAACTTTATTCATCCTATAACATCTCTCCAAAGAAGTCTCGAAGAGAGATACAATGAAGCACATTTTCCATCAAGTGACATCTCCGCGATAAACCTCAGAGAGAAGCTTGGTGAAGAACATCGCCAAATAACATTCCTTGTCAAAGAGAAGAACTCGACAAAAAGAAACTGAGACCAGTTTCGTGGCTGAAGACCAGGATCAAGGGGAGGTTTATCTCAAAAGAAACTGAGACCAGTTCCATGGCTGAAGACCAGGATCGAGGGGAGGTTTATTTCAGAAGAAACTAAGACCAGTTTCATGGCTGAAGACCAGGATCAAGGAGAGGTTTATTTCAGAAGAAACTGAGACCAACTCCATGGCTGAAGACCAGGATCGAGGGGAAGTTTCACCCTTTTCTAAGTGACATTACCTAGTAAAATAAGATGGATGAGCAAAAATAGCTACCATTCACGTCCACAATCAACATTTTGGGTATTATGATATTTAATCCTCTTTTACCATGAACGTCTGAATATCTTCGTCATTCACACCTTTAGGTCCAAGAAGATTAAATAGGGGCATCTATCATACCCTAAATTTTGACCATAAGACTTCACATCATTTTGCAAGTCATCACCATAATATGAATGTACTTTCATACCTCACTAATCCTTTCAAAGATTGTTGAGTGTTCACTCTAGCCATGAATTAGGGTTTTTGAGCCCTCTCAGAGCATTCAGGCAAATGATAAATCAAGAATTGACATGATATTCAACTTGTCAAGCCTCTTAAACATCCATGAAGGATCAAGAGGTCTCCCACATCAAGAATCTAACACAAGAATGCAACATTTTAAGTTGATCAAGCCTTAAGATCATCAATGTCACCAAATTAGGGTTTTGGTCGACCAAGGCCTCCAGGGAGAGATTTTCATCTGGGCATGAGCCAATACCTCAATATATGATTCAAGAAGCTCAAAAGAACCTCACGAGTCCATTCATAAGTTCAAAATAGCCTCAGGGGATGCATCTATAAAAAATCAGGAATTAGGGTTTTGACCTAATTCAGTCCCTACGTTGACTTTTGGAGCAAGGCATGAGCCAGATGTATGAATGCATAACACCGATGCCTAATTCAATATGCTTGAAAATCTGCTCCATGTCCTCTCTTCCGATTATCTTGGAATGATGAAAACCAAAAACACCTTCGTCCATGTCTATTTGACGAATAGCACCATCCATCAAATCTGACATTGCCATAAGTGTTTCTAGACACGACTGAAAGCGAGGAGGAGCTCTTTTTGCCTGCACGGTCCTAGTAGGAGTTTTTTCTTGCTGGCCTGTTGTGAAGCTTCAGCAGGAACCTAACAATCATAAAAGTTAGGTAAAGTAGAAAATCATGAAACTTTTGAATTCGAATAATAGAATAACACTTAAAATGTACCTCTCTTTGTGATGCAACAGACTCATTTTGCCACAAAACCCCTTTATTCTTAGCTGTGGGTTTTGTAGGAGTCTAACATTACCATGTAAAAAAAATGTAAGTAATGGTTCAGAATGATTTTCATAATCGTTTAGATTTGACATTTGAATACTAAGAGATTCGTAATGGTTTTCAACATACCTCATCATCTATGGAAATGAGGTCTAACGGCTGAAGATGGCTGGTTTCTACCTGAGTGAATCGCACACTCAAAGATACAACAGAGTCGCCACCGAACTTTATTTAGTCCGGAAGGACAGGGAAAATATCGACAAAACCCAAGTTAAAGAGAAACGGGAACGGGGGGTCGATTATGCGAAAGGAAGGTATTAGCACCTAACGCATCCGTCGTACTCGAGGGGAGCCATTTCGCTTGCTTCTAGGCTTGGATGGGTTATCTGTCTAAAGGCTTCTAGCTAAAAGAAGGAGAGAGAGAAGAAAGGGGAAAAAGAAAGAAAAGAAGGAAAGTGCTCGCGGAGGAACAAAGTCCTCGTGCCTACGTACCCTCATAGTGCAATGAGGAAATCAGAGTGTCGTAGTTCATGGAACCAGGGCACGAAGAAAAGGAAAGAAAGGAGGAAGACGGGGGAAAGGTGGAAGTGTGCTCGTCGAGATCATTGCGATCTCATGCCTACGTATCATACATTCAAAAGAATGTAGAATCAGAGCTTCCGTAGTTCGGGAAACTGAACGGAAAACAAAACAAGGGAGAAACAAGGGGATGAAAGAGGTGGCGTCAAAACCAAGAGCAAGAGTGAAAGAAAAACTCTACTGGGAAAGATCCCGCAGTAAGAGCGTTTGCCCTAAAGAATAGGAAAATAATGGTGTCAAAACCAAGAATGGAAGAAACTCTGCTGGGGATAGCAAAGAGAATTGGTGTCGAAACCAAGAGGAGATTCGGTATATTAACTGGCTGGCAGTGGTTAACCAAAGAAAAGAGAATAGAACCTGGGCGGGGACAAGAAGTTGGTGTCAACAGACGGACTGTGATAAACCAAGAGAGAGAGTGCTGAACCGAGAGAAGGTGTTTGACTCTGAAGGGGCCTCGGTATATTAATTGACTGACAGTGGTTAACCGGGGAAGAAAAGACTGCAACTCTGTGGGGGTAGAGAAGCATTGGTTTTAATAGAGGAAACTGTGATTAACCAGAAAAGCGGGTGTAGGACCGAACAGAGGTCGTAACCCAAAGGACGGGTGCAGGACCGAGCAAAAGTCATCACCCAAAGGGGTTCGGTAAACTGACTGAACAAACAATACTCAACCGAAGGAAGGGTATTTGAACCAAAGGAAGGTTACTAACCCAAGGGTGCAAGTATTCGAACTAAGAGGAGGTTGCCAACTGCGGGGGATTCGGTGTTTACAGACGGACTGTGATCAACCGAAGAGAAAAACGAGTGATTAACCAAGAGAAGGTGATTAACTCGAAATGGTTCAGTATTTTAACAGACGGACTGTGGTTAACTGAAGAGACGGGTGATTAACCAAGAAGAGGTGATTAACCCAAGATGGACTCAGTGTTTAACAGATGGACTGTGATTAACTGAAGAAACGGGTAATTAACTAAGGATAGGTGATTAACCCAAGGGGTGCTTAGTGATTAACAAACAGACTGTGATTAACCGAAGAGACGGGTGATTAACCAAGGATAGGTGATTAACCCAAGAAAGGAGAAAAACCAAGAGAAGATTGCGAACTCCTAGGGAAAATGGTCGTGACAGGAAGATTGTGTTGGACCAAAGAGAGAGAAATGAAACTCTTCAGGGGAATCAAAAGCAATGATTGAGTACAAGAAGAATATAGGGTATTGAAACGAAGAAAGCTTTCTAACCCAAGGAACATAGGATCATAACCAAGAAGAATGGTGATAGATCAAGAGAGAGATTATGATAGGAGTGATCAAGGATAGAAAGGGATCGCAAAGAGAGAAGAGGGATCAAGGATCAACTCGACTGGGTAAGGGAAGCACATTACCGCCTGGAGATAGAGATGACTAAGCCAAGCTCAGGGTCATTCGTCCCCTACCTGAAGTAGTCAGAATGAGAGTAGGAATTCTCCCTTCTTATCCCTTCCCTAACACACACAGGGTGTAATGGTGAAGTTGAACCGGACGGCCCAACAACTCCAA
Source organism: Lathyrus tuberosus (assembly GCA_022829125.1). Taxonomy (NCBI): domain Eukaryota; kingdom Viridiplantae; phylum Streptophyta; class Magnoliopsida; order Fabales; family Fabaceae; genus Lathyrus; species Lathyrus tuberosus. The sequence continues at coordinate 15,886,162 of JALAZF010000082.1, read as the reverse complement.
GTTGTACAGTGTTCCTGCGAGAAACAAACAGCATAACGGCGTCAATTTGTACAGTGCTCCGATGCAAGGCGCCACTCGAAGCTCCAACTCCACGGGGGGAAATGAGAGAGAAACCTCTAAAGGAGGCCTAAAGAGAGGAAAAGGGGAGATCGATTAATCGAAACAAAGTTTCGATCAATTAATCAAAGGAGAAACATGCTAGCAACTTTCAAAAGAGGATGAAAAGTCATTAAAGCACAAGGGAGTGAATTATTGATTACACAATATTAAGTTTATCCATGAAGAATAAACCTAATGCAAACTAAAATGAAAGGTGCAAAACAGTGCCAAATGATCACCAAAATGCCACACAAACTCATGTATCATGTGAACAAAAATAGTGCAAGAATTGCTATGTTCATACAATGCTAAGAACATGAAACAAATGAATAATCGAAAATGTGCATCGAAAGTTCATGAATTTACTTCAACCAGAAGTGAAATGGCATTAAAAACATCCATAAAATCAAGCATGACAATCAATGGAAGTTAAAATGAAGAAAGCATGGCAAACACACTTGAAAATGCAAGAAAATGGCCTTCTGGTTCAGTGTTAATCGATTAACATAATTGCACTGCAAAGTGTTAATCGATTAACACGTGAAAAAGTGCAAAAAAACACTGGTTAATCGATTAACACAATTGCACTGCAATGTGTTAATCGATTAACACTGTACAGGGAGCAGAAAATCAATTTTGAAAAGTGTTTTTGGCCAACTTTTTGATTGTGCAATCACTCCAATGCTAGGGCAAACAATTATGCACGAAAAATCAAGCTTAGAAACAGCAAATGATCAACAATAGAATCAATTAACAATCAAGATCATGGATCAAGCAAAAGTGTAATCAATTCACATGCAAGAATATCGAAATTACATCGCAAACGATACGAAATGATAAAATGAATGAAATCCACCAACCTACAAGGCTGAGATGTGCCTTGGTAAATGTTGCAAAGTGATCTTGGTGCATAAAATCAAAGAAAACCAGGGGATCCTTGAATTGTAGACGAAACGCGTCGAAACCGATCAAAATCGTGAAAATGCACCGAAACCGAACTTGCACCAAAATAAATGGTGTGGAACCCTTGGATTGAAGTAGGATGAGATGTACTTCCAGAAATCCAACCAAAGAATGCCAAATGATGAAGGTTAAGCTCAAGAATTAATCACTTTCAAGGTGAAAAGTGATTAATCTTCAAGAATAAGAGCTTTTGTTGAGGTTTGATGGAGAAGAATTGAGATGAAGATGAAGAATGAGTAGAGAAATCAGAGAAAAAGTGAGAGAATTGAGAGTGAAATGTGAGAAGCTTGGTGAAAAATGGTAGAGAATGGTTGAGGAATTGAAAAGTGAGTGGAGATGAGTTTATATAGACTTTAGGTTTGGAATATGAGATGGTTTGGAATTAGCTTTGGGTTTGGAGCTAGGGTTGGAGTTAGTTACACTTGACTCACCGAGTCAAGGTAGTTAACTCGGTTAGTTAGAACCAACTCGGTAACCATCCCAAGGTGAATTCCAACATCCAAAGATCCACATTACTTGGTGAACAAGGAACATGGTGCACTTGATTTGAAGTAAAGTGTCATAGCAAATGCACTTGGAATGAATTGAGTAGCTTGGAAATGTTTAGAGGTGTCTAGAATATTCCATGTGCTGCTAGAATCCAAGACCAAAATGTGTGCAAAGGTGCTGTCATGAAAAAGCAGTAAATTGTGCCTATTTTGCCTGTGTTAATCGATTAACACAATTGCACTGCAAATGGTTAATCAATTAACCAGGCCAAAATATACCCAATTTGCCCTAAAAAAGGTGTTGTGGTCCCGGCTTTGATTTTCCACCTCTTGTATTGATGAATAGGTATGGAAACCTTCATTTTGTGCTTGTTTTGATGAGGTGATGACCTTGTGAGGATATGATTAATCGGGCTTGGAAAACCTGAATATCCTGCAATCAAAACCCTAGAGGAAAAAATGCGAATGCGTATGCCAGCGATGCGAATGCTTATGCTTATGAAAAAGGCAAAAGAGGGAGGTCAAATTTTGGGTTACGACAGCTGCCCCTATTTAATCCTCTTGGACCTGAATGTACGAATTGCGCCAGCTTTTCGATGATTCAAGGTAAAAAGGGATTAAATAAAATAGTAGCTCGAGAATTTGGCCGACGGCGACAAAAGAAGAGCAGTGCAAGGTAGAATAGATAAGTGCAAGGTTTGGCTGAAAATCTGCTGGGAGATAAGTCAGGCAAAAAAGAGAGGGAGTATGATCGATGCATATGCTATGTATGCGCTTCTACATGATGCTTGATATCATGCAATGCAAAGGTTCAAGATGAGGCACAACGAGAAGTGATTAGGCAGAAATCGTAGCAAAACGACTTCGACATCCTCGGTCGGGGAGAGGACCTGCAGATAAAGACAAGCTCTGCTGGAGAAAATAGTTCACAAAGGATGATGATCCTGCCGGGGAAAAGAAACTGAGAACATCTCAGGTTTCTAGATCACCATGGCTGTCCCTGTTGGGGTTGAAAGAACAAAGTCCATCCTTTCTACCAAGACTGGCTCTACGTGGGGAAAAGAGATTCCTGAACCATGTTGACTCAGCTGAGGAGAAACCATTGCTGTTGGTGACAGATAGTTCCTGATCATTGGAGATGATGCACAACCCTTGCTGGGGAAAATTGAACAAAGTACCCTTGCTGGGGAACACCTTGGCAACCTGCTGGGGTAATGATGACTCTGCTGAGGAAACAACAACTTCTTCACAGAATCATCCCCTTGCCGGCCAGGCGTTAGGCTTACCAATGGATATTACCGCTCACCCTGCAGGAGTTACCAGTAACACATGCAATGAATATTGCTTTCTCGATTGATTTAGCTTTTTATTGTTCTCAACGTTTTTTAGTATTATGTGATCACAAATAATTGTTTATTTTGCAAGCAAAATACTGGAATGAAACAAATTGAGGTAACAAAAATGCATTTTATGTGAAATTTTTGTACATAAAGTGTGTACAAGGATGCAAAATCCTTGATGATGAAATTTGCAATAAAATTGAAAAACAAATGTAAATGGCAAAGGGAAATTATGCTTTGCATTGATTACAACATTGGCCACCATCCACTGTGAGTCTAGGTTCCAACGCTTTGCACCAGTTGATGATGATTCAACTGCTCTGTTACCGTCTGAGGTCCAGCCATGAGGAAAAGAGGCTCAAGTGTTCACAGTCAATGCCTTTATCCCTAATTTTTGCCTGGACATGTTTTCACACATTTTTTTTCATCCACTGGGATGCCCATTTTTGCCTAAGTCACCCTTTCGGGTTTTTGACTTAGCAGGCTGTTATTGTTTTTTTTTCATTGTCCCTAACTTTTGCATGGACATTTCTTTTTTTGGTCCATCGGGACGTCCATTTTTGCCTAGATTGTCCTTGCGGATGTCAATCTAGCGGACTCTTATCCATTTTTTTTCAGGCATAATATTTTTTGACTGTATCGGAGTTCACGGGCGATGGCAACTCCTCCCCATCCATTGTGGTAAGGATCAGGGCTCCGCCTGAGAAGGCCTTCTTGACAACAAAGGGTCATTCGTAATTAGGAGTCCACTTGCCTCGTGGATCCGAGTGAACAGGTGAATATCTCTTAAGCACGAGTTCGCCTTCACAGAACGTTCGAGGAAGAACTTTCTTGTCAAAAGCTCGCTTGAGGCGTCTCTGATACAATTGACCATGACAAACGGCTGTAAGGCGCTTCTCTTCGATGAGATTCAGCTGGTCGTATCTGGATTGAACCCATTCAGCTTCATCAAGACATGCTTCCATGATGACTCTGAGCGAAGGAATTTCGACTTCAATGGGTAGAACCGCCTCCATACCATACACAAGCGAATACGAAGTTACCCCAGTGGAAGTGCGAACTAAAGTTCTGTAGCCATGCAGTGCAAAGGGAAGCATTTCATGCCAGTCCTTGTAAGTCTTGACCATCTTCTGGACAATCCTCTTGATGTTTTTGTTTGCTGCTTCGACGAAGCCATTCATCTTGGGCCGATACGGTGAAGAGTTGTGGTGTTCGGTCTTAAATTCTTGACACAACTCCTTCATCATATTGTTGTTCAGGTTACTTGCATTGTCCGTGATAATGCTGCTAGGAATGCCATAGCGACAAATTATCTCTTTCTTGATAAATCTGGCAACCACTTGTCGTGTAACGTTTGAATAGGAAGCAGCTTCAACCCACTTGGTGAAGTAATCGATAGTAACCAGAATGAATCAGTGACTGTTGGAAGCTTTCGGCTCGATCATCCAATCATATCTATACCCCACATGGAGAATGGCCAAGGTGAAGTCAAAACATTCAATGGAGTTGGAGGCACGTGTATCCTGTCTCCGTAGATTTGGCACTTGTGACATCTTTTGGCAAAGTTGTAACAATCTACCTCCATTGTTGTCCAGTAATACCCAGCCCGAAGGATCTTCTTAGCCATAGTAGGACCTTTAGCATATACACCCTCGCAGCCCTCATGTATGGACCTTATGATCGTGTTTGCTTCGTGTCTATCCACGCATCTGAGCAATACAGAGTCATAATTCCTCTTGTACAGTATACCACCACTTAAGAAGAATTTGGCCCAAAGCTGTCTAAGAGCCTTCTTGTCAGTGATAGTGATACCCTCGGGATATTCCTATTTTTCCAGATATCTTTTGATGTCGTAGAACCAAGGCTTGTCATCAGACTCATCCTCGATTGCTAAATAGTGTGCTGGTTCGTTCAAGTGATCAATGCGGATATGAGGAGCTTCATTCTTCCACTTGACCTTGAACATGGATGCTAGAGTAGCAATAACATCAGCTAATTGATTTTCCTCTCTGGGAATATGATGAAAAGTGATCTCATCAAAGTAAGGAATCAACTTCGCTATGTGTTGTTGGTACAGAACCAACTTGGAATCCTGAGTCACAAAGTTCCCTCTGACTTGACCGATGACCAAGGCAGAATCTCCATAGACCTCAAGAATCTTGATTCTCATGTCAATCGCCGCTTCAATACCGTAGATAGATGCTTCGTATTCAGCCATATTGTTGGTGCATGCAAAGCATAATCTGGCAGTGAATGGAAGGTGAAAACTTGTTGGAGAGATGAGGATAGCACCGATTCCACGACCTTTAGAATTGGAGGCACCGTCGAACACGAGCGTCCATCGCGCCCCTGGTTCGGGTCCTATATCAGGATCTGGAGTCTCATAATCTCTGATAAACATCACATCCTCATCGGGAAAGTCAAACTTCATCTGTTGATAACTCTCTACAGGTTGATGAGCAAGGTAGTCAGACAAGACGCTCCCTTTTATTGCTTTCTGGGTAACATGTTGGATATTATACTCAGTTAACAGCATCTGCCACCGAGCAATCCTTCTAGAGACAGCAGGCTTTTCGAATATGTACTTTATCAAATCCATTTTGGATATCAATAAAGTAGTATGGCAAATCATGTATTGTCGTAGGCGTCGAGCAGCCCAGACCAGAGCACAACAAGTTTTCTCCAAGAGTGAGTATCTGGTCTCACAATCAGTGAACTTCTTGCTCAGATAGTATATTGCATGTTCCTTTCTGCCAGTGTCATCATGTTGACCCAATACACATCCCATGGATTCATCGAGAACGGTGAGATACATGATTAAAGGCCTACCAGGAACCGGTGGTACTAAGATCAGTGGTTCTTGCAAGTATTGTTTGATTTTGTCAAATGCTTCCTGACAATCATTATTCCATTCAACCGATTGATTTTTTCTTAGTAATTTGAACATTGGTTCACAGGTAGCCGTCAAATGGGAAATGAATCTTGAAATGTAATTGAGTCTGCCCAGACAGCCACGAACTTCTTTTTCTGTTTTGGGAGGCGGCATGTTCTGAATTGCCCGAACCTTATCAGGATCAACTTCAATGCCCTTCTGACTCACAATAAAGCCAAACAGTTTGCCAGATCGAACTTCGAAGGTGCACTTCGCAGGATTTAACCGCAATCTAAACTTCCAGAGTCTATTAAACAGTTTCTTTAGATGAACCAAGTGATCATCTTCAGTTTTGGACTTGGCAATCATATCGTCCATGTAAACCTCAATCTCTTTATGTATCATATTGTGAAAGAGGGTCGTCATGGCACGCTGGTATGTTGCCCCTGCATTCTTTAGACCAAATGGCATGACTTTGTAACAATATGTACCCAATGGCGTGATAAAAGTAGTCTTCTCCATATCAGTTGGGGACATTTTGATCTGATTATATCCTGAAAAACCGTCCATGAAGGAAAAGACAGAGAACTGTGCAGTGTTGTCTACCAAGACATCAATATGAGGCAAAGGAAAGTCATCCTCCGGGCTTGCTTTGTTGAGATCTTGATAATCCACACATATTCTGACTTTGCCGTCCTTCTTGGGAACTGGGACAATGTTGGCAATCCATTCAGGATACTCGGAAGTGACTAGGAACCAAGCATCAAGCTGCTTCTTTACCTCTTCTCAGATTTTGAGTGCCATGTCAGGTCTAGTCTTCATGAGTTTCTGCTTGACAGGAGGACATCTGGGCTTGAGTGGCAAGTGATGTTCAACGATGTTGGTATCCAACCCAGGCATATCTTGATAGGACCAGGCGAAGATATCAACATACTCTTTCAATAACTTGACCAACTCGGAGTGTACATGCTCAGCAAGGGAGGCGCCGACCTTGACTTCTCTTCTGACCTCATCAGTACCAAGATTGACAACTTCCACTGGCTCTTTGTGTGGCTGAATCTCTCTACGCTCGTGCTCAAGAAGCCTTGCCAGTTCAGCCGGTAATTCACAATCTTCCTCACCATCTTCTTCGGCTTGGTTAATCGGAATTCCAGAATTACAATGGATGTTTGCCATGTTGTTATCAATGCTTTTATTAGTTCTGCATGTTTATGAATATGTTTAGAATGGGCTTATTTTAAAAGTGAGAAAGAAACGAAACTTTTGCAATTTATTTGTGAAAAGTAAAATAAAGAAAGAAAATAGAGCATGATTTTGAATGCAAAAAACTTTTATTTATTGATCACATAATATTGCAAAAGCGCGAGGCCCTTTACAAGCTATCCACTCGTCTCAGGCGAGGACGAGGGAACGAGAAAGCAAAATGCATTACATGTTATATGGGAAAACATCAGGAATCACGGTAGATATCCAATTGTTGAGCTTGAAACCCGGCGGATACTTGCGCACAAAGCTTGAAATCTGATTACTGGGACCAGCATCATCAGCAGCTGCCACGATGTCACCTTGCTGGAAACTTGCGCTGTGGAACTTGACAAAGTTGCCTTGTTTCTAATCAGAGGAACCAGATTGACGACCAGGATGATAGCCCACTCCAAAACGATTATGCTTCTTAACTATATCAATCACGTGCCCCCAGCCTGGCAAGGCACCTCTATCGATGGTCTCTTTAGCACTCTTAGCAGACGCTAAAGTCAATTGTGGTGATCTACTTTGACTAGTTGAAGCAGAGCTGACATCTTCGAACTCGAGACACTGCAACGGCACCTCAGCTATTCCTTCTTCAGTCTCGACGTATCGAAAGGATGATAACTTGCTTATAATCAGATCCTCTTCACCATAGACAATGACAAGCTGATCGTCAAACATGAATTTCAACTTCTGACGTAAAGTGGAGGTAACTGCCCCTGCCGCGTGGATCCATGGATGACCCAAAAGGAAAATATACGTTGGATTGATATCCATCACTTGGAAAGTAATGGTAAATAGATGCGGCCCAATGTTCATGGGTAAGTCCACTTCTCCAATGACATGTCTTCGAGAACCGTCAAAGGCTCTGACAACTAAGGCACTTGGTCTCATCTCGATTCCCTCCACTGGTAATTGACTCAATGTGCCCTTAGGCATCACATTGAGAGAAGAACCAGTATCCACTAGAACACGAGATAACATGATGTCTGTGCAGGTTACAGATATGTGCAGTGCTTTATTATGGGCAGTTCCTTCAGGAGGCAATTCCGATTCATTGAAACCCAAATACCGACTTGCAGTTATATTGGCCACTACATCATCGAATTCGACGACGGATATATCTTGCATGACATGGGCACTATTCAACACTTTCAACAAAGCTGATCTGTGCGTAGGCGAACTCATAAGTAAGGACAAAATTAGGATCCTCGAGGGAGTCTGACCCAACTGATCCACAATCTTAAAGTCACTTTTCTTGATCAACTTAAGGAACTCTTGATCATCAAGGGTCTCCTTGCTCTTTGAAACATCCTCAGATGGGATAGTCGGCACTAGAATAGCAGTATATGCCCCTTGTTGAACAACAGGGGTTGCGAATGCAGGTGTTTCTTTAGGAGGAATAACAGTTGGAATTTGCACAGGCTTCGTAGTGACCTTCGGAGCAAACACACGTCCACTACGAGTCATACCTCCACCAGTTGTAACATTCACGATCTCTGATTCGGTGAACCTTATCTCTTGACCTCCAGAAAACACAGTGGACCCATACTTCCACGGTACCTCTTTAGAATTCTGATACGGAAATGGTTTCGGCGGACAAACCACGATGGGTTGCACCTTCTTCTATTTAGGGGATTCCACAGGAACCTTCCTATAGACAATGGTGAACGACTCGATGGCAGCAACTTCCTCGACAGGTTCAGATCTGGCAAATTGCACTTCGCCACGATTCATCAAAATCTGGACACTACCCTTCAGCCTTCGACACTGGTTGGGATTATCGTCGCAAATCTGACACTTACCATGCAACCCTTTCAATAACCCACGCTCCTTCAATTTCTTGAAAACCACGGACATCGGAGTCTTTACTTCGTCAACATCCATGATCAATTCAGCTTTCAGACTATCCTCAATCATGTTAACTGCAGGTCCACCATGATTCGGCAACGGATTACTCTGAAAGTTGGGTCCTTCCTCAGCAAAAGTCAGAACCTTCTTATCAATGAGTTTCTGAACCTTGGTTTTGAAAACAAAGCAATCCTCCGTTGCATGTCCTATGTATCCAGCATGATATGCACAAGACGCATTTGGGTTATGCTTTGGGCCAAATGGAAGAATAGCAGGTGCAATCTGCTTGGGGACGATTGCCCCTTGGTGAACCAGATAAGGGAACAGTTCCGTGTATGACACCAGAATTCTATCGAAATTCGGACGCTTACGGTTTCCTTGATTGTTGTTGTTCTAACGGTTCTGATTTTACTGATTTTTGTTCTGTTGATTCTGTTACTGATTCTGAGCATTCTGAACTGGTTGTTGCGGATGATACTGATATGGAGGTTATTGATACTGTGCAACAGCAATGTACGGATACAGATAGTACGGTAAAGGAGCCATGGGAGCTTGATACTGAGGAGAAACTTAAGCTGTCACAGCGTTGGCTTCACCTTCCTTTTTCTTGGAATGACTGTTCTAAGATTTTCGAGTGGCCGACTATTGGGAAGCATTTCCAGGAATCCTTCCAGTCTTCAAACCATTCTCAATTCGTTCACCAATCGTCACAACATCAGCGAAACTCGATGAAGAACTACCCACCATTTTCTCATACTAAGATCCTTGCAATGTTTCCATGAAGATGTCAACCAACTCATTGTCAGAGAGAGCAGGTCGTACACGAGATGCCATCTCACGCCATCTTTGTGCATACTCCTTGAATGTTTCAGCTGAGCGCTGAGACTGATTCTGCAATTGCAATCTAGTAGGTGCCAGATCAAGGTTATAGTTATATTGTCTCACGAACGCTTCAGACAAATCCCTCCAAGTACGGATTTTGCTGCGCTCCAGGCCCATGTACCAATCCAACGAAGCACCAGACAAACTACTTGAAAACAATGAACTAGCAATTCATCATTATCAATATGGGATGCCATCTTCCTGCAGTACATAATGATGTGACTACGCGGGCAGCTCAAGCCTTTATACTTGGCAAATCAGGTATCTTGAATTTCTGCGACATCACAACATTCGGAACCAAACACAAGTCTTTGGCTTCCATGCCAAAAGCAGAGAATCCTTCGATAGCCCTAATACGGTCCTCAAACAACTTGTAGTCAACCGATCTATTCTGATTAGTGGGCCTGACAAGAATCTGAGGATTTGGCAGCTGAGAAGCGGCAGGAGCAATCACTTGCGGAGTAGCAATCTGAGAAGGATACACCAACCCAGGATTAACCATATGACCAGCATTCTGACCCATCGGAACACCATACGGATAATTTGGAGGAGGTATCACAGCAGCTGAGGAAGATGCCCCAGGATAGAACATCCCAGGATGAACATTTGGAACAGCAGTTTGAGCAACTTGAGACGGAACTAGAACATGAATATGAGGACCCCTATACACATGCTCTTCATCATCAGGAGTTTCAGTGTCGACCAATCCGGTTGTTTAATGAGTTTGAGCCTGAAGATTCTCAGGATCATTATTCACCGCTAGAGTCGGGACTGGAGTAGGCATGACCCATGGATAGGCGGCAGCATTCCCATTAGACATGGGTACGACAAAAGGCTGATATGGCATGAAGGCGCTACCATTATTTGCAATCTGAGGAGTATAATTCGGAGTCATGCCCCAAGGAAAACCAGCGGGCATCTGGTTCAAACTAGGTTGAATGGCAGGCTAATTCACAGGCTCAACGGGCACTTCAACTCTAGTAGGAGAAGGAACAACAACAGCAGGAGTAGCTGTAACAACAGGAGGAACAGTCACAACAGGAGTGACAACATTTGCATCAGTAGTAGTTGCAACAACAGTGGCAGCAGCATCGTCATTCTGGGCACGAAGGAGCTCCATAATGACATCTATGTTCGTCTAAAACTGATCCATCCGTCCTTGGAATTGTGCCAGAGTTTCCTTGTAAGCAGCGTTCTCGACTTCAAAGTCAACCATGATTCTGGATTTTTTTGAGCGAGTAAAATACCGATGTCGAGTCGTCATCTTGCTACAAGGAATGCGGACAAGGATGAGCAACAGTTTCAGATGAAGGGACCTGCATATGTGTGCAGATGAATGTATGATATGCATGCAAAAATAAAGTTTTAAATTCCAGGAATTCTTAAACTTATCTTTGTTGATAATAATCATAAAGCATACAAGTAAAGGCATAAAAGATAGAGTGAGCAAGCATCTTTATTCATTCAATAGAGGAAAGAAGTACAAGTCGAATACAAGTCAAATATCTGCCTTTTGGGCTATAACAAAATCCGCACAGATCCTATCAAATACCACCCTACACACAAATAAGAAATGAAAAATAGTCCAAGGAAGCCGGTGCGGCAATGCATCAGCATATGCATCCCTCAACAACCCTGGTAGGTCCTCCAATGCATGCTCAACAAATCTGGCTAGACGACCATGCCTCTCATTCCAGTACTTCGCATCCTTCATGAGGTTGCGCAACAAAGAATGATTAGGTCCCTGAAGCATATCCTGAAGAAAGGCCTCTTTCTGATCCAGGAGGTTCTGTAGATGACGACTTTGATGCTCCCAGTGAGTGCTCTCTATGTTGAGCTGACTAATCTACTCTTGGCTCTGATGTGCTTGATCTTGCAGCTTCTGAATCTCACTGAAGACTTTGTCGAGCTTAGCTTGACATTGGGAAAGGTCCTTTGCTAACTGATTAGCACGGTCTTGTTCACTTTGCCACTTTGCCTTGAACTCGGATAACTTCCCTCAAAGCTCTTCAAGTTGCTTGTTGTAGCTCAGTTCCTCTTTGTAGGCTTGATAATGAGCATCGGCGAGTTGTCTCTTCTTTGAAGCAAGTCCCTCATAGGTGCTCTTCAAAGCATTACCCACCTTCCTACGCTTGTTCTTTTCAACCTCCACCTCTTTGAGCATACGCTCGCGCTTCTGATGGAGCTCAATCTGTAGGCTATCCTTCTCGGAAGTGACTCTATCAAGGTTGAGACAAAGATCAACATTCTCCTTCTTCAACTTTTCAATAATCAACTTAAGTTGATCGACTTCAAATGGAGGAACAATGGCAAGTTCAGGAGGCTTGCCATTCATGGAAGGCTCAGGAGAGAATGGCAACAAGATCTCTTTGACGTGCTCTTTGACCCAACATGTGTAAGCTTCCTTGGCTACGCAATTCTTCTTACCCAAATCGGCTCTACCTTCGTGATGAATCTGAGTCCAAGCAGCACTAAAACTCTTTAGTAAACCCATGTCATCAACCTCTTCATGAAAGATGAACGCTTCCACTACCTCAGGATCGGGTTTGTCAACCATAGGGTATCCCAACTGTCAGAAAGCCATTCTTGGATTGTAGTTAATTCCACCCTGAGTACCCAAGAGAGGCACATTGGAGAATTTCCCACAATGAAGAATGATTGGTATGTCATCGAAGACTCGAGAATACCAAGAAATACCATCAGCGGTAAGAGATATGATGCGTTGAGACCACTTGAGATTATCCTTATTCTCAACAAAGGGACCCTTCTGTGGAATGTGAGACATGAACCATCGGTACAGCAGAGGAGCACAACAGACAATGGTTCGCTTCTTCTTTTCATTCCTGGAATGAATAGAATGGTAGGTATCAGCAAGAAGCGTCAGAACAGGGTTCTTGGACAAGAATATGCTGATGGCAGCCTGATCTATGAAATCCTCCATGTTCGGAAACAAGACAATCCCATATACCAGCAAAGCGAGAACGGCGTTGAAAGCCTTCCAGTTTCCATCCTTAGCAAAAGTAGTAGCCTTGTCAACCAAGAACTTCGAAGCAAACCCTCGAATACCTTTCCCTTTGGTCTTGAGATTATCCTCCACATCTTTCTTACTAATGCAAAGCGCATCATCAATGAGATGAAACTTCGGACAACCACTAGTGTAAACATAAGGAACCTGCTTCTGGATCTCAACCCCCAGAATATAGGCATACTCCTCGAGTGTAGGTGCTAGCTGGTAATCCTGAAATGTGAAGCACCTATATGGCGGGTCGTAGAGTATGAATAGCAGTGATGTTGACTTCAGTGTTGAGGATGGTTAACAGATTACCATAAGTACCTATGAAAACCCCTATGTGATCTCTAACCAACAAAGATGCCAAACCTCTCAAAATACCCAGCTTAGGCTCCACAAACTTGTAAGTGAAGATGCCACGACGACCAGTACTCATCTCTATGATAATGTCAACAAAAGATAAGCCTTTGAATAACTGGAAATGTACATGCAAAAATTAATTTACATGATGAAATGATATGCAACACAGCAACAAGAAGCCAACACTGCCCGAATACTCAAATCTGAATAATCCGGATATCTGCATATAATCTGTGTCAGTGCAACATAATCTGATATGTCGGTGAAGAAATCTGGCGTGTGTGAGAACAAGGGTATGAAGTGGCTTGTTTTCCTGCAAAAACCCATCCCCTTATAGGTGTGATCTAGACACAACAAGGTGGTCCCTAGAAAAGTTCGCCCAAACCATAGGACTCAGGATGAAAACCCCCCACCGTAGTGAATTCTCACAGGACAGAAGTATTTTCAAACGAATCATGATCTGGGATGTGGGTCTCGTGATATCCCAACGCGCAAAACGCAGGCCTCACGACTATCCACGTTCTAGCCTATATGTATACTAGACCCGGTGTTAGGACCTTTCTCTCCAATAATATCTACCCATCCCAACAACACCAGAAAATATAGCAGATATCCAGAGTATGCAGCATATGAATATTCAAAGTAGTAAAGAAATGCGATAAATAAACATAAAGCTAAAGCAAGAAAATAAAGCAAGTAAAGCGCAAAAGATAAACACCCAAGCAAGCAAGAAAAGCAAACAAAACTAGGCGAGACCCCTCAAGGGATGGACCAGCAAGAGGTCAATCTCTCCCCAACAGAGTCGCCAGCTGAAGATGGCTGGTTTCTACCTGAGTGAATCGCACACTCAAAGATGCAACAGAGTCGCCACCAAACTTTATTTAGTCCCGAAGGACAAGGAAAATATCGACAAAACCCAAGGTAAAGAGAAACGGGAACGGGGGGGTCGGTTATGCGAAAGGAAGGTATTAGCACCTAACGCATCCGTCGTACTCGACGGGAACCATTTCGCTTGCTTCTAGGCTTGGATGGGTTATCTGTCTAAAGGCTTCTAGCTAAAAGAAGGAGAGAGAGAAGGAAGGGGAAAAAGAAAGAAAAGAAGGAAAGTGCTCGCGGAGAAACAAAGTCCTCGTGCCTACGTACCCTCATAGTGCAATGAGGAAATCAGAGCGTCGTAGTTCATGGAACCAGGGCACGAAGAAAAGGAAAGAAAGGAGGAAGACGGGGGAAAGGTGGAAGTGTGCTCGCTGAGATCATTGCGATCTCATGCCTACATATCATACATTCAAAAGAATGCAGAATCAGAGCTTCCGTAGTTCGGGGAACTGAACGGAAAACAAAACAAGGGAGAAACAAGGGGATGAAAGAGGTGGCGTCAAAACCAAGAGCAAGAGTGAAAGAAAAACTCTACTGGGAAAGATCCCGCAGTAAGAGCGTTTGCCCTAAAGAATAGGAAAAGAATGGTGTCAAAACCAAGAATGGAAGAAACTCCACTGGGGATAGCAAAGAGAATTGGTGTCGAAACCAAGAGGAGATTCAGTATATTAACTGGCTGGTAGTGGTTAACCGAAGAAAAGAGAATAGAACCCTGGCGGGGACAAGAAGCTGGTGTCAACAGATAGACTGTGATAAACCAAGAGAGAGAGTGCTGAACCGAGAGAAGGTGTTTGACTCTGAAGGGGCCTCGGTATATTAACTGACTGGCAGTGGTTAACCGGGGAAGAAAAACTGCAACTCTGTGGGGGTAGAGAAGCATTGGTTTTAACAGAGGAAACTGTGATTAACCAGAAAAGCGGGTGTAGGACCGAAAGGAGGTCGTAACCCAAAGGACGGGTGCAGGACCTAGCAAAAGTCATGACCCAAAGGGGTTCGGTAAACTGACTGAACAAACAGTACTCAACCGAAGGAAGGGTATTTGAACCAAAAGAAGGTTACTAACCCAAGGGTGCAAGTATTCGAACCAAGTGGAGGTTGCCAACTGCGGGGGATTCGGTGTTTACAGACGAACTATGATTAACCGAAGAGAAAAGCGAGTGATTAACCAAGAGAAGGTGATTAACTCGAAAGGGTTCAATATTTTAACAGACTGACTGTGGTTAACTGAAGGGACGGGTGATTAACCAAGAAGAGGTGATTAACCCAAGAGGGACTCAGTGTTTAACAGACGGACTGTGATTAACTGAAGAAACGGGTGATTGACCAAGGATATGTGATTAACCCAAGGGGTGCTCAGTGATTAACAGAGAAACTGTGGTTAACTGAAGAGACGGGTGATTAACCAAGGATAGGTGATTAACCCAAGAAAGAAGAAAAATGAAGAGAAGATTGCGAACTCTTGGGGAAAATGGTCGTGACAGGAAGATTGTGTTGGACCAAAGAAAGAGAAATGAAACTCTTCAGGGGAATCAAAAGCAATGATTGAGTATAAGAAGAATATAGGGTATTGAAACGAAGAAAGCTTGCTAACCCAAGGAACATAGGATCATAACCAAGACGAATGGTGATAGATCAAGAGAGAGCTTGTGATAGGAGTGATCAAGGATCAAAAGGGATCGCAAAGAGAGAAGAGGGATCAAGGATCAACTCGACTAGGTAAGGGAAGCACATTACCGCCTGGAGATAGAGATGACTAAGCCAAGCTAAGGGTCATTCGTCCTCTACCTGAAGTAGTCAGAATGAGAGTAGGAGTTCTCCCTTCTTATCCCTTCCTTAACACACACAGGGTGTAATGCGGAAGTTGAATCGGACGGCCCAACAGCTCCAAGTTGTACAGTGCTCCTACGTAGAGAAACGAACAGCATAACGACGTTAATTTGTACAGTGCTCCGATGCAAGGCGCCGCGCGAAGCTCCAACTCCACGGGGGGAAATGAGAGAGAAAGCTCTAAAGGAGGCCTAAAGAGAGGAAAAGGGGAGATCGATTAATCGAAACAAAGTTTCGATCAATTAATCAAGGCAGAAATATGCTAACGACTTTCCAAAGAGGATGAAAAGTCATTAAAGCACAAGGGAGTGAATTATTGATTACACAAGATTAAGTTTATCCATGAAGAATAAACCTAATGCAAACTGAAATGGAAGGTGCAAAATAGTGCCAAATGATCACCAAAATGCCACACAAACTCATGTATCATGTGAACAAAAATAGTGCAAGAATTGCTATGTTCATACAATGCTAAGAACATGAAACAAATGAATAATCGAAAATGTGCATCGAAAACCTGAATATCCTGCAATCAAAACCCCAGAGGAAAAAATGCGAATGCGTATGCCAGCGATGCGAATACTTATGCTTATGCAAAAGGCAAAAGAGGGAGGTCAAATTTTGGGTTACGACAATGGCCATGCAACAAACGAACCTATTGCATCTCGCAGCAATGTAACCTCTGAAATCGAGTCAGGTATGGGTAGTACCGCATCCGTATCTAAAGCGATATCAACCGACACTTTCAGATGTCCATGAGGGAGCGGTTAATGGTGAAGTAACTCTCCCACATGGTTATGCACTTTTCCCTTGCCAACCATGCGATAAGTCGGTAACGACAAATACAGCTGGCAAGATGAAATGCCCTGAAGCAATAATAAATATGTAACTGTTAATGTGTATAAAGGTCAATTAAAATAAATGTGTTAATTTAATTAAAATAAATATGTGCTAATTACCTCAGGAATTTTATTTTGACAATTGATACTAGCTTTGTCACTAGTATCTTTCAAACCGGAACCGCGCTTTTCTGCCTCATATCTCTCTTTATCCTTTTGCAATTCACAGACTTGCGCCTTTAGTTCCTCCAATGATTGCACGACTTCTCGGTTGCTGGGATTTTTTCTCTTTGGATACAAGGAAGATGGAGTCACACCAAATCCTTTACCTGTCACCCGGCCGGAATACTCAGGAACATTTAGTACTAGACTAAGAATGCTCCTGCAATCCTCCTCGCCTGTGGTTAAGGATTTAGATAGAGTCTCCTCAAATTCATTGACATATCGAAAATTATTAGTGGGGATTACAAATTAATTATATTTTAATAAAATTTCGATTAACTTAAAGACATAATGTTATACTTACACATTCGTCATAAACATGCTGAACATCTTCCCTAACAACTCCATCCTTACCCACACGAGCTTCCTTCCACAAAACATGTCCCGGAAGTGATGATTCTTCACTTTTCGTCTCTTCTAACTACACATTTAGTTAATTAATAAATTCATCAAGTAAAACACAATAATACAATTAATAAAATCATAGCATTAATATATACTTACCAATTTTTGCTGTAACCGTGCATATCCCAAACGCCCTTTTCTGTATGGATACGCGGGTTTTGATGCTCTTTGGCGATTAATGGCACCCAAATCCTGGATAAACAAGTTTAAGTCATATCAGAATAAACTAATGCAACAAGTATATAATACAATTAATAGACATGACAAGATAACATTACATTGAATTTTTCGGTTTTCCGTTTGGCTACAAACGTGCTCCATTCTTCGGGTTCAATCACGTCCGCATACAACTGTGGAAGTTCTGCTTCAACAAAATTTTTATCCGTATCCCTAAGATATTTGTTTGATAATAAGGCTCGGAACCCTCTGTGTCTCTTTCCGGCCAACTGAAGACAATATTTTTTCCGGCTTTCATCAATATTAAAGGACCTCTACAAAAAAACATACACATATAAACATAAAGTGTGTTAGTATAAGTAAATTAAAGACTTATCTTATCTTATAAACATATAAACATAAAGTGTGTTAGTATAAGTAAATTAAAGTACCTGTATCTCAGTCCATATATTATCTTTACCAGCTTTCAACTTTGGATTCCTCCAATTATCACTGGTAATTGGAATATGCTGACGGACAAGTGAACCAATGTATGAATACAACATTGAACCGTTAGGCTCAATTAGTTGGTTCTCATCACTCCAATGTACATCAAACTTGATCCCTTTATCTCTAGCACGGATGATTGACTTCATAATAGTTATTCCACGTTTTATTTCACTTTCTACATTCGAAGGTTCATTCTGAGCTTCATTTTCATCATGTGTCTCGTGTGTGTCGTCCTGGTTACTAGCCATTTGACCTGTAAGAAAGAAAACAACAAAAATTAAATGACAAATATAAAAATCCATAATCCATAATCCATTGAATGATATAAGCTATATATAACATGACAACTAATTAATATTATTGAATGATATAAGCTATAATTTTATAACTAGTACCTTTTTCACTAACGTCTCTTTCTTTTCTTGGTTGGAATATATTCTACTCGTCTCTTAACAACACGGACGGTTGGATTCATCCAAATACCCTCATTATGATCATTTCTTGTATATGATTCATTCGCTATAATATTTTCATCTTGATCATTTCTAGTAAATGATTCAATATCAACATCAATATCACCTTGATCTCCAATGTTTTCTTCAATTACTTTGTTAGATAAAAGCACTATAGACCATTTTGTACTTGTCGGATCAGTGACATAGAACACTTGTTTAGCTTGAGAGGCTAGAATAAGAGGCTCATCTTTATACCCCACCCTATTAAGATCCACTTGCAAAAATCCTGACTTATCTATTCGTACGCCATTATTATTTTCAACCCACTTGCAACGAAATATAGGAATCTGAAACTTCTCATAATCAAACACCCAAATGCGCTCGATAACCCCAAAATATGACAGATTTGCAAATTTGGGGTTTAAATCTTTCACACTTGAAATGTGCATTGCTTCAGCTATCACGGTGACACCACTATTTTGCATAGTACTTTTATCATCTTGTTCTTTGGTATAAAATGTGTATCCATTAATTGCGTATGCGCTATAAGAAAACACAACCAAACTTGGACCATATGCTAAACATCTCAACCTTTCTGTTATTGAAGCGGGATCTGAATAATACTTTGAATAAATATGATCCTTAAACCAAGATATGAAACTTCGATTGTGCTCTCGTACTATCCAATTCTCATTTATATTCGGATTTAAACCTCGGAGAACATCCTTGTGCATTTCAACATACGGCTCAACCTCATTCTCATTGTGCAGAACATACAAATGCACTTGATCTCGTTCGACCCTTGATACTGTCACAACTTCATTTCCAATTAACTTTTTTCCTTCTTTTTTTTCGACAATATGAGATTTGGGGAGTCCAATTGATTGTACATTGGACAGATATTCAGTACAAAACTCAATCGCTTCTTCAACAATGTATCGTTCGGCAATACAACCCTCTGGTCGACTTCGGTTTTTCACATACCCTTTTAATATTTTCATATAACGTTCAGCAGGGTACATCCATCTCATATAAGCCTGTCCATACAATTGTGTCTCTTTCACCAGATGAACAACTAGATGAACCATTATGTCAAAAAACGAGGGAGGAAAAATCATTTCAAGATCACACAAAGTAATAACTATTTCTTTTTGCAATGTTGGTAAGATCGCAGGATCGATCACCTTACTGCAAATTAACTTGAAGAAAAAACACAATTTAGTTATTGCGCTTCTTACTTTTTCTGGCAGAATAGAACGTATACCTATTGGTAGAAAATGTTCCATTATAACATGGCAGTCATGCGTCTTTAAACTCTTTAACTTGAGGTCTTTCATAGACACAAGTCTTCTAATATCTGAAGAGTATCCTTCTGGAGCTTTAACTTCACTTAGAAACTTACACAATACCTTTTTCTCTTTTCTAGATAGAGTATAAGCAGCAGGTGGTAGATATGTTCGTGTTCCTTTCTTTATGGGTCCTAATTCATTTCTTATTCCCATCGCTACCAAGTCCTTTCTTTCTTTAAGGCCATCCTTAGACTTTCCTTGTATATTGAGTAACGTACCAATAACACTGTCAAATACATTTTTTTCAATATGCATAACATTGAGAAAATGTCTTACATACAACGACTTCCAATATGGCAGTTCAAAAAAAAATTGACCTCTTCTTCCACCCACTCTTGACAAGTGTATGTGCAAAAGGCTTTCCAAACTGAGTACTCACATCTTTCACCTTTTTAAAAATTTGATCACCTGTCAATATAGTTGGAGCTCTACCATGTTCTGCCTCTCCATTGAATGCTTTTCTCCACCCACGATAGTGATGATTAGAATTTAAGAATCTACGATGACCGAGAAATACATTCTTCTGACCAAACTCCAATCGCGTCCAATCTATTTTATCTTCACAAATAGGACACGCACATTGACCTTTTATGCTGTACCCTGATAGATTTCCGTATGCTAGAAAATCATTAATTGTACCAAACAACATCGCCCTCAAATTGAAACTTTCTTTCCTATACCCATCATAAACCTCCACACCGTTCTCCCACAAAAACTTTAAATCTTCGATTAAGGGTGCCAAGTATACGTCTATGTCATTCCCTGGTTATCTAGGCCCAAAAATTAACATAGATAACATCATGTACTTACGCTTCATACATAGCCATGGAGGTAGGTTATAAATCATTATGATCATAGGCCAAGTGCTATGTGAGATACTTTGAAGACCGTGTGGGTTCATTCCATCAGTAGATAATGCCAAGCGAAGGTTTCTTGCTTCTTTTCCAAATTCAGGATAATCATCATCAATTTTCATCCACTGTGGTGAATCTGTCGGATGTCGAAACTTTCCATCAATAATTCTTTCATCTGCATGCCAAGTCAAGTGTCTTGAATCGGTCTCACTACGAAACATGCGTCTAAATCTCAGAATTATAGGAAAATACCATAAGACTTTTGCTGGAGACAACTTTTCCTTATATCGAGAGACACCGCATTTAGGACACTCATTTAACGATGTATACTCATTTCAAAACAAAACGCAATCGTTTGGACAGGCATGTATCTTATCATAGCTCATGCCAATAGAGCACAACATCTTTTTGGCCTCATATGTTCGATTGGGAAGAACATTATCCTCTGGAAGCATATCTTTCATAAGGGCCAATAACTCTGTGAAACTTTTATCCGACCATCCATTGCCCGCCTTTAAGTTGTACAACTTTAATACCGCAGACAATCTTGTGAATTTGGTGCAACCATTATATAACGGTTTCTCTGCTTCGCTTACCAACCTCTCAAACATTTTGGGACAATCCTTAAGATCTTCTTCAAGTGCTTCTGCATTCTCTTCGACTCGATCAGAATCGTATGTATCTGTGCCATTGTCGTTTGAAGCATAGGTCGTATTGTCCCCCGGTTCAACATTCCCGTTAATTTTCTCACCATGCAAATTCCAACATGTATAACTTCTATCAATTCCACTCCTTATTAAATGCGATGCCAACTGAACCGCGTCAACCCGACTCCCAAAACAACAACCCAAGCAAGGACATCTCATTCGACTGGGGTCTTTGGCGTGCGCAACAGCAAACTTAACGAATTCCGATACCCCATTCTCGTACTCTTTCGACAATCGACTTGAAGACATCCATTTCTTATCCATAGTTATACTAATTAAACTAAACAAAAACAAAAATAAAAAATATTTACCTGTAGGGAAACGATCCGACTTTCACACTTTGATCACAAGTAACCCCTATATATAGCAAATTCAATAAGTTAGTAACTCCATCATATCAGTTCATTCAAAGCACTACTAATTACAGTGGCGAGAGAGAACAACTAATTACCTTTAGAGATGTAAACAACTTCTAGACCCACACAGTGTCCAGATAGGTTAGAATTACCAAGATCCCCCTGTACACGTATCATAAAATGAAATATCATTAATTGACCAATTATGAGTCATAACTTGATAAGTGGCAACATGTAATCACAAACAAGCAACAGTTAGAGGTAAACACCTACATAGTGGCCTCAAAAGTAAGTACTCTTTCTCAATATATATAGTTAGTCACTATATAATAGCAATGTTGTGATTGGTTATGGCCATATATTTATGTTACAGAAACTTCTATAACTATAACTACTAACTTCTATAACTATAACTACTAACTTCTGTGAAGAAACTAACTAACTTTTATAAGAAAATTTTAACATAACAAATTTCTAAAAGAAACTAACTATAGAAAATTTTAACATAACAAATTTCTATAACTATAACTACTAACTTCTAAAAGAAACTTTTAACTAATTTCTAACAATTCAACATCAAACTAACTTTCACAATAATACATTAACATAACAATTAGCTTACTAATCATCTCAAATTTCACTAGTAGCTCTAACATCAATCCATAACAGTTTGGCCTACTCATTAAAATTCCCCAACTCTCACAATTCAACTAACCTACACCATTTATGCTATACATAAATAATAAAGTTTTTTATTTCAAAAATAATATATCAGAAGGTAACAGAAGCAACAGAAGCAACAACAACAACATCCTGATACATTTTATATTTTGGCGTAGTGTTTGTTCACTAGCACTACTTAATAATGAGCTCGAATTTGTTGTTGCAGTTTCCATTGTTCATATGAGTTGCCGGTGATATTTATGTAGCTGGAATTTGGCATAATACAACATGGATTTTAAACATGTTTCCAAAATAATTATCTAATGCGATGAAATTTATGATATGCATATTGACATAAGCATTTATACAGGCTGGGGAAATAAGTAATCCAAATTTTGTTAGTAATTTTGATTATATATATTAAAGCCCTAACCACTAACCAATTCTATAGCTGCACTAAAAACAATCTTTTACCTAGAATTTTTACTGATGTGATTTTTGTTTTCTGTTTCTTAGGAAAATACAGTTATAAGGCACTGTCTCTTACAGTCTTCAAAAACCAACATTGATTCTCTCCATCAAGATGTGACAAAGTTACCACTTAATGCTATTTCATCTTGATACATTTATATAAAACATTCATTCTGATAAAAAAATAACAGAAGCAACAACAACAGCAACAGAACGACAACAACAACAACAGAAGGACGACAATGCTGACGGCAAGAATGAACGGCAACAACAACAACGACGGCAAGAACAATGTATGAAGCAAGAACAACAACAACAACGTACCTCTTCTTTTCGTTTCTGTCTTCTCCTTCACGAATGTAAGAATGAACGATGGCAACGGTGACGGCAACGGTTTCAGAACGACGGCAACGATGACGACAAAGATTTCAGAACGACGACAATGAAAGCAAGGGTTTTAGAAAGCACGCAAGAACGATTGAACGCAAGGGTTTCAGCAGAAAGAAACGGTCGAGAGCAGAAAATGAAAAGAAGTTTCTGAAAATGATATGAAATGTGTTTTATATTTTAATTTATAAATGACCTTAGAGGGCGCTTTCCAAAAAGTGTTTTCTTAAGTGCTACCTATAAGAGCGCTTTCCTTAAAAGCGCTTTCTAAAGTGAGGAGAATTTAAGACCTATAGCAGCGCTTTCTGAAAGCGCATTCTAAGGTTAACCTATAAGAGCGCTTTTTTAAAGCGCTTTCTAAGGTAAAACCTATAGCAGCGCCTTTCAAAAAGCACTTTCTAAGGTGGCTTCCATTTAGCGCATTTAACAGCGCTTTTAAAAAGCGCTTTCTAAAGTCTGTCTTTTACAGCACTTTTTTTTAGCGAAATTTTTTAAAGACCTATAGCAGCGCTTTGTCCAAAAAGCGTTGTCTTTGGTGCGATGTGAAAAGCCAATTTTGGCGTAGTGTGACTCTTCATTACTTAGGTCGAAGAGGAATTCAAAATTGGGGGTAATAGCTTTAATGGGTTAGCTTTCCTATATGGCATCCTCAATGCAACTGAGGAATTTGAAAAGAAAAGATAAGGGTGCTCAAAAGATGTTATAGCTTTTGGGCACCCATATGATGAAGAATGTTGTTATGATGCGAGCCCACTTTAGGGATTCAGGATCATCTAGCCAAAAAGAGAACGGGCTGAAAGACGATTCCACAAAGTTGAAAAAAGCTTAGGAGGTCAATCATACTTTGTTGACCTCGGCCAATGAGAGAATATCCTACCTTAAGGCAAAGTTGAAGGAAATTATGGAGGAGCATTCCCTTTTAGAGAAGAAGAATTTTAAGGAGACTCATTGTAAAACCCATTGTAACAAGCTCATCGAGTCTGAAGTCAAAGTGGTTCTTTTAAGAAAGCAACTGAGAGTCAAGCTTCTCTCATTCAGTCTCTACAGGCAA
The DNA here is from genome assembly GCA_022829125.1 of Lathyrus tuberosus. Lineage (NCBI taxonomy): Eukaryota > Viridiplantae > Streptophyta > Magnoliopsida > Fabales > Fabaceae > Lathyrus > Lathyrus tuberosus. The sequence goes on along the minus strand of JALAZF010000082.1, from coordinate 15,861,921 downwards.
GGTTTGAGAAGGCGAATTCTCAAGCGATTTATCTTTATCCTCATATTGACCTATGAGAGCTGGATTATTTCAAGATTGTGGTGGACGATCAGTTGGCGGAGGAAAGTGACCTTCGGATCGCCCAGGACTTCGAGATCGAGCATGGGAAGGAAATTTCAGTGAAATAGATGACACATACTAACGAGTTTGTTGAGGAATAAGAGTTCCCCCTAAGACAGGAACTTATTGACACTTCCCTTGAGGCTTAAGATCTTATTCCCTTTTAACTTACTTATTTATATAGTGTTTTTGTAAGCCCTTATAGAACTTTTGTAAAGACAATCTTTCTTTTCTGTTAAGTTATTTGTGCTTGTTTATTTGTTTTTTTGCTTGGATTGAATGAAATTTCATTAGCATCACTTTTCTTTGTTGTTAATTTTGAAAAACGACTACGTTACTGAGAAATTTTTTTGAAAAGAGGGGTTCCAATGGGCTCGTCGAGCTTCTCATGGAAGCTTTCCGCAAATGAGATATGGATCTCGATTTTCTATCATTTGACACACTTTTAAGGATTTTTGTCCCTGAAAGCGAAACCCAATGATTTATGTATTTAGGCGCTCTTCTAAGAGTCCTTGCTTTTGCAAGGAGAGCTTGATGGGTTCATGTTAGGTGCTCTTCTAAGAGTAATTAATTTTGCAAGGAGAGTCTGGTGGGTTCTTGTTATGTGCTCTTTTGAGAGTCTTTGCTTTGTAAGGAGAGCTTGGCGGATTCTTGCTAGGTTCTCTTTTAAGAGTCTTTGATTTTGCAAGGAGACTCAAATGAGTTTCTGTTATGCGTCTTTGATTTTGAAAGAAGTGTCAGGAAGATTCTTGCTAGGTGCTCTTCTAAGAGTCTTTAATTATGCTAAAAGGGTCAGATCGTTTGCTTCTAGGTGCTATTCTAAGAGTATTTGATTTTACAAGGAGAAACCAGTGGTAAACCTCAGAAAGCGAAATCACCGGGAAAAAGAAAAAACAAATATCCATAAACACATATGCTAATCTAGCTATTAATCTAGCTATTAATGGTTAATGGAATTTATGAGTCACATTTGAAAACGATAAAGGAGAGGTAGAAGCTGAAACTATTTAAAATCAAGGAAAATATAATAATCCAACTGCAGTTGAAGCTCAAACCATTCCTATTGTCATTGAGCTTGCTAGGAACATGGAAGCCGAGATGGTTGAAATGGAAGATAAAGTCACAGAGAGAAGAAATTGCGAGAATGAGAATGATAAAAGTTATACACGAAATCTTGTAGAGAAAATCCATAAAATCCTAATGAACTTCAGATCCAGATCCATTTATTTATTTATTTATTTATTTATTTATTTTGATAACTGAAGCAATTCATTACTGCAAAGGGGAAAAACAAGGATTACACATATCCTGGTTGGGAATAAAACCAGACCAGGTTCTGCACCCCAACAACCTACCAGTTCTAACCATACCATGAGCATCCTCATTACAATTCCTACTGATAAACATTACCACTACATTAGCACAACTACTAATAATACTCTTGCAGTCATGGATAACAGGGTTCCAATCAGCATTAAAATCCAAACCATTAAGACAATTAACTACATTAAGTGCATCAGTCTGCAAAATAAAGTTGTTTATGCCTAGATCAACGGCCATTTGTAAGGCCCATTTAACCGCCAGCAGTTCTGCCAAACCAGCGTCCACCACACTTGAAAGCCTCTTGCAGGCTGCAATGAAAATATTTGCTGAAGGATCCCTAATGACACAGCCAAGCCCGACGATTCCGCCTTCAAAACAACCTGCATCTGTTTGAATGATCCACCCTTTGTAACCCAACAAGTTTCGGTCAATCTCCACACTTTTGGTTTTCCTCATCATCGTGGCCTCTCGATCCTCATGGAAAGCCTCCCAAATCTCCTTAGCCACCCTCTGTGGATCAGGGTTTGCCTTGTTAAAGATAACGCTATTTCGGACGTGCCATATTTTCCAGAGATAACAAGCAATTAATTGGCCCAACTGAAACTCCTTCCTAGAAAAAACAATATTGAACCAGTCCAAGACACTTCCAACCGTGGGTAAATGGACACCCAGGGGAGCAGAGAACAGAGTTCTCCTAGCAAATTGGCATCTCAAGAACAGATGAGTAGAAGATTCAGAATCCAGATTACATAAAGGACAGACATCATCAATAGGCGTACCTTTTTTCCGCAAATTGTCCTTTGTAGGAAGAATATTCTTCAGAACCCTCCAGACCAAGTTCTTGACTCGAGGATTAACATCCATGTTCCACACATCGTTCCACAAAACTCTGTGAATATTTGTTGAGGAGCCCGGGGAATTCACCTTCCTCTTCTCACCAAGCAGGTGGTAAGCTGTTTTGACAGAGTATTCGCCGTTTTTCTCCGCACTCCACACAAGCTTATCAGCCGGCAAGTTAGAAGCCAAAGGAATGCTATTGATGTGTAAGGCATCATGATCATCAAAGTTCTCTTTAAGAATATCCAAATTCCAACAAGCATGTTCCTTATCAATCAGCTCCTCTACCAAAGAATCCACTGCCAAGGAACGGGCCCTAGCAGGCCGAAAACCAGGAATGGTAGGAACCCAGTTGTCCTCCCCAATTCTTATATTTGAGCCATTGCCAACTCTCCATCTTGACCCTTGCAGAACCATCTCCTTAGACCCTAGGATACTTCGCCAAGCATAACTTGGCCTGAAACCACACTGAGCCTTCATAATCGAAGATCTTGGATAATATCTCCCTTTAAAGAATCTCTCGAAGAGGGATCCATCCTCCTGCATCAATCTCCAATATTGTTTCCCCAAAAGACTTAGGTTGAAATCCTGAATTCCTCTGAAGCCTAAACCCCCTCGCCTTTTGGTTGAGCCAAGCTATCCCACTTCAGCCAGTGGATTTTCCTTTCTCCCTCCTTGGAGCCCCACCAAAACCTACTTAACATGGCCTCAATCTCACTACAACAACTCTCAGGTATTCGATAGCAGCTCATAATGTAGGTAGGAATCGCCTGGGCAACAGCCTTAATTAGAACCTCTTTCCCAGCCCTAGAGAGAAAAGACTCCTTCCACCCTTTAACCTTCTTCCACACTCTCTCCACAACAAGTTTGAAAACCTCCTTTTTTGATCTCCCAAACACCACAGGCAGCCCCAAATACTTCATATGATTGCTGACACAGTTAAAACCAAGTTTCCTTTTGATTCTGTCCTTGACTTCCTGCGAGATGTTGCTACTAAAGGACACCTCAGATTTTTCAAAGTTCACTACTTGACCTGAAGCACCCTGGTAATCATTAAGGACATGAAGAACTCTATCAGCTTCCTCCTCACTAGCCCTGGAAAAGAGCAAACTATCATCAGCGAAGAATAGATGAGAAATGATAGGAGCTTTCCTCGCCACTTTGATCCCATGGATCCTCTTCGCCCCAACCTCCTACTTCAGCAAACCTGATAAAACATCTGCACACAAAATAAACAAATAAGGTGATAGAGGGTCCCCTTAAAGGAGACCCCTTTCTGGAACAATTCTCCTCGAAGGTTGACCGTTTATCAGAATTTGGTAGGTAACAGTGGTGATACAATTCTTGATTAGAGAGATCATCGACTGCGGGAATTCCATATGCTTAAGGGTATCCAAAATAAAGTTCCACTCCAACCTATCATATGCTTTGGACATATCAAGTTTGAGGGCCATAGTTCCTTTCCTTCCTTTCTTTTTATGCTTCATCCAGTGGAAGCACTCCATTGCAATGAGTGCATTGTCAGTGATAAGTCTTCCACGAACAAACGCACTTTGCTCCTCACTGATGACATCCGGAAGAATGGTCTTTATCCTATTCGCCATTGCTTTAGTAACAATCTTCATTAAAACATTACACAAGCTAATGGGTCTGAAATCCTGGGGAATCTCTGTGTGCTTCTTCTTAGGGATGAGGGTGATAAAGGTGTTGTTAACGACACTAGGGTCTCTATTACCATTCAGAATCTCAAGGGCAAACCTGGTGACATCCTCCTTGACAATAGGCCAATACTTCTGATAAAAGATAGCCGGTAAACCATCTGGCCCAGGAGCTTTGGAAGGGTGCATCTGGAATAAAGCATCATAAACCTCCTCCTTAGTGAACAGCCCAGAACAGACTTGTTTGTGGGCTTTAGTGAGTCTCCCTTGGATACTTCTGCAAACTCCTTCAGAATCCACAGGCCACGAAGACGAGAAAATCTCCTTGAAGTAATTCGAAAGAATCTTCTCGCAGCTTTGTTGACCAACTCTCCAATTTCCTTCTGCATCCTTTAATCTCTTAATAGCATTCGTTCTTCTCCTTTGGTCTGCCTTTTGATGGAAAAACTTAGTGTTCCTATCGCCTTCCATAAGCCACACACCCCTACTTCGTTGGCGCCACAAAGTCTCCTCAATCTCGAGGAGGGAATCCCTTTGTTTCTCAGCATCTTTGAGAATCTGAAGATCCTTCCCTTCGCTAGACCACCTACTATCCTTTTTAAGAAAATCTTGTAATCGAAGGATTTCCTTCCTAACCTTGCCAGTACGCAGATCCTTGTAGTGGTGTTGTAAATCCCTCATTGAACTAATCTTCTGTTGTATGGAACTGGAGGGTTTAGACCACAGTTGCCTAACTATCTCCAAACAATCCTTTTGCTTCGCCCAGGCTTCTTCAAAACGAAATAAGTGCTGCTTCTTTTCCCTACTCACCTCCTTCTCAATGGAGACACGGATAGCTGCGTGATCAGATGTAAATCTTTCCAGATGATAGACCTTCGTTAAAGGGAAGGTTTGTTTGAAAGCCATAGACATAAGAGCTTTGTCCAATCTGCATTGGATGTTATCCCTTCCTTGTCTCCCGTTAGACCACGTATAAGGATAGCCTGTAAAACTGACCTCCTCCAATCTGCACAAATCGAGAACTTGTCTCCCCCACTGACATTGAGAGAACGTTCTAGTAATTCCCCCTAATTTATCCTTATCCTGCAAGGTATCATTAAAGTCTCCAAAATAAAAACATTTATCACCAAGCTCTCCATATATCTTATGCACCAAATCCCACGTATCTCTCTTCCTACTTTCCTCAGGATAACCATAAATTCCAGCCATCGGCCAAGGACCTTCCTCTTCCTCAAAACTGCACCTCCCTGCAATGTGGTTTAGGGAGAAAGAATCTACTGAAAAGTCCACTGAGTCATTCCACCAGATACTTAACCCTCCAGCCCTATCTCGACCCGAACCTCTACAATCAACTGAAACATCATATTTGAATTTGTACTTCTTTTTAACAGCCTGAATCTCTTCTTGTTTGAGTTTAGTCTCCATGAGGAAGACCAACTGGGGACTTTCTGAACGCAAGAGCCATCTAAGGGCTCGAACTGCACGGGGGCTCCCCAGACCCCTGCAGTTCCAACTGATGAGCTTCATTGGGGCAGGCGGTGTTGGTCCTCCAACACCACCTCTGGTAAATTCTTTGTCATTTGGTTTGCCACAGTAGAATTCTTCCTCTTCTTTTCACATCCTAAATCATCCTCAATTGAGCCTTCCATCACCCTAACCTCCACCAACTGTCTTTTAGACAGCAAAGTTTTAGACTTTCCCACAGGACCTGCTTTCGAATCTTTTATGTTCTTCCTTCTTGTCCATTTCCTTTTCTGCACACCTTCCTTACTGCCTTGAGTGACTGGAGGAAGTGTTTCAATTCCCAGCACCACTGCACCTAAGGACTCCGCAACTTTCTCAACTTCCACATTCCGCTGAGCACCCTTATCTGCCTCTTGTTTGTCATTTTCCACCTGATTTATCTTTAAAGGGCGCTGCTGAACCTCAATATCTTCCCCATTACTCTTCCCCTTCGCCTCGCACCTGCTCTGGCTCGATGAGACGTTGAACAACTCCCTGCTACAGATACTTGAACTCGAATCTTTCCTTTTGCTGTCTTCTGAAATTTTTGGAAGGGGGGATGCTCGCAACCACTGGCCATATGACAGATCCTGTTCTTCAATATCTTCGAAACCTTCTTCAGTTAGCTCATCCATAGCCTCACAATCTTTAATTTGATGACCCATTCTTCCACATAGAAAACAGAATGTCGGCAGCCTTTCATACTTGAAATGCACCCTAAGGTTCTTCTCCTTAAATTTCACCACCGTTCCTCTTTTCAAGGGATCCTTCAGATTTATTTCTACCTTGATGCGTAGAAATCTACCATTGCGATACGCCTCCTTGGTGTCCATCTCTTCATATTTTCCAATGATATTGCCAATCTTCCTAGCCATAGCTTCCGATCTAAGGTTGAGGGGAAGCTCATAAATTCGAACCCAAAAAGAATTGAAGTGCATGTTGATTTCGGATGGTTGTTCGTCGCCAGAGATTCGCTTCAATACTAGTAGTGCTCTGTCAAAACTCCAAGGGCCAGCCCTAAGAACGAACTCTAAATCTCGTTTCGACTTGAACTTGAACAAGAAAAGATTCTTACTTAAATCTTGCACTTCCACCGTGTTCTTCAACCTCCAAGCATTCACCATTGTTGACTTGAACGCTCTAGAATTGAAACTGCTTTCAGTCCAGAGCTTCCCCGCCAATGTCCTTTGAAAGGACTCATCCACACAGATCTCTTCTTCCTCAGCTACGACACCTTCTTCTTCCTCCTTCGACAATGTGAAAGACCGCCATTTCTCCATGGCAGCGACGAGAGATTACCAAAACTGAGAGAAAACCAGGGGCGGTTTAGGGAAAACCAGGGGTGGTTTAGGGAATCCAGACAGCTGGAGATGAACAGACTCTACTGAACTTGGGAAAGAGAGTGGGAAACACGATAAGGCTTAGAGAGAGAGGCTCTAGCTTCTCTCTAGAAGTCACGTGAGAATTGCTAATCAGATCCATTTATTACATATTAAAGAAATATCCAATACGAATACCCTTAAGCTGGTCCCACAAGCCATTATAGAAAAAAACGTTTTGGTTAAAAAAAAGACCTATAAATCTATAACAATTGTTACAAACCAAATAAAAATTAATAAATTTATGTTTTGATATAAAAAATAACATTTAAAAGTCCTTATAACATTTTAACAGTGAGCACTATGGTTTGAACTTTGAACCCTAATATCCAACCTAATAATGTTAGCTTATGGTTTGAACCCTCAAGATGATGTCCAATCTAATAATGTTAACTATTGCCAGGTGATTTAGAATTTACAAATATATAAATTCTAATATTTTTGGTACATATGAAATCTAATTTAGATTTAATATCTAAATTATTTATTTAATTATAATTATTCTCTATCATAAACTTTTCTCACACATTCAAATTAGTCCTTGAAAATTAAGCTTTTATCCACATAAATATTAAAAAATAAATGAGAGAAGAGAAGGATATATTATCTTCAATCTGAAGAACTGAATTCCACAAACATAAATCAACACTGTTACATTATTTTTTTTCCGTGTTACAACAAAAATTAACTCATTAGAGTTAATTATCCCTTTCAATTAATATTTAATCACTTCCTCTCTAGAAATACATGAATATTATCACGCTTACAATGAGACAAAAATGGAAGCAAAGGCCATAACAACACCCATGAATCCAAACGTGGTACGAGAAGAAGCACTAGGAGCAGGAGCAGGTGCATGAGCAACACCACTCTTAGGTGCCTCACCCACCACAGGTGCGGTATGTGTGGTGGGTGAAGCAGCTTTTCCAGCAGCACCAGAAGTTGCACCAGAAACTGGCTCCGGTGATATTTTCGCCGGAGCTGAACCATCAACCTTAACAATAGGTTGATTAACCTGAAGAACCGAAACGACTCCCGCTTCGGTCTTTACGGGTCTAACAAGCTTAGTATCAAAAGTTGAACCAGCAACGGCGGAACTAAATGCCACCTCACCTTCATTAATCAGTGCCACGTAGATTTTCGCGGCTAAGCCGGAAGCCGGTGAAAGTGTAGCCAACGCAGCCTTGCTTCCAATGGCTTCAAAGAGTTTCTTTTCATCGTAGAAATCAGTTATAATATGGGTCCCAATAACGGTTTTAACCGCGTCAAGTGATTTACCGGAGAGAGAAGCGATATCTTTGTTATCGAGGGCGAGAATTGTAACGGCTTTAGCAGTGTTGATTTGTTCAGCCAACTTGGTTTCGGTTAGATATTTGTTGAATGTTGAGAATTCTGGGTTTTGTCCCAAAAGTTTTGTTATGTCAATACAATTAATTGAAGAGAAAGACAACATAAGTGCTAAGCACAAAACATAGGAGTTTCTCAAACCCATGTTTCTTTTAATTGTTTTTCTCTTATAGGATTTGAGAAACTCCGAAACCAAGATGCTGTGTGGAGTTGTTGGGTTTATGTGATTGCTTGTGTATTTATACATGTGTGGTGTGTGAAATTAGTTGTAACTGAATTTGTGATCTAAAAATGGAAGCATTTTTTGGATGGTCAAGCATGCTTTGTGTAAGTTAATTTTGGGTAATGTTTATTTTTGGGAGAATTTTGATTAATGGATGGTAATGTAGAATGGTCATACTGTACTTTCTCTAAAATTAGGAGTTGTGATTTCTGTTTGATTCAATTTTGTTTTGTTTTTGAAAATTGTTTTAGAAACTAATTTTAAAAATTCTTTTTAATAATAAAATGAAGAGTTCAATAGATATACACTGACGCACATTATCATATTATATTAATATTAATTTATTTACTTTTTGATAAAATACATGTTGTTTATTAGTTTTTAATGTAAAATTATTTTACACACCATTATTGCACATTATATCTTCTCTAAAATGAAATAAATATCGTTTGATAATTTTAATTATTTAGAGCAAATTTAGAATAAAAAAACTGTTTGGTGGACTTGTCTTCAAAATATATTAAAATGATTAAAATGTTGTACAAATTGATTCGGACAATGAAAAATTGAAATAGAAGAAGAAACCGAGGCTGATGAAACCAAAGATGAACATGAAGAGAATGAAACTACAAATATAAATACAAACCAAGAAGAATGCAACATTAAGGAAAATGATGAACAAGAAATAAGTCATTCAACATAAGAAGAAGTTGTTGAGATTAAAGAAGTAATGGAAGTAAAAGAGGAAAATTAAAACAAATATGATAATCGTACACTAATAAATTCGATACCATACGGTGTTTTTTTTGTATTTGTATAGGTGCATTTTTAGGGATTTATGAAAGTATACATGAATTAAAAGTAGTTAAAGTTAAGGGTAAAAAAATATAGTGCATATACGATGTTAAAAATATACATAATCATGAGTTATACAATGAAAAATACTTGCATAGGAACAAACATAACACGTGTATTTACAAACAACCAATAATATTTTTTTATTAATTAAAAATAATATTTTCTCTCTCCTGCATAATAACCACCACCCCATGATTCCAATTAAAAATAAAATAAAATTTATAATAAATTAAAAATTCTATCTCTTTTCATTGGTTGTTCCTAACAATAAGGATTTATGTGTGTTTCCATGCAAGTTTTTCTCCTATACAATTGATAATCTAGTGTGAATATTTGATGCCCACTGTGCAAGTCGGTAAAAATGACACGGGCTTCAATTGTAACGCAATATTCATTTCCATCACCAAACATTCCCTTGTTGAAACCACTATGAGATTGAGTTTCACCAATTTCACAAACCTAGCAACAACAAAAAATAAAAGAGGAAAAACCTTCTAGAAGGGAATTTTTTTATGATGGCACAACTAAACTCCATGATAACAACATACCAATGTCCAGTCTAAGCCATTCTAGAAACTCGCTGATGTCCACACCCCAAAGCCTCCGTTGACATCGTTGTCACGCTCAGATTGCCGATGAAGAAGACTTATATGAGTAGATTGATTTTTATTGAAGAAACTACATATTGAGGATTAAGAATTCCATTGGAGTTCAAGAGTCAACCCACCGAATCAAGCCGATAGTTCAAGCCGTCACTTTTAGTCTCAAGTTATTCCTTTCAACCATTTTATCATTTGGTCATTCAGCTTTCCAAGCTTTATATTCACATGGGAAGAGTTGCATAGTGCTCCGGAGTTCATCCTCGCTTTTCCTACTGCACTCTTCAATGATTTCCCATTGGAACCTGCTTTATTCCTTTTTTTTTGAAAAATATTGCAAGAGTTCATTCAATCATTAATCGGCAATTATGCTGAGAAAAATATTTATCATATTTGAATCTTGACTTGTATACCGCGTAATTCCAAACTCTTATGTAATCTTTACTCGATTCACACTTCTTGAATCTTTCAGCTTCACCAATCTGCTTCAAGCCTTCGTGTGTGGCAATCACCCCTTAATCATACCGATTCCTTGAGCGATGAATTGTCTGAAGATTTGAGATGAACTCCACCTTGTCTGTAGCCTTCTACACAGTCACTACCAAGGTAATTTGGAGAGAAGAACCTCTTTCTTTCACTAGAATTCGTCAGCATCAATGACAACAACCTCAATCTTGCAAGCTACCTGAAAATATTAACTAAATATTTAAGAATGATTAGTTTCAAGATGAAGTCTCCTTCAATCAATTACAAATATCTCATGATCAATATCTAAAATTAAATTCGAGGTTGAAGATGAAAGAATTTCGTTGCAAGAGTTTTTGAACTTAAAAAAAAAAGAGTGCTGATTTCACAAAATTACAATGCAAAAATGTTGTAAAGTTGTGTTTAGTATTATATGTTGTATGTGCAAAATGATGATGAAAGGATTTTATATGTGCTTTATATTAATCACAAAAACGGATTGAAAAAGTTAGTTATATTCTAATACGAACATTTAATGATTTGAGTCGAATGAGCAAGTGAAGTGGAACAAGAAGGAAAAGTGATTTTGACCCATTTCTCATCTGATTTGAATTAAGTGTAAAGTCTAATTCGAATTAGAATGCTCGTGAATCTAATCAAGTGAAAAATCAATTCAAATAGAGCCAAAGGAGAAATGTGGAAAAACTGTCTGATTCGAATCAAGTGTAAAGTCTGATTCGAATCGAATGAACAAGAGGCAACCTAGATCAGTTTGATGCGAATCAATTGCAACATGTGATTCCAATCATAAAGCTGCTTGATTCGAGTCAAGTTAAATATATGATTCAAGTTAGAGATTTTGATTTTTTTTTTTTTGTTTTCCTCAGTTCAATTTGATTTGAATTAAGGAGTGTACATGATTATAATCAAGTTCACAAAATCTCAATTTTTCATAGTTTTCAAAATACTTTGAGATTTGTCTTTCCACCTAACTTGAATCAATAACACGCATGGTTCTTATTCCACTAACTAATGCAATTGACTAAAAACATCATGATCAATCTCAAATATAACTATTGGTTTATGCATGCTAAAAACGGATCATTTCAAAAACATGATTCATAAGTAATGTCCAATGATGAAGGAGACTCAATAAACAATAATAAATGAAAGCGATAAGACAAGCAAAAAAACCACAATATTAGGGTACTCCCCTTGAATGTATTAGGGATATGCAACTACAGATAAAATCTGGAGTGAGATCAACCATCTTTATGAAAAAATGAAATTGATATTGATGACAATCAATATCGTTTTTCTTGCAAATTCAAATAAACAAAAACAAAGAGAAAATATTAAATTAAAAACCCTTGGGTTTCCTCCCACGTAATTATTTGTTTAAAGCCAGTTAGCTCGACTTGCTTGACCCTCTAAATAAAGTGGGTTCCTCTTTTGAGTTTGATTCCTCAACATCATGCCTAACCGCTTTGGGGCTCCATTTGCACATCTCCAACCATTTCCCATGTATTTTACCCTTATCTCCCTTTCTTTTTTGGGGAGGTTTATACTTGAGATATGGTGGTAGAGGTTTCTTATTCACCTTTTGGACCTTCTCATGTGCTAGAGTTAAACCTTCTTTCATAGCGTTCTAGTCTTGAGTAGCACAACTTCCATCTAGAACCTTCTCATAAGCCTCGACTTTTTTGTCTTTTTTATTCTGGATGATATCCCTTATTAGGTATACTTTTACTATGTCCATAGGAATTTGTTTAGAGGGGGACTCATCGAAATATCTTTTAACTATGTTGAATCTACATCAAGAATTCCTAAAAGTAGGGATTTTTACAAGTTTGAACAATAAAAACTCGATATTTTTAGCCCCTACTTCCAATGTGAGCTTCCCACGCTTAACATTTATAACCGCTTCAACTGCAGCGAGGAAGGGTCTTCCTAATAGGATTGGGATTTCAATATCTTCCCATCTGTAACACCCTTTTCTACCCCCAAATAATGTTGCAGTAGAAACAACTCAAATATCAGAGTAAAGCATAAAAATTCCCTCGAAGGGTGCACATTTCTCATTACATCAAAATAACACAATCACCCTGTAAACAAAAGGGTTTTTCCTCAAAGTTTCACAAAAAGCCTTCACATGGCAGCAAAACTCAAAGTTCTCAATAAAAAGGTTTTCCACAACGTCGAAATAATCAAAAATAAATCCACATCATCGCATGTCAACAAAATAAAGAAACAACATAGTTAGACTCAAAGGACCCCAACCCGATGTTACACTATCAGAGCAAGACCCTCTAAATCAACCAAAGTAAAATAAACTTCAAGTCCTCAGAAGCATCCCAAGTTAAGCCTGATCATCTGCACGTTACCCACGTGGAGACAACATTCAAACAGGCAGGGTGAGTAATCACAATTCAATATAAATCATATAAAGAAAAGACATTAACAGGGAAACAGTTGTTTACATCAGATACTACAGCGACTCACCCAAAACATCATATAAAACATCACATCACCAATATCACTCATATGCAATCATGCAATGCCACCAAGAATGAAATGCAACGTCATAAAAATGCACGTGGTACCAAATTGTCATAATAATGGACACTAGGCCATCAACCCTCCACAAGGGAGCACGTCATAAACACCTCAATCCACACAATGGGATTGAAGCCACTACTGGACCGAAGTCCTAACATCATCAATATACCGAAGTCTAAATGCTATGAATGCATGATGCACAATGTCAATATCATCATCAACAAAAGTCATTACGTGCATCAACATTCATCAAAATCTCATATTAATCCATATCATCATTTAATCATCAAAACATCATGAATCGTCATCCCATAATCATCCATATACTCATGGTACTTCACATCGTCATTTTACCATCAAACATCACACATAAGCATCCAATAATCATCAATAACATCATATCATTATCTAGTCATCAAAACATCATTTTCATCACTAATTAATTCATCATATAACACGTCAACACATATCCGAAATTTACGGCAACATCACAACATTCATATAATATAAAAAAGATATTTTTCATGAATTTTAAATTAATAAAATGGTATTTTTCAGTCCCAGGTCGCGCTAAGCGCGCCCCACCCGCGCTAAGCGCGCTACTCACTGCCTCGAAGAGGCGAAATTTCTTCAGACCGCGCTAAGCGGGCTCTGCGATTTCTGCAGCAAAACCTTGCGATAACAGCACTCCTCCATCTGCGATCCTGCACTCCTAAACTAGATTTTAACTCAGATTTTTCACATATTATTTTACTATAACCTATAACTATCACATATGCATCAATAACAAGAATTATCACGTAGTCAATCATCAAAATCCATCATCCCTAACCTCAAATTCCTAGGTTTTCCCCCAAAACCCCAATCACCCACCAACACCTAATCTTTATATCAAACATATTGCAAAGTGATACTCCCCATACCTTAGAATATTGTTTCCTTCGACTTCTCTTGAAGTTTTGCCGGAATTCTTCTATGCCATAGCCTCCTTCTCACTTGTTCTTCAGAGCACCTTTGCCTTTTCCTCAAAATAATACGAATAATGAGTTCCTTTCATTATTCTCTCTTAATATACCCCTAAATATGCTCTCCCCATTATACCCTCACTAATTCTCCTTAAATGTCCACTTTACCCTTTATTCTTCTAATATTATTTAAAATAAATAATAATACAAATATATTCATATCATATACTATTATTTAATTAAAATAACCAAGACTTCACAAAATCACCGACCTCGACACGAAACACCAAAATTCACGGAATCCACGAATATAATATTTAAATAAATTAAATAAATATTCTACGAAATTTTGGGGTGTTACAACTCTCCCCCACTTAAAGAATTTTCGCCCTCGAAAATTACCTCAAGGAAACAGAGTCGGATACGACTCCCTCATCTGATCTTCACGCTCCCAAGTCCAACTTTCGCCAGCTAGTCCACCCCACAACACCTTTACCAATGTTATGTGCTTACCCCGCAGTTGCTTCGTCTCTCGACCATCAACACGCGCCGGTAACACTTCCACAGTCAGATTATCCCTTACTTGTACATTATCCATCTGAATCACATGCGACAGATCCAAAATGTACTTCCTCAATTGAGACACATGGAACACGTCATGCAATTTCGCAAGTGACGGCGGTAAAGCAATTCGATAGGCTACCTCTCCTATCCTCTGCGATATCTGATATGGACCAACAAAACGTGGAGTGAGCTTCCTAGACTTCAAAGCTCGACTCACACCAGTCGCTGGCGTCACTCTCAAAAATACGTGATCTCCCTCTTGGAATTCAAGTGCTTTTCTCCTCTTATCATGGTAACTCTTCTGACGACTCTGCGAAGCTTTCATCCTCTCTTGGATCTTATTAATCTTCTCAGTCGTCTCTTGCACAATTTCAGGTCCGAGAACAACACTCTCGCCCGACTCGTACCAACACAATGGAGTCCTACACCTTCTCCCATACAAGCTTCATAAGGCGCCATTCTAATACTAGCATGAAAACTATTATTGTACGTGAACTCAATCAACGGCAAATGGCTGTCCCACGATCCTCCATGATCCAACACACAAGCCCTCAACAAATCTTCTAAAGATTAGATAGTCCTTTTTGTCTGACCGTCCGTCTGCGGATGATAGGCAGAACTCATCCTCAACTTAGTACCCAAAGCATCTTGCAAACTTTTCCAAAACCTCGATGTAAACCTCGGGTCTCTATCCGACACAATACTCGAAGGCACCCCATGTAACTTCACAATCTCTTCAATATACATCTCGGATAGCTTCTGCATGGAATGATTAATCTTCATCGGCAAGAAATTAGCCGAATTAGTTAATCTATCCACGATCACCCAAATTGAATCATTTCCCTTAGCAGTCTTCGGCAACCCCGACACAAAATCCATAGAAATACTATCCCATTTCCATTATGGAATCCTCAATGGCTGCATCATGCCTAAAGGCTTCTGATGCTCAACTTTAGACTTCTGACAAGTCAAGCACGCATAAACAAACTCTGCAACATCCTTCTTCATACATGGCCACCAAAACAACTTCTTCAGATCCTGGTACATCTTCGTAGCACCGGGATGAATGCTCAATCTACTTCGGTGTACCTCTTCAAGAATGCTCTTCTTAATGTCTGGAACATCTAGAACACACACTCTATCTCGAAACCTCATCACACCATTCTCATCAATCCGGAAGTCACCTCCGTTACCTTGGTTAATCAAAGTCAATTGGTCAACTAACTTTAAATCAGATTGCTGTCCCGCTCTGATTTCTTCCAGGATACCACTAGTCAACTTCAGCATTCCAACTTCACACTGTCAGAGGTCTCTTCACACACCAAACTCAAATCTATGAATTGCTCAATTAATTCCAACTCTTTCACCATAAGCATCGACATATGCAATGACTTTCTGCTCAACGCATCGGCCACTACATTTGCTTTGCCCGGATGATAACTCAAATAAAAATCAAAATCCTTCAACAGCTCTAACCATCTCCTCTGCCTCATATTTAATCCCTTCTGATCAAATAAGTACTTCAAACTCTTATGATCACTGAACACTTCAAATTTAGAGCCAAACAGATAATGTCTCCAAATTTTCAACACAAACACCACCGCGACCAACTCTAGGTCATGTGTAGGATAATTCCTCTCATGAACTCGCAATTGTCTCGATGCATTGGCAACAACTTGTCCATTCTGCATCAATACTCCACCAAGACCCATTTTCGACGCATCACAATACACCACAAAAGATTCACTCGGATTAGGCAAGATCAACACTGGAGCAGTCGTCAGCTTCTTTTTAATTCCACAAAACTCTCTTCACAAGCTACATCCCACACAAAAGCTTGACCCTTTCGAGTCAACTGAGTCAAAGGTAACGCCAACTTAGAAAAGCCTTCAATAAACTTGCGGTAATAACCCGCTAATCCCAAAAAACTCCGTATTTCAGTAGCAGACTTCGGAGTCTCCCACTGTAACACGGCATAAATCTTAGAAGGATCAACAGCAATCCCGCCACTTGAAATCACATGGCCAAGGAAACTCACTTCCTTCAACCAGAACTCACACTTCGCCAGCTTTGCATACAACTTCTTCTGCTTCAACACTTGCAAAACAGTCCTCAAATGCTCGGCATGCCCTTCTTCAGATCTAGAATATATCAAGATATCATCGATAAACACCACTACAAACTTATCCAAATACTCATGGAAAATCTGATTCATGTACTCCATGAACACACCAGGTGCATTAGATACACCAAACGACATCACAGTGTATTCATAGTGTCCATACCTCGTTCTGAAAGTCGTCTTCAGAATATCGTCAGGCTTAACACGAATCTGATGATAACCCGACCTCAAATCAATCTTGCTAAACACACAAGCACCTACTAGATGATCCATCAAATCGTCGATTCTCGGTAGTGGATACTTATTCTTGATAGTCACTTTATTCAGCTGCCGATAATCAACACACAACCTCATACTTCCATCCTTCTTCTTCACTAACAACACAGGAGCACCCCACGGAGAAACACTTGGTTGAACAAACCTCTTCTCAAGCAATTCTTCCAACTGTTTCTTCAACTCACTTAGCTCAGAAGCTGACATCCGATAAGGAGCCATCGATACTGGACTCGTACCTGGTATTAAGTCAACTGCAAACTCTACCTCACGCTCTGGAGGCAAATCACTGATGTCATCTGGAAACACTTCTGGGAATTCACGGACAACCGACAACTCCACACTCGCAGCTTCACGATCAATTTGCAACGATGCAAACATTACAAACACCAAAGCTTCATCCTCCACAAGTTCGTCTACCTGCTTAGAAGATAAGAACATCAACTCCCCACTGGCATCAATTTTAGGAAACTCTACAGCCTTGGTATAACAATTGATGTGAATCCGGTTGAACTCTAACCAGTTTATTCCAAAGATCACATCGATCTGGTGCAAGGGTAAGCACACCAAATCCATCACAAAACTCTTCTAAAAAATCGTCACAGGACATCTCAAACACACAAGGGTAGTAGTAACAACACCATTAGCTGGAGTTTCTATTACCATATTCCCATTCATATCCGATAACTTCAAACTCAATCTATTAGCACACTCAAGCGAGATAAAATAATGAGTAGCACCAGTATCAATAATAGCAACCAACTCGATATTATTAATAAAACAAGTACCTCGAATCAGGTTGTCCTTCTCTGGAACTTCTGCACCACTCAAAGCAAACACACAGCCACTGGTCTGGGCAGCAATAGCAGTCTTCTTCGATTTCGGACATTGAGTACTGATATGACCTTTCTCACCACAATTAAAACAGGTCGGACCTTCATCTTTGCAGTCAGTAGCTTTATGTCCCTTCTTACCACATCGATATCACCTCACCACATTATTGGTGCACGCATCATCACGGTGACCTTGCTCACCACACTTATGACACTTTCTAAAAGCAGGAACTACTCCCCCACTTGTCTTTTTCCCATCTGAAGCCTTCTGCTTCCCTTTGTCAACTGAAGTTGTATAAGGCTTACCCCTATACTGCCCTTTCTTCTCACTCAACTGCTTGTAGTGAGCAGATCGAGCTCGGCTGTCCTCGTCGTAGATTCTGCTCTTGTCAACCAACTCAGTATACCTGCAGATCTGTTAATACCCAATACCCTGCTTAATATCTGGTCTCAGTCCGTTCTCAAACTTGAGACACTTAGACATCTCAGCATCAGCGCGATTGTAGTGCGGACAAAACTTCACCAACTTCTCAAACTTCGCGGCATACTCTGCCACAGTCATATCTCCTTGCTCCAGCTCAAGGAATTTCACTTCTCTCTTGCCACGAGCATCCTCTGAGAAATACTTGGCCAGAAACTCTTGCTTAAACACAACCCAAGTTATCACAGTGCCAACATCAGTAAGCCTCTGACGGGTGTTATCCCACAAGTCCTCAGCCTCTTCTTCCAGCATATGCGTTCCGAACTGAACCTGTTGCTCATCAGAACACCCCATCACCCGAAAGATCTTCTCGATCGCCTTCAGCCACTTGTGTGCACTTGCTGGATCATGCGTACCCACGAAAGTTGGTGGATTGTTCCTTTGAAACTTCCCCAAAGCACGAAATTCATCAGGAGCTCCACAATTCGGATTCAGTTGCGCCACCACATTACCGACCGATTCCAATGCATCAGCAATTGCACGATCATTTTTTCCATCCATCCTGTACACCACCAACAAGGTTAGAAGAAATAAAACATTGACAGTGTACACACACTCGTCGACTGACAGGGACATACATCAAGTAAAAACCTAGTCGGACGGTCCGACCTGCTCTGATACCACTAATGTAACACCCCTTTCTACCCCCAAATAATGTTGCAGTAGACACAACTCAAATATCAGAGTAAAGCATAAAAATTCCCTCGAAGGGTGCACATTTCTCATTACATCAAAATAACACAATCACCCTATAAACAAAAAGGGGTTTTCCTCAAAGTTTCACAAAAAACCGTCACATGGCAGCGGAACTCAAAGTTCTCAATAAAAAGGTTTTCTACAACGTCAAAATAATAAAAAATAAATCCACATCATCGCATGTCAACAAAATAAAGAAACAACATAGTTCGACTCAAAGAACCCCAACCCGATGTTACACTATCAGAGCAAGACCCTCCAAATTGACCAAAGCAAAATAAACTTCAAGTCCTCAGAAGCATCCCAAGCTAAGTCTGATCACCTGCACGTTACCCACGTGGAGGAAACATTCAAACAGGCAGGGTGAGTAATCACAATTCAATATAAATCATATAAAAAAAAGACATTAACAGGGAAACAGTTGTTTAAATCAGATACTACAACGACTCACCCAAAACATCATATAAAACATCACATCACCAATATCACTCATATACAATCATGCAATGCCACCAAGAATGAATTGCAACGTCATAAAAATGCATGTGGTACCAAATCGTCATAATAATAGACACTAGGTCATCAACCCTCCACAAGGGAGCACGTCATAAACACCTCAATCCACACAATGGGATTGAAGCCACCACTGGACCGAAGTCCTAACATCATCAATAGACCGAAGTCTAAATGCTATGAATGCATGATGCACAATGTCAATATCATCATCATCAACAAAAGTCATTACGTGCATCAACATTCATCAAAATCTCATATTAATCCATATCATCATTTAATCATCAAAACTTCATGAATCGTCATCCCATAATCATCCATATACTCATGGTACTTCACATCTTCATTTTACCATCAAACATCACACATAAGCATCCAATAATCATCAATAACATCATATCATTATCTAGTCATCAAAACATCATTTTCATCAATAATTAATTCATCATATAACACGTCAACACATATCCAAAATTCACGGCAACATCACAACATTCATATAATATAAAACAGGTATTTTTCATGAATTTTAAATCAATAAAATGGTATTTTTCAGTCCCAGGTCGCGTTAAGCACGCCCACCCACGCTAAGCATGCTATTCACTGCCTCGAAGAGGCGAAATTTCTTCAGACCGCGCTAAGCGCGCTAGACCGCGTTATGCGGGCTCTGCGATTTATGCAGAAAAACCCTGTGATAACAGCACTCCTCCATCTACGATCCTGCACTCTTAAAATCGATTTTAACTCAGATTTTTCACAGATTATGTTACTATAACCTATAACTATCACATATGCATCAATAACAACAATTATCACATGGCCAATCATCAAAATCCATCATCCCTAACCTCAAATTCCTAGGTTTTCCCCCAAAACCCCAATCACCCACCAACGCCTAATCTTTATATCAAACATATTGCAAAGTGATACTCCCCATACCTTAGAATATTGTTTCCTTCGACTTCTCTTGAAGTTTCGCCGGAATTCTTCTATGCCCTAGCCTCCTTCTCACTTGTTCTTCAGAGCACCTTTGCCTTTTCCTCAAAATAATACGAATAATGAGTTCCTTTCATTATTCTCTCTTAATATACCCCTAAATGTGCTCTCCCCATTATACCCTCACTAATTCTCCTCAAATGTCCACTTTACCCTTCATTCTTCTAATATTATTTAAAATAAATAATAATACAAATATATTCATATCATATACTATTATTTAATTAAAATAACCAAACGAAACACCAAAATTCACGGAATCCACGAATATAATATTTAAATAAATTAAATAAATATTCTACAAAATTTTGGGGCGTTACACCATCCATTACGACATAGTCTGAAGGGATGATCAGTTGCCTTATCCTTATTTGCACATATTCTGCAATTCTTACAAGACACTTGATCGATCTATCTGCCAGCTGCAGAGATATTCTAGTGGGTTTCATACTACCAAGGCCTATTGTTTCATAGATAGAAAAAGGAATCAAACTCACACTCGCCATTAGATTGCATAAAGCTTTCTCAAACACATCGTACCTATAATATAGGGAATTGAAAAGATCCTAGGATCTTTTAATTTTGAAGGAAACTCATTTTAGATTATAGCATTGCACTCTTTCTCCCGCACTACAATCTCAATATCTTCCAAATTTCCATTTGTTTGATATAATTTACTTAAGTAATTTTTCTTAAGATGGAATTTGTGACAACGCCTCTGTGAAAGGGATGTTGATAAACAACTTTTTCAAAACCTCAACAAACTTTCTAAATTGGTTTTCAATCTTGGCTTTCACTAATCTTTGCGGAAACGGGATATGAGGTTTATATGGAGTGGGAGACACATACAACTCTTCCTTTTCTTCCTCAACTACCTCCTTTGTAGTTAGTGCTAACTGTCCCTCCTTTTTAAATACCACAGACCCACTTTCATTATCCTATCCTTTATACCCCTTTGTCAGTAGTGATTTCCAGCTCTTTACCAGTTTGCAACATTATAGTGTTTTATGTCCTTTTGGGTTGAGTTTAGATTACCTTGGAAAAATTCCAGCAAAGGCTCTTGTAGATGCTTGTTGTTTGGCTACGTGTGAAATTTGTGTTTCCAACATTTTATGTTGAGTAGCCATGGCATCAACCTTAGCCGCTAGATGCCTTATAATTTCATTGACGTGGATATTCTGATTTTTAAAGTCCACATTTTTTCAGGTTTGGATCATGATAATATTCTCCATCATTGCCTATAGGTTTGACTTTTGGGGAGAGTAGGGACACCTATATGGCCATGAAATTCGAGTGGAAGAGCAGGTGGTACGGGTGTGGCAGCAAACATATGATTGTTGTTCTTATAGGAGAAATTTGGATGATTTCTCCAACCAGGATTATAAGTGTTGGAGTATGAGTTCCCTTGTTGGGCATGGTTTACCTGGTTAAGAAATGGCTCGGTTAATAATTGGCACTCAGCACTAATGTGTCCAAGGACACCACAAATATCGCAACTGAGGGTTACACTGGTTGTACTACCCGCATGAGTGATACGCAAGTTATCTAGCTTACGGTATAGCGCATCCACTTTTACGTTCATGTGGCCGAAGTTACTAACTTCATACAATCTGCCTTTTAGTTGATTTTTCTCTACGGGAATGCTTTCGCTCCTCCACTGGTAATGATTCTGAGCTATATCTTCTCTTATCGTGTATGTGTCTTTGAATAAATTATTCATGAGAACCCCTCCTGTAGCGACATCTATGTTCATTCTCGTATTGTAGAGTAGACCATTGTAGAAGGTGTGAATTATAAGCCACTTCTCTAATCCGTGATGTGGCCATGCTCTCATTAGCTCTTTAAACCGCTCCCATTTTTCACAGAGCAATTCCATCTTTTTCTTCCTAAAGCAGGAAATCTGGTTCCTAAGTTTTGTCGTCTTACTCGGCGGGAAATATCTAGTGAGGAACGCTTTCTTAAGCTCATTCCATGTTGTAATGGATATGACATGAGGGATTGTATCCATGATTTGGTTCTGTCCCTAAGAGAGAATGAGAATAAACATAGTCTAATGGCTTCAAGATAGACACCATTGCTCTTAAGCGTATCAATAAATTGCACAAAGATAGAGAGGTACAAGTTAGGGACCTCAGTCGCGTTTCTAGAAAAATGGTCCTGTTGCACAATTTGTAGCAAATATGGTTTTAACTTGAAATTATTCTCTGCTACAGCGGGTACAACAATGCTTGAATATGGCTCCTCCTCTGAGGGCATAGCGAAATCTTTAAACGACCTTGATCACTCTCCGCCATCTCTTTTTGAATTTTCTATAATCAAGTCTTACATAAAGGTAGCGCTTGATTTTTTCAATCGAATGGGTGAGATTCTAGGTAATTTGGGTTCTTCACATACAATCGAAAGTGGAGAAAAATTTAATAAAAATAGAAAATCTGCCTTAGTTTATAGTGCGAAACAACCGAATTACGATATTAAAAAATTTGGTCCCCAAAAACGGCGCCAAAAACTTGATAGGCCGCAAGTATACGGCTATATCAATGTAGTATATAAGATATCATTTCTACAAAGATCAAATGACAAGTACCGTTATCTATTGATTCTATGTCTATTTAAGGCTTATATGAAAACTTGCTTTTTGTATGAAATTAAAAATAATGAATTTAATTCAATAATAAAATAAAGAGACCGAAACAATGATTTCCATCTAAATAAGTTGCTCATACGAATCGCAACACCTGATCATAATAAGAATTATAATTTTGTAGAAAACGTTGAATTAGTGGTAACACCCACTTTCATCGGCGTGTTACTGGATTTTAAACCCGCAAAGTACCAGTTTTTGTAGTTTTAATTTTAAGTTTAAAAATATTTTACAAATTATAAGTAACTTCTCGATTAATTTAGATATGTTTTCACAATCTCTAAATCAACAGTTTGAATTCCTAAGTTGGACACCGTTTGCACGCTTTGGGCGCATAAATGATATCTTGGCGCTCCTAATTTCGTAGCGAGTATTATTTTCTTCATTTTAAAATACTGAAATATCAAACAAAAACTTATGCATTCTCTCCATAATTTCTGATCCGTTTTCTCATGGCTCTAAAAAACTATCGTTCAAATTCCTACATCAGATACCATTTGAAGGTGAGAAAAATACACAAGAAGGGGGTTGAATTTTGTTTTCAATTTCTTTTAATTTTGCATCTGATCAGAGTTCAGAATCTGAACTGGTGTTCAGATTCTGTTTATACTTAGCAAGCAAATAAATAAAAATAGAAGACACAAAGATTTATACTGGTTTCCATCCAACTGAGAGTAGTCCAGTCCCTTTGCTTCACAAGAGATTTTCACTATAACCAAATCATGATTACAATCGCTTTTGCATTCTGCATAAGAATTTTACACAGCTCAGACCCTAGGTCCGAGACTTCCTGCATAAGTCCTCCAGACTCAAGACTTCTGCTCCAAGTCCCATGAAATGAGCCTCCTTACTTAAACCCCTCAGATTCAAGACTTACTGCTCCAATTTCATGTACCGAGCCAACCTGCTCAAGCCATACTAGCCCAAGACTTCTTGCTTAAACCCCTCAGATTCAAGACTTCTTGCCCAATCAATCCACTTGATTAAGTCTTTCATTACTCAAGCACATAGCATGAGACTTATAGGGCTCAAGCATCTTGGCGAGAGACTTCCTTGCTTGTATCCCAATGATATAAGACTTCTGCTCAATCAATACACTTGATTAAGACTTTCAGTGCTCAAGCACATAGCAAGAGACTTACATGGCTCAAGCATCTTTGTGAGAGACTTATTCTAAACTACTAAACAAGTTCAGCAGAATAGAGAACAAGGTGTACTTGATACTAATATCAGAGGTACGGGAAATCAGCATTAACAAAGACCTAAAGCTCTTAAGATTTCTAAGATATTCAATGTGTAAGAAATTTTAAGGCTTTTATAATTACAACCTATAACAGAAAATCCACAACAACTATTGAGTTAATAATTGCTGATCTTGTTACACCATCTTCTGGTCAATCCTTGTTAAAGATTCAGTTTGAACCTTCAGCCACTTATATAGCAGTTGTAAAAGACTAGTTGTTGCATGAGATAAATTGATCAGTGTCTTTGCCTTACTCCAGACATCACTTAGCAAATGTTTTTCAGATTCTACATCACCAGAAGCTAGCAATTCAGCCTCTCTTAAGTGTGCCTTTATATATCAGATTATGTATCAAATATTTACAAGTATTAGAACCTGCATACAAGAAACACACATCAAATAAAACCATTGTTCTTTAAATACTTTGTTATCATCAAAACCCAAGGAATATATGTCATGAACAAATCTTGTTCTAACAATCTCTCCCTTTTTGATGATGAAAAACATAAGTATTTAATAGAAAAATGTTGGGAAGTTATAATTTTCTTTGCAACATCAGAGTATGAGGTTTGTAAGCTCCCCTTGAGTCTAATAGTCCAAAATTGAGTTCTTTTACCCACCCTAAGTACTACTTTCAAGAAAAATTAATTTAGTTTTCTTGGTAACATCAGAGTCTGAAGTTTGTAAGCTCCCTCTTAGTTCTATATTTAAGAAAACCAAAAATAATATTTTAACTTCCTTGGAAACAACAAAATACGAGGTTTGTAAGCTCCTTCTGCGTCTGATAGGCTAAGGTTGAGGTTTGTAAGCTCCTCATTGGTTCTATGTACAAGAAAGTTAAAATGTGTCGCCCGGGCAAGATAACCATAATAGCAGAAATTTAAATAAAAGAATTATAAATGACCATTATGTACAACCTAAATAGGTTCAATGGGTTCAGTTTCTAATTAAATACTTACTATCATTGCTTTCCCTTTTGTTACATCAAAATGAATAAAAAAGAGAAATAAAAAGAATTACAGTTATAAATGCATAACAAACCATCATTACAAGATCAGTTACCAAGAATTTGAAAAACAATCAAGTAACAAGGGTCATTAAGGATTGTGCAATGCAGTTATTGGTCATAACAGTCCACAAAATCGAGAAGGATTCTTATTCCATCGATTAGGATAATCATAAGTCATTATAAAAGTAGCCAAAACCTAATTCATTTTCTTCAACATCTACAAGAGTCATGGAGTCATCAGCTAAGAGCAACAAAGCTTCTGTAGTGACAAAAATCATACAGAACTCTACAAGCCTGAATGTACATAACCTTCAGAAACGAGTAGTTTTTGAGTCATCCACTACTGGGCATGTGCCCTTTATAAAGATTACTTCAAACAAAGCTATGTCAGCAGTTCCTCAATAACCTACAGAAGTAGGTTCTTCAGTTCATGAGATGAAGCCTAGAAATAAATCTATGAAGAGGTCTAGGAGAAGAAGGTTCAACAAGAGATTTTTCCATTATGTTATCCCAGAAGCAGACGAGGAAGATATTGATGAGGATGAACCAGAAGTTGACTATGACTACTACTGCTCCTACAAGGAAAATAATGACTTATATAGGAATATATTCTAAGAACATTCACTTCCTTTTGTAAAACTCTTTTTGTAATCCTTTTGCTAGATTAATGAAGGTTTTTTTGACCAATTTTTATTTATTTACATTTGCATGCACATAACCACTTAACTCACATTTTGATTTTCTAGTAAAACATTAATGAAGTAATACTGACACCAGAAGCAACAGTTAAATGTGTTAACTATAATACTTACTATTGTTAAAAGGAATCTTAATAGGCCAGACTGTTAGATAACTTTTCCAAGATTCATCATTAAAACATTGATTTGACTTAATCAATATTAAAATAACGGATACTCAAGACAATGAATGTAACAAGCCTATAAAAACTCATAGTAGACTCTCTCCCTTAATCACTTAATCTTTAGAACACTAAGATGTATAAACAAAAATAAATCTAGGTTCCAAAGAGATGTTTCAGAAAGGCAGCCATACTGAATGCAGCAACTCAAGCAACCAAAGTCAAAACAGCACCTGAAGGATCTACTAGCAAGCAGGTGACTTCTCAAGCGCACACCTCTTCAGCATCCTTTGTGAAGACTCTCAGAAGAATAAGAACTTCAGAGTCCAAACACAGAAACCATCTGAGAAATCTGTCTTTGGAGTTTGCTAAGGAAGAATGGCAAGATTATTTGGATAATCTAGACATGTCAGATGATCCTAGGGAATACCTTAGGGCAAATCCAATAGACTAGAAACTCTAAATAATTTGTAATACCTTCCAGTTTATTAATGAGAATTGTTGCACGTTTTGAGTTCTTAATCCTATTTCTTTAATCCTTTAGAACAACAATAAATATATAAATAACAGTTTAAACTGCACAACATCATGAATAAGCATGAATTATTAATAAGGTTACTTAATACAAAGGTTCTTACAATTACATAGCGTAACTATGTAGAAATCTAACATCAAAATATTTCATAGATAGCTTTAAACTTGTCTCTCTAGATTTTAGATGAATCAGCCTCTGAACTTATGATAAATCCCTATTGAATAAGTAATTCTGAAATAACTCGTCCATAAGGAATGAAGAAAATCTTTCCCTTGTGAAAGGAAGAAATAGTCCTCTTTAAATAGTCAAACATAACTTAAGGAAGATCAATCTGTAAGTCTGAATTGAGAAGTAGTAGCATATTTTTTTCAATAGGGTCCACAAGGTCTAAATCCTTATCCTTAGGCAACAGGTTTAAATTTAGAATCTGATTCCAAATAACTAGATTAGGACGAAGATTTGAGACCACTAATGTATTAGATGGATCTACAAAGATACACCAAGTAGGAAGATAGTGTTCCCAAATAAGAGTTCATGGAATTTCTCCAATTTCATCACAATTGATCACATTAGCATTTTCTTTAGAGGTTACTATTATAGAAACACCAGTTACGTTAGAAAGAATAACACACTCAGAATTTAGCTTAACAATGGAGGCATTAATCCAAAACACTTTGACAAGATCTGGATAAGTGAAACCACAGAGCATCTCAAAGTATCCATTTCATCTTTGTTCAGACACAGTCTTCCAGAAGTTAAAACCCAATATAAGCAACTCATCAAAACCCACAAACTTTTCATTGATGACAACTAGTTGATTTAACGAAGAATTGACTAGGAAACTCATCTCAAGTTTGGCTTGATCAGAACACAACCAAAGAGAAAATAAAAAGAAAAAGAACTGAACAAGATTCTATAAGAATAAGAATCTTGTTAGAAAAAGGACACAAAATAATGTTTCTAAAGATAGGGGATAGAGACAACAAATATATAAAAAGAAAGCATCATTACCCAAAGGTTCTCATCCAGCAGATCTCCTGAATCCACTAGATGATTCTCAAACTTATGAAATTTAAGTAATATAAGATTTTTGAAAAACCTTTTACTTAAACTGCTTAATCAGAAGCAAATAATCTTCTTCTGAATCTTATAATCTGACAATTTTCAGAAGCTATCATCCATCAGAGTCTAGTAGATCTAGACTAAGAGAGATATCTTCTGTCAGTCATTAGTCTCCAAGATTCTTTTCAAAACAAAAATTTCCTCTTGAAACAATAGTCATGAGTGATTAAAGAATATTGAATGGTTCCCTTTGACAGCTAACAAGTAGCAGTAACATCACAAAAAGTGAGGAAATTGTTTCCATAAATATGATAGTCATCTAGCTTAAAAAAATATTTAGTATAGATAAATACAACATAGTTTCTTCTTAAAGATTTCTGAAGATTCTTTCAATTAAAGAACTTTTCTAGAAATCTAGTGGAGACTTTATATTAACAAATACACAAACATCTCATTGAATCAAGAGATAGGCTAGAAAAGAACATAACCATTTTTTTTTGTTTTCTCGGTCAGACTCGTATCAGTATTAAGACTTAACCATAGAGTCTGAACACCACTTTGAGTGGATTTTGATTCAATGGATATTAAACCATTGAATCCACTTCTCCCACCAAACTCAGTACCTCTAGTACTTGAGTCTGGGATGTAGGTTTTTCTTCCATCAAATGTTGTAAACAACCTTTGATAAATGCCA
The DNA here is from genome assembly GCA_022829125.1 of Lathyrus tuberosus. Classification (NCBI taxonomy): domain Eukaryota; kingdom Viridiplantae; phylum Streptophyta; class Magnoliopsida; order Fabales; family Fabaceae; genus Lathyrus; species Lathyrus tuberosus. The sequence goes on along the minus strand of JALAZF010000082.1, from coordinate 15,833,585 downwards.
TGGAATAAGCCAATGCTCCTTTCCTCGATATCTGCAGCAACTACATTGAATGATGATACTCATATTTCTACGAGACCATACATAAATGTCCAAACAGGCTTTCCTTCGCCTTATGCCACATTCTGATAGCAGTACCATGATTCATTTCAGAGTATCAGTCTAGAATAAATCATAATATGAACAAGATCTTGTTCTCAGCAGAATCATTAATTTCATTGTCTTGACTTAAGACTTTGAGATCTTTGATAAGCAAAGAACCAGATGATGTTACCTATCAGAGAATGGCATAAAATAAATTAAAGCACAATCATCTAATTACTTGCAGAACACGAATAAGAATTACAGGTTTCTCATAGACTTATCCTTTAATACAAATTCCATGATGACCCTCAATCAAGGAGCAATGAAGTCTCTCAAGATATCACCTTAAAGAACAGACTCCTTATTATCAAATATTAAAGCAAAATGGATTTGACATAATATCTTTCTCTTCAATACTTGATTTTTATTTTAGGACTCAGATGCGTCTTTAGAAGCAGTAATGACTGGCAGAGCCAGATTACTCTTTCATCTAAATCCTGCATTAATGTTAGCTTCAAAAGAATATGCAGTGAAACCTTCTGACATTAGGTACTGATAGTGTTTCTCCTTGCTTTCAGATTTAGGAAATCAGCCGAAATACTAATATTTCAAAAGCTTTTGAAGTTACTCTTCTATCATCAGATCTCATTTCACTCAGCCAATTAAAGAAGTCTTTTGATTTGGAAGGTTAATTCCTCATCATCAAACATTCCATAGGAAGTATCCTTCAATAGAATTTACAAAAGATAATCTGATAGATAGCTTTTCAACATCTAATTCCATTTTTTTTAAGATTGTATGACAGAACAACAGAGCAAAGTACATTCAACTTGTATAACTTCTTGAATAACTGTTACCTTAGGTTTGAATCTAGAATAATCTTATCAGAATTTGCTTGGAGAGATTAGATGAAGTGTAACCGGACAAGCTTCAAAACTTATTCCCACAAATCTGAGCACAAGAATTCATGGATAGTCCGAGCATCCGACATATCAATGATGCTGACATACTCAGAAGTGAGATAGAGCACCAACCATGATACAACTACCTCTGAAGATATTCAATAAGCTTCTTCTGAGCCGGTGGTAGAGATTTTCAAACAATGATCATGTCTACACCATCAACTTATATAGTAATACCTTTCTCAAGGATATTCCATAGACCTTCATCATAACCCTTTATCAAGATCAATGAGTTAAAAATATATTTTGCTTTTCCATCATTTAAATTCAGTGGAATCATCCTTTGAATATGGTTGGAAAAACACTATGATATTTTTCATGTGGCACTTGATTCCTTATTGAAGGAAAGTCTTTAACAGACATATTTTTCTTATTGGATCATTATCTGCGCCACTGTTAAGTGTTAAACACAGACCATGAGAGTAGTCTATTCCCCTTGCTTCACAAGAGATTTTCACTATAACCAAATCATGATTACAATCGCTTATGCATTCTGCATAAGACTTTTACACTGCTTATACCCTAGGTATGAGACTTCCCGCTTAAGTCCTCCAGACTAAAGACTTCTGCTCCAAGTCCCATGAAACGTGCCTCTTTGCTTAAACCCCTCAGATTCAAGACTTACTGCTCCCAATTTCATGTACCAAGCCAATATACTCAAGCCACACTGGCCCAAGACTTCTTGCTTAAACCCCTCAGATTCAAGACTTCTTACTCAATCAATCCACTTGATTAAGTCTTTCATTGCTTAAGCACATAGCACGAGACTTACATGGCTCAAGCATCTTGGCGAGAGACTTCCTTGCTTGTATCTCAATGATATAAGACTTCAGCTCAATCAATACACTTGATTACGACTTTGAAAGCTCAAGCACATAGCAAGAGACTTACATGGCTCAAGCATCTTGGCGAGAGGCTTAATCTAAAATGCTAAACAAGCTCAGCAGAATAGAGAACAAGATGTACTTGATACTAATATCAGAGGTACGGGAAATAACCATTAACAAAGACCTAAAGCTCTTAAGACTTCTAAGATATTTAATGTGTAAGAAATCTTATGGCTTTTACAATTACACCTACAATAGAAAATCTTCATAAACTATTGAGTTGATAATTATTGATCTTGTTACACCATTTTCTGGTCAATCCTTGTTAAAGATTCAGTTTGAACCTTCAGCCACTTATATAGCAGTTGCAGCAGACTACTGTTGGATGAGATAACTTGATCAGTGTCCTTGCCTTACTCCATAGTACAAGAGCCGTTGAAATTAGATACACCAAAAGATCTTGATTCATTTTGTAACATGTTTAACTGTTGTGTCTTCAAGAAGATTTTGTACTTTAGAGTCGTTGGAGAGGATATCCGTAAAGCATGGCAACCTTTCTTGAGCCTTGTGAACTCAAACTCCAGCTGGCAAACTGATTTGACAATGTAGCTTGCTTTATGCAGTACAGACATTTTTAGCTTTATCATTAACTCTGAACGATATCAGAAGCCAAATTACATTCACCAAGTGTAGAGATAATTATGTTACTTCTTCTGATGCTGAGACTTTCAGCTTCAGAGTCTACGCCAAACATCACTTAGCAAGTGTTCTTCAGATTCTGCATCACCAAAAGCTAGCAATTCAGCTTCTCTCAAGTGTGCCTTTATATATCAGATTATGTATCTAATATTTAAAAGTATTAGAACCTGCATACAAGAAACGCACATTAAATAAAACCAATGTTCTTTAAATACTTTGTTGTCATCAAAACCCAAGAAATATATGTCATGAACAAATCTTATTCTAACACCATATTCACCCCTTCAATGCGTAAATGGTATCTTGGCGTTTCTACTTTCACAAAAAAAATATTCATTCTCGTTATAATTGACATTTACCCAATTTGTACGAGGTTCGTCGGTATGACAGTCCTCGTGTTCCGGACTCTAAATAGACTACTCAAACATTGTAAACAGAAAAATTGTACAAGCATATAAAGAATTCTTAATTAAATGTAGTAAAATGAACCTGTAATAAGAAGGTAAAATAACTCTTGGATTAATTGTTCTCTGAAGAGAGACTTTTCATCCAAGTACAACAACAAGAAGATGAAATTACAGCAACAACAACTTAACAATAATGAAATTGGGCATAAACTAAAACTAACATTTTAAAGTAATCTATAGTAAATTAAAGCTTTGTGTCTATTACATGAGTTATAATAGACTCAGGGGAGAGATAGATTATTGTGTAGGTTAACAATGGTATAACACTTATGCAAAGTGGTTAGAACAGTGTTACATCACCGAGCAAAGTCTGAAGAAGATCAAACAAGAAAAGAAGCAGGCCAGGAAAAATTGGGGTGATTATGGGAGAGCTCACTGGCATTTAAGACCAAGAGGATCACCATCAAAGGAGAAGCAGGTTCAGAGTTCGAGATTGGTGCATCCACCTTAGTGTCAAAAATGCAATAGGTATCATGGTGGCGAGTGCGGGATGAGGACCATGAGATGTTTTTCATGTCAGGAGTGGGGCCACATTTCCAAAAATTGGCCTAAGCAAAAGACTTTAGAAACTTCAGGAAGAGCACACAGGGTGTATACTCTGGATGCAAAGAAGGCAAAAGGCAGCAGTTACTTGATAGGTGATACGTGTTACATGCATGGACAACCCTTATTTGTTATTTTTTATTGTGGAGATACATATTCTTTAATTGTTCTCTATGTGTTGAGAGACTTGGGTTAAAGGTGGTACATTTTCCATCTCCAATGACCATTACCACTGCCGTTGAGGATAGTGTAAAACTAACTAGGTGTGTGAGAATTTGTCTGTTAACGTGAAAAATTGTACCTTCGTGTTTGACCTTATTTTCCTACCTCTCAAGAAGATATATATGATTTTGGGAATGGATTGGATTTCCGCAAATTTAGCCTATATTAGTTGAAAGGAGAAAGCCATCTTTATCCCTAAGGATGCCACGACTCCAGAGCAAGTGATATCTATAGTCCTAAAAAGTACCATTAATATGATTCAATGCCTCTTTTCTAAGGATAAAACCTTCATGATGATGCTCACTATGGATTATGTTGAGAAGAAATAAGTTTCCTCATTCCTTGTAGTGCGTAAGTTTTCATATGTGTTTCCAGAGGACATTATTTCCTTACCTCCTAAAAGGGTAGTGGAGTTCTCTATTGATCTAGTCTCAGGGACATCACCCATGTCTATTGCACCTTATCGCATGTCTCTAGTAGATTTGCGGGAATTGAAGAAGTAATTAGAGGAATTGTTGGAGAAGTATTTTATTCGGCCTAGTATATCTCCTTGGGTTACTCAACTTATTTTGGTGAAGAAATAGTATGGTGGTATGTAGTTGTCGCTACACTAAAAATGACACAGATTCACCATCGAGCTTTATTTATCCCAACGGGGAAGTGAAAACATCGAGAAAACCTCATAAGGGAATGAACTTGGTCTCGCAACCAAATTCGGGTTCGGGAGTCGATTACGAAAGAGGAAGGTGTTAGCACCCCTCACGTCTGTTATACTCAACGGGATCCACTCTTGTTGTTCTAATCAAAGGGTGTGTTCATCTAAAAACTTACTTGCTAAGGGAATGCAAGAATGAATTTACTGGGAAAAAGAAAAGGTTTTTATTATTGAGTTTGTCCGAGTTTTGCAACTCAGTGCCTACGTATCCCAAAGGGAATCAGAGCTCCTTAGTTCTTGTTGAAAAAAGTTTGTTTGTTGTGTGTTTTTTTATGGCCGATGCTTAGTTCCCGTCCTAGCAGTTAGGGACGTTGCCTGTTTGCGATAAAACGGAAGTAGCATGCCCTTTTTGAAAAGGTTTTAAAGGGAAAAAGCCCGAAAGCAAATTGATTTGAATTTGTGAAATGTTTTTGTTAGGAGATGCACCAAATGGTCCCTCAAAGGCTGGGGGTATCTGAACACATTCTCCTTTAGTTTTTTGAAATTTATAACATGTACCATTAAGTATTTTGAATTTTTGGTTAAGAAAAGTGGTTTTTGTTTTAAGGGAAACATAAAATCTACCATAATACTATCACACTAGTGGGACCTAAAGTTAAGATTGAAGGGAATGTCTAACCTAAGTTTTGTTATGCAAGAATGGTCCTAATGTTGAGATCAAAGGGAATCTTAGCTAATGTTGTCATGCTTAGAAGGGAGAGCCTAATATCTAATTTTGATTCAGATTAATCAGAGACTAAATTGAATCAAAATGTCCAAAGGGATCATGTGAATCATAACCAACAACCATCACAATACCATTTAAATATCACAGACAAAGCTTATCAGGATCAATAGAAGTTTTAATCCACACGGGAAAACAAAATTAGAAATTTAACATCAATAGTCAATCATGATTATATTAATCAAACCCTCCCAATATTTAATCAAATTTAACCCCAACATAAGATTACAATTAACGTCAATGTTAAAATCCAAATTCAATCCCCGTTAAGATCGAAACTTAAATAAAAAACTAAAATTAATGCCAAAGTAGAATAGATCAAGATTAATTATGTTTCCAATAAAAAAAAATAACTTCATTAAATCAAGAATCCAATAAGAGAAAAAAAAAATAAAATCTAAAGAACTAGAAAAAAAAAGGTGGTGGTAAGATAAAAAGCACTCGGGCTTAAAGACAAGCCCATGACCAAACCAAAGATGGTGTTAAACATTACATGGGCTCACGTGTTGCGGATTTGATTTGAAAAAAATGGTGTTTTCCTTCTCTGCGTGTCGTGTATGAGTTGTAGCTTCAAGTTGTCGTTGCTTTCATTTCAAATCGTGTTTTTCTTTTTCAATTCGTACCTTCCCCCTTGTTGTGTGTTGTCTATCGTTCTTCTGCCCCTTTTATGGACTTTGTGGAATTAAATTTCCAATCTCCAAATTAAATACGAGATTAAGCTGCTGATTTTTGATTTGGAAATATTAATTTCTGTGACCGACGGTTTTATAATTGTGTGATTGATTTCATGAATATTTGATTTCCTGCACTTGATGAATGATGGTGAATTTGTTTCCATTTTCGAAAAGATGGTAACCGCACTTCTAATTTTCCTCTGTGATAAAAACCCTGAGAGTAGAAACAGAGCAGAAGAACAATCCTTTTCAAGATGAATGGAAAAAGAAAATAATGGGGCTGGAATTATTATTATAGAGAAAGAACTGATATTCTGTGCAATTTGATGAGGATTGAAACCTTTGGGAACGTGATAGTTTTCTATATCCCACCATACAGAAATCTTCGCCGTGGTGTATTGAGCCTCCGTGTTCGGTGCTGCTGCTCCAACTCCGCCCATGTTATCTGAATCTGAATCCGATGATCTCCGATCTTGATTCAAGGAGTTCAATTTCAAAGATAAAAAATTTGTTCTACTAGATGTAACTGTACAAAACTTAGTTTATATAACTTTATACAGTGAGTTTGTTTTTCACAGTGTGCGACACAAATGTATGCAACTCATTTTATTGTCAACTAGTAACATACGGTGTTATCGCACGGATCTCGTCTGTATTCACACGCTATGTTGTGAAATATCACTTGGCAAATTTGAATTCTTTTTTTCAAATTCTAAATATTAATAGAATTAAAAATATAGAACACTATAATGCAACAAATTTAATAAATAGAATCAAATGATATATTAAAAACTAGTCGAATACACGTGCTCCCGCACGGGTAAATCTTACATGTATATAAGAACATATATAGAATGATCAATGACAAAAAAATTATGGAAGATGCACAAATTATGTAGATGTAAAATACACAGTATGAAAAAAGTTGGAAATTTGAATACAAAAGTCTAATATAATTACAATGATAAAAAGAAATAAGTGCAACACCAAGTTGTTATACACCCAAAAAACAAAAATGCTTCAAAAGTGAGATTCGTCTGAAAGTATGCTTCAAGGATACTACCTGAAAACCAATGCAAAAAAATGAAGTCACATACAATTAATGTAAACAAAATTAGATATACAGTTTTGATAGAAAGAAATATAAATGTTATACCTATCATATATTGTGAAAAACCTCCTTGAAAACAACGTTAGTGGTACATGATGAAGCGATCTTGTCTTTATCATGAATCAAAATTTTCAGACCTTCTTTACTTTTAACACGAGACAATGCCATATATAATTGACCATGACTAAAAACATCCTTTGGCAGATATAATCCAACATTGTTTAATGACTGCCCTTGAGATTTGTTTATTGTCATAGCAAAAGATACAATAATGGGAAATTGTCTCCTAACCAATTTAAATGGCCATGGAGATTGTGATGGAGACAAAGACATTCTAGGAATATATATAGTATTATCGATATTTTTTCCTGAAATGATTTTGGCTTCAATGACATGATTAGCAAACCTTGTTACAGTGAGCCTTGTACCATTGCATAATCCTTCAGAGTGATCTAGGTTCCGCATCAGCATAATAGTGGAACCAATCTTCAACTTAATTAAATGATTTGGCAATCCAGAAGTTTTCAATGCATTTAGGAATTCAGGAGTCAGGTGCTCAAATGCATCAAAATCAGTACCTACAGATCTATCAATAGAATCACTACTGAAGTATTCCTTTTCCTCTCCTAATAAATGAAAACAAAAGACAAATGTCATAACAATTTTAATAGAAAGTCGGGTAAAGTAGTATGATTAAATAAATTGAACAACATGTGTAATACCTGGAAGAAGATTTGTGATGTATTGGTTAATATCATCGACAACTTCAATTGTTGATGCCAAAATTGCACGACTTTGAAGAAAGGTGGGATCATGGTAGTTCTGAATTAGATTGGGATAAGTACTCTCAACAATGGCCTCAATGGGATTAATAAAATTAGAAATAAGGAACTCGTCTGGAATTGAGATGTTAACATAACCATCATTAGGCTCAGACAAGGTACCATCTCCAATTTGCAATATCCACTCAGAAAATAAGCGAACTTCCTCTTGATTAGAAGTTGTTGCACCACTTTGAAGACGCATGTTTTTTGTAAGCTTGAGGACTCTACATTGATCCCAAATGTAGGAAGCATTAATTGTCGCATGAATAATATCAGATCTACCACCTCTTGGGACAACCGGGAGTATTTGTCTAAAATCACCACCAAAAACCACAACTTTGCCTCCAAATAGATTCTTAGCAGCATGAGGGATTTCACTCATAATATCTTTCAAAGATTTATCTAGAGCCTCAAAGCAAAACTTGTTAGCCATCGGAGCCTCATCCCAAATAATAAGATCTGTTAATTTTAATCGGTTAGCAAGGTCATCCTTTTTGTCAATGTTGCATATTGAGGATTCCAAGGTAGGGACAGGAATCTTAAACCTAGAATGAGCTATTCTTCCACCAGGCAACAATAAACTTGCAATCCCACTTGAGGCAACAGGCAAAACAATTTTGCGTTTAGCACGAAGTGCTGCCGCCAAAGTGTTCTACATAAAAGTTTTACATGTTCCACCATAGCCATATAAAAAAATACTCCACCATTCTGTTTTTCTACTGCATCCATGATTTGTGAATAAATTTGTTTTTGTTCACCTACACACAATAATTAATGTGAAGTTAATAGAAATTGAAACCAAGACAAAAAGAAAAAAAGAATAATAAAAATTGCAAATGTTATGATTAATATATATATATATTAAATTACAATTTTATGAATCTAAAGAAAAAAAATAGGAACATTAGTATCACATGAAATCTGGCATTAATTAAACAGTGGTATCCAAACACATAAGAAATGGTGGCATCCGCTTTGTTTTCGTATCCAAACAATATTAAACATGATGGCATTAAAGACATGTAAATGGCGTGTTATTCTAGCATTAAAGACATGCTGACAATGAATTAAAGACATGCCAAGCAATAAATACAGTAGCATATATTCTGATGAGATTCTTCAATTAAAACCACACAAAATCATAATAGTGCGTTAGATTCCATGCATGATGCGCAAATACACGGCCATTAATGAAACATGATGTATTTAATTGAATCTTGGCAATTATTGTAGTAGTATCTAAGAATTTCCTCATATGAAATTAATTGCATACAAATAGAAATATATGATAGAAGCAGGCCTAATATTAATGGTGCTATAATAGAAACCATTTATAACTAAAAATTGCCAACGTTATTGCATGCATGGTTCAGACATGGCTAATAATAAATTTATTCATAAATCATAAGATGTTCTTATAAAAAAATGACAAAATGAAATAGTTGACAATCCATTAATGGTTTATCTAATTCATTAAGTAAGTATATTATAAGCCATGACAGTATAAAAAAGTCATAATTTATACATGTAAAAAGATGGCAGATATACCTGTAAGAGATGAGAATAAATTATCAAAAATTTGTTTCTGCAAAATAGGATCATATTGCCTCTCCTCATAAACCAGCCGATTACCAATAAAAGATTTTACAAAGTTGTTTGGATATGGCATTGGCTTGAAGTCCTTTAAAGTCTTGTTGTTTTTTTTGTAATTGAGTTTCTATTGCAATAAGAGTCAGTTCTTTGATTTCCTCATCACTAAGCGTTAATCCTACAGTATCATCAGGCCAAATAACAATAAGTTAAAATATTTCTTGAATAACATAAGATAAAAAATAATTTAGGCATAAATTTTGTACCTGGATTTCTTGTCAAAACACGTTGCGCATAAAGAATACCATCGGATAAGTACTGCCATGTTTTATTCCAAACATATTCTGGTCTATTCATTGAAGAAGATAACAACATAGTGACAAAAAGTTTCCTTAAAAAAACACCAGAACCCCAAAGATGTGCTTCTTTTAAAGCTTCAATAAATTCTCTATCATCTTATAGAAATCCCATAGCAAAGCATGCTTCTCTAAAAGTCTTATGTTGGAAACCATCAATCTTTTTAATGTCATCATAACTTATAGGTCCCTTTTTGACAGTCAACATCATACGTAAATAATACAGTTCACCTGTGCTTTGAGGAACCCAAAGCAGATGACCAATAGTGTAACCTCTTTTTCTTGGTTTCCAACTTCTGCTTCTTTTGCGGTAGACAAATCTAGAGACAAAGTCACCATAGGTTAACAACCTAGCATCATCATATGTTTTGTTGGCCTCAAACCATGCTGTAAACATAGATTCGGTAACACTTGGCTTAAGTAAAACATTTCCAATTTGATCAAAGTCTTTGTAGTAAACTGAATTCTCTCATTCCATGTGAAAAAACAATCTCTCAACGGCTGGCTTCCTACCGTGTATAGAATATGAAAAAATCCTCCAACATGCCTCACTTGGGGAGATGTAACGACAATCCAGATATTGCTTGATTTCATCAATGTTCTTCTTATGACCAATTGTATTGTCATCAGAAGATTGCAAAACAGCAGAAATTCTATCAGATCCTTTGTTGATATACTTGAATAAGTACTTAATAGAAGTACTCTGATTGCACCATTCCATGTTGATGTGTGCTTCATACTTCAACAATAAACTTAGGTTGTGAGGAACTACATGTCCGCTGTGAAGGATAATTCCATTTTTATCAATCGTGTGTCCATTATCTCTTCTCCTATAAACAGGATAGCCATCTTGATCAACTATAGTTGTTGGTTGGAACTTTTTGGGGTAATACTTGGAGCATTTGCCATTTTTCATGCAAGGCGATCTAAGATTTGCCAAACCACAAGAACCATGAACCATATGAGTTTTAACCAAATTGTAAAGCTTAGGATCCTTGATTGGGTTGGGCACTTCAGCATTAATTATTCTGTCAATATCTTCAGGTCCTGGATACTTGTTAGAAGGATGCAAAAAAAGTAATATATGTGCATGTGGCAACCCTCTCTTTTGGAACTGAATGGTGTACATATGTAAAAATGTAGAGAAAATTAATTAGTAAGTTATAGTAATAGCAAATTAATAGAAAAGTAAGTGTGACAAATAATAACTTACATGCAAGAACTTTGCCTAACACACCCTTCTTTGTCAAATCGGATAGTAGCTGATCAAACTTAATCTTGAAAACTCTTGAAATGACATCAGGACGATCTTGTGGTTTCAAATGAAGAGGTCTTAGTAATCTTTGTATTTCAGGCCAATTAGGGTTGCAAGTGAATGTTATAAACAAATCAGGAAATCCCACATTGCTACAGATAGCCATTCCATCATAGTACAATTGATCCATAAACCTTCTCCCACCGACATAGGTAGAAGGCAAGACAACTCTCTTTCCTGTGGAAGAACCATGTGTTTCACTTTGATCACCTTCTTCGTTTAGACTTTTGTATTTTGAAACCCTTAGCTTTGGTTGATTTTCTCGGATCCATTGTAATCTTTCAGATTCTAACATTGTGTATCCATCGACCAAAAATTGTTGAAAAAGTCTTCGTGAAGATAACAAAGTTTTTGCCTCGCATGATCTGCTTTGAATGCGAAATGCAAGCCACTCTCTACATGTAAGTCTATTTCTCTTGTTGTCTTGGAAGATGGCTAAGTCTCGATGAGCAATGTTAGGCCTATAACCATCCTCTCCATAAGGGAAAATCAAAGGATATTGATATGCCAAGTAACTTGCATGAAGCTCGTTGATTCTTTGTAATTGTCCTCCCTTGGTTTGCATGATAATATCCCTCATTTCTGCAGTATCAATATCACCAACAACCAAAGTAGCAACTTCAGAAACAGTGGGTTGATTATAGATTCTTCCATCAGTTGTTCTATCAGAAATAAGCCTTAACTTTAAGTTTTGTGTATTTGAATTAAGTAACCAATGTTTGGCCATTTGAAAACTTTTGGCATGAGGGTTATGTTCATATAGCATAGTTGACAACTGTTGGACAATAATTGGATCAATGGTTTTTGGGTTCCTATGTTTAAAAAGGTACATTAATGACATCGTACTTAGGAAAAATGGAAAAACAACATAATAGTAGGAAAAAAAGTTGAAAGTTCCAATAGTATACCTTAAACCATGCATTCTGTTTTGGACCTCATTTTCCGTGTCGAAAATATATAACTGAGCAAACTTAGGTTGGTGACCTTCTGGGGGTAGCAAACTTCCAATTCGATGACAAGATTGACCTTGAATACGAACTGTAGGTGGTCCACTTCCTTGGTTAACATTGTTATCCAACTTTGCACCTGGTGATGTAAATGCAAACATCATGTTGTAGAGGCGAATTTGTTGTTGAAACTTTCTGCTAACTATATTGTCTTCATCAAAGAGGAGACGTGATAGTAACTCAGGTGGTTGTTTAAGTAACGGTAGTTCCACCTTCCCATTGCCACAACATAATGAAAACTTGGGATTAGCTGAATGATGACTTTTGTTCATTCTCTCCTGATACCACATGATGGCTTTATAATACCGACATTCGATAAGAGGATCACCAATGTCGTAATATTCTGTGAAAACGGGCTTAGCGTTATAGGAGAATGATAGTCTTTATATAAAATAATCATGTGTTAAGATAGATACCTTGATTTGTTGCATGAGTATTTCCATTAATTGAAAAAGGTGGTATGAAATCATATATATCGGAACCTGATTCATCTTCAGATTGATGAGCTACAATAGAGGAATTTTTATGGGTTAAAAGTAGTAGGATCGAAATCAAAGAATTGCATATTTGCATGATGTAAATGTAATAGTGGTATTCTTAAATATAATGCTATTGAAATAGTTATCACCCAACTTACTCGTAAATGGGTCATAATCGGATTCGTTTTCTGTGTCGCTAGCAAAATCTGCATTCTCAGTTGGTTCAAAAATAGGCATTATTGGCGTAGCTCTTGGAATGGATACATTATTGGGCACTGCATTTACATTGGTCGCCTCGACAATGGGATGTTGCACTTGAATGGGGGCTTGGCTGTGATGTATAGCATGCCAATACATGAGTATGTTATAAGTTGATAAAATCAGCAGCAATAACACTTACAATATCATTACATTACCAACAAATAATATGTTAAAGAATTAAAAGTTCCATCTCACCTGTGTTGCGATGAGGTTGCAGATATGCGAGATGTCCTATTAAGCATGACATTGTCGAAATGGGGCACTTTGTGTGTAAGATTCCTTGCTAGATTAGGAAGTCCCAAACTTTTTCTTAGACAACCACGTGGTGCTCTCACTGTCTGCGGATTGCTGTTATTGAAAAAAAAAACCAATACACGACATATATTAATGGATGCATAAATCAGAATGTTAATGAGATATAGCGGCAGTGAAGCTAGAGACAAAATGTAGACACAATGTAGACAAAATTCAATTATGAAATTAAACCCCTCGGCTACAAACCTGTGTGGAATTGGATTTCCCGCATCTTTGTCATCAGCTCCAAGATTAAGGTTGACTTTATGAGGTCTTCCGCGGATGCATTTATGTGCCGATAAAGAGCTAGGTCGGAATAAAAATAAAGGTTACAATTAAGCAAGCATTATTAAAAAAATCCAACACATTATTAATCTAACCTTAGAACCAAACATATTAATGTATATTCACCAAAAACACTTACTTTCTTGCAACAGAAGATTCCCCGATTTCGCGAATGGGGTTGAAAGGATATAATTGTGATGGTGGTGTTGTTGACAAATTAGGCTGCAATCTGTTTTCATTATTGTCGAACGTTACGACATTGGTGAATTTTGATAATAGGTTGGTTCCTAAAGTGTGAAGTTTGGAGAAATTCTTGGTAGGATGGAAATGATGTATACTATTGTGAGGCTCGGATCCCAGAACTCGTGCAGTAAGCAATCTACCTTCTTCAACTATTTCCCGAACCGTTTTTTGATTTTGTTGTGAAGGTGTGATTTCAGAAAGTGGAGTTCTTGGTGTTCCGATAATTGGGGTAGGTTGTTGCTTTTGTAACGCGTGTGGTTGCTGAGGTGTATGTCGTAGCCGTTTGGAACGTGAGTTCTTCAAGATTTGTGTCCTGCGTGCCCTTGCTCTTTTAGATGTTGTCAACTTGAAATGTTCTTCCATTGATAATTTGGTTAGTGAGGAATGAATTCAATTCCTGTGAAAACATTCAAAATTCATGTTAATGCATAACCACCATTATAAAGGTATACCAAAAATTCATACTGGAATATCAAACTATGCAGCAAGAAAACAGATTCACAATAAAGTTTCAACTATCCTTGATACTGCGAAATTGGAAGCCATTAGTTCTTCATTACGTAAGCCCAAACAGAATGCAAAGGTTAACATCCAGATTTCATGTAAACTAAAATGACAGATATAGAATGACACGTGCATGTTAAATTTTCATGATAAATTCTGCAAGAAATGAAAGTAAACTTACATTTGAGCGTGAATGACAATATTGAAACAACAAAACAATGTTTATTATGTCATTTTGGTATTTCAAGTGCAGCAAGAATGGCTTGATAATTCTGAGAAGCCTGTACTAAAAAATATTGAAAACCACTTTTAGTATTAAAAAACAATTTACCCAGTAGGCTTCATTATGGCAAACTAATTTAATAATCAAGGGAATAGTTACACATCACAAAATACACAAATCAATTCTTATTGTGTATTCCATGTAGCATGTTAAACTGAAATTATGTATTAGAAATAAGCAACATCCGCAAGTGATGTGTGTACAGTTGGCATTAATTAATTGTAAGATGGAAATAATAATATAATGGTTTATGATAGTACTTGATAATATAAAATATGTGTTTCTTAGGTAGGGTAGGAGAAAAGGTACTTCAAAGTTGGAAGAAGAACCTCCAACATCCGTGTAACCAAGTATGATTTCAAAATATTACAGCAGGATGAATGACAATCAATTAATGTTGAGTTGACCTGCTAAGTTGAATTTATTTCCAAAAAGAATGAGTAACCCAATCTGTCACTTTATTCATTGATGTTTGACGGGTTATTAATGTATGAACTCCATGGCACATGAACCAAAATCTTCTTCAATGATGGTCTGAACTACTTTGACATTGATATAAAAATTATGGTGCAAACTATTTGTATTTATAACTATGCATTAGATGCCCCATTATACACGCACCACAGACACACGGATTTTGGAAGGCTAGATTCTTAAATAATTGATAGAATACCATTATATATGATCATATAACAACTCAATTACACTTGTTTCGTAATCCCCCTCCCAAACAGATCCTAAGAATGTGGCAGTCAGTCCATTATAAAATGGGCTTCCTTATGGTTATCACTGCAGTTGCACGGACAAAGTGTTAATTATATTATTTAAGTAGAAATCTGTTATCACCTTGTAGTACATTTGTACCTTGTTATGCTATTTAAAGTGAAGGTAATCTAAGTGCTTCTCATAGTTTAGTTGAGAGGATCTAAATCCTTAATCCGTTATAAAACCGGCTTCCTTATGGTTACTACATGAACTGATGTGACAGAGAATGTTAATTGTATTCTTTAAGTAGGTGAAATGTCTGACTGATGCTTTTTATCATCTAGTATATGTTCCTTTTTATTATGCAATTACAAAGCGGAGGTAATCTTAGTTGCTGTTTTTAAAAGGAATGAACCACATTCTAATGCCACAATTTGTTGTTGATGCAGTTGAATTTCCTTATTACCGAAAATAGGTCGAGGGAAATTGTTTATCTACTATGTGACAGGTGCAGGTGGAGAGCCTTGATGCCTTGCTCTCTGTGGCTATTCAGTGTGTTTCCTCAAGTCCAGAGGATCGACCCACTATGCACCGAGTGGTCGAGTTGCTCGAATCGGAGGTCGTAACTCCATGCCCAATTTCCTTTGCAAATGATAACATTAGTGCAAAGGAATCATGAAGATATAGATAGTCAACATTTTGATGCAGTAGTAATGATAACATTAATGCAAAGGAATCATGAAGATTAGTGCAAAGGAATCATGAAGATATATTAGTGCAAAGGAATCATGAAGATTAGTGCAAAGGAATCATGAATGATAACATTAGTGCAAAGGAATCATGAAGATATATTAGACTTTTGTAACTCCATGCCATAGTAATTTTAATGCAGTAGTAATGACATCTTATGTCAACATTTTGTGAAAATGGAGGCACACAAGCTGGATTCAAAACAATGAAAATATATAAGAACGAAATTTAAAATTACAAAGATAATGTAGGAATGTTTTGCAAAATACAACAGGCTGGATGTTCAGCATTTCCATATCAAAATAAGCTACAACGTGAAAGCGAAGCAATGTACGGGAACTTCACCAAAACACTACGGTACAAAAAATCTACATCTTTACTAAAGTCATGTATGATTACTCCTTCTTGACGTGCTTGACCTTGTTTGAAGAATGCATTGGGGTAACAACTTCATCCTGAAATGTCTCTTCCAGAGAAATTGGGACTGCAACCCTTTTTGCAGGGGTGTTGCTAGAGCAAGTAGACGGACTACAATCACCAGATGTATTTGTTTGTGGGAGGACAGTAGGTGAATCATCAATATTTTGGCTTGCCTACAAAACACATGTGGGTATATTGAGAGCTAACATAGACATTTAGCAGGATAATGTTACTAATGATGACTCCAAAGGCCTTTATTGAACTTACACTAATAATAGCTTCATGATGAGAATCCTTGGCAGCATCTTTATTTGGAGTCAAAACAGGAATTGAAGAATGCTGTTTACATGTTAGTATTAAAACTGTGAGTAATTGCATAACAAAAAATAAAACTTATACAAACATCATTCACGAATTATATGATAACTTCAAATATATATTGAATATGTTGAACCTCGTTTGGAATCAGAATTGCATTGCATGTGTCATAAAGACCTGGGTCATTTAGTATTGACACAATAGAGAATTGTCCATACAAAGAACTATACTTGATTCTAAATGCAAGTTTCAGGTCCAAAAGCTTATCCAAATGTATTGGATATATTTTCGGGTTATCCTCGCCCGCCTAGAGTGAAAAACAGCATAGGCAGTTAGAAAGTGTTGAAATATAAGGTTAACATATGGAAATAATAAATATATAAGTGAAAATATATTACCTCCTTCATAATGTGTCTCAATTCCGTAGCAGTGAGATTAACATACGGGACACAATCCTTATCCCAAAAGACGAAGCAACCGACATGTTTATCATACTCGACTTCAATCTCTATTTTGTATCTAACCAATGTAAAAATATTTGTATATGTAAATAAAACAACAAAAAAAACAAAGGATTGGGAAGATGGATTTGATTTGGCATACAAACTTTGTTACGGGCTCCACATCTTTAACTCCGCAAACACACTCAAAGTTGTCTACATGCGACTTGATTGAAATCTTGCAGTTTGGGCAGGATTCAAAATACCATCCAAATTTGGAGGCCTTAAATTGTTTAGTTTTGCCAATGGTTGTGGCAAAACATTCCTGCAATTCATGTCGGAATTTGTAAGGCAGGTTAAGCCAAAATGTGTAAACGATTTAGTCAAAGAAACAACAAAATACCTTTCCGAAATCACTGATTTGACGAATACTCTTGACCTCGCTCGGCTTTGTCCAGTTTTTATTTCCAGTTTGTACATATGTTTCCGATGTTTGTGTCATAGAAGCAGACATTGTAGCCGAAGGTTGTTTTGCTAGTAATCTGTTTCAAATACATGACAACAAAATGGAAGATATGACATTTGCACGAATAGTTAAAAAAAATAATCAAATACATGACAACAAAATGGAAAATATGACTTTTGCAGGAATAGTTAAAAAAAATAATCAATGAAATATTGTTACTGAGAAAGTTAGTTTAGCTCAAGTTACTGAAGTGTTATTTATGTTCCAACTTATTGAGTATGATAAAATGTTATTTTGAAGCTTGCATAATAATTTTATTGATTAATGATTTAGTTCTATCTTAGGTCCATAAGTTCTGCTAGAAAGGTTGCCAGAAATTCCTAACTGATTACTGCCTAAAGTTGTTTTCTCCAACTTCCATTGAAAGCACTTAACTTTTGTATCGTATGTTTAGATAAGCTAAGCACTTATTAAAGTTGCAGCCTTTTTTTAATCTATGCCTTCTAAATTGCTTGTTGACATTCCTAATTCAGTTAGATTAACTTATTATTTGAATTTTATTTCAAAAAGTTTACAACTGACTAAAAGCACAATAAAATAGAAATCAGGTAAGGAATTATTTGAGGGATGCAAAATCAAGGACTTGAGCTAACACAAGTAGTGCAATATGTGTATAATGCAAACTGTGAAAGAAAATGTCATACTTGGATTTAAAAGCATGAACTTGCGGATGGTCTAAGTTTATGTGTAGGCGCGAACCATTCCATGCGTTTGATAGGGATGGTAATCCAGAAGCTGGGATACACATGCAGTATATGTAGTTAGATATTAGAATGAAATTGCAAAATAAAAACAGAGTTGTGTTAAGTGTACATCTTGGCGAACCTTGATTTTGCTTACACCATGTATGTGTCAAAACAATTAGTGTTGGATAATGAGAATTGTCAGCATTGATGTAGGTACCAAATTGTTTTGAGAAATCATCCCATAACGCGAGCTCAATAACATTTCCAACTTCATCGCGCAGAGTAAGGTTGACACATGATTTCTTACCGCCACCACCCATTTGAGTTTTGACTACATCTTATAGAACACCAACAACATCTAAAGATAACTCAATGGTTAAGTTCCAAAGTTACATTAGAATCATACAAAGTTACAAAGAAATAGGAAAATTTACCATATAACAGATCTATGGCGAATTTTCCACTAAGAAAATCGATAATAGGCTTAAATTTGAATTGATGTGGCGGTATTGCGGGTAATGCCATTCGCGCAATAGTGGTTCCTCCATTGAATACGAGTTTCAGCTGGTTGGGGCATACTTTGAAAGTGCCGTTGTTATCCATTGGCTCTCCATTGTATAAACAATACGTTTCATGCTCGGTTAGTTGTTCTATCCAATCTTTATACTCTCGGTTCCGAGTTGTAACGTGGATTCGATCTCCCTGCAAGAATGCTGTTGGTTAAACAACATGAAAGTAAAACATAAATCAACTCATGGCGATCCGTTACCTTTGAATCTTGTATGACCATTTCAACATGTTGCAAACCACTTTTCTCCTTGACAACCCATAGGTCAACAACTCGAATCAACATTTTCCAAACCTGATTTCCTTTCACCAAATCCTTAATGAGAATCGGTGGCCTTGACATCTTGGTTGCAAGCCTGTACAAAAAAGAAGAAACGGCCATACGAAGAACTTTTAGATGGAATAAGATGACACAAAAAAATGTCAAAAAACTGTAAGATTAAATACAAAAATGTGACATGTCTAAAAACATTGATCCAATGATACCATATACTGTAAAATGTCTAAAAACTTAAGATGTCTTAAAAAAATGTCATGATAAGAACATAGATAGAATGATAGGCCAAAACACTTAAGATGTACAAAAAAACTAAAATCACATACTTGCCAAAACTTAAAAAACTTGGTTTTGGTGTCAAATATAAATGACATGATACCATATAATGTAGACACACAAAACTTGCGAAAAAAATTTAAAATATCAAACTCTGCACATAAAACTGGAAGGTTAGCAAACTAACAAAACAAAAGAACTTAAAACATAAAACACGATTAAAGTAAAAACAAAAAACATAACATTAGATTTGAGTGAAAAAACGGTCGTGCAAGCGAGTTGTAGGAGACGAGATGCAGAAAAACTTACTTGGAAGAAAGGGTGAGCTCGTTCCGAAAATGTTGTTTTAGAAAGAGTTAGATGAGAGAGTGAGAAGGTTCAAAGAGAGAGTGAGATGTTGAAATGAGAAGTTGAAAACCATCTCAAAAATGAAAGACAGAGCTAGCGTGTTATCCATTGGTTTTGGTGGGAAGGGGAAAAAGTGATATTTCATTCAGATGCAATGGATGAATAACAAGTGGCTATAGCATAGAGGCCAAATTTGAATATAATGTTGGGTTTAATTGGTTACAAAAATGACCTTTTAAAAGGGTAATTAATTTTAGGGAAAATGGCAAAATCAGAAAATCATGCAATTAATTTTTGATATGTTGATAGTAGAATACTACCACTTTGTTATAAAATTATTTGTATCAATATTGTACTTATTTTATTCTCGATTATAAAAAATATTTGTATCAACAATAAATTTAAATTTCCTTCCATATAGACCTTCAAGTATATATCAGAATCAAATTTGAATTTATTTTTCAATTGGTATTCCTATAGTTACAAATATAGACTAATAATATGCATAAACTTTTAAATTGAGGAATAAAATGGGAAATAAAAAGAACTCATTAATATACTTGACCAAGAGAGTATTAAGTCTTCTCTGTTAATCGAATTTTATTAAAAATATTTTTCAATTTAGTCAAAAATGAATTTTGTAGTGAGTTAATATAAAATAGCAGCAAAAGAAAGATTTAAAAGATGGATATTAAAATGAACAAGTATTTCATAGATATGTTCATGAGAAATAAAAAGAACTCTTATATTAATATACTTGACCAAGAGAGTATTAAGTCTTTAATGTTAATCGAATTTGTTAATAAAATTATCCAATTTAGTCAAAAATGAATTCGGTAGTGAATTAATATAAAACAACGACAATGATGTTAAACTTCAGATTACTATATGATAAAAACTATGTTGCTCAACATCTGAAAATACTTTCGTCAATCAAGATAATTGTGAGTTCAACAGAGCAACCATAAAATCATAATCATAATATGTAGACCTTTTTCCGTTTATAAAAAATAATTATAACGTATTCGCGTTTATAAAAATAATTGTTCTAATATGTAGACTTTTTCTCATATTTATAAGCATCTTGAACCCTTGTGCTCATTTATAAAAAATATTTTTTAACTTTTTCATGACTACCATTTATCATTTTGAATAGATTTTGATTTTGTTTTGTTTTATTAGTCTATTTCAAATATCAAAGTATATTAAAATTCTAAAGTGATAAAATCATTTTCGTTTATAAAAATAATTGTATCAATAATAAAAATTTTCCTGATTATAAACGAAAATGATTTATTCTCGTTTATAAAAATAATTGTATTTACAAAAGACTTTTTCTGATTTATAAATATATTTGTAACTTTTTACCGTTTATAAAAATAATTATAACTTATCCCTGTTTATAAAAATAATCATTCCAATATGTATATTTTTTCCTATTTATAAGTGTCTAGAGACCGTGTGTCCAATTATAAAAAAAATATTTGTAACTTATTGCCGTTTATAAAAATAATTGTAACATGTAATGTGAATTTTTCCCATTTATAAAATATTTGTAATTTATTCTCGTTTATAAAAATGATTGTATCAATAAACTTTTACCATTTATCATTGTTTTTTTCATGATTACTATTTATCATTAATTTTTCATAACTATCATTTATCATTTTTTTTTTGAAAAAATTTTGTTTTGTATTAGAAATTTTATAAGTTTAAAAAAAATTACAAAATCTCTATTGATTTTGTTTATTTTTATTTGAAACTTTATGACTATTTAAACTTTAAAAATTAATAAAATTAAAGATATTTTATTGGTAAATAATAATCATATATTAAATATTAGAGTATATTAAAATTCTCAAGGGATAAAGTCGGGTCCCTTCTAGACTCATATTACACGTCTCTTATTCTCATTTGTTAAGTTTGAATTCATTTTTTTTATTACTTGTCAACTTTAAATTCATTTTTTTGGATTGTTAAATAATAGTATCAGTAGTTAAAAACATTACAATTTAGATTTTCTATGTCAGTAAATTTTTACAATTTTTTTTCATGATTATCATTAACATTTCTTTTATCATAATTATTATTATAAAGTATATTTGAAAAGATTTTATTTTATTTTAGTAATTTTATAAGTTAAAAAAATAATTTCAATAAAAATATTAAACATATTTGAAGAATAAAATAGCGTCAAGATATTTTTCTTCATTAAGATATTATAAAAAATAATTGTATCCAACATCAATCACAATATTAAATAATAATTTAATATTTATTAATGTAGATATCAGTAAGTAAATAAAAAATCAGATCTAAGAATATCAAAAAATCAATTACAATTTTAAATAATAATTTAACATTTATTTTTTATATACAACTCAATACATATTTACAACTTTGTTATAAAAATAAGTCGTGACTTAAAATAATAATTTAACAATATGTTCAATTTTACTATTGTAATTAAAATTTGTAATTTATGCACTTAATTTTTAATTGAATACCAAATATTTATATTAACATATTTTCCATTATATTATAAAATTTTATGGATAGAAATAAAATTTTATTTTTTATTATATTATAAAGATAGAAATAAATTTTTATTTTTCATTAAATAGAAATAAAATGACATAAGTGATTTTATTAATTAATTTAAACACATTTAAATAAGATAATAAATTGACTTAAATTACTATAAATATAAATAAAAGATGTCAATGAAATAAAGACGTCTATTAATTTCTAGTGTAATTTGAATTTTAACCAAACCAATTTTAATGAAATAATTTAAATCTTAGGATGATGTGTTACATATGATAGATTAAGTGTCACTTCACATGAAAAATTGGATAAATTAATGTTATAGCAATAATAATAAAATAAAACAATAAATTGTAAAACATAATTGAAAGGAGAAAATCAAGGTCTATGGAGTGTAGCAGCCACCATCTCTTTATGAGTCATTCAAAGCATTAACAAACCATTAATTATTTGAGAAAATAAATTTTTTATTAATAATTATTATTGATAAACAATAAAAAGTAAATGGAAAGGGATCAAAATAACTCGTGACCACATGACTCAGTCTCCTCTTCATAAATGCCTTTAAAATATCAGGTCATTTTTTCAATATGGCTTGTTGCTTGAAGCATCGTCTTTGGCACCAGCAACCCGTGTAACATGCCTTGCAAAGAACAAAAATTATATACACTATGTTATATCAGTCTGTCACCATATCGATCACACAATGATCTGAAACATCTTAAAAATGTAAGATAAGTTGAAATCAAAATCGAAAATCTTCAAAATCTAACAAAGTTGAAATATAGCGAAAAATAATTTGGTTATTTAAGATGAATTTTAGAGTGAAATAGAGAATACAAAATGTTTATGAAAATAAGTTTTATGGGTTTGTTTAAGATATAGAGGATGCAAAGAGTGTTTATGAAGATGGATTTCGGAGTGAAATATAGAATATATAGTGTTTATAAAAACGTGTTTTGAGTTTGTTTAAGAAGATATAGAGAATACAAAGTGATTTAGATCTTTAATTAAAAAAAATACTTAAAAAAAACCTTTGAAAGTGACAAATATAGATCTTTGATTATAATTTGTTGAGTTGGAGAAGAATATCCACTAACCCTGCAAACACAAAAAAAAATCAAAATCAATAATGATTTGTATGAACAAAATAATTAGAATTGAAAAGGAAGGGATTCATACCAAAACTAAACTGAAATAACCACATTAAATCAAAATCCATTTGCAAATATATATATACCATTTAGTTTTTGGTTTTGTAAAAAAAGGATGAGATTGATAGATGAAGAAAATAAAAATCTTACCTTTTCTCCTATATGATATTTATAGATGAAGAAAATAAAAAACATACCTTTTCTCCATTTCAGTTTGAAACTTTGCCACACCAATGCACACACTGATGGATGAAAATGAAAATGGGTTATTGTGGGAGAATCAAGGAGGTTTAGGGTTAATTAAAATAGTGAAAGACATTGGAAGCGTAAAAGAAACTGTAAAAAATGTCTTGGAAATATGAAATTGTGTTTATTGGTATCTGTAATTGAAATGGATACATTGTGTATGCAAACAAATATGAAAGGATTTATTGGTATATGAAATTGTGTCTGTATGCTTAATAAAGTTGGGTTCAGAACAATTAATATATTTTCCTTTATAGTAGAGATACAGTGTAATAATTATTAACATTGGATTAGCAAATAATGAAATTGTGTTTATTGGTATCTGTAATTGAAATGGATACATTGTGTATGCAAACGAATATGAAAGGATTTATTGGTATATGAAATTGTGTCTATACGCATAATAAAGTGGGTTTAGAACAATTAATATATTTTCCTTTATAGTAGAGATACAGTGTAATAATTATTAACATTGGATTAGCAAATAATGACACGATTAGTTAACCGGAAAATTGAAAATAATTCAAAAATAGATCAAAAAGTATTAGCATGACACATCAGATGCATTAATGGTAGGATTCATAAAATTAGAATAAGTTTTAAAAGGACAAATTTATCCTTAAAATTAGAAAAGATTAAGTTTATAATCAAAGGATTAAAAATGGTAATTCTAGGTACTATTTTTTTTATAATTGTATATTGATTTATCTTGATGATAATTGTTGAAACCAATAGTATTTCTTCAAAAGACGGCAAGCTTCCTGGTGTGATTTGCTAGACAATTGGCAACCATTTAGTAATTAGTTATCCTAGAGAGCGACGAAGGAAACTTGCATATTTCCGGATGCATTCTATACTGTTCAGTAAGCACAATAACAGAATGCCCAACTTTTTGTAAACGTTCAAACATGCTGCACTCATAATGAAATTTACTTGCAACATTCGATAAGACAGTTGCAGGAAGCTGCTTAGGGTCACCAACCATAATACATTGGGTTCCATTTGATTTTAAAAGCTGGAGAGGAACTAGAGTAGCTGGCTCAATTACAAGAGTATGTTCGGAAGGACCCTGAAACTTGGAGCATAACATTCTCACGGAGAAAACTCCATAAAGTTCTCCACCACATCCATTCAATGTAGTTACCATTATCTCAGCTTCCCTTAGTATAGACTTCCACAGCTGATGCCTAAGAGTCTTGGTTTCTTCATTGGCTTTCTTCTCCTGAGCCTGAACATTACGAAGATCTTTATATATTTGCCTTTTTTGCTCATACAGTTTGCATAACTTCTTTTCAATTTCAGCATCAGATATTTTTATCTCATCCCTCACGCGACTTTTAACATCAGAATCACCATCCTTACGTTAGCTCTTTTGGTCAAATCTTTGCTTGCTTACATCTTCATACCTCTTCCAAAATGCGAAAATGTCTCCTAGAGGAGTTGACAGCATCAACTTTATAGTGATATCAAGAGCGTCAAAGTGGGCCCTATCACCATAAAGTTCAAATGTACAAAAGTTGACAAAATTTCCAAAGTGCTCGTTCAAGAATGATCAAAAAAATTGATATTCCCTTGTATTTGTAACTTGAGCTCTTTATGTAATGAATCCTTGTGTAATGTGAACTTTGTAAGAACCATTGAGTCTTGAAATCATTGTACATCTTGAATTTTGGAATCTTGAATATTTGAAATTGATGTGATGAATGATCTTGGAGTAATCAATTATGACTTGTACTTTGAGTAAACCATAAGCATGAACTATGACCCTTCCATCCTTGTATGATTAAGAACTTGACCATTGGTTATTTGAAATGAGCGTGGAAAATGAATTTGAATCAAACGAAGATGGATTAGTGGGCTCGAAACCAAAATAAATACCTTGAACCTAAATAAATTGTGGCTTGCACCTTCGCTTTCCAGAAATTCATGAACTCCTTAACCTTTGAATCAATTCTTAAGAAATCAAAGGATTAAAACTTCGAACTGATCTATTCGAACAATTCGAACTCAAAACATCAAGTGAACACTCCACCAAAGTTCATAACTCTTAATGAAAACCAACTTGCATTCTTAATGAAAAACCTAACTTGCATCGCAAGTAACGAGTACTTGAAAAGAGGACAATGCCTTGAATACCATTAATCTTTGCCTTATATCTTGCACTTTAATCCACCAAGACATCTTGACTTAATGAGAAACATAATAGTAATGCCTTGAAGAATCCTAGAAGATGAATAAGGAAAGAATCCTGGCATGAAAGCCCTGGCATTCCTGATCTTCAATTGACCAAGCTCAAACACCATGAATACGAAACCCTTATCTTCTTGAGACATACACCGAGGCTCTTGAAGGAAATAACCTTGATACTTGATAAATTTTGATGAGAATATGCTCATGATAATGATAGTTCAAACTCTAATTCCAAAATCCATGAAAAGACCAGTTGAATTAATCTTCAATGAAACAGAAACCTTTGCCAAATAAAAAACTTGATTCTTTAGAGGACATTGATCCCGTGCCTTAGAATTTCATGCAAATGAATGGTTGTGAGTGTATGACCTAGTGGATAAATGCATATGTATGTGAAGCATAAACCAATTAGGGGGCAAATTTTTGGGTACAACAGTTGCCCATATTCAATCAACTTAAACCTGAAAGTATGAATAGCAACAACTTTCAGACATTCGAGGTAGAAGGGGATTGAATACTAAAAGAAATGTAAAATTTTCACTTTAGGGATGAAAGAAATAGTGTGATAAGGGACTCCTATAAAGAGTAGGGTAAATTCTGGTTTTATACCAACCGAGGTTTGATTTTGAAAGGATGCCAGCCAGACGTGGACTTTAGGAAAATATACCAGCCGAGAGTGGATTTAGATGATGTACCAGCCGAAGGTGAACTTAATAAGATGCCAGTCGAAAGTGGACTTAATAAGATGCCAGTCAAAAGTGGTCTTAATAAGGTGCCAGTCGAAAGTGGACTTAATAGGATGCCAGTCGAAAGTGGACTTAAAAGGTATGCCAGCCGGAGGTGGACTTAAAAGATGTACCAACCGAAGGTGGATTTGATAAAATGTTAGTCAAAATTGGACTTCAGAAGGTATATCAGCCGAAGGTGGGATGTAAAGAGTGTACCAGCTAAAGGTGGATTTGATTAACGACACCAGTCAAAGGTGGGCTCAAATAGATATACCAGTCGAAGGTGGTTTTTGAGAGAATGCCAGACGGAGGTGGACTTACAACAGGGGTACCAGCCGAAGGTGGATTTGATTAAAGACACCAGCCGAAGGTGGGCTTAAATAAATATACCAGCCGAATGTGGTTTTTGATGCCAGCCAAAGGTGGACTTTAGAAGGTATACCAGCCGAAGGTGGGATGTAAAGAGTGTACCAACCGAAGGTGGGCTTAAATAGATATACCAGCCGAAGGTGGTTTTTGAGAGAATGCCAGCCGGAGGTGGACTTACAACAGGGGTACCAGCCGAAGGTGGATTTGATTAAAGACACTAGCCGAAGGTGGGCTTAAATAGATATACCAGCCGAAGGTGATTTTTGATGCCATCCGAAGGTGGATAGATGCCAATCAAAAATGGACTTAACAAATATACCAGTCGGATGTGGGTTTAATAGGTGTACCAGATGAATGTGGGTTTAATAAAGATGTACCAGCCGAAGGTGGGTTTAATACAGGTGTACCTGCCAAAGTTGGGTTTAATAAAGATATACCCAGGCGAAGGTGGTTTTTGATGCCAGTAGAAGGTGGACAGATGCTAGTCGAAAGTGGACTTAGCAGATATACCAGCCGAAGGTGGGTTTAATAGGTGTGCCAGCCGAAGGTGGGTTTAATAGGTGTACCAGCCAAATGTGGGTTTAATAATGATGTATCATCCGAAGGTGGGTTAAATAAAGGTGTACCAGCCAAAGGTGAGTTTAATAGATATACCCAACGAAGGTGGGTTTAATAGAGATGTACCAGCCGAAGGTGGGTTTAATAAAGATGTACCAGCCGAAGGTGGGTTTAATTGAAATGTACCTGCCGAAGGTGGGTTTAATGAAGATGTACCAGCCAAAGGTGAGTTTAATGGATATGTACCAGCCACAGGTGAGTTTAAAAGATGTACCAGCTGAAGGTGGGTTTAATAAAGATGTACCAGCCGAAGGTGGGTTTAGTTGAGGGGTATTTTGTGAAGGTTATGGTCTTCTAGGGATATATCAAAGGATTGTGCTTTCGAGAAAGGCATGGATTGGCTTATGCTTCATGCATGTTTGAATGGCGTAATGCTCCATATCGAATGGAAATGCTACACATTTAGTAGATGTGATGTAATGATGATTACTATATGCAAGATGGTATGATGAGACATTCCCCTAGGAAATAACAAGTCACTTCGTTGGGGAGAAATTAACTGATCTTCTGATTCTCCGTGGGGAGATGACAAACTGAACAGTCAACAACCACTAGACTGAATTGCAAATTCTGGTGGAGAAATGTGCCAATGAAGATTGGACTTTATCCTGTTGGAAATGCCAATAACTGTTGGACTTTGTCTCGTGGGGAATTATAAATAAATTCTGAATTGTGGGGAAGAAAAACTCTGACTTCAAACTGCTTGGGAATATCCCATCCTTTTACGATGCTAGGAATGAGGAATCCTCCTACACTGCCGAGGATAATAAAATCCTCATAAAGAAACCCTTTCTGCTGAAGAATGATTATTTGCTTGGAGAGAAAGGGAATTCTAAAACCTTGCTGGAGAAAAGAAGCCATAAACCTCATACTCGGAACAACCTTGGTGCTTTAAGCTTCTTGTGTTGATCAAAGACATACTGATCATCATGCATGAACAAAAGTTCCTTTAATCCTCAACCTGTGCCCCAGATTGCATGGTCTATGAAGGAAATTGCCTCGAGAAGATTCATAAAGAACCCTGTACCGTAGTGACTTAAGATATTCTGCCCCAGTATTCTCAAGTCTTGAAATTGTTCTCGTGATCAACAAATTCTTCGAGAGGTCTGTCGAATCTCGACGTAACTGCCCCAGATTGACTGAATTTTGAAGAGATTTCTCGACGTGACTGCCCCAGATTGGCTGAACTTTGAAGAGATTTATTGACGTGACTGCCCCAAATTGACTGAACTTTGAAGAGATTCCTCGACGTGATTACACCAAATTGGCTACACTTTGGAGATATTTTTCGACGTGACTGCCCCAGATTGGCTACACTTTGGAGATATTTTTTGATGTGACTGCCCCAAATTGGCTACACTTTGGAGATATTTTTTGACGTGACTGCCCCAGATTGGTTACACTTTGGAGAGATTTTTCGACTTGACTGCCCCAGATTGGCTATATCTCAACACAACTTGCTGGGAAAGTCGATGCTTAATAGAGTATATTGGAAACATGCCCCTTGATATGACCGTTCTTCAGAAGTTTTAGGAATTTCTAAAATTCTGGCATAGCAGACAGCAAATGTCCTAACACATGTCAAGACATTGTTCTGCATAATTATTAGACAAGGAACAAAACAGCAAACTAATATCCAGAATATCAGTAACTGCAGAAAGACAGATGTTTTGACATCTGTTACAACATGTTTATCAAAACTGAACTGTAAATTGTATAATGATAAACAACACAGAATATGATAACCCAGTTCGGTGCAAATCACCTATATCTGGGGGATACCAATCCAGGAAGAAGAATCCACTATCAGTAGTATAGTTTTATGTAAACAACCATTAGTTTACAGTAAACACCCACATTTACCTATCACTACCCAATGAAAATTTATCTAAGAACTTCATCCTAGACAAGAGAAACCCATCTCACTCCCTAAATCACAATCTGTGATTATCTAACAGTTACAACAACTGTATCATCCTATTGAAAGACACCCCTTTCAATACAAAGTTCAGTCAAGCATCCTTGACTAAAAGTTAACTTGGATTTGCTTAAAATCTTCATCCAAGAACAATACACGATTCATTACCTACAGGTTTCTGAATCTGCACAAGTACCTATGTCTACCATAATGTATCAAATCGATACAGGGGGAAACTTACAAGAGAAACCTACGACTCTCTAAACCTAAACCCTACTTTACAAAATAGGATTCCTAAGTCTATGTTGTTCTCTCTCTCTTTTTCCTTAGGTCTTGGTCTTTTTTTATAGCCTCCTGTTGCGTTGGGATTCATATCTTTGTTCCTTGATCCACTGCCAATCCCGCCTTGAATCTTGGAACAGATTTAAAGCAAACCTGCTGTGATAGTCATGATGTCGAGTCTTCATGCTGGGACATTTCACTCGACATCTTTGGTCTGGGAGAGAACCCTTCATGTTGGAACATCTTTCACAACATTATGTTTACCAAAATTAGTCAAACTCTTAGAGTTTTCAATCTCCCCCTTTTGACAAATTTTGGCTAAAACATTCTTCAGTTTAATGGGGCATACAGTGAGAAAACCTGAAGCAAGTGTCAAGGAAGAGAGATAAGATAATTTCAAGTTCCCCTCCTCATTCACCTTGTGATACTGAGTACATAGAGAATGTAACTCAGATCACAAAACACAACTTGCTTTCTAACTCTGATCACAAAACACAACTTACCCAAGATGTTAGAACCCAGAACGTCAGAACATCCTTTGAGACATTTTTCCAAATCAGTAGCTCAAATGCATACACATATTTTATAGTAACAACATAGCCATTCTCCTCTTTTTTAGCTAAAAGTTGGCAAAAATGACCCATGCAAACCCATACCCAGACTGTGCTGACCCAAACACAGACAAAACCCATTTGCTCTCAATTTAACAAGAAGGATGTTTTACAATTCAAGCATCATGATCCTCTTTAAATATTAAAGAAGCTAGATAGGTAGAGCCAATCCATCAGAAGACTAGTCAATGAATGTAATAACTGCTGGTCAAGTTAGTTTCGAAAGTTTCCACTTTTTCTGACTTGTCCTTAAAACCACCGTCCCTTTGATTGTCTTTTTCTGAAATAGATTCTGAGCAAAGTCCTGATACCTAATCTGACTTTATCTATTTTTCCCATAAATGATTCATAGACCCCACAACATTCATTCAGACAGAACTATAAGTACAACCTTCTTCTCTTTATTCTAAATCAATTCCTTAATCCAGAACTAGCAGACTTGATCACTACAGAATGCTTCCATTGAACTTTCCATCAGACAGAAACAGAGACTCCCAAGATATTTGTACCACTTTTGATTCAATCCATTGACACCCAATGATAGAATCAAAATAACCTGATAAGTCCACCTAGAACTTATACCAGTAGAGCAATGTCACGACATCTCGTCTGACATATCATCCTCACCTGAGGTAATCTATCACAAACTGCTTGAAACCACAAACAATCTTGATATCCAATCTACACTACTACAACAATATATCCACAAGCGAAGTCTAACTCCCCCTGTCATAGATAACCAGCGCTCCTTTGCAAGAAAAACATCCTGAATGAATGGAAAACATAAGATGCATTTTCATGTTTTCAAGAGCGCACCTTATGTTCAACACACCTGCTGAACGCATTCACCTAATGTTTGATCCTAAAGTAATCCATGTACCACACTAGTACATTTAACAGACAAAATTTCTCCCCCTATCTTTCTCAACAGATGCTTCTTCAACAAGAACCACCCAAAATCACTACATGATATCCCATGACAACTTCATGATCATATAGTTAGAGTACCAGGAACGCATCCTTGTACCACAACCAACAAACTCTTGGATTGTGACCAAAACACCATTGATCCCTCTCGTCCAGAAACCATCCATACACCATACGAATTCCTCCTGAATTCTCATGTATAGATCTCCTTGTTCCTTGAGATACAACCCAATTGAATTTGAATGCTTCACATTCCTCAAAAGAGACATACATAGCCCTTTAGTTTTCTAGCTCACCCAGATGTTCTTCACACTTGAAGGACATCAAACACATGCTCCAGAAATCCTCAGCTCATTTGCTCCACAAGCACTAAACTGATCCACTTCTCTCTAGCATGACTTGCAGCAGAAGAAACCACCTCTCCACAAGTATTCTGACTTCAGTAAGAGTCAGTCTTCTAGATAAACACCTCACGATCCAAGACAGTCTTCAATCTATCATTCTCCCATATGATAAGATAGAATACTTCTGATTCAACTGGTGAATATCAGCTTTCATATTCTGAACACATCGGAATCCATCCCTTCATGCTATTGACCCATGATCCACTTCAGTCTGATACCATATTCACATCAAACTTATAAGACAATCTTTTACCCATCATTCTCCCGTATGACAAGATAAATACCTCTTAGACAAGATGTGAGTGTCAAGTTCCAAACACAGAACTTAGGATCTTACGCCAAGGATAACCAACCCAGAAGATGTTCTAACATTAATTAGGACATCCTTCACAATCACTGACACCAACTAACATGGTTCTTGATATGTCCACCACCGGACTTACTATCTGTATAGTAATCCAACTGAAGATCTTCAAACAACACTGCACCACCAGCTTAATGAATAAGAACTCCAAATAACCGAAGAGATAAATAAACTCTCATCCACCAAAAAGAAGGTAATCTTCCATAATCACCTTAGAATTTCTACCACAAGCTCCAAGATAGAACTGAACCAGAACCTCCATAAGTCTTCAACCAACTACCCTTCTGCCCAAGAGTAATTAGTTCCAAGCACCCTGCTTGAATGCACAATAAAGATCAACCAAATGCCACTGTTTGGTTAATATTAGCTTTTCTTCAGAGTTTCAGACAATCTTCTGATCCACCAATGAAACCTAATCTTCAAGTTACATGATCTACTTACTCCATAGCAAGCCATCTTAGATACACCAAGCCTTAGATATGTAACATCTTCTCCTTCCCACAGCTCCCGCAAACTGCATGAGATAGACCTTTTTGAAGCATTAATTCCATTTATTTATGAGAAGATCAACTTATCTTACAATGATGCGCCACAACATCAACTAAGACCCTGAAGTTTCTGCTTGATGTCATGACATCTGATCAGACATCCAGCTGAGGAATTCAGCCCTTCCTTCTGCCACTTAGAAGAACCTCCTCCCTATAACAAAACAAGAGTTCCATGTTCTCACAGACTTGATTCAACAACCAAGTTTGAGTAGACAACCTCCATCATGCTTAATCATATCACAGATATTTAATTCAAGCTCACACCTTGATGAATATCTGCTTCACAACTCCAAAGAACTCAAACGTGCCAAGTCTGATTCTTCAGAAGAGAAGTAGTCATAGACTACACCACAACTGTACCAAAAATGCCACTTTCCTTAAGTAGAGCTGTTTGCAGAAAGTCAGAGATAACTTTCACTTATCCTAGACCTCCAAGATGAGCAAGATCACATGCTCCTGTGTACCTAGATAAGAAATAAACTGTTCCAAGTTGTGCCATCACCAGTACCATATTCTGGACAAGTCTCTTGCCAGGACACTTTCCAGATAAACATCATATGCAACTGGAACACTCATGCTGCACTCTGTAACGCCCCAGTTTTAGTAGTTTTATTTAATTGAGTCGTTTTGATTATTTTACTATTATATTATTTTATTTTTGAATTTTATTTGAAATATATATTATTTTTCATCGTGATTATATTTTATCGCGTTTTGGGAGCGTTTGCGAGATATTTGAGCTGAAGGGTAAAATAGTCTTTTAGGAGTTTAGATATTTATATAAATAGAAAGTGGAGAGAAAAAGAGAGAAAAGAAAAGGAAAGAAAAAGAAGAGAAAGAAAAGGAGAAGAAAGAAAGAGAGAAGAGGAGAAAGAGGAAAAATCGAGGAAACTCCGTTTCGAGCGCGATTAATCGGGTAAGGGTGAGAAGTTTCAATTATATCTTGCTTGTGTATGTATATGTGTTGTTTGTTGTAATTGTCTTGGTTGTTTCGTAACTTTTCGTATCGATTGGAATTAGGAGTAATTGATAGAAATCGATGTTTTCGCGGATGAAATTCGATAAAAACTGAGTAGAATACTTGTTGTTAGGTTTGGATCATGTTTTGGTTGTTATAGTATGTTTTGGAAGTGTTTGGGTGGAAGAAGTGATGGATTTTGACCCCAAATGACCTATTTGATCGCTGCTGGAAATTCTGGGTTTTGCAGGTTCGTATTGCGAGCCAAACCAAAGAAATCAGCGAATGTTCGCTAGCCATTCACATTGCGGACTTTGGGTCTTTTTGCTTCTGCCACGGTTCGCTGGGAGCTTCGCACTGCGAACGTGACAGATTTTCAATTTTTGTTTTCTTCATAACTTTTGATCCGTAAATCGGATTGAGGCACGGTCGGATGCGTTGGAAAGCTAATTCAATTCTATTTATGATAGTGGGATAGGAACATATGTTTAAGCCATGTATTGATGAGAAAATATGGAAAAGTGATGTATGTGTGAAAAGTGCGGTTTATGTTTCCACCATAACTCCCGAATCGAGAGTCCGATTGATGTGGGACTTGAGGCATTAGATAGATAACCTAAGATGCTATTAAATGGTGATGTGATACCATGTGTTAACCAAGAATATTTGGTAGAGGATAATTAGTGATTTATAGGTTTTGTTGTGATTGTTTGTGTTTGATGCGATATGCTATCGTCCTATAAATGTGGGGCTTTTGTGCTATTTATATGATGCTGATGCATGTGATAATGATGTTGTTGTATGGTGAAATACATTGTATGATTGTTGTGGTTGATGGTGAGTAATTCTTGATGTGAATTGATATGAATGTATATGATAAAATGCTAATTGTTGTGGTTTGTGGTTTATGATGAAATGCATTGTGTATGTGAAATTCAATGTGTGTTATTTGGTGGCCTTATGGCAAGTGAATGCATTGTTTGAATTGGTTTCCAATGCATGAATATTGATGATGAGATAATTCATATTATTGAATTGTGGTGATGCATTTTATTGTCATGAGTTCTTGTATGCCAAGCATCATGATATGCATCTTGTGATGTCGTGTGCCCTAGTGGGTGTGAGCGACGAATCGATTCCAGAGGGAATCCGCTATAACATCGTGTGCCTTAAAAATAAGAGGACCTAAAGCGATCGGATCGGATCGTGTGCCTTAAAAATAAGAGGTGTGAGCGATGATTATAGACGACCGTGTGCCTTATACAAAGAGGTGTGAGCGATTGGGTTGTGTGCCCGTGTGGGGTGTGAGCGATCCATAAACGTCGTGTGCCTTAAAAATAAGAGGTGTGAGTGATCGGATGGATCGTGTGCCTTAAAAATAAGAGGTGTGAGCGACGGGGAACATCATGTGCCCGACGGGGAGTTACATTAAGTAACAAGCGATGATTCCAGCAGAGTTCCTGAGTGAACTGGTGACGAGAAATGATGGAAGGATGGTACCGCATATGCATTACATAGAGTCGTTGTGTCGGTCTCTGTGCATTTGCATAAATTATGATTGGATTGATTATGTGTTGTAAATTGTGCATTGATTTGTGATGTGTTGAGATTTATGATTGGATTGGTGAATTGATGTGCATACGTGATAAATGCATTGTTTATGGACGATATGCTAGGTATGAAAATATGTGATGTAGTGGTGTGTTTCCGTATGTTATGACTTGGTGTGCCGTATGTGTGAATATGTGATTATGTTAGTATAATTGGTATATGTTATGTGTATTAATATGTGATGCTTGTGGTGAGAATAACTGTGTATGTGAATTTTTATGTTTTGCATATTATTATGCAATCTTGATTTAGTTGTTATTTCTCACCCTTCTGCTGTGGTTTGTTGCTCTATGAGGCAATTGCAGATTTGTAGTCTTGGAGGCTTTTGTGAAGATTAGTTCTCCATTCTTTTGTCGGTCTTGGTGTCTGCTCTGATACGTAGCACGGGAGTCGGGGAACGCTTTAGTTATATATGTATACATTTGTTGAATATGTTTTGTATTACGTTTGTATGAATATTTTGGTGTTATAAAACTATTTAGTTTGTAAAACCAGTCGGTTATGGATCTTTCCGCTTTATTCCATAACTGACCTTTCCTTTTATATGGAAAAAGTTACCCTTTGAGGGTATTCTATTTTGTGCTATGTATCAAATTTATGAACAGGGATTGTGTTTTATTTATTTAAATGTGGCATCCTTGTTTCTGTCGGAAAAATAAATTTTTATCTACTCTGATTTATTTATGTATTATTTATTCGCGATGGGAATTGGGGTGTTACAATAGTGGTATTAGAGCTGGTCGGTCCGTCCGGCCAAGTTGTTGAGTCAGTTGGTGTGACAGTTGAATACTGTCGATGTTGTTTGTTCCTTAGTACGTGATAGGTGTGTGGAACACTGTCAGTACTTTCTGGTTTTCTAATCCTTTGTCTTCAGGTGTGAGAATGAGATAAGTGGTGGAGAAGCTGGTACTTCTCCAAGTTGCTTCAGTTGTGGAGTGTTGGCTCAGGGTGCCGTTGGTTGCAAGATTGTAAGTGTTGTTTAGACAGTGTTGTTCCCGATTCCGGAGGGAATGCGGAGGTAAGGTTTATGTCGACTAAGGAATTGTGCCTTAGGTAGTGGCGTGCACGAGATGTAAAAAATTCTATTATAGTTTGGTAAAGACGGTTTATGCCCCATCATGATTGTCGGCTGTCTATTGAAAAATTGAGGAACTGATCACCTTTAATCTCTTGTTGATAGTAGATGGGAATTAGGTGTGGATGTAATATTTAAGAGTTCTTTTTGGTTGGTTGTTGATACATGTTGGAAATTATGGAATTGGACGGTTGAATGGGAATGCGAAGATTCGCCAGAGCTTCGCAGTGCGAAGGTCAAGGCGAAGGCTCGCCAGCAGTTCGCAGTGCGAACTTTGTGCCCTTTTTCTTCTGCCTTGGTTCGCTGGGGGTTCGCATTGCGAATGAGGAAAGCGAATGCTCGCTGGGAGATTCGCATTGCGAACATGGCAGATCTTCCCAAATTGTTTCTTTCTTAACTTTGGCTTCGTTTATCCGATTTAAACGTTCTTTATATCGTTGTGGAGCTATGAAAGGGTTCTATGTTTTGGAAAACGGAAATATTATTTATGGAATGGATTTTTGGTCGATTATTGGGATTAGTCGGAACTACGGGAATTACGTAAAACGAAACTGTTAGCACGTTAAAAGCTTCAAGTGATGCGTCTGGAATGTTTGTGGAGTATATGAATCGTATCTTCCATATTTATTTGGATAAGTTTGTAGTGGTTTTGATTGAGGATATTCGGATCTGTTATAAACTCAGAGGAAGAACAGGTAGAGTGTTTGAGATTGGAATTGCAAGTGTTGAAAAGAGACGAAGTTTTATGCTAAGTTATTCGAGTGAGAATTTTGGTTGAAAAGGGGTAGTTTTCTTGGATATGTTATTTCAGATGAGAGTATGGTTATGGATCCATCGGAAGTAGATGTAGTTCTACAATGAGAGGCTCCGAAGTTGGTTAAGGAGATTAGAAACTTTTGGGCTCAGTTGGTTGTTATTGCAGGTTATGGAAGACTTTGTTAAGTTCGTACTTCTGGTGTCTCAGTTGACTTGCAAAGGGTGAGTGGTTTGTTTTGGATGTTCGTTGTGAGTAAGTTTTGGTGAGCTGAGTAGAAGTTGTCTACGACTCCAGTTTTGATACTGCGTGATCCTAATAAACCGTTTGTGAGGTAATGGGATGTGTCCTTGAGGAGTTTAGTCAGTGTGTAAATGCAAGGGGGTAAAGTCGTAGTTTATGCTTTACGACAATTGAGGATTCATAAAAGGATTTGTATTATTATGGATTTAGAATTGGTTGCGGTGGTATTGTGTTGGAAAATTTGGAGATATTATCTTTATGGTTCTAGGTTCGAAGTGTTTGGTAATCACAAGGATATTGAGTACTTGTTTGGTCTGAAGGAATAGAGTATGAGACAACAAGAATGGTTAGAATTTGAGATGAGTTATGGATTTGGCTTGGATTATCCTATTGGGGAAAAGCTGATGTTGTGCCTGAAAAGTTAAGTCGAAAGTTGTTATGCATGTCTGTTTTGATGGTCAGAGAATTAAAATTGTTTGAGCAGTTCAAAGACTTGTGTCTGGTGTGTGGGATAACACAGGAGAGTGTGAGATTGGTAGGCTTGATGGTTTTGAGTAATCAGAGTGCGCAGCGGAAGCGTGATGTGGCACATTTTGTATTTGCGTGTGTGACTTGTAAGAATTCATAAGTTAAACGTTGGGAACATGTAGGAATGGTAAGACTGTGGGACGTTTCAGTATGGAAGTGTTAGGCGAAAGGTTTAAATATTATTCATGGGCTACTATGTAGATGGAGGTTTTGGTTGTATGTTCGATTAAGGAATCGTAGTATTGTTGTAATATTGTTGTGTGACAAGGATGTTTGGTATTCTGGTTTTGTAGAGGTTGTTGAAACAATGTTGGGTCGTGGAACTTTAGGTTCTTATCCTTGTTGTGGCCTCGTTTCCATCGTGATGGTTCGAGTGCGAGTAGCTAATTCCTTACGGGGGATTAGGCGAGTGTTACCTGGGTGTTGGTAACATGGGTTTCTTTGAGTCGTGAGTTGGTTGTCAAGTGCATTGTATGGGCTTTGCATCTAGTCGTTGTAGTTGTCGTCGTGTCGTGTTGTTGTAATAGTTGTTGTTAGCAGGGTGGTTTGTCAGTTTGTGTTATTCGTGGGGTGCCACTTGTTGGCATGTTAGTTTGTTGGTCGGTGGCGAGAGTCGTGTCCGGAGTTGTTCGTCTCAGCATATTTTCGAGGACGAAAATGTCTAAGTGGGGGAGAGTTGTAACGCCCCGGTTTTAGTAGTTTTATTTAATTGAGTCGTTTTGATTATTTTACTATTATATTATTTTATTTTTGACTTTTATTTGAAAATATATTATTTTTCATCGTGATTATATTTTATCGCGTTTTGGGAGCATTTGCGAGATATTTGAGCTGAGGGGTAAAATAGTCTTTTAGGGGTTTAGATATTTATATAAATAGAAAGTGGAGAGAAAAAGAGAGAAAAGAAAAGGAAAGAAAAAGAAGAGAAAGAAAAGGAGAAGAAATAAAGAGAGAAGAGGAGAAAGAGGAAAAAGCGAGGAAACTCCGTTTCGAGCGCGATTAATCGGGTAAGGGTGAGAAGTTTCAATTATATCTTGCTTGTGTATGTATATGTGTTGTTTGTTGTAATTGTTTTGGTTGTTTCGTAACTTTTCGTATCGATTGGAATTAGGAGTAATTGATAAAATCGATGTTTTCGAGGATGAAATTCGATAAAAACTGAGTAGAATACTTGTTGTTAGGTTTGGATCATGTTTTGGTTGTTATAGTATGTTTTGGAAGTGTTTGGGTGGAAGAAATGATGGATTTTGACCCCAAATGGCCTATTTGATCGCTGCTGGAAATTCTGGGTTTTGCAGGTTCGCGTTGCGAGCCAAAGCGAAGAAATTAGCGAACGTTCTCTAGCTGTTCGCATTCCGAACTTTGGGTCTTTTTGCTTCTGCCACGGTTCGCTGGGAGCTTCGCACTGCGAACGTGACAGATTTTCAATTTTTGTTTTCTTCATAACTTTTGATCCGTAAATCGGATTGAGGCACGGTCGGATGCGTTGGAAAGCTAATTCAATGCTATTTATGATAGTGGGATAGGAACATATGTTTAAGCCATGTATTGATGAGAAAATATGGAAAAGTGACGTATGTGTGAAAAGTGCGGTTTATGTTTCCACCATAACTCCCGAATCGAGAGTCCGATTGATGTGGGACTTGAGGCATTAGATAGATAACCTAAGATGCTATTAAATGGTGATGTGATAC
Source organism: Lathyrus tuberosus (assembly GCA_022829125.1). NCBI lineage: Eukaryota > Viridiplantae > Streptophyta > Magnoliopsida > Fabales > Fabaceae > Lathyrus > Lathyrus tuberosus. The sequence continues at coordinate 15,794,037 of JALAZF010000082.1, read as the reverse complement.
CATGTGTTAACCAAGAATATTTGGTAGAGGATAATTAGTGATTTATAGGTTTTGTTGTGATTGTTTGTGTTTGATGCGATATGCTATCGTCCTATAAATGTGGGGCTTTTGTGCTATTTATATGATGCTGATGCATGTGATAATGATGTTGTTGTATGGTGAAATACATTGTATGATTGTTGTGGTTGATGGTGAGTAATTCTTGATGTGAATTGATATGAATGTATATGATAAAATGCTAATTGTTGTGGTTTGTGGTTTATGATGAAATGCATTGTGTATGTGAAATTCAATGTGTGTTATTTGGTGGCCTTATGGCAAGTGAATGCATTGTTTGAATTGGTTTCCAATGCATGAATATTGATGATGAGATAATTCATATTGTTGAATTGTGGTGATGCATTTTATTGTCATGAGTTCTTGTATGCCAAGCATCATGATATGCATCTTGTGATGTCGTGTGCCCTAGTGGGTGTGAGCGACGAATCGATTCCAGAGGGAATCCACTATAACATTGTGTGCATTAAAAATAAGAGGACCTAAAGCGATCGGATCGGATCGTGTGCCTTAAAAATAAGAGGTGTGAGCTATGATTATAGACGATCGTGTGCCTTATACAAAGAGGTGTGAGCGATCGGGCCGTGTGCCCGTGTGGGGTGTGAGCGATCCATAAACGTCGTGTGCCTTAAAAATAAGAGGTGTGAGCGATCGGATGGATTGTGTGCCTTAAAAATAAGATGTGTGAGCGGCGGGGAACATTGTGTGCCCGACGGGGAGTTACATTAAGTAACAAGCGATGATTGCAGCAGAGTTCCTGAGTGAACTGGTGACGAGAAATGATGGATGGACGGTACCGCATATGCATTGCATAGAGTCATTGTGTCGGTCTCTGTGCATTTGCATAAATTATGATTGGATTGATTATGTGTGGTAAATTGTGCATTGATTTGTGATGTGTTGAGATTTATGATTGGATTGGTGAATTGATGTGCATACGTGATAAATGCATTGTTTATGGACGATATGCTAGGTATGAAAATATGTGATGTAGTGGTGTGTTTCCGTATGTTATGACTTGGTGTGCCTTATGTGTGAATATGTGATTATGTTAGTATAATTGGTATATGTTATGTGTATTAATATGTGATGCTTGTGGTGAGAATAACTGTGTATGTGAATTTTTATGTTTTGCATATTATTATGCAATCTTGATTTAGTTGTTATTTCTCACCCTTCTGCTGTGGTTTGTTGCTCTATGAGGCAATTGCAGATTTGTAGTCTTGGAGGCTTTTGTGAAGATTAGTTCTCCATTCTTTTGTCGGTCTTGGTGTCTGCTCTGATACGTAGCACGGGAGTCGGGGAACGCTTTAGTTATATATGTATACATTTGTTGAATATGTTTTGTATTACGTTTGTATGAATATTTTGGTGTTATAAAACTATTTAGTTTGTAAAACAAGTAGATTATGGATCTTTCCGCTTTATTCCATAACTGACCTTTCCTTTTATATGGAAAAAGTTACCCTTTGAGGGTATTCTATTTTGTGCTATGTATCAAATTTATGAGCAGGGATTGTGTTTTATTTATTTAAATGTGGCATCCTTGTTTCTGTCAGAAAAATAAATTTTTATCTACTCTGATTTATTTATGTATTATTTATTCGCGATGGGAATTGGGGTGTTACACACTCCACTACTCCTAGATTAGAAATAAACTGATCCAAGAAATATTCATCAAGATTATGATGTCTTCTTCTTCATCTTCAACATCACCATTGTCTAGACCAGTTTCTTGCCAGGAAACTTTCCAGAGATCAGATGCTTCTGCCACACCAAACTGAAGCAGATTCTTAGGTTAACACCCAAGAGAAATAGATCCAAAAGCGTATGTAGTACCCCTCCGATGATTCTGTACAAACCCAGATGAAGAGATATTTCAACATCTTGTTGAACATCACCAATCTTGAACTTCAAAGACAAGGATAATCAATTAAATACTTGTGACTTTCACAAATAGCAATTGATCTTAAATCCTTGTTCAATAACCCTGTTTCACTATTGAACCCATACTCCAACAGATCACTCCATGAACACTTATCAAGTATTCAATATTTGCAAGTATCTTCCTTGACAAACAAAGTGTTGAGATACCAAGGCTGCCACCCTTGACTCAAGTAACTAAGGTTCTCTCTAAACGAACCCTATTAACCTCAACCGTTCTGAAATCTCCATTCAGATTGGATTCATCCTTAGGATTAAGAAAGATGAATAATTTCTTGCACTTTTAGATGGTGAAAATAAATCACCTCCACTTTCTTCAGATTTGTGTTTCACAGAAACAACCTCTAGTTAGAAGAGTAACTAGAAGACTCCATATGCAGGACTAAGATGCCTTTATGAGTGGACTTGAGAGAATTCTCAAGTATCTTTGACAACTTATCCGATCAATAATTTATCAAATTCCTAGAGCCTGAATTTGATAAACCTAATCTCAACTCCCCTTCTCTTCAACTGACTTCAAGATGTACAATGGAACCAAGCTTCCAAGTACCAAGTCACCATAACAGACATCTACTAACAACTCTCTCCATTCCATTGCTCCTAACTTTGGAATAAGAAGATGCAGATATCATCAAATATAGAGGCCGACGATTGAGATCTTCCACCATCTGTCTTCAGTAACAACTCCAGAATCCCATAAATACCAGAGTTCTTCCATCAGAAGCATATGCAACGGAACCACCAAGGAACATCTTCAACATGCCCTAATACGATGTCAGAACATCTTATAAGACACCCTAACAAGAGAACTATCCACTTCTCCTACAGTTGTTGTAGAACCTCCTCAGAAAACATGAACAACCACCAAGTTGTTACCTTCGATCCAGAACATCTATCCCATCCATTAATACCCTTGAGTATGTCTGAGTTAATGATCTCATATCCAAAACTCCTCCTTGTTTAGAGCGCTAGAAAGTATCTCCCAAAGATCTCATCCAGAAACAGATAGGATGCCTGCTCTGATACCAATTGAAATTCTGGCATAGCAGACAACAGATGTCTTAACACATGTTAAAACATTGTTCTGCATATTAAACAAGGAACAAAACAACAGACTGATATCCAGAATATCAGTAACTACAGAAAGACAAATATTTCGACATCTGTTACAACATGTTAATCAAAACTGAACTGTAAATTGCATAATGATAAATAACACAGAATATGATAACCTAGTTCGATGCAAATCACCTACATCTGGGGGATACTAATCTTGGAAGAAGAATCCACTATCGGTAGTATAGTTTTATGTAAACAACCGCTAGTTTACAGTAAACACCCACGTTTACCTATTACTACCCAATGAAGACTTTATCTAAGAACTTCATCATAGATAAGAGAAACCCATCTCACTCCCTAAATCATAACCTGTGATTATCTAACAGTTACAACAACTGTATCATCCTATTGAAAGACACCCCTTTCAATACAAAGTTCAGTCAAGCATCCTTGACTAACAAGTTAACTTGGACTTGCTTAAAAGCTTCATCCAAGAACAATGCACGATCCATTACCTACGGGTTTCTGAATCTGTACAGGTACCTATGTCTACCACAATGTATCAAATCGATATAGAGGGAGACTTACAAGAGAAACCTACGACTCTCAAAACCTAAACCCTACTTTACAAAATAAGATTACTAAGTCTATGTCGTTCTCTCTCTCTCTCTCTCTCTCTCTCTCTCTCCTGCCTTAGGTATTGATCTTCTTTTATAGGCTTCTGCTACGTTGGGCTTCATATCTTTGTTCCTTGATCCACTGCCAATCCCGCCTTGAATCTTGGAACAAATTTAAAGTAAACCTGCTGTGATAGTCATGATGTCGAGCCTTCATGCTGGGACATTTCACTCGACATCTTTGGTCTGGGACATAACCCTTCATGTTGGAACATCTTTCACAACATTATGTTTTACCAAAATTTAGTCAAACTCTTGGAGCTTTCAATTTCATTTTACTAGAATTAAGCTTCTCAATTGTTGTTCATTAAGTAAGTCTCCTTGACGTTTAAACAAATGTTTGCAAACATAGAAAAATGTCTATTCGAAGAATGATAATTCTAATGCAACACACGTGTTAATCTTGAAGTTTTTACTGAGAAAATGTCGCACAACCCTATGAATGGATCACTAGTTAGGATGCGACATTGATTTTTGAATGAAAGACAGTATGCATATACAATACTAACAAAGGTATTTTAGCATAACTCATGGATTCATGAACACTATTTCGTTGAAGTATGCTTCCAAAATAAACCTTACTTCAATTAGGTCTTTTGAGGGTTGTAACGTGGCCTGGTTCACGGTTTTAGAAAAGAGATTTTGAGGCTCAAAGTTTATTTGTACCCACCCATTCTCCATGATGTTCTTCAGTCCTACATTCAGCTAATTTGACATAAATGTTTATCTCTCAAAATGATTTTGTGATGTTTTGAGGAACCATTGAGGTTTTTGGAGTAACTGTTACCCCTTTTGTCTTTGTATTTTGTAGTCACACGAATTTGTTCTTGCTTGAGGATTTTTATTCCCTAATTTTTTTCCTGAACTGTTTTTTTTTTGTTGATTTTGAAGTCCAGCGGTGTGCCCTAACTTTTGCCTAAGTCACTTGTTTCCAACTTTTCGACTTAGCGGGCTTTCTTTCTTTTTCCTTTTTCTTTTGATTATTGTATTTGAACAAATTGCGTGACATGGGTTTGTCTTAATTTTTGAAAGGGTTATGGTTGTCTTATTCCTTGGTTAGTGAGATATAACCTTTGTGGTTTTGTGTCTTTGGATATCCGGATGTGTGAGGAGTAACCACTGTGATTAATCCTTTGAAATTCGAACGCTCGGTCAAATTAACTAACAAATACCCTGCCCCTGGGTTAAATGTGAGGGTTTTTTTATATGAAAATAAAAAAAAGACCCCTCCACATCTTTCTCAACCAACTCAGGACTTTCAACCACATTATAAAACAAAGACTCCTCCACATCCTTATACTTTGGTTGATCTTTCAGAGCATAACCCAACTATCTTTTAGAGAGAGAAGGGTTGTAATTGATACCACCTCTCACCCCCATAAGAGGCACATTAGGAAACTCTCCACAGCTATAAATGATCTCAGCACCAAGCAACCTTCTGTCATACCAGATAATGTCTTTAGCAGTAAGACCCATCAACCTTTTTGACAATTTTAAAGAATATTTAGTATCCACAAAATCACCAGTGTGAGGAAGGTGACTCATGAACCACTTGTAGAGAAGTGGAGCACAACAAAGAACAAGCCCGCCTCTCTTATTCTCATTCCTGGTGTGCACAGAATGATAAACATCACTAAGAAGTGTAGGTACTGGGTTCCTCAACATGAAGATGCAAATGACATTCATATCCACAAAATTCGTCACATTAGGGAAGAGGACAATCCCATAAATGCAAAGAGCTAAAACCGTGTTGAACGTAGTCCAATTGTAAGCATCGGCAAACACATTGGCTTCACCCACCAAGAAGCTTAGATGAAATCCAGAAAGGCCTCCCTTAACTTTAAGGTTGGCTTCCACAACGACTTTACTCAAATAAAGAGCAATAGCAACCTGGTGAGACTTAGGAACCCTCATGGAACTGTGAAAAAGCATTTGGTTCTTGATAGGAATCCCCAAGATGAGAGAATACTCCTCCAAGGTAGAAGCTAACTTGTAGTATGGAAAAGTGAAACACCTCAAAGAAGGATCATAGAACTACAGCAAAGTATGAACGACAGCTATGAGTGGAGTATAAAGGATACTCAAGATCTTCCCAAACTCATCTTTGAAATTGTCCATATTATGTGAAGTAGCCTTAGCAGCCAGGTTATGAAGTGAACTCAGATTAGGTGTCGGAAACTTGTAGCCAATGTTATTCTTTCTACCAGTGTGCATCTCTAAAGAAAGCTCAACAAAAAAACTCAAAGATGAGATTCCCGGGAATAAAAGAACATGTATGTTATGATATTATGAATGCCAAGACATGCGATCAAAACTTCCACATATTCTAGATACCGTTGCACTGATATCATGCTGATTATAATATGTTCATTAATTTACTTCCATAAGAAAACCTGCTACGATGAAGGTTAAGGTTTCCTGCAAAAAAATTTCCATCCCCTCTTACATGTGGGTTCTAGTCTTGAATAGAGGTTCCTAACGGTCCACAGCTTCTCCGGCTCTCAGAGCGAGAAATAATAATGCATTCATAATTTCTTGTTTGCCATTATTACCCCTCAAGGAGACCTCCAATGATTTCCAAAGAAAGGTCTACATAGTTATGAGTTCTCTATGCAAATAATATGTCTACTGCATAGGCATGCATGACAAAGTATTCTCACAAAAACCTTGCCTAAATGTGGGTTTCGTGCTAACTATACGTATCAAATGCTATGCAAGTCAACATGTGTCCACTCTAATACTGTGTGTATACTCAAGCCTTTGCAACTGGCTTATCTCTCAGTAACATCCAAACCCGTTAGCATAGCAGAAACCTAGAATGATATGAATAATGAAATGCCGAGAAATGAACAAGTAAAGCATAAAAATAAACACCCAAATATAAGAAAACAAACAAGAGCTAGGTCTGACTCACTTAGGTTTCGCCAGCAAAGTCACCAAATGTCGCAACGCCAAAAATGACACAGAGTCGCCATTGAACTTTATTTATCCCAATGGGGAAAGGAAAACATCGAGAAAACCTCAGAAGGGAATGAACATGGTCTCGCAACTAAATTCGGGTTTGGGAGTCGATTACGCAAGTGGAAGGTGTTATCACCCCTCACGTCCGTTGTACTCAACGGGATCCACTCTTGTTGTTCTAATCAAAGGGTGTGTTCATCTAAAGACTTACTTGCCAATGGAATGCAGGAATGAATTAAATGGGAAAAAGAAAAGGTTTGTATTATTGAGTTCGTCCGAGTTTTGCAACCTAGTGCCTACGTATCCCAGAGGGAATAAGAACTCTGTAGTTCTTGCTAAAAAAAGTTTTTTTGTTGTGTATTTTTTATGGCCGATGCTAAGTTCGCGTCCTAGCAGTTAGGGACGTTGCCCGTTTGTGATAGAACGGAAGTAGCATGCCTTTTTGAAAAGGTTTTAAAGGGAAAAAGCCCGAAGGCAAAATGATTTGAATTTGTGAAATGTTTTTGTTAGGAGATGCACCAAATGGTCCCTCAAAGGTTGGGGGTATCTTAACACATTCTCCTTTAGTTTTTTGAAATTTATAACATGTACCATTAAGTATTTTGAATTTTTGGTTAAGAAAAATGGTTTTTCTTTTAAGGGAAACGAAAAATCTACCCTAATACTATCACACTAGAGGGACCTAAAGTTAAGATTGAAGGGAAAGTCTAACCTAAGAGTTGTTATGCGAGAATGGTCCTAATGTTGAGATCAAAGGGAATCTTAGCTAATGTTGTCATGCTTGGATGAGAGAGCCTAAGATCTAATTTTGATTTAGATTAATCAGATACTAAATTGAATCAAAATGTCTAAAGGGATCATGTGAATCATAACCAACAACCTTCACAATACCATTCAAATATCACAGACAAAGCATATCAAGATCAACAGAAGTTTTAATCCACACCGGAAAACAAAATTAGAAGTTTAACATCAATAATCAATCAGGCTTCTATTAATCAAACCCTCCCAGGATTTAATCAAATTTAACCCCAACATAAGATTACAATTAACATAAACATTAGAATCCAAATTCAACATAAATTTCCTCCAGAATAAAGACTTCTGCATCAAGTCCCATGAAACGAGCCTCCTTTCTTAAACCCCTCAGATTCAAGACTTACTGATCCCAATTTCATGTACCGAGCCAACCTGCTCTACCACACTGGCCCAAGACTTCTTGCTTAAACCCCTCAGATTCAAGACTTCTTGCTCAATTAATCCACTTGATTAAGTATTTCATTGCTCAAGCGCAAAACATGAGACTTACATGGCTCAAGCATCTTGGTGAGTGACTTCCTTGCTTGTATCCCAATGATACAAGACTTATGCTTAATCAATACACTTGATTAAGACTTTCAATGCTTAAGCACATAGCAAGAGACTTATGGGAAATAACCATTAACAAAGACCTAAAGCTCTTAAGACTTCTAAGATATTCAATGTGTAAGAAATCTTAAAACTTTTACAATTACAACCTACAACAGAAAATCTGCATAAACTATTGAGTTGATAATTGTTGATCTTGTTACACCATCTTCTGGTCAATCCATGTTAAAGATTCAGTTTGAACCTTTAGCCACTTATAAATCAGTTGCAACAGACTAGCCGTTGGATGAGATAACTTGATCAGTGTCTTTGCCTTACTCCATAGTACAAGAGTCGTTGAAGATAGATACACCAAAAGATCTTGATCCATTATGTAACAAATTTAACCGTTGAGTCTTCAAGAAGATCCTATACTATAGAGCCGTTGGAGAGGATATCCGTAAAGCATGTCAACCTTTCTTGAGCCTTGTGAACTCAGACTCCAGCTGGCAAACTGATTTAATAATGCAACTTGCTTTATGCAGTACGGACAACTTCAGCTTTATCACCAACTCTGAACGATACTAGAAGCCCAATTACATTCACCAAGTGTAGAGACAATTATGTTGATTTTTTTGATGTTGATACCTTCAGCTTCAGAGTCTACGCCAGACATCACTTAACAAGTGTTCTTCAGATTCTGCATCACCAGAAGCTAGCAATTCAGCTTCTCTCAAGTGTGCCTTTGTATATCATATTATGCACCAAATATTTACAAGTATTAGAACATGCATACAAGAAACACACATAAAATAAAACCATTGTTCTTTAAATACTTTTTTATCATCAAAACCCAAGGAATATATGTCATGAACAAATCTTGTTCTAACATAATTTTCACCCTTTCAATGTGTAAAGGGTATCTTGGCGTTTCAACTTTCATAGAAAACATATTTTTTTTTTGAAAAAATAAATTACAAAAAAAGATTCATTCTCCTTATAATTGACATTTACCCAATTCGTACGAGGTTCGTCGGTATGACAATCCTCGTGTTCCGGTCTCTAAATAGACTACTCAAACATTGTAAACAGAAAAGTTGTACAAGAATATAAAGAGTTCTTAATTAAATGTAGTAAAATGAACCTGGAATAAGAAGGTAAAATAACTTTTGGATTAATCGTTCTCTGAAGGGAAACTTTTGATCCAAGTACAACAACAAGAAGATGAAATTACAGCAACAACAACTTAACAATAATGAAATTAGGCATAAACTAAAACTAAAATTTTAAAGTAATCTATAATAAATTAAAGCTTTGTGTCTATTACATGAGTTATAATAGACTCGGGAGAGAGATAGATTATTGTGTAGGTTAACAATGGTATAACACTTATGCAAAGTAATTAGAACAATGTTACATCACCAAGCAAAGTCTGAAGAAGACCCAACAAGAAAAGGAGCAGGCTAGGAAAAGTTGGGGTGATTATGGGAGAGCTCACTAGCATATAAGACCAAGAGGATTACCATCAAAGGAGAAGCGGGTTCAGAGTTCGAGATTGGCGCAACCACCCTAGCGTCAAAAATGCAAGAGGTATCATGGTGGCGAGTGCGGGATGAGGACCATGAGATGTTTTTCATGCCAGGAGTGGGGCCACATTTCCACAGACTTCGCTAAACAAAAGACTTTAGAAACTTCAGGAAGAGCACATAGGGTGTATACTCTCGATGCAAAAAAGGCAAAAGGCAAAAGGCAACAGTGACCTAATAGGTGATACGTGTTACATGCATAGACAACCCTTGTTTGTTCTTTTTTATTGTAGAGATACATATTATTTAATTATTCTCTAGGTGTTGAGAGACTTGGGTTAGAGGTGGTACCTTTACCATCTCCAATGACCATTACCACCGCCGCCGAGGATAGTGTAAAAACTAACTAGGTGTGTGAGAATTTGTCTGTGAACGTGAAAGATCGTACCTTTGTGCTTGACCTTATTTTCCTACCTCTCAAGAAGATATATGTTGTTTTGGGAATGGATTGGATTTCCGATAATTGAGTCTATATTGGTTGAAAAGAGAAAGCCCTTTTTATCCCTAAGGAGGCCATGACTCCAGAGGAAGTGATATCTACAATCCTAAAAGGTACCATTATTATGATTCAATGCCTCTTTTCTGAGGATAAAACTTTCATGATGATGCTCACTATGGATTATGTTGAGAAAAAATATGTTTCTTCATTCCTTGTAGTGCGTGAGTTTTCATGTGTTTCCATAGGACATCACTTCCTTACCTCCTGAAACGGGAGTGGAGTTCTCTATTGATCTAGTTTCAGGGACATCACCCATGTCTATTGCACCTTATATCATGTCTCAAGAAGATTTGCGGGAATTAAAGAAGTAATTAGAGGAATTGTTGGAGAAGTATTTCATTCGGCCTAATATATCTCCTTGGGTTACTCAGCTTCTTTTGGTGAAGAAAAAGTATGGTGGTATGTAGTTATCGCTATGCGAAAAATGACACAAAGTCGCCATCAAACTTTATTTATCCCAACAGGGAAAGGAAAACATCGAGAAAAACTCAGAAGGGAATGAACATGGTCTCGCAACCAAATTCGGGTTCGGGAGTCGATTACGCAAGAGGAAACTGTTAGCACCCTTCACGTCCGTTGTACTCAACGAGATACACTCTTGTTGTTCTAATCAAAGGTTGTGTTTATCTAAAGACTTACTTGCTAATGGAATGCATGAATGAATTAATTGGGAAAAAGAAAAGGTTTTTATTATTGAGTTCGTCTGAGTTTTCCAACCCAGCGCCTACGTATCCTAGAGGTAATCAGAACTTCGTAGTTCTTGTTGAAAAAAGTTTGTTTGTTGTGTGTTTTTATGGCCGATGCTAAGTTTGCGTGCTAGCAGTTAGGGACGTTGGCTATTTGCGATAGAACGGAAGTAGCATGCCCTTTTTGAAAAGGTTTTAAAGGGAAAAAGGCCGAAGGAAAAATGATTTGAAGTTGTGAAATGTTTTTGTTATGAGATTCACCAAATGGTCCCTCAAAGGCTGGGGGTGTCTGAACACATTCTCCTTTAGTTTTTTGAAATTTATAACATGTACCATTAAGTATTTTGAATTTTTGGTTAAGAAAAAAGGTTTTTCTTTTAAGGGAAACATAAAATCTACCTTAATACTATCACACTATAGGGACCTAAATTTAAGATTGAAGGGAAAGTCTAACCTAAGAGTTGTCATGCAAGAATGGTCCTAATGTTGAGATCAAAGGGAAACTTAGCTAATGTTGTGATGCTTGGATGGGAGAGCCTAAGATCTAATTTTGATTTAGATTAATCAGAGACTAAATTGAATCAAAATGTCCAGAGGGATCATGTGAGTCATAACCAACAACCATCACAATACCATTCAAATATCACAGACAAAGCATATCAGGATCAACAAAAATTTTAATCCACACCTGAAAACAAAATTAGAAGTTTAACATCAATAATCAATCAGGCTTATATTTATCAAACCCTCCCAGGATTTAATCAAATTTAACCCCAACATAAGATTAAAATTAACATCAACGTTAAATCTAAATTCAATCCAAATTTCCTCCAAACTAAAGACTTCTGCTCCAAATCTCATGAAACGAGCCTCCTTGCTTAAACCCCTCTGTTTCAAGAATTACTGCTCCCATTTTCATGTACCGAGCCAACCTGCTCAAGCCACACTGGCCCAAGACTTCTTTCTTAAACCCCTAATATTCAAGACTTCTTGCTCAATCAATCTACTTGATTAGGTCTTTCATTTCTCAAACACATAGCATGAGACTTACACGGCTCAAGCGTCTTGGCGTGAGACTTACTTGCTTGTATCCCAATGATATAAGACTTCTGCTCAATCAATACACTTGATTAAGACTTTCAACGCTCAAGCACATAGCAAGAGACTTACATGGCTCAAGCATCTTGGCGAGAGACTTAATCTAAAATGATATACAAGCTCAGCAGAATAGATAACAAGATGTACTTGATACTAATATCAGAGGCACGGGAAATAACCATTAACAAAGACCTAAAGCTCTTAAGACTTTTAAGATATTCAATGTATAATGATCGTGTACCCTGGATCAAATCCTGTAGAATCAGGCCGCCAAGTGCGTCAGGGATGTTGGTCGTATGGAGAGGAGGAGGGGGTGTACCTGCAAGGCACTCCGACGTTCAAGTAAGTAAAGGTCAGAGGAAAAGGGGGGCAAGTACAAAGAGTGAATTTTTAGGGTGAATATTGGATACCTGACCCTCTCAAGCGAGAGGGTTTATATAGAGCCCCCAGCGCATGGCCAACGGTCCTATTTTCGGGGCAAAATAACCGTTTTCCCCAAAGAATAGGTAACTGCCCTAACTAGCCGTTAGGCCGGGCAGGGTGCTCGAAACTAGCCGTTATGTCGGGCATAAATGCAGTTTCGGGCACCTGTCCTTTGCTGTTCGGGCAGTGAGGAAGCCGTGCATAACGGGCAGTAATCCCGGGGAGGAACTTTGCGTTCCTTGCCCGGTTGGAGGGGCAGAAAGGTCACTTTTGCCCCTCTGTGGATTAGACTTAGGCAATTTGGGTCGCTCTGGAGTAGAAGCAGATTGGGCCAATTCTAGCCATTGGTCCAGTCCAGAACAGGAGCCCCCCAAGTCGTTGCTCCCGAGCATGGGAGTGATGACTTAAGGACTGCTCGTTGCTCCGGGGAGCTAGCATAGAGTCGTCGTTTGTCGGCGAGGAAAGTTGTCTCGACGTGCTCGTGGCTCTCTGTGTCCGTGATATTCATGGTCGTGGCCTTATTGCCCGGTATTCGGGGAGATTAAGCTTCAGACAGAATTGGAAACGTTGGGTTGCCACGTGTGCCTCGAGCTCCGTGTAGCAGTTAATAGGTAATGATGGCTAGTGGGTAGTCGTTATGGCCTACGGACGCGTGTGTGCACGTGCCCCTCACTATAAAAGGGGGAAGATTATCCCATTTTGCACTTTTTCTTTCTGATTTCTCTTCGCCTCTTCTGCGTTCTTGCCCGTCATCGTCTTCAGGCTTTCCGACCGCCGTCACCAGCTTCGAGCAGCTTCTACTCTCTTCCAAAATCAAGTAAGTTTTCTGATCTGTGGCTTGTTTTACTTCCTTTTGTAGATTGTATGCGGTTAGCGTTAGCTTTAAGTGATAAAATAAGTGGATTTCTGGCGAGTGTTGGTGGTGGACGGTGGTTGCGCCATTTTTCTGCCTTCAGCACTTCACCGAAGTATGTAGTATGTTTAGCGAGAAGGGTGGTCCACGGCGTGGTTGCGGTAGTTGTACATTCGTGACCACCGTGTTTGTTCATCTTCTGATAGAACTATGAGTTTTCCGGTAGATCGTTCCCAGATTCTGGTGAAGCTTTGCGATTTCCGGCGAAGCTTCGACCGGAAACTGGGCGTGAGCGCGGGCAAGCTCCTCGTTCTGAGTTGAGAGTTCCGTGCATATCCTCGAGGGGAGGTTTTTGCTTTGATGTTAGGGCTTAGGCCGGGGACGCTGTCCCCAGCCCTTCGCGCGCCCTTTCACTTGACTTAACGGTGGAAGGGTGGATTTGATTTGCTGTCGAATTCACTGTCTTCTCTGCTTTTCAGGTGATCGTAATGGCGACGGGGCCAGACAGAGAGGTCATTCTAGACACGTCCGAGGAGGAAACTGGCTCCGAGGAAAATAGTAGCTCGACGGCTTCGAGTTCTGCGGCTTCGAGCTCGGCGGCCTCAAGTTCGTCAAGCAATGCCGGGGAGGAATAAGAGGTTCGGGATGATATGGAGGAGGATGACATCGAAGGGTTCTCTGCAGAGGAGTGGGAGGTGGCCGAACCTTCCGAGCATATTTCTACGTTCGCAAAGTCTTTGGCGGACGTCTTTACGGAGGTAGGACCAGGGGGGAGTGGAAGGTGCATTTCCCTACTTTGAACGAGCGGGTCTGCTCGGATTTCGGGGACCGCTTTACGATGTACGAGTATGCCTTCAAAGAGCTGGGACTGAGACTGCCTTTCACTGATTTCCAGCGGTCAGTGTTCGAGCATCTGAAGATGGCGCCCTCTCAACTTCACCCTAATTCGCTGGCCTTCATCCGGGCTTTTGAATTGGTGTGCGAGCATCTCTCTCTGGGGACTACTCTCCCTCTGTTCTTCGCTCTTTTCCATCTTCAAAGGCAGCTGACGGGGAAGAAGTACGGATGGGTTTCTTTGAAGCAGTCCAGAAAACTATTTAAGCCGTTCTCGGAGTCGATCCGGATTTTCAAGGAGCGGTACTTCGTCGTTGAACCCGTGTCTGAGGTGGCCCAGGACAACACATACGTCTGGGAAATCGAGGTTGATGAGGATGGAAATGAGCTTCTCAACGAGGAGGGGAAATATATTGGGCAGAGGCTCTACAGGTTCCCCATCCGCTGGGCACCCGACCATTTCTCCAAGAAGCCCAGCGCTTATGTCTTTCAGCCGAGCGATCTGCGCGGGCAGGATGCTGTGGCGTACGAGAGGCTGGTGAACTGGGTCAACTCCTTCAGTCTTGCAAGCTGCTGGACGAGCAAGGGTAGCCCTATCTTCGAGGAGGATGGGAGCCAGAGAGTTGAGTGCAGATTCGTCAGTGTTAAGGCACTGCTGGAGTGCAAGACTCCCGCGGACGCTGAGAAGCTGCTCAGTAGTCTTGGTTATTTAGATTTTGTTTGTGTTATCTCTTTTCCACGTAGCTAATGTGCTCGGTTTTTTCTTTATTTGCGCAGGTGAGATGCCTCAGGCTCGCGATCACGTGGTGAGGAATGTTATGGCGAGGAATAAAGCTGGAGCGGCTCCTCCTAAATCTCGGCCTGCTGGTGCCCGTGGTCCTCCCCTTGTTCAAACTGCCACGGGGACCTCTTCTTCTCCCTCTCCTGCTCCACGAGGATCTCCACTGCCTTTGACCGGGCCGGCGAAGCGGCCAAGGACATTAGATGCTGTGGACTTTACCCATGTGCCGGAGAAAGGGAAGTTTGAGTTACCTTCGTGCATACTTGATAGGAGGTTCTTTGAAGGCAACTCTTTGGTCGTCCCTCGGGCGGAATCCCTTTGCTTGGACGGCATGGATCGCCCGGGCAAGAGGGCGCTGGTGGCCCAAGATGCTTCTGCCCTGGTCAGGATGTTGGAGATGGTTGCTGTCTACGCCGAATGGGACTCTACACTTGAGTCCGAACTCAATGCTGCCCGGGCTTCTGAGGCGGCCCTCAAGGAGGAAGTTAAGAGTGCCTGTGAGGCTCGGAAGAAGGCCGAAGAGGAGACGGCCAGGTTGAAAGAGGATGTCTCCAAGCTGGTGGCAGAGAATAAGGCTGCTGAGGAGCTGAACAAAGAGTTGATGGCGGCCAGCGCCCCGGGTGCCGACGAACCGGATGATATAAAAGAGTTGAAGACTAGGTCTGAGCTGGTTGCCCGCATCCTGCTGGCCGAAGATGACGGTATCGCCGTGGCAGAGGAGTCTTTTCAAAGAGCCGTGGCTCAATTGTGGGTGGTGAACCCTGGGCTTGAGATTTATGCCAAGGGTACTCACTATCTTGCTCGCGTTGAGGATGGTCGCATCGTGTTGCCCGCAGGCCTTGTTCTAGATACCCCCGAGGTTCATCCTGAGGACCAACCCGAGGAGAACCAGAGACCTGAGTCGGTGTCAACCGAGCATGCGGATGAATGAGGAGTGTTGTTATTTTGATGTTGTTGTATCTTGTCCGGCCTGCGCACTGTTGAATTATTTGTAATTTTATTTTTGGGGGCATGGCCCCGTTTTATGTAATAGTGCACAATCGTGGCCCTTGTGGCCACCTGTTATGCTAATTATATTTCTGGCTTCTCCGCGTGCATGATTTTACTTGCGTTTATTTTTGCTAAGTGTTGTATGCATGCCTACTGTGAATGTATGTCTGCCCGTGTTTGGGAGCTTTTGACTTGTACGAATATTTATGGGGGATTGCTCGTTGTAGATGTGTTCGACAGTGTGGGTAACTGGTCGAACGGCCGAGGAATATCCTGGTTGGGGAGCGGAGCTCAGGTCGCATTTGAGGCCTGAGTTTGCGGCGTGAACGTCCCATCGCGAGCTGGGGTTCTTCCAATCATGGTACTTTGACGACGGCGGTGCTCGATCGAGGATCGCTGTAGAGCAACTACCCAGCTTGTTATTGAGCGGGGTTGTGCTTTAATCGTATGCGACGCTTGTACCTAGACGCGCATAGTGGTCGGAAGTTGACGTTCGTCGTTGCGACGGGTCGAACCGAGGATTTAGCTGTAGTATTGTTTTAGCTTTTCGACGTTCCATGGTCGAGCGAGTTCCTCCCCAGTGAGATGTTCTAGGTAGTAGGCCCCATTTTCCGTTTTTGCCCGGATGCGATAGAGTCCCTCCCAATTGGCTTCTAGCTTGCCTTAGTGAGAGTCTTTGTGGTTTCTTCTTAGGACAAGGCTTCCCACGTCGAACTATCGTCGTATCACTTTGGCGTTGTGCCTGATGGTGATCTTTTGTTTCAGTGAGGCCTCGCGGAGAGCTGCCCCGACTCTGATCTCCTCGACGAGGTCGAGCTCTTCCCTTAAAGATTCGTCATTCATCTCCTCGTCTAGGGGCGACTCTGTCCGCCTAGAGGGCACGTGAACTTTGACGGGAATTACAGCCTCGGTTCCGTATGCTAAATGGAAAGGTGTTTCCCCGGTCGTTGAATGTGGAGTTGTACGGTAAGCCCAGAGCATGTTGTGTAGCTCCTCGACCCATGCCTTCTTCGTTTCGTCTAGCCTTCGCTTGAGGCCTCGAAGGATGACTCGGTTAGCTGCCTCAGCCTGCCCGTTTGTTTGGGGGTGTTCGACGGATGCGAAGTGTTGCTTCGTGCCCAGTTGGGCGACGAAGTCCTGAAACTTCCTGTCCGTGAACTGCGTCCCGTTGTCCGTTACTATCGCTTGGGGAATACCGAAACGTGCAAGGATGTTTCGTTTGTAGAAACGCAGGATGTTGAGGGCAGTTATTTTGGCTAGAGGTTCTGCTTCTATCCACTTTGTGAAATAATCCACACCCACTATGAGGTACTTGTTCTGACTTGATCCTACCACGAAGGGTCCTAGGATATCTAGGCCCCACCAGGCGAATGGCCACGGGGAGGACATAGTCTTGAGCTCGTTAGGCGGGGCTAGGTGCATATCCCCGTGCCGTTGGCATTTATCGCACTTCTTTACGTGCTCTTTTGCGTCGTTTTGCATAGTCGGCCAGTAGTATCCTGCTCTGAGAGCTTTTCGAGCGAGGGACCTCCCGCCGAGATGTTGGGCGTTGATTCCTTCATGGATTTCGCGCAGGATGTGTGCGACCATTTCCTCCTCGACACATTTGAGCAGCGGGATGGAGAATCCCCGTCTGTAGAGTTTACCTTCGACCAATACGTACGAGAAGGCTCTTTGCCTGATTGTGCTGGCTTCCTTTGGGTCAGAGGGGAGTTCGTCCTTGTCGAGGTATTTGTAGACGGGGGTCATCCAGCAGTTGTGGTCGCCGATCATCTGTATGTGGAGATTCGGTGAGGCCTTCTCGATACTGGGTCGAGGAAGTACCTCCTGTATGACGGACTTGTTTTCGCCTTTCTTCTTCGTGCTGGCCAGTTTAGACAGCACGTCCGCTCGTACGTTATGTTCGTGGGGAACGTGTTTCACTTCTACTGTTGTGAACTTTGCCATTTCCTTCTTTACCAGGGCAAGGTATTCGGTCAGGTTGTCATTTTTGGCTTGGTATTCACCTCGGACCTGGAGGGCCACGAGTTGTGAATCCGTGCAAATGACGACTTCTTCTGCTCCCAGGTCCTCGACAAGGCGTAGCCCAGCGAAGAAGGCTTCGTATTCAGCCTGGTTATTGGAAGTTGGGAAAGACAGTGTGAGTGACACCTCGACGATGGTCCCTTCGTTGCTCTCCAGTATAATGCCCGCGCCGCTACCTGCCGAGCTTGAGGCACCGTCGACGAAGATGGTCCACTTACGTGTCTCGCTCGCGGGGGGGGGGGGGGACGCGAATATCATCTCCACGACGAAATCGGACAGAGCTTGGGCCTTAAGGGCTTTTCTGCCTTCGTACCAGATGTCAAATTCGGACAGTTCTAGCGACCATTTAAGCATTCATCCGGCCATATCTGGTCATCGAAGCAGCTGCTTTATGGGCTGATCTGTTCGAACCATGATCGTGTGGGCCAGGAAGTAGTGCCTTAATCTCCTGGCAGCGTTGATGAGGGCCAATACCACCTTCTCTATCTGCTGGTATCGTAACTCTGGTCCTTGTAACGCCTTGCTCGTGAAATATATGGGCTTCTGCCCGTCAGGTGTCTTGCGGATGAGAGCGGCGCTCACTGCTTCGACTGCTACGGCCATGTATAGGTATAGTGTTTCGCCATTGTCCGGGCGAGAGAGAACCGATGGCTCTGAGAGTGATCGTTTTAGATGGAGAAGGGCCTTATCGCACTCCTCGGTCCATTCGAATGTAGCCTCTTTGCGGAGGAGCTTGAAGAATGGTAGGGCGTGCTGGGCGGACTTGGCCACGAAACGAGATAGTGATGCGAGCATCCCGTTGAGGGACTGGATGGATTTTTTGGATTTGGGCGTAGGAAACTCGGAGAATGCCCGACATTTGTCGGGATTGGCTTCGATTCCTCGTTCCGTTAAGTAGAAGCCGAGGAATTTGCCTTCCCGGACACCGAACGTGCACTTCTCCGGATTAAAACGCATTTTGTATTTCCTGGCCTATTCGAAGACCTTTCGCAAGTGGGCGGTATGATCGGTTTCCTCGTGGGACTTTACGATCATGTCGTCCATGTATACTTCGAGCATGTCGCCTATTTCTCCCCGAAATACTTTATTCATCATTCGTTGGTATGTTGCTCCGGCGTTCTTCAGGCAGAAGGGCATTACGTTGTAGTAATAATTCCCTGATTCGGTCATGAAGGCCGTATATTTTTTGTCGGTCATTGCCATTGGGATTTGATTGTAGCCCGAGTAGGCGTCCATGAACGATAAAAGTTTAAAACCAGCGGAATTATCAACAAGTTTATCAATATTGGGGAGGGGGTAGGCATCCTTCGGGCATGCCTTATTGAGATCGGTATAATCAACGCACATACGCCATTTTCCATTAGATTTTTTGACCAATACAACGTTGGACAGCCAAGTGGTGTACTTGGCTTCCGAAATAAATTTGGCCTCGAGGAGGTCCTTTACAGCTTTTTCAGCAGCCTCCGTTTTCTCCGGAGACTGCTTTCTCCTACGTTGTGCTATGGCCTTAATGGCCGGGTCAATGGTCAGCTGGTGACATGCAATGGACGGGTCTAAACCGGGCATCTCTGCGGCGCTCCAAGCGAAGAGGTCGGAATTCTCCCGGAGGCATGCTTTGAGCTGCTTCCTCGCGATGTCAGGTAGGTCTGCTCCGATCTTCACTCCCCGTTGGGGGTCTTCGCCGAACAGAACTAGCTCAAAGTTGCCATCCGGGATCGGGCGCATTGGGTAGGAGCTGCTGCTGGGTGCTGTAGATGGCCCGACTGAAGCTGCTCGTTCCTCCTGTTGGTCGTCGGGGAAGCGACTGTCGAGGTCGATAGATTTGACCTGGGGCAGAGGCTTGGCTTCTTCAGAGCTGCTTGGTAGTGCTGGCTTGCTCGACACCTTTGGCTTGGGCGCAATGGCGTTGAGCCCCTTCGTAGCTGCTTCGAAACACCGTCGGGCAGCTTCTATATCACCGTGGAGGGTGGCGACCATCCCTTTTGAAGTGTAATACTTCATCTTCAGGTGGACGGTTGAGGGCACTGCTACCAACTCGGCTAGAGTTGGCCTTCCGAAAATGCATTGGTAAAGCGACGGGCAGTCAATTACCAGAAACTGCACCTTGATGGATCTGGCCGTCTCAGCTGCGCCGAATGTCACGATTAGCTCCACGTAGCCCCACGGCTTGGTGACGGATCCGTTGAATCCCTGCAAGTCAGATCCCACGTAGGGAGTAAGGTGAGATTCGTCCAGCTGAAGTGTTGAGAATAGCTGGGAGTACATGATGTCGACCGAGCTGCCCTGGTCGACAAGTATTCTGCGAACGTCGAAGTTCGCCATCTGGGCTCTGACGAGCAGGGGTATGCTGGAGTTCGGGGACCCACCGAGGAGTTCCTCCTTATAAAAGGAGATTGGGACGGAGCCCTTCTGGGCCTGATCAAGCGTCATCAATTTGTTGGAGCTGGTGTTGATCAGGTGGTCGAACTTCCGTTTCACGGAGCCCACAGTGACTTTGTTGAATCCCCCGCCCGAAATGACCATGGCGGAAGGAAAAGTCTCCCACGGGCTATGGGCCGCGAAATAAGCAGGGGCGTTGAGCCTGTCTGGGACGTAAAAGTCCTCTGGCCGTGATATGGACATTGCCACCTGTACGTTGGTGTCATCCGAGGAGGGTACTTCTTCCTCGACCTTCTTGGACTCCTGGGCGTCTTGCCGAGGAGTGTCCTTCTTCTTTGTGAACTGTTTCAGGTGCCCGTCCCTGATCAGTATCTCTATGGCATCCTTTAGATGGATGCAGTCCTCCGTAGTATGGCCGTGACTTTTGTGGAAGCGGCAGTACTTCGACTTATCCACATTTGGTATGCTCGGCAGCTGTTTGGGGAAACGGACCCGACTTGTTTGAACTCCGAATTGGCACATTCGGTCAAAAACTTCTCCCTGGAAATGGTCAAGGGAGTGTAATCATGGAAACGCCCGAAGGGCCCTTTGCTATCACGGGAGTCGCGGGGACGATCCTCGTGTCTTCGTTCACCCCGACGATATGTCGAGGCTTCTTCTCCTTTGGCGGCCCAGGTGTTCTCCTGGAGGCGAGACGCTCGGACGTTGCAGGCCACAATCTTCTCCTCGTACTGGATGTGAGATTGGGCTTTGAGGAGGAGAGCGTCTAAATTCCTCAGTGGGGCGAGGCCGATGGCTTTAGCGAAGTCGGAGTTCGGGAGGACCCCTTGTTCGAGCAGGAACTTCTTCATTTTATCTGTCGTCGGGACCTGCACCGCTTCCTTGTTGAACCTCTCGATGTATGCTCGGAGAGGTTCGTCCTTCCTCTGGATTATGGCTCTGAGGGAGGCCTCAGTTTTGGGGTGGCGGCGAGATGCTGTGAAGTGCCGCGAGAACATCCTGCCGAGCTGTTTCCACGAGGTAATGGACTCCTCGGGTAGTTATTTATACCATGTCATTGCTCCTTTCCGAAGCGTGGTCAGGAACAATCTGCATTTGATGGCGCCCCGTACGCCGCGGTAGTCTAAGAGGGCATCGATATTCTCGATGTGCTCGTCTGGGTCAGTGGTCCCGTCATACGTGCCAAGTGACGGGGGTTTCTCTAAGCCTTTTGGGAGGCGGGTGGCCAGGATCTCCTGGGACAATGGGCCTTGAAGCTCATCGTCGTCACTGGTGTATGATGGTGACCGGACGGGTTACTCGCATCGGCGGTTCCTTCGTGGAGAAGGTGAGCGGTTCCTTCGAGGAGAAGGTGAGCGGTTCCTTCGCGGGGAAGGTGAGCGTGTTCGTCCTTTGGACTTGATTGGAGATTCCTCGTTCCTTTGAGTCCTTTTGTGGTCATGAGTGTGCTGGTCACGCGGGGAGATCTGGTCGCGCTTTCGGGCTACGCGAGGATCGTGCTCTTGGCGCAGTCTTCAGTCGATTTCTCTCCGTGGCTGCGGGCTTCTAGATCATCACTGGTTCTTCCGCGTAGGAGGGGATCTTGGATGGCGAGACTCTTCCAGTGCCCTGATCCTCTCGTTTTGCTGCAGGATCAGGGTGTTGGTTGTGTTGAGGGCCTCTAGGAGGGCTGCCACGGCCAGGTCGGCGCTGGGCGGAACAGGAACGAGCTAGAGGTCGAGAGACGGTTGATCGTTGTGGCGATCAGCAGGAGTTGGGGAAGGAGAAGCGGGGGCTCCATCCCTCAGGAAACAGGTTTCTCGGAGGAGAGATGATTGGCCGTCAAGGTCAGATTTGTTGACGGGGAGGATGGTGGAGTGAAGAGCATCCTGGGTGCGATCTTAGGAGGCCATGATCGTGATGATGTTCGAAAGTTGTTTTGATCTTCGGTTAAGAAAGAAGGGGAGAACAAAGATTCCCACAGACGGCGCCACTGATTGTGAAGGTTGGATCAGATCCTGTAGAATCAGGCCGCCAAGTGCGTCAGGGATGTTGGTCGTATGGAGAGGAGGAGGGGGTGTACCTGCAAGGCACTTCGACGCTCAAGTAAGTAAAGGTCAGAGGAAAAAGGGGGCAAGTACAAAGAGTGAATTCTTAGGGTGAATATTGGATACCTGACCCTCTCAAGCGAGAGGGTTTATATAGAGCCCCCAGCGCGTGGCCAACGGTCCTATTTTCGGGGCGAAATAACCGTTTTCCCCAAAGAATAGGTAACTGCCCAAACTAGCCGTTAGGTCGGGCAGGGTGCTCGAGACTAGCCGTTATGTCGGGCATAAATGCAGTTCCGGGCACCTGTCCTTTGCTGTTCGGGCAGTGAGGAAGCCGTGCATAACGGGCAGTAATCCCGGGGAGGAACTTTGCGTTCCTTGCCCGGTTGGAGGGGCAGAAATGTCACTTTTGCCCCTCTGTGGATTGGACTTAGGCAATTTGGGCCGCTCTGGAGTAGAAGCGGATTGGGCCAATTCTAGCCATTGGTCCAGTCCAGAACATATAATAAATCTTAAGGCTTTTACAATTACAACCTACAACAGAAAATCTGCATAAACTAAGGAGTTGATAAGTGCTGATCTTGTTACACCATCTTCCGGTCAATCCTTGTTAAATATTCAGTTTGAACCTTCAGCCACTTATATAGCAGTGCAACATACTACCCGTTGGATGAGATAACTTGATCAGTGTCTTTTCCTTACTCCATAGTGTCATACCCCAAATTTGTCTTACCCTTTCATCTAAATCTGTTGTCTTATGCTTTGCATCTTTCTTATGTGCATACTTTCCATCCAGGCATTTAAATACATCATGCATTCATTAACATCAAATCTTGATACTTGGATCTGAGATCATGGAGAATTAGGGTTTACATAATGTACTAGGGTTTCACCTCTTTTGCAGGTTTGTTTCAATTAAAGATGCAAAAATCATGGACTAGGGTTTATCCCTTGTGCTTATGGTTATCATATGGATCCTCAAAGTTTGGCTATGCAATCATCAGGAGCATCATCTTCTTATGCCCACCATCACCATATTAAGGTTTATTTCCCTGATTAGGTGGCCTCCAAGAGGTTTACTTATGAAGATATCAATTTTAAACCATTCTTTTTTATCCAAACCATATTTAAACCCATATCCATTTTTTAACC
Source organism: Lathyrus tuberosus (assembly GCA_022829125.1). Taxonomy (NCBI): domain Eukaryota; kingdom Viridiplantae; phylum Streptophyta; class Magnoliopsida; order Fabales; family Fabaceae; genus Lathyrus; species Lathyrus tuberosus. The sequence continues at coordinate 15,770,659 of JALAZF010000082.1, read as the reverse complement.
ATTTTTAAAATCCACCAAAAATTCAATATCAAATTCAATAGTCCAATTCCAAAATCCAAATTTCAAGACCAATTCTAAAATCCAAAATTCTATAACGAAGTTGTACAAATCCAAAAATAACCAATATCCAAAATTCTATAACAAAGATCAATCAGTATCACAAAACTTCTCAGCTTCGCCGACATTTCCATACTTTGAACAAGTGAGAAAAATAGTGAATCCAGTGGAGCAGGTTGTGAAAATGATAGGAATAAAGATAAAAACATTCAAGGGTGAGGAAACAAAGATTTCAATATGGAATCTTGCTGGTTAACACGAGTTTTTATCCCTCCATGACCTTATGTTTCCGGGGCACGACAGCGCATCGACTTTCATCATCATATCAAGTTTATTCAAGAATCTGAATAACAAAGAACCAAAAGTGCTGTAGAGATTGAAGATGATTTGTAATATTGGCTAAGGTTTATAGTCTCCAACTCCAAAAGAGCGGCGCAACAGTGCATGCTACCGAGTGTAACTATTGTTCTTGCACACTTCGATAAAATCAACCAATCATCGCAAAATCTGGAGCAAACAGTTGATTTAATTCAGAGATAGAGAGACAAGTTTCAAGGCTATGATAATTTCTACCTGACAGTATTTAATGTCGATGCAAGATCCATCAGATCAAAATTCTCTAGTATTAATTCCCTCCATTCTTGAAGAAGGTGCACCTTCACAACAGAATAAAGTCTCTGATGGATCAACATGGTGCAACTTGTTGTCATACCCCAAATTTTGACCACAAGATTTCCTATCATTGTGCAAATCATTACACAATATGGATGTACCATCATACCTCATCAATCTCCTCAAATATTGTTGAGCCCTCACTACAATCAAGAATTAGGGTTTTGAGCCCTCTCAGAGCACTTAGACAAAGGATCAATCAAGAAATGACATGATTTTCAACTTGTCTAACCTCTTAAACACCCATAAAGGATCAAGAGGTCTCCCACATCAAGAATCAAGCAAAGGTTGCAACATTCCAAGTGGATCAAGCCTCGAGATCCCCAGTGTCACCAAATTAGGGTTTTGGTCGACCAAGGCCTCCAGATGGAACTTTTCATCTGGGCATGAGCCAATACTTCAAAACATGATCCAAAATTCTCCAAGGGACATCATGGATCCAATCATCAAGTCAAAATGGCATCAGGGGAAGCATTCATCAAAAATCAAGAATTAGGGTTTCTTGACCTAATTCACCTCTAAGTTGACTTTTGAGGCAAGACATGAACCAATACCTCAAGACATGATTTGAGGGCCTCAAACACACCATATTGATTCATTTACAACAATGGATTGATCCAAGAAGCTTGATTCTCAAGTTTTAATTTCATCTGGACCACAATTAGGGTTTTGAAAAAAAAGTCAATTGTACCTTTGACTTTGGACCAAGACACGCTCCCAAACCTTGGGACATGATTCAAGACACCCTAAAACACCTATGGAATACATCCATTAGGCTTGAATTAGGTCAAGAACTTGATTGCATAGAGGATCACACAGTTTGGAATTCATCTGACAAAAAGTCAACTGTGCCCAAAATCAAGTTTGACATTTTGAATTTTTTCACAAATGTGGCTCCCCTAAGTAAAAAACAATGTTAATGTATGGTTTTGATCATAATTCATCAAGAAAAATCAAGAAAAGTGAGGTTTCTTGCAAAAGGGGCAACCATAAGAAACTTAAATTTTTCTAAGTTATGGAACAAAATGGATTTGGCACCAACTTTGCAAGGTCATAACTCCCAAAACCTAATGCCTTTTTCTTCCATCCAAAGCTCAAATGAAAGTTCACATGACATACTTCAAAAGTGTCAACTACATCAAATTCCAAATCCTCATGGATTTTGAGTTATGGATTGATCAAAATTACAAAAAGTGAAAATAACCACTTTTTCCAACACTTAGTGAAATTTTCAAAAAGTCAGAATCTGTTTCATTTTTTACCAACTTTGAGGTCATTTTTCACCTTGATCTAAGCTAAACCAGGTCCATTTGTGGACATCAAAGTTAAAGTATGTCATGAGAGTTTTCCAAAGAGTACAAGAACTCCCATTGATTCAACTTAATCAAGGAGTTATGAACCTCACAACATGCCTTGCTCAAACTGATTTCCAAGACAGATTTTGTGCATTACTTGTGGCACACGATTCTTGAGTCCAATTTTGGTGACTATGCAAGACTGACCCTCATCCAAATTCAACAAGAATCTCAGTCAATCATGAAGAACCTGCAAGCTTGGACCCTAAGGCAAGAATCTCATCACTTTGGCATGTGATCATCAATGTTGCAAATCCAAAACCAAGCTTTGTCATTTGGAATTGATGTGGTGCATTGAGCTGTCATGAACCAAGCCTTATCAGTCCAATTGAGTCAAGATTGAATCAAAACTCAGAAGACCTAGAGATACAAAGATCAGCTCTAGTCAATGGCCAAGTGAAGACTTGGTACCTTGGCATTTAAGAAAGTGACACATGGGCATGTCCATTGGATCATAGAGTGATCCCTCATCCAACACTATTCCTTCAAAAACAAGACTCCTCTACTATAAATAGAGGTCATTTGTGATGTTTCAAACCACACCAAAACAATACCAAAGCCTTGTTTTCTCACTCTCCCTCTCTTACTTCAATTTCAAGTCACATTGGAGCAATTTGGGAATTCTTGAAACCAGAGCAAAAACCACCTAAATAACCATCCAAACACATCATAAATCATCCATTGGAGGTGTTCAAACCTTCATCCACATTGTGCAACCTCAAAATCAGATAGTCAACCTCCAAAACCTCAAATTTTGACTTTTCTGCATTTTTCAAGCCATGTCTTGATCCAATCACTTTCAAGACTAGCTAACCCTTCAAATACTCTCCAAATATCATCCTCAAACTGTCCCAACAGGTTTCCCTCAACTGTAACATCATTTGAGTGAGTTACCATTTTGTTCATTTTTGCCACTTTTGCAAGAAAGAACCAATCCTTGTTCCTGAGGTTTCCAGCTGGTTTTGATCATCCTAAAAGCTTCTAAGGGATCAATCAAGAGTGTCTAAAGCATTGGATTACTTCTGGCACAAACATCTTGACAGTTAGCACAAGGAGCTTCAAGAGGTAAGTGCATCACAACTTGAACTCTTAAAATATGCATTTCTTTGATGTCCATTGATCATAAACATGTCATATATATCAAATGTGTTGTGTTTGAACCAATTTACCATGCTATTGTTGCTTGTATGATAGGATATCATAGAACTTGCAAATCTTGGCCTATTGTGAAACCACTATCGGGTTTTAAAAAAAAATCTTTAGAAAATTATAAAAGCACCATTGGATTCGTCATGAAATTCTAGGCAGGATCCATCTAAATTTCATCCAATTTCATGGAGAATTGTGGGAGATATGATCCTTCTTGCAAATCACCAAAACTTGGTTTTTTGCCTTGGTCAGGCCTAGAATTCAGGTCACCCTTATGTATTTATGGGGTGGTTTTGATACACGAATGTATCACCACCCCAGTGGTAGCAGCACGCTTGTGTTTGGTTGGAGGTCATGGGTTCAAGACCCACCCAGACCATTTTTGCTATTTTTCTCATTTTGCTATTTTTTTCATTTCTCATGATTTTATTAATTAATCTCAAAATTAATTTCTCTCTCAATTTTAATTATTTTTTATCGGTACTTTTTTTGAAAATTCACAAAAATGTTGAAATATTTTATTCCACAAAAAAATTGAATTTATATTATTTATTTAATATAGTTTGAATTTTTGTAATTAATTTCATTTTATTTGTTTTCAAACATTAAATAAATGAAATTTCCACCTTGATCTTTCAAAACCAATTGATTTTCAAGCCTTCATGTGATTAAACATGATTTTCCAAAATATTTTTCAAAGCTTACCACTTGTTTTTAAATATATTTGGTATTTTATATTTAATTTCCTTTGAAAATAACATTATGTTAATTAAAATTTGGGTTTCCCCCAATTTTAATGTTTCAAACTTCATTTGAAACACTTTTGGGCCTCTAATAGAGTGTAAGACCCAATCCCTTTGTAAATAAACCTTTTTGGGCTCCAGTCATTGTATAAGTCCCGATACGATTTTAAAAATCTCGGCGCGATCGCCATTTTCAAAACAATTTTCATCTGGGCCTCTCCTTGAGTTGTAAGCTCCATCTTTCTTATTTTCAAACACTTTTGGGCCTCTAATAGAGTGTAAGACCCATCCTCTTTGTAAATACAATAGTTTGGGCCTCAGTCATTGTATAAGTCCCGATACAATTTTCAGATTAACGGTACAATCACTATTTTTCATCTGGGCCTCTCCTTGAGTATAAGCCCCAAACTTCCTTTTATAACAAACTTTCTTTTTTATTTAGATTCAAATCTTAAGTTTTATCAAAACTTTCTTCAATTTCTTGAATAACTAACCATACAGCTATAGTTACAATGCTGGAGCTTGCACATCTGTAAGTTCTACCTTATCTTCACAACAATACCTGTTTATATATTTCATATGTATATATATGCTTGTATATACTTGCTTAGAGTTTTCCCCAACAATTAGGGTTAGGTCTAGATCAAACTAGTGGTTACTCTTTCAACACAGTCAAAACTAGTTCCCCCATAGGAAATTTCAGATACAGTCTTGCCTCCTCTTGGGCTTATACAATATGGAACAGAGAAAGGCATTATTCCCGGTGAAACTTTTCTCAACACTGTTACAACTTAGAAATATTTGTACAAGAAATTCATTTCCCCAAAGAGGACTAATTCCCAGTGAAACCTCTTTTGAATTTCTTCAAACCCTAGGACTGTTCACTAAAGAAAGGATTATTCCCGGTGAAACCTTTCTTGAAATTTTCTCAGGTTTGGACCCACAGGCTTCCTAAAAGCATCCCCAGCCTCCTCTTGGGCTTTGTACAAGGACCCTCAGGCTTCTTAAAAGTTCTCAGCCTCCTCTTGGGCTTAGTACAAGGACCCGAAGACCTCCTATATGTATAGGACATAACTTAGTCATCTCTACTAGTTCAATCCTTCAGAGAGTCAGAATTCCAAAACATCAGACCAGTTTAGGGTTGATTCTCATCCCTTAAACCCTCAGCCTCCTCTTGGGCTTCATACAAGTAGACTTGGACAATCTCAGCCTCCTCTTGGGCATCATACAAAGATCATCCTCCAGTTAAGAGTAAACCTCTTCATACTAGTAGACTTGGAAAGTCTCATCTCCTCTTGGATCTCAAAGAAACCCTCAAGTTTCCAAAAAGCACAGGAAAAACCCTGATCACTTCATCAATCACCAGCAGAGTTAAAACCTCTATAGGTTTTAAAACTCAATCTTTAAACTTTCATTCTAAATTCCCTAGCTAGGGTCAAATTACCACCAATAAACCCTCAGAAAAAATCAGAACCTCAAGGCATCTGATATTTCAACTCTTCTACACTCAGCCAGAGTTGATTCCCCAATTTGGACCTGTCTCTGGATCTCAATAATCCTTAGCAGAATCTAGCCTCCTTTTAGGCTTCATATAAGAATTTCCCCAAACCAGCCTTCTCTTAGGCTTTTATAATGATTTTTCCTCAGCTGAGTTAACCTCGATCTTGGGCTTTACAGATCATATTCTCCAGCTGAGTCAATCAAATCTTTTAGCCTCAATCTTGGGCTTTGTACAAGACAGATAAAACCACTCCCCAGTGGAGTCATTTCTTTTAGCCTCAATCTTGAGCTTTGTACAAGACAGACAAAACTTTCCCCAGAAGAGTCAATTCTTTTTGCCTCAATCTTGGGCTTTGTACAAGACAGACATAAAAACTCCCCTAGTAGAGTTGACCTTTTAGCTTCAACCTTCGGCTTTGATCAAGGCACCCATAAAAATCCCCTCAGAGGAAATATAGAGTCATCTCTGTAGGAAGACATTTCTCTGTACATCACATATTAAAACAAACAATAAAAAAACCCTAATCCCAGATAACTGCTGTAAGTGGCACATTTGTTGATTCAAAGTCCAAGCTGTAGTCCCTCTTCTATCCTAGTAAACTTCCTCTTTCATCTAATTTCTGTAAGTGGCAAGCCTCTGGATTATTTACATCCAAGCCAATGTCCCTCTCTTAGCATGGAAAACTCCTAAGGAAAAATGGCATTGCTCTACACTGGGTTAAAGTTTCTTCCTTCAGGACAAACCCTTTATAAAGGAAATTATGGCATTGCTAGATTCCATACATTCTAGTTAAAGTAATTTCCCTTATAACCAATTCCCCAACAACTATGATGAACAGGTGAGATATCTCCCTTTAGAGATGACAAATTCTCTCTTAGTCAAACCTTTTAGCTTCAATCTTGGGCTTTGAACAAGACACAAATACTCATCTAGCTTCAATCTTGGGCTTTAAACAAGACACCAAACATATTTCCTCCCATATAAATAGGAGGAACTACAATCGCTCTGATTTCCTTGTTATCTTTACGGGAATACGTAGGCATAAGATTGCAAAATCTTAGCGAGCACACTAATAAAAAAACTTTAGGTCCAGTACCTTACCAAAAGCAACAGAAAACCAAAAACAATAAAAAAACTCTCTCAACATTTCCAACCTATGACAGTAAACACCAGAAAGTATTTAAACATGCCAAAGAAATTCTATGGATAACCATATATACACTGGGTAATTGACAACTTCCCTTTGTATAACCTGACCCCGGACCCCCAATCTCTTAGCATTTGTTAAAGAAAACATTTGCGTGCAAGGTTAGTTTTAGATATCTTCCCTTTTCTTTCCAGCTTCATAAGATAAATAAGAAATCAGAAAGTAACACCCAATTCCAACCATTGCGGTAAGGTGGTCGCGTCACCAACAAAAATCGCATGCTACAGAAAAATGGCGACTTTGCTAGGGAGTCTTTAGGGTTAAAGTTCCTAGGTTTTCAACTTAGCGAGCTGTTATTTTTATTCTTTAGGCAAATTATTTCTTGACTATATTGACATTCATAGGACGAGTGAACTCTTCACCATCCATAGTTGTAAGAATTAATGCACCGCCAGAGAAGGCTCTTTTAACAACATATGGGCCTCCATAATTAGGAGTCCACTTGCCTCTAAAATCAGTGGTAAAAGTTGAGATCTTTTTGAGCACGAGGTCTCCTTCTCTGAACACACGAGGTCGAACCTTCTTGTCAAAAGCTTTCTTCATTCTCTATTGATATAGTTGGCCATGACACAAGGTCATCATTCTTTTCTCCTCAATCAAATTCAACTGATCGTGTCTACTCCGACACCATTCAGCCTCAGATAATTCAGATTCTATCAAAACTCCCATAGAAGGGATTTCAACTTCTATTGGGAGCACTGCTTCCATACCATAAACAAGAGAGAAAGGGGTTGCCCTGGTTGAAGTGTGGACAGATGTACGATATCCATGCAGAGCAAAAGGGAGCATCTCATACCAGTCCTTATATGTAACAACCATCTTCTGAATGATCTTCTTAATGTTCTTATTAGCAGCTTCAATAGCCCCATTCATCTTAGGTCTGTAAGGAGAAGAATTATGATGCTCAATCTTAAACTCATCGCATAACTCCTTCATCATCTTGTTATTCAGATTCGACCCATTATCAGTGATAATCTTGCTCGGAATGCCATGCCGGCAGATGATTTGGTTCTTGATAAAATGGACCACTACTTGCTTGGTCACATTGGCATATGATGCTGCTTCAACCTACTTGGTAAAATAGTCAATAGTCACTAATATGAAACAGTGTCCATTCGATGCTTTAGGCTCAATCATATCAATGCCCCACATGGAGAAAGGCTATGGAGAAGAGATAACATTGAGAGGAGTTGGAGACACATGAGTTTTGTCAGCATAAATCTGGCATTTATGACACTTCTTCATATATTTGCAACATTCAGATTCCATTATCAGCCAATAGTAACTTGCCCTCAACATTTTCTTAGCCATTGCATGCCCATTGACATGGGTACCAAAAGATCCTTCTTGAATTTCTTTCATCAACATGTCTGCCTCGTGTCTATCCACGCATCTGAGCAAGACCATGTCATAATTTCTCTTATACAACACATCATCATTCAAGAAGAAACTACCAGCCAATCTTCTCAAAGTTTTCTTATCCTTCTTGGATGCCCTAAGTGGGTATTCTTGATTATGAAGAAAGCATTTAATATCATAATACCAAGGCTTATCATCAACAACCTCTTCCACTGCAAACACATGAGCCGACCTATCAAGACGCATAACATCAATTTTCGGCACATCATTCCACCAATTTACCACAATCATGGAGGATAGAGTAGCTAAAGCGTCTGCCATTCGATTCTTTTCTCTGGGTATATGGTGAAACTCAACCTTATTGAAGAAAGTTGACAACCTTCTTGCATAATCTTGATAAGGAATCAAATCAAGTTGACGTGTCTCCCATTCTCCTTTAATATGATTAATCACCAGGGCTGAATCTTCGTATACATCATGAATCTTGATTCTTAAATCAATGGCTTCTTCTAAGCCCATAATACATGCTTCATACTCTGCCGCATTATTTGTGCAAGTGAACATCAACCTTGCAGTGAAAGGAATATGAGAACCATGGCGAGTAACAATTATTGCCCCAATACCATTGCCATATTCATTAACAACTCCATCAAAAATTAAACCCCATTGGGATCCAGGATCAGTCCCTTCTTCAGGTAATGGTTCCTCACAATCTTTAACCTTTAGATACATCACGTCCTCATCAGGAAAGTCAAACAGGATTGGTCGATAATCATCAATTGGCTGGTGTGCCAAATGGTCATCCAAAACACTTCCTTTTATCGGTTTTTGAGTTCGGTACTCAATATCATATTCTGACAACAACATTTGCCTATAAGCAATCCTCCCAGATAAAGCAGGATTTTCAAAGATATACTTGATTGGATCCATTTTGGATATCAACCAAGTAGTATGATTCAAAATATATTGGAGGAGGCGCTTGGCAGCCCAAGCTAAAGCATAACATGTCTTTTCAAGCATGGAGTACCGAGACTCACAATCAGTAAACTTTTTGCTCAAATAATAAATGGCAAATTCTTTTCGACCAGATCCATCTTGCTGACCCAGAACGCAACCATAGACTCTTCCAGCACAGTCAAATACATAATCAATGGTCTTCCTTCCACGGGAGGAGACAAAATCAGAGGTTCAAGCATATACTTTTTAATACCATCAAAAGCTTTCTAACAATCCTCTGTCCATTCACAACTCTGATCTTTGTGGAGAAGCTTGAAGATCGGCACACAAGTGGCAGTCATATTGTATATAAATCGGGAAATATAATTCAATTGTCCCAAGAATCCTCTTACTTGTTTTTCTGTTTTGGGCGCAGGCATTTCTTGAATAGCTTTAACTTTACCAAGATCAACTTCAATGCCTTTCTGGATGATAATAAAGCCCAACAACTTTCCTGAACAGACACCAAAAGTGCATTTATTACGGTTCGAACGGAGCTTAAACTTTCTCAAATGTTGAAACAACTTTAATAAGTATTCAATATGATCTTCTTTAGTCTTCGACTTACAAATCATATAATCCACATAAACCTCAATTTTTTTATGCATCATATCATGGAACAGAGTGGTCATAGCTCTCTGGTACGTTGCACCAGTATTTTTCAAACCGAAGGGCATCACTTTGTAACAGAATGTTCCCCAGGGTGTAATGAATGTTGTCTTTTCCATATCCTTGGGTGCCATCTTTATCTGATTATAACTGGAAAATCCATCCATAAAGGAAAAGATATTGAACTTAGCAGTATTATCTAACAACATATCAATGTGTGGTAATGGAAAATCATCTTTCAAACTTGCTTTATTCAAATCTTTATAATCAACACACATTCGGACTTTTTCGTCTTTCTTAGGAACATGCACGATAATGGCCACCCATTGAGGATACACAGTAGTCACAAGAAAACCAACATCAATATGCTTCTGAACCTCCTCTTTAATCTTAACAGCCAACCTGGGATGAGTTCTTCTCAATTTCTGCTTAACTGATGGACATTCAGGCTTCAACGACAATCTGTGCTCCACAATATCAGTATCAAGACCAGGCATGTCTTGATAGGACCAAGCAAACACGTCAACATATTCTCTAAGAAGCTCTACAATCATTTTCTTAACATCTAAATAAAGCAGTGCCCCAATCTTGACTTCTTTTCTATTTTCTTCTAAACCCAAATTAACCAATTCCCCCGGCTACAATCATGAGGCTGAGTGGCTTTTTCCTCGTGCTTAAGCAACCGAGAAATTTCATCTGGAATCTCTTCAATATCCTCTTCTTCAGCTCCAAACACAGGGAACTCAAAGTTGGGATGGGGCATAAGGTCATTGTTTTCAATGGGTTTATCAATCAATCTTCACAATGATTTATGCTTGATTTTAGGATATGAACAAAGATGCAAGTATCATGCAGATAAAAGTGATTATCAGATTATTATTTTTTTGGTTTTTTATGTTACCATTTTTCAGAAATAAAGCAAAAAGGGAAAACATAATATGGATAAACAAAATAATATTTTATTAATGATGATAATAGTTGAAACAAAAGCCCTCACAAATTCACTTTCACCTTAGGCTGAGTGAAAGGATTTTTTGAAAGAAACAAAAACAAATTACTTTGAAATATGAATAACAGTGGGAACATCAACAACTATCCATTTCTGGAAGATCTCTCCATGTGTCACAAAATTGGGAAATTCTTCCTCTTCATCATCTTCAATGATGGCACTGACTTTATATTCAGGTTCTTTAAGCCTCAGTCGAGGAGAATAAGAGGGTACATATGCTTCTTCTGTTTTAGATGAGTATCTAGGATCATCAAGGTATGGTTTCCATTCTAGGGGATCAATTTCATATTCTTGATCGTCTTTAATGATTGCAGCAGTAGAGTGATCTTTGTTGATGAATCCGGCACATTGAAAGGCCTCATTTATACGCTTCAAATCTCTTTTAATTGTACCAGGCGTAAAGCCTAAACCAGTTATGTCTTTATTATCAACCACATCAATAACTCGGCCCCAACCGTCAGACTGACCAGTCTCTAATACATGCAGAGCATCTTTCAAAGAAGACATGGGCAGCCCATTCTTCTTAACAGCTTTATCATCGACAGAAATAACTTGGAACGGAGTTCCCATAGTTTCGTCGGCATCAACACGCGAAAAGGATGAAAGATAGCTCACCACCAATGCTTGTTCATCTCCAACAATTACTAACTTGTCATTCTTAACAAATTTCAATTTCTGATGAAGAGTTGAGGTCACTGCCCTAACTTCATGAATCCAAGGTTGGCCAAGTAGACAACTATAAGCAAGACGAATATCCATTACTTGAAAAGTAATTTGGAAGAAACATGGTCCTATTTTGATTGGAAGATCAACCTCTCCAATCACAGATTTTCTAGATCCATCAAAAGCTTTAACCACAACCCCACTATACCTCATGGGATCACCTTGGTATGAAAGCTTCGACAAAGTAGACTTTGGCAACACATTCAAGGAAGAGCTTGTATCAACCAACACATTGGAAAGTGCATCTTCTTGACAGTTCATAGAAATATGTAAAGCCAAATTGTGATTTCTCCCCTCCTCGGGTAACTCCTCAACACAGAAACTCAAATTATTGCATGCTGTGAGGTTGGCAACAATGCCATCAAACTGATTAACAGTCACATCATGCTCAACATACGCTTGTTCCAGGACCTTCCACAAAGACTTCCTATGAGCCTCAGAATTCATCAATAGGGACAACACTGAAATATTAGACGGGGTGTGCAAGAGTTGATCTACCACACTGTACTCACTCTTCTTGATCAATTTCAATACCTCATCCTCATAAGTCTTCTTATTCAAACCACTTGACTGGCCGAAAATATCAACAACATTCTCACTTTGAGGTTGTTTCCCAACATCAGGATTCTCTACCCTCTTTGGAGGCTCAGAAAAAAAGACATGACCACTCCGGGATACTCTACTAACATCAATGATGCTTACCACAGAAGACAAAGAAGGAATGGACACTTACCTACCATCTTCTACCATGGTAGCATTGTATTTATATGGAATAGCCTTGTCAGATTCATACGGTACTGCACCGGGTAATCGAATAACCAAAGGTGTGATAGCGGACTTCTGACTATCATAAGAGATAACAACTCGTCCAGGAATATTAAAGTGTGGTACAATAACATTCACCTTATTCTCATATTCATCTCTCTTTGCAGTGACCTCAATCAAATTCTAATCCATCATCTCTTGAATGTCCCTTTTTACTATCACACAACCATACGGGTTCACAGAACAGATGCAACAAGCTGCATAATCATGATCAATATCATGATATTCACTCAAAAGTGCATGAATTTCCACAAGCGATCTTCAAATCCAACGGATATCATAACTCTTGAATGTACCAGGACAACCTTGAACCATATTGACATACGCCTTACCATGATTGGGCAACGGGTTCGATTGCACATTAGAATTGGTGTCTTCGAATGTCAAAATACCACTTTTAACCAACCTCTGCACTTCCATCTTTAATGGATAACAACTCTCAGTGTCATGTCCAGCTCCTTCATGATGGAAAGTACAATGAGCCTCAAGCATATACCACCATGGCGAATCTTTCGGAGCAGCAGGTGGTGCACGGGTTTAAACAAGATTCTTTTGGATCAAACCAGGAAGCAATTCTGAGTAGGTCATCGAAATTGGATCTCAAAGTCCTTCTGAAAATGGCCTCGTTGATTGTTCTGTTGGTGAGAGCGTTATTGGGCAGGAGTTTCCTGAATAATAGGATTTGAATTAATAATAGGCGTAACAGATGCAACATGTTATTGATGATTGTTTCTATTGTGATGTCTTATATATTTCTCTCGAGAAACGACATTGGTCTCTTCTTCTTTCTTCTTGGAAAATCCTTCACCATATTTCTTAGAACTTCCAGCAGAATTACCATCTTTTGACAAACGTCCTTCACAGATACCTTCTTCCAATTTCATCCCCATATTCACCATCTCAATGAAGTCACTCGGGGCACTAGCAATCATACGCTCATAATAAAAAGGACTCAGAGTTTTCAGGAAGATTTTGGTCATCTCTTTTTCTTCCAAAGGAGGATTAATCTGAGCAGCAGTCTCGCACCACCTCTGCGCGTATTCTTTGAATGTATCTTTATCTTTTTGAGCCATTGATCGAAGCTGATCATGATCAGGAGCCATATCCACATTATACTTACATTGCTTTACAAAATCCTCACCCAAATCTTCAAAAGTGCGAATTCGAGTGCTGTCGAGTCCCATGTACCATTTCAAGGTTGCGCCAGACAAACTATCTTGAAAGTAGTGAATGAGAAGCTGATGATTATCAGTCTGAGTCGACATCTTACGAGCGTACATAGTCAAATGGCTCAATAGAAAAGACTTACCCTTATACTTTTCAAAGTCAGGGACCTTGAACTTATGTGGGATCTTCACATTAGGAACTAGGCATAACTCATGGGCATTCTTCCCAAACAGTTCTTTACCCCTCAAGGTTTGAAGTGTGAAACTTGGATTCCCAAAGATCCTTTTCTTTCTTCATCTTGGCCAAAGCATATTGAAGAGTCTTCACATCATCAGAATGAATAGGGAGCGGTGTAGCGACCATTGTAGACATGGGTTTCTCAAAAGGATAAGGCATTTTGAGCTCCTTAGCTCTCTCCTTCACCTAAAGCGTATAAGGTTGCAAGGCAACGCAAACTTGTCTCTCATGTTGTCCTCTACCCATCCTATGAATCTTAGTCCAAGCATAAGTCGTTCTTCCTCTCAAACCAAGAGAGTCATCCCCTCATTGGAAAAACAAACCTTCTAATAGAATATTTTTAGGCTTATCCTTCAACATATAACCAAGCTGACGGCGAGCTAAACTCGGGTTGTAGTTAATTCCACCTTGTATGCCAAGAAGAGGCACATTGGAAAATTCCCCACAACTATCAATAATCTGGACATTCTCATAAACAGAAGAAGACCAAGTAATGTCAGCATGAGTAAGATACATGATCCTCTAAGACCACCTTAAACAACTCTTGTTCTCCTTGAAAGCAAATGACTGTGGCAAGTGCGAAATAAACCACTTGTATAACAGGGGTGTGCCACAAACAATGGTACCATTCCCCTTGGAAGTCCTCTGATGGATGGAGAAGTAGGTATCACCAAGTAAAGTCGGAACAGGGTTCCCAATCAAGAAAATCCTAATAGCATTAACATACACAAAGTTGTCAACGTTAGGGAATAAGACTAGTCCATAGATAAGCAAAGAAAATATAGCCTCAAACACCAATATGCTACCAACATTAGCAAATAAAGTGGCCTTCCCAATCAAGAACTTAGAAGTCAAACCCTTGATGCCTCCCTTAACCACAAGGTTATCATCTATATCAGATTTCGTCAAATAGGTGGCTGCAGCAAAATCTTGGGGCTTAAGAACTTCCTCCAAACCAGTATACAAAACCTTATCAGAAACTGGTATACCCAACAGATAAGCATACTCCTCCAAGGTAGACAGTATCATAGAACTGCACAAGGGTGTTCAGAATTTGATCTTTAATGTCGGTAGAAAGAATAGATAAAAGTCTTCCATGACGAGATCTGAAGTCTGCACGATCAACTACCAAGGATGCTAGCTTTTTCAAATTACTAAGATCAGGAGCTCGGAAACCGTACTTCTGAGTGTTTTTCCTTCCAATGTCCAAGACCACAATATCTACAATGTTTGCAAAGGAAAATATCTAAGATCCTTGAAAACTGATTGAAACAAAATGTCTATGAATGCATGAGTGCATGATGCAGCAACCACAAACAAGATCACACAAAGCACATGGGTTCAAAGGTTAGGCACGAGCATGGAGCCAAGGTTAAGAACTAACCCACAATGGTATGTACTAAGTTTATATCAGCACCTGTAGAACATGGTTCTAAAAAGTTCCCAGAGTCATAATTCCATCCTTTGGATATTATCGGCTTAAATGACTACTCGTCAGCCAACAATATCCTCAAGAGAAACTCGTCTGAGTGTGGTATCGCGTAACAACTGATTCAAGTCTACACCTGAACAGACACCGCACCACGTCCTAATAAGGCCAAGATGGGTTAAAGGGTTCTAAGATCCTCAGCTTCTCGGGCTCCCAGGTCTGAAAAAGTAATGCCAAATACGACTACTCGTATGACATCAAAAATCCCAAAGGGGCCTCCACTGAGCCGGGAATCTGAAGTCAGCTTAGTAAAGACTACTCCACGTAAGCCGAACAAGACTATACCACCCTTTTATCATAAGTGCACTCAAGTCCAGGTATAGGACTTATCTCACCACACAGGATCACCAAGCACCCAAACAGAACAAGCAATAACAAACAAAATAAACAAATAAGCGCAAATAAAACAAAGTAGGCTGAACCCACTAAGAACCAGAAATCCCCAGTAGAGTCGTCAGTTTTTTGTAGCGTAAAAATTTGTGAGTGTAAGCTATCGATTAACTTAACTCAAAAAAGCAAGAGTCGCCACCGCGCTTTTATTTGTTCAAAAGGAAAGGAAGAAGAGCGAACAAAACCTAAATAAGTTCTAAAACAAGAACAGATGAACAGAGAATGGGTACGGGAGTTGGTTACTCTAAGCGAATGTGTTAACACCCAAAACGTCTATAGTACTCTATAGGAACCCTTTGAAATATCTACGCTTTTTTGGTTTGAAAAGGTTTGTTTGAAATGAGATCGGGGAGTGACAAGAGAAATATTTTTTAAGATTTGTGTGTTTGGAGAGACTTATCGCCTCATGTCTACGTACCCACAAAGTGCAATATAGGATCAAAACCTTATAATTCGCGGTAAAAATAACAAAAATGGTTTGTTTCGATTGATTTTAAATGTAAAGACAAGTAGTTATTTTAAGGAGAAAACTACGACTAGTCGCCCACAAGTACAAGAAAACAACATTTGCATCACCTTAAGATGGAGGATTTTTGCTTGGATTAAAATCAACAAGTCTATCACTCAACATCTAAATGGAAAATGTCAACATCTTAAGTACTATGGGGAATAGGAGAATTACATCTCAACTATGAAAATGACTCATGTCTAAACTTTTTGAAAAGTTTTAAAAGAAAAAGTGCACAAAAGCAGAAAAGTTTGAATGAGGGGAAGTGTTTTTATGTCTTTTTGAAATTAGTTAAAGTATGATTAACATTGATTGACATTTATTAAAGAAAACAAAGTTTGAAAATCACTTGACCAAAGTCAAGGTTTTTTTATGAAAGAGGTTTAATTTTAAAAAAAAAAAGAAGGTTTTGAAAAAGGGAGAAGATTTTGAAAATTAAAGAAAAGGGTGGAGAAGAAGTGACTATCCTAAAGCAAAAAAGATAAAAGCTAAGGATAAGAACGGTATAACCACACAAGTAAGCTCCATAACATAAGCGTTCTTTTCTTTAGATTAGGCCTTGATCAAGATGGGTCTTCAAAAGAGAACTCAAAGTACCCAAAATCCAAAGTTTACCATCATAAACTTCCAAGCATAGGTTAAGATCCTAGTTCTAAGTCCAAAGTTCCATGTCCAATGTAAAGGATA
Source organism: Lathyrus tuberosus (assembly GCA_022829125.1). Classification (NCBI taxonomy): domain Eukaryota; kingdom Viridiplantae; phylum Streptophyta; class Magnoliopsida; order Fabales; family Fabaceae; genus Lathyrus; species Lathyrus tuberosus. The sequence continues at coordinate 15,753,976 of JALAZF010000082.1, read as the reverse complement.
GTAACCATAGTCCACAATTAAGAGAACAAGATTTTTAGGGGTTTAAACCTTTATTAGTGTTTTTGGTCCAAATGGACAAATGAAAAAGAGCATAAACATAAACAAATGGTCCAAGTGGACAAATGGAAAATGGCGGAAACATAAAAAAAATAATATGATATGATATGATAACATAAAGCATAAAAAAATAAAGAGAGATAGGGAGCAATAAGGAACCATAAACATAGCACAATCAATATACAATATAGAGCAATGGCGATCCAAAATGAGAGAACAAGTTTTGTTGTTTTTTCGGAAATGCTCAACTAGTCATCCATGAGAATGAAAACATGGTCTCATACATTACCATGGGGAGGGATCCAAATCAGATAAAATCAACGAGTATGCCAAATAACCCCCACGGGTAATAAGAGAAATCCAATCTATTTCAAACTACGCCATGGAAGAGTAGGAGACTGATAATTCACTTACAAAACACAACGGTTTTCCGATTTTGGGTCCAATTTAGTGCTATGTTAAGCAATCGTAATCGGACTTATATAGAAGCCATGACTATCCGAGGTCGGTCAATAACAATGTTAGTGTTAATGTATGCTAGAGAAGTAATATGTAGATCACTCTCCGAAAAGCAATACCGCACGAAAAGAAAAGAGGTGACGATCTCATCTTCATCAAGAACTTGAAATAAGTTCCAATGATTTTCAAGATTTTCATTGATCAAAAGAAAAAGAAGAAGAAGGGAGAAGCGAAAGCCAAATTGAATCATTATTCTAAAATCATTCCATCTTTAAGTTCAACCACTCATCTTGGTGGATTAAAGCACTATACATATCATTAACTCAAAGCACCTAAAATAAATTAAACAATTCACTTTAAATATATATTTGAATTAGTGAATGTTTATCCAACTTCATCAACACAAGGAAATAACTCAAAACAGTCCTAAAATAGGCAAAAAAAACACATTCTGGATTGTGTTAATCGATTAACATCCTAGTGTTAATCGATTAACACAGTGAAAACAACAATTCCAGAACGTAGAAACAGGTGTTAATCGATTAGCACTAGGAGGTTAATCGATTACACCTGCTAAAACATCAGAAAATCAGTTTGAAAAATGCAAAATCCTTGATCAATCATTTCTTCAAACACATCATGATCAAGGATGAAATTGTGCACGAAAATTCAAGTAAAATAATAGCAAACAACACCAATGAAACATAATTTGCAAGATCCAAAGATCATGCGACAAGAATCAACAAGAGATCACATTGTGGAAGATGAATCAAGCACAACAATGGCGGAACAAGAGTTTACCACTTCCAAATCTGAAAATGCTTCAAATCAACTTCAAGAACCACACTTCAAAGCCTTGATCTAAAGAAATTGATGATGAAAAAGTGTTTTGATGGAGGTTTAGCCCAAAGATTAGTAAGCTTCAATGAAAAGCTTACTAACTTATTGATGAGTCCAAGCCTTTGAGGTTGGCATCAATTTTGGTAAAACTAACTTAACAGAAAGAGGTTGGGCAAGATGTCATAACATGTTGAACTAATTGAAGGTTAAGTTGATAGACAAGATGTCCTATCATGTTGATTCGACATCTTTGTCTGTTACAGTTTGGAATAACTGTTTTCTGTTTTCCAGTTTTTATGGGAATGTGTATTTGTCCTAGGTGGCGTCAGAGATTGAGGAATCAAATATTCTGATTCTAAATGGAATATGTTATTTCTAAGTGTGGAGACACTTTAGGAAACTTAGGATTGAAGAAACTATTCTAGAGAATAAGTTGCAGATTTTGTGGAGCTGAATTGCTCCGATTCTGAGGCCCAAATCCAATTTTGTTTAGTGTTATAAATAGGATGGATTTAATCTAAAATAAGTAGTGATGATACACAGCTGTTAGTGAGTACTAGGGTTTGTAATTTTGTGAGCCTCTCTTGTATTGCGTGAATACCTGAGTTGGACAGTTTTATTGAGTTGTAATTGTTCAGTCACTACTGTGATTGAAAGAGAATTGAGAAGGGTCTCATACCTAGGAGTGTCTTAGGTAGAAATCTAGTACGGGTAGTTTTTAGGTGACAAGTTGTAAACGGTGGAGTTTAGCTTAGAACTAATACTGCTTAGTGGATTTCATTCCTGGCTTGGTAGCCCCTAGACGTAGGTGTTGTTGTTCACCGAACTGGGTTAACAATTCTTGTGTGTTGTTTACTTTCTGCTGTTTGTATTCAGTTCCTCATTTCCCTTGTCTGAGAAGCAGAGATCAAGTGTCACGACATCCTGTCCGACATCTTAGTGATATGCTTGACCAGAATTTCAACTGGTATCAGAACAGAAATTCTGCTCTGTATCTGGGTGAGATTCAGGGACAATACTTTCTGGTTCAATGGATAAAGAAGGAGGAATTTTGAATAGACTACCCATACTTGATGGTTCCAATTATGAATATTGGAAAGTGCGCATGGTGGCGTTCATCAAGTCCATGTATGGTAAAGTTTGGAAGTCTGTGGTTAAAGGGTGGGATCCACCAAAGACCAAAGACAAGGATGGGAATATTACTAATGAGCTAAAACCCGAGGAAGACTGGGATGATGAAGATGATAAACTTGCTCAAGGTAACTCCAAAGCCTTGAATTCCTTGTTCGATGGTGTGGACAAGAACATCTTCAGGCTCATCAAGAACTACAATGTTGCCAAGAATGCATGGGAGATCCTGAAGACTGCCCATGAAGGAACCTCAAGAGTAAAATCATCAAGACTACAGCTTCTCACCACTAAGTTTGAGAACTTGAGGATGAAAGTATACAAGACTTTCATATGAACATTGTTGATATTGCCAACATATCAAGTGACCTTGGAGAGAAAATTCCAGAAGCCAAGCTGGTTCAGAAAATCCTGAGGTCTCTCCCCAAGAGATTTGATATGAAGGTAACCGCTATTGAGGAAACTTAGGATATAAATACCATGAAAGTAGATGAGCTCATGGGATCTCCCCAAACTTTTGAGATGGATATCAGCGAGAAGGATGAAAAGAAGAAAAGTTTAGTCTTGGTGACTAACCAAGATGAGGGTGACTCGAATAAGGATCTGTCAAAAGCTGTGGGATTTCTTGAAAAATAGTATCACCAACTGTTGAAGAAACTAGATGAGAAGTCTAGAACCAATCTCAAGGCTCAGACGTCTGACATCTATAGAAGGAAAAACTTTGGAAGAAGAACTAGCTATGATAAGAAACCCAACCAAAGAAAGGGAATTCAATGCTTTGAGTGCGGGGGTTTTGGGCACACAAGAGGTGAATGTCCCACCTTCCAAAAGAAGGAGAAGAAAAGTTTATCCACTTCGTGGTCTGAAGATGACTCCTCGAGCGATGGAGAATCTGCTAAACGTGTTTCTGCACTCACTGGAGTATATGATTTGGACAAGGAATCAGATATTGGAGATCTCTCCCCTGGTGAACTAGCTGCCTCGTATAAAGAGGTATGCATTAAAAATGTTGAATTGTGTCAATTAGGGCAAGATCAACACAATCTTATTGCCCAACTTTGTGATGAAAGACAGAATCATCTGGGCACAATCTCTGATCTGGAGGATGAAGTTGTGTTGTTAAACTCCAAACTTAACAACATGACCAAGTATATAAGAATGCTAAATAACAGTTCAGATGTGCTGGATGAAATTCTTAATTCAGGAAGAAATACTGGAAGTGGAAGAGGTCTCGGCTACAATGATCAAGTTGAGAACAAAGGACAAAGGTCTGGTGGGAACTCAATTCAATTGATGTCAAGTAGGATGTCTCAACATCGTCAAAGGCCACATAACAACTTCCCAGGAAGAAAGAATCAGGACAAGAAGTGACATCACTTTGGTAAGTATGGTCACTTAAAGGCTTACTGCTATAAGTTGAATGGTTATCCAAAATCATCAACTCGATCCAGAAGAAGGAAGGAGGTTACTAAAGGAAAGAAGAAGTGGATCCCTAAGAATCAAACTGTCGCCTTCATAGCTCATACCTCCTTGAGAGCTTCTGCTAAAGAAGACTGGTATTTTGATAGTGGCAGTTTTAGACACATGATAGGTGTCAAAAAGTTCTTGGTTGGCATCAAACCTCATTCCACTGGCCATGTTACCTTTGGAGATGGTTCAAAAGGAGAGACAAAAGGTGTTGGTAAGCTGAAGTATGATGGTAAGCCCAGTCTAGATAAAGTCCTGTATGTTAAAGGATTGACAGCAAATCTGATAAGCATTAGCCAATTGTGTGACCAGGGCCTTAAGGTTAACTTCTCTGAATCTGAGTGTCTGGTAACAAATGATAAAAAGGAACTTATCATGAAAGGTACCAGATCAAAGGATAATTGTTACTTGTGGGCTCTGTAACGCCCCAGTTTTTGTTAGATTTATTTAATCAAGTCGATTTAATTATTTTTATTATTATATTATTTATTCTTGACTTTTATTTGTCAATATATTATTTTTCATCGTGATTATGTTTTATCGCGTTTTGAGAGTGTTTGCGAGACATTTGAGTGTAGCGGTATTTTGGTCATTTTACTTATTTTTCTTAAAATAGAATTTAGAAGTTAGAAAGAGAGAAAAATAGAGAGAAAGAAAAAGAGAAGAAGGAAAAGAAGAGAAGAAAAAGAGGGAAAAACTTGGAGAGAAAGAAATTGAATCAATCGACTTTTCAAACACGATTAAATCGGGTAAGGGTGCGAAACTCGATTATCTTATACTTGTGTATGATTATGTATGTATGTATTTGTTTGTTGTTGAGTTGAAATGGGATATAGAACTAAAACCATAATATGTGAGATTGGTAGAATTTGATTCAAATTGTGTCTGAAATCATGTTTTAATGTTCCTAATTGTTGAGACATGTTAGATAGATGTTGTTGTGCATTCAATTGGTAATTTTCTGGTATTTAGATGAGATTTGGAGTGATTTTTGGTTGAACCCGTAGTAGAAAAATTCTGCAGGAAAATTCTGGGTTGTCGCTGTCGTTACGCGTATCAAGCATGTCCATACGCGTATTGGGTTGGGCAATACGCGTATGGCAGGTGCAATTGAGGGCAATACGCGTATGGAAATCCATTTTTCTCGGCCATCTGCTGAAATGCATAATGGTACGCATATGAGGCTGGGCATTACGCGTATGGCTCAGGGCAATACGCGTAAGGCCAGTGAGGGTGCAGAATTTTGCCATTTCGCGATTCCTTTTCTTTTTAATTCCATAACTTGTGTTCCGATTATCCGTTTTGAACATTCTTGGTATCGTTGGAAAGCTAATAAAATGTTCTGTCTTATTAAAATGGTTTTGAGATTGTTGGCCGATTTAATTATGTCGGGAATTTGGAAATTTGTCGTTTTGTCGACTTTTACCGTTTTAATGGTGTGTATTTGATGTGTTATCATGCAATGTGCTTTTGATATATACCGTATGACTTGTGTACTATTGTATGAGATAAGTGCATGTGATGAAATGTTGTGATGATGGTTTGTGGCCTAAGGGCAAGAAAATGCATTGTGTTGTGTTTGATTGTATATGCATGATTATGGATGTGTATATGTGTGCATATGAATGTCATGAGTCATTGTATGCCAAGCATCATGATATGCATTCTTGTGATGTCGTGTGCCCTAGTGGGTGTGAGCGACGAAATAATTCCAGAGGGAATCCGCTATAACATCGTGTGCCTTATACAAAGAGGTGTGAGCGATGATTATGGACGATCGTGTGCCTTATACAAAAAGGTGTGAGCGACGGGGAACATCGTTTGCCCGACGGGGAGTTACACTAAGTAACAAGCGATGATTCCAATAGTTCCTGAGTGAACTAGTGATGAGAATGATGGATGGAATGGTACTGCATTTGCATAGAGTCGTTGTGTCGATCTCTTTGTATTTGCATAAATCATGAATGGATTAATTTTGTGTGGAATTGTGAATGGAATTGATGAGTTGAGAGACATATATATATATATATATATATATATATATATATATATATATATATATATTGGTGATAAATGTATTGTGCATGATTGATATGCCTTTGTGAAGGATATATGAGATATGCATTGTATTGTTTTGTGTATGAATTCTGGTGTAAGTTGTGGTGAGAATATTTTACATGTGTATTTTCGTGTTATTATATAATTGTATGCAATTATATTATAATTTTGTTTCTCACCCTTCTGTTGTTTTAAATGCTCTATGAGGCATTGCAGATTAGATTCTGGAGGTATTTTTGTGAAGCTTAGGTCTTCATTCTTTTGTCGGTCGGTTCTGATATGTAGCACCGGGTAGTCGGGGAGATCGTTTGTGCTTATGTGTATATGTATATGTTCTTTTTTTGGATTGTACATGTATGACTCTGTATATGACAGACAAACTTTTATGTTATATATATGAGATTCAGTGCAAATTTTCCGCTTTTATTCTGTATCTGAATTGTGGGTGTTAGGAACTGAGTTCCTCTGTTATGTGCTACCTGATTGTTGCATATCTTTATGAGCAGGTTGTTGTATTTTGTCCCAATTGATGTGACGCCTCCGTCTATGCCATTAATGTTTAATTATACTCTGATTATTTGTCATCGCTTTAATTAATTGGGGGTATAGATTGGGGGTGTTACATTAAGTGGTATCAGAGCCAGTCCGTGTCAGTTTGTGTCCGTTCGTGCCAGTCTGTGTCAGTCTTTGTGTTTGGGTGAGCTGTTTGTTTAACCATAGTTGTTGTTATTGGATATGAACAGAATATGGCTGGTAGGAATGATGCTGCTCTTGCTGCTGCTATGCAAGCTATGGCTCAGGCTGTGCGGGGTGCACCTAATACTGGTGGGAATGATGAGTTCAGGATGAACAAACCGCCTATCTTCAAAGGGAGACATGATCCTGATAGTGCACAGATTTGGCTTAAGGAGATTGAAAGAATCTTTCGGGTGATGGACTGTGCGGAGGAACATAAGGTGAGACTGGGTACTCACATGTTGCAGGAGGAGGCTGATGATTGATGGGTTAGTGCGCGTCATGTTTGGGAAGCTACAGGTGAACAGGTCACTTGGGCTTTGTTTAGCAGGGAGTTTTTGAGGAAGTATTTTCCTGAAGATGTTAGAGGAAAGAAGGAAATAGAGTTCTTAGAGTTGAAACAAGGTAACATGTCTGTTGTGGATTACACTGTTAGGTTTGTGGAGCTTGTTCAGTTTTATCCACATTATACTGAAGCAACTGCAGAGTTTTCCAAGTGTGTGAAGTTGGAGAACGGATTGCGTCCTGAGATCAAGTAGGCAATTGGTTATCAAAGGATTAGGAGGTTTTCAGACTTGGTGGATTATTGTAGAATTTATGAGGAAGATAACAAAGCTCGTTCTACTCACTATAAGAGTGTGAACGAAAGGAAAGGGAAGCAACCATTTCGTGGTGGTCCTTATGTGTCACCAGCTGATAAGGGTAAGCAAAGGGGTAGTTTTGAGAAAAGGCTAAGTGAGGGAGGTATGTCTAATCCTCTGAGATGTTTTAGGTGTGGTGACTTAGGACATCGTCAGTTTGAATGTAGAAAGGATATAAAGAAGTGTTCCAATTGTGGAGGTATAGGGCATGTCGTAGCTGATTGTAAGAAGAATGTGGTGAAGTGTTTCAACTGTGGTGAACCTGGTCATATTAGTACGAAGTGTCTGAAACCAAAGCAAGCTCCAGCTGGTGGGAAAGTATTTGCATTGGCATGAACTCAGACTACTAGTGCAGACCGTCTGATCAGAGGTACTTGTTTTATTAATAGTACGCCTTTAGTTGCTATTATTGATACCGGAGTGACTCATTTGTTTATTTCGTCTGAGTGCGCGAAGCGTTTGAATCTTTTGTTGTCTTCGATAGGTGGAGAGATGGTTATTGATACTTCAGCAATGGGGTCGGTAACTACTTCTTTGGTTTGTTTAAGTTGTCCTTTGACCATTTATGGTAAAGATTTTGAGATGGATTTAGTGTGTTTATTGTTGGAGGGTTTAGATGTGGTTCTGGGAATGAATTGGTTGCAGTTCAATCGAGTTCATATTGATTGTTATCATAAGCTGGTAAGATTTTCTTCTCTTGAGGAAGACGAGGAATCGAGTTTCTTATTTACCAAAGAGTTGAAGAAACTTTTGGCGGATGAAGCGCAGTTGTTCGGGTTGTTTGCATCGTTAACCGTGGATAGTCAAGTTGCACTTGATGTGTTTCCAGTTATGTGTGATTTTCCAGAGGTGTTTCCAGAGGATATTTCGGATGTGCCTCCAGAGAGAGAGAGGTGGAGTTTTCTATAGATCTAGTTCCTAGTACTAAACCTGTATCTATGACACCTTATCGTATGTCGGCATCAGAGTTGGTTGAGTTGAAGAAGCAGTTGAATGAATTATTAGAGAAGAGGTTTGTGAGGCCAAGTGTATCGCCTTGGGGTGCTCCAGTTTTGTTGGTGAAAAAGAAAGATGGAAGTATGCGATTGTGTATGGATTATTGCCAGCTGAATAAGGTGATAATTAAGAATAAGTATCCTCTTCCGAGAATTGATGATTTGATGGACCAGTTGGTTGGTGCGTGTGTGTTTAGTAAGATTGATTTGAGGTCAGGTTATCATCAGATTAGAGTGAAAGAGGAAAATATTCAGAAGACGACTTTTAGGACACGCTACGGACATTACAAATATTCCGTGATGCCGTTCGGGGTTTCTAATGCGCCGGGTGTGTTTATGGAGTATATGAATCGTATTTTCCATGAGAATTTGGATCAATTTGTTGTTGTGTTTATTGATGACATCTTGATTTATTCTAAGTCCCGGGAGAAACATGCGGAACATTTGCCTGTTGTGTTGCAAATTTTGAAGGAGAAGAGACTTTATGCCAAGTTGTCCAAGTGTGAGTTCTGGTTGTCAGAAGTGAGTTTTCTTGGGCATGTGATTTCAGGTAATGGTATTGCTGTGGATCCATCCAAAGTAGATGCAGTTCTACGATGGGAGGCTCCTAGATCTGTTACTGAAATTAGAAGCTTTTTGGGTTTAGCTGGATATTATCGAAGGTTCATTGAAGGCTTTTCCAAGTTAGCACTTCCTTTGACCCAGCTGACTTTTAAAGGTAAAGCGTTCATTTGGGATATTCAGTGTGAGGAAAGTTTTAGTGAGCTGAAGAGAAGATTGACTACAGCTCCGATTTTGGCCTTTCCGAATCCTAGTGAACCATTTGTGGTGTATTGTGATGCGTCTTTGATTGGTTTAGGTGGAGTGTTGATGCAAGAAGATAAGGTTGTGGCTTATGCTTCGAGGCAATTGAGGATTCATGAGAAGAAAAAGAGGGAAAAACTTGGAGAGAAAGAAATTGAATCAGCCGACTTTTCAAACACGATTAAATTGGGTAAGGGTGCAAAACTCGATTATCTTATACTTGTGTATGATTATGTATGTATGTATTTGTTTGTTGTTGAGTTGAAATGGGATATAGAACTAAAACCATAATATGTGAGATTGGTAGAATTTGATTCAAATTGTGTCTGAAATCATGTTTTAATGTTCCTAATTGCTGAGACATGTTAGATAGATGTTGTTGTGCATTTAATTGGTAATTTTCTGGTGTTTAGATGAGATTTGGAGTGATTTTTGGTTGAACCCGTAGCAGAAAAATTCTGCAGGAAAATTCTGGGTTGTCGCTGCCGTTACGTGTATCAGGCATGTCCATACGCGTATTGGGTTGGGCAATACGCGTATGGCAGGTGCAATTGAGGGCAATACGCGTATGGAAATCCATTTTTCTCGGCCATCTGCTGAAATGCATAATGGTACGCGTATGAGGCTGGGCATTACGCGTATGGCTCAGGGCAATACGCGTATGGCCAGCGAGGGTGCAGAATTTTGCCATTTCGCGATTCCTTTTCTTTTTAATTCCATAACTTGTGTTCCGATTATTCGTTTTGAACATTCTTGGTATTGTTGGAAAGCTAATAAAATGTTCTTTCTTATTAAAATGGTTTTGAGATTGTTGGCCGATTTAATTATGTCGGGAATTTGGAAATGTGTCGTTTTGTTGACTTTTACCGTTTTAATGGTGTGTATTTGATGTGTTATCATGCAATGTGCTTTTGATATATACCGTATGACTTGTGTGTTGTTGTATGAGATAAATGCATGTGATGAAATGTTGTGATGATGGTTTGTGGCCTAAGGGCAAGAAAATGCATTGTGTTGTGTTTAATTGTATATGCATGATTATGGATGTGTATATGTGTGCATTTGAATGTCATAAGTCATTGTATGCCAAGCATCATGATATGCATTCTTGTGATGTCGTGTGCCCTAGTGGGTGTGAGCGACGAAACAATTCCAGAGGGAATCCGCTATAACATCGTGTGCCTTATACAAAGAGGTGTGAGCGATGATTATGAACGATCGTGTACCTTATACAAAGAGGTGTGAGCGATCGGGTCGTGTGCCTTATACAAAGAGGTGTGAGCGATCCATAAATGCCGTGTGCCTTATACAAAGAGGGGTGAGCGACGGGGAACATCGTTTGCCTGAAGGGGAGTTACACTAAGTAACAAGCGATGATTCCAATAGTTCCTGAGTGAACTAGTGATGAGAATGATGGATGGAATGGTACCGCAATTGCATAGATCCGTTGTGTTGGTCTCTTTGCATTTGCATAAATCATGAATGGATTGATTTTGTGTGGAATTGTGAATGGAATTGATGAGTTGAGAGACATATATATATATATATATATATATATATATATATATATATATATATATATATATTGGTGATAAATGTATTGTGCATGATTGATATGCCTTTGTGATGGATATATGAGATATGCATTGTATTGTTTTGTGTTTGAATTCTGGTGTAAGTTGTGGTCAGAATATTTTACATGTGTATTTTTGTGTTATTATATAATTGTATGAAATTATATTATAATTGTGTTTCTCACCCTTCTGCTATTTTAAATGCTCTATGAGGCATTGCAGATTAGATGCTGGAGGTCTTTTTGTGAAGCTTAGGTCTTCATTCTTTTGTCGGTCGGCTCTGATATGTAGCACCGGGTAGTCGGGGAGATCGTTTGTGCTTATGTGTATATGTATATGTTCTTTTTTTGGATTGTACATGTATGACTCTATATATGACAGCCAAACTTTTATGTTATATATATGAGATTCAGTGTAGATTTTCCGCTTTTATTCTGTATCTGAATTGTGGGTGTTAGGAACTGAGTTCCTCTGTTATGTGTTATCTGATTGTTGCATATCTTTATGAGCAGGTTGTTGTATTTTGTCCCAATTGATGTGACGCCTCCGTCTATGCCATGAATGTTTAATTATACTATGATTATTTGTTATCGCTTTAATTAATTGGGGGTATAGATTGGGGGTGTTACAGGCTCGCCATGAAACTAAGTGTCCTTCCACCTGCTTGGTGTCAAGAGAAGATGAGGTGAAGATATGGCATCAGAAACTTGGTCATTTGCACTTGAAAGGAATGAAAGAATTCATAACCCAGGAGGCTGTCAGAGGTATTCCTAATCTAAAGATAGATGAAGGCAAAATATGTGGAGAATGCCAAATTGGAAAACAGACTAGGATGTCACATAAAAGGCTTCAACATCAGACCACCTCAAAAACTTAGAGCTTCTCCATATGGACCTAATGTGACCTATGCAGGTTCAAATCCTTGGTGGAAAGAGGTATGCTTATGTTGTAGTGGATGATTTCTCTAGGTACACCTGGGTGCACTTTATCAAAGAGAAATCAGAGGTATTTGAAGTTTTCAAAGGCCTGTGTTAAAAACTTAAAAGAGAGAAGGATTGTGGCATTTTCAGAATTAGAAGCAATCATGGGAAGGAGTTTGAGAATAATAAGTTTAATGAGTTATGCTCCTCAGAAGGAATCAGTCATGAGTTCTCTTCACCCATCACTCCTCAACAGAATGGTGTGGTTGAGAGAAAAAAATAGAACAATTTAAGAATGTGCAAGGGTCATGCTTCATGCCACAAAACTTCCTTATCACTTTTGGGCTGAAGCAATGAACACAGCTTGCAACATCTTAAATAGAGTAATCATCAGATCTGGGACATCTGCCAGACTGTATGAGCTGTGGAAAGGTAGAAAGCCAATTGTGAAGTACTTCCATGTCTTTGGAAGCAAATGTTATATCCTGACAGACCGTGAGCAAAGAAGGAAGATGGATCCCAAGAGTGATGAAGGAATCTTCCTGGGACACTCTACAAATAGCAGAGCCTACAAAGTCTACAACTCAAGAACTCAAGTGGTTTTGGAGTCCATAAATGTTGTGGTTGATGGCACACCTATAGAAGCCGAAGTTATAAATGATATTGGAGCATTCTTTCCCATGGGGGATGAAGATGTTATAAAGGATGTTGAAACAACACAAGATGACTCTGAGGGTGCTGCAGAATCCAATGATGTCAATCATGAACTTACAGTGACTGAGAGGGTTGACAAGGGACCTTCCATCAGAATTCAGAAGGATCATCCCAAGGAAATCATAATAGGAGACCCAAATGGAGAAAGGATGACCAGGTCACGAGATGTTGTTGCCAGGGCTTGTTTTGTGTCGAAGATGGAGCCCAAGAATGTCAAGGAGGCCTTGACTGATGAATTTTGGATTAATACGATGCAAGAGGAGCTATGGCAGTTCAAGAGGCATGAGGTCTGGGATCTTGTACCAAGACCAAAAGGGTCAAATGTGATTAGGATAAAGTGGGTATTTAAAAACAAGTCTGACGAACACGCTGTAGTCACAAGAAACAAGGCTGGACTTGTTGCCCAAGGATACACTCAGATTGAGGGAGTGGATTTTGATGAAACTTTTGCTCCTGTTGCTAGACTAGAGTCTGTGAGACTGCCACTTGGAGTACCCTGCCTGCTGAAGTTCAAACTTTTTCAAATGGGTGTCAAGAGTGCCTTTCTGAACGGATACTTGAACGAAGAAGTTTATGTGGAACAACCCAAAGGTTTTGTTGATCCTATATTTCCAAATCATGTATACAAGCTAAAGAAAGCCTTGTATGGGTTGAAACAAGCTCCAAGGGCTTGGTATGAAAGGTTAACTGATTTCCTTGTCACCCATGGCTACAGAAAAGGGGGAATTGATAAAACCTTCTTTGTCAAAGAAAGGGAAGGAAAGCTCATGATAACACAAATTTATGTCGATGATATTGTGTTTGGGTGAATGCCAGAAGAGATGGTTCAACATTTTGTCAAGCAAATGCAATATGAGTTTGAGATGAGCTTAGTTGGTGAATTAACTTACTTCCTTGGTCTCCAAGTCAAACAAATGGAAGATTCTATATTTCTCTGTCAAGGGAAATATGCTAAAAATATTATTAAAAAGTTTGGTTTGGAGAATGCAAAACAAAAGAGGACTCGTACTCCTACTCACTTGAAGTTGTCTAAAGACGAGAAAGGGGTAAATGTTGATCAGAGTTTGTATAGAAGCATGATTGGAAGGCTTCTATACCTTACTGCTAGCAGACCTGATATAAATTTTGCAGTAGAAGTATGTGCGAGGTATCAGGCTGAACCTAAAGTTAGCCATATTAATCGGGTTAAAAGAATTCTGAAGATATGTAACATACCACTGGGTGTGGGAATGCTATTCGTGTATCTGAATATGTATTCCCATCAAGTTTGAGAGGGTTTTCAAGCATTCTCTCAAGTTATTTTTTTGGTTTTGTAAGGGCTTAATGCCCAGGATAATTTACTTTTTGTGCTTGGTGTGTACTTTAAATACTATATGTTGTTTATTTGGCTATTTAGTTAGTCTTTCTGCCTTTGTCATATTATGGCTAAAAAGGGGGAGTAATACTAACTTTACTAACCACTGTTGACTGCTACTAACCATTGAGGGGGAGTAGTGCTACTTGCAGAAGAAGGAACTAGTTAAGGGGGAGACAACAAGATTTACAAGATTTTTTCCGCTGCTGTTCTGATGATTTGTTTCTGTTGATTTGTCTCCTTGTTATGATTAATTGTGTCTGCAGGTTAACTGTAGTTAGTTTTAGCCAAAATCTGCCAAAGGGGGAGTTTGATGAGTTCAAGCCTTTGAGGTTGGCAACAATTTTGGTAAAACTAACTTAACAGAAAGATGTTGGACAAGATGTCCTAACATGTTGAACTGACTGGAGGTTAAGTTGTTAGACAAGATGTCATATCATGTTGATTCGACATCTTTGTCTATTACAGTTTGGAATAACTATTTTCTGTTTTCCAGTTTTTATGGGAATGTGTATTTGTCCTAGGTGGCGTCAGAGATTAAGGAATCAGAGATTCTGATTCTAAATGGAATACGTTGTTTCTAAGTGTGGAGACACTTTAGGAAACATAGGATTGAAGAAACTATTCTAGAGAAGAAGTTGCAGATTCTGTGGAGCTGAATTGCTACGATTCTGAGGCCCAAATCCAGTTCTGTTTAGTGTTATAAATAGGATGAATTTAACCTATAATAAGTAGTGAAGATACATAGCTGTTAGTGAGTACTAGGGTTTGTACTTTTGTGAGTCTCTCTTGTATTGCGTGAATACCTGAGTTGGACAGTTTTATTGAGTTGTAATTGTTCAGTCACTGCTGTGATTGAAAGGGAATTGAGAAGGGTCTCATACCTAGGAGTGTCTTAGGTAGAAATCTAGTACGGGTAGTTTTTAGGTGACAAGTTGTAAACGGTGGAGTTTAGCTTAGAATTAATACTGCTTAGTGGATTTCATTCCTGGCTTGGTAGCCCCCAGACGTAGGTGTTGTTGTTCACTGAACTAGGTTAACAATTCTTGTGTGTTGTTTACTTTCTGTTGTTTGTATTCAGTTCCTCATTATCCTTGTGTGAAAAGCACAGATCAAGTGTCACGACATCCTGTCCGACAGCTTAGTGATCTACTTGACCAGAATTTCTCTTTTAATGGAAGAAAGAGCTTTGGTGAATTTGGGTAGATGAAGAAAAATGGAAATGAGGAAGAATTTTGACAAGGTGAATTTGGCTACCAAAAGCTTGTAGAATGAATGAAACGAGGCCTCTATTTATAGAATTTAGGCTTGGGGATTTTGGTGGCTTGGAGCTTAGTTTGGAGCTAAAATTAGGCTTGGAATTTGAATTTGGAGGCAAAATCAAGATCAAGTGGTGATTAATGAGGGTGTATGGTGGGAATTAATTGTGATTATGTAGGGGAATTAAAATGAGGTGATCTAGAATATTCTCATGATGAAACAAGTGAAATTTGGTGCCAAATGCTGCAGAATTTGAATTTGGCTCATTTTTCACAATTTTACAAGTGGTTAATCGATTAACCATATAGTGTTAATCGATTAACACAACAAAAATTGTGAAAATTTGCCTTTTGTTGCACTGTTGTGACTCTGGCTCGATTCTTTTTGCTTGTCAAAGAAGACATGAAAATAAACACATGAACCTTGGAGTCTCTTGAATAATAGACAATCAAATCTTGGGAAACTCTTGATCAAATGATTTTGAATTGTTTGCAGATCAACTTTAACTTTGTTCAGATGAATTTCATTCGAGTTGAGGAACTGGTATTTGGCATTCTTGATCCAAATTTCTTCCTGAAAAAGTTAGTAAAGGGAAAACAAACATATATATTTTTTGGAATTTAATTAAGTTTTAGTAAACATAAACATAAACAAATATAAAGCAAACAAGAAAACATGGGTGCTTGGTGATCTCCCTCGAAAACAAACCTACAAAGGAAGGCAAGAAAACCAAAGCTTGTGATCTTGTTTATGGTATGAGATCAAATGACATGTGGGATATTAGGGGTAAAAATTAGGGTATTACACAACCCCAACAAGAGATCGAAGTACTTACTCAAAGATCAAGCTCCGATTTGCTTGTATTTGGACTTCTCCCTCTTAGGGTTTTGTGTTTCTCTCTTTAAAATATATTTGGAATGAAGATAGATAAAGTTTTATCTCTAAAAATCTAAGTATGTTTCTAAAAAGCAAGAAAAGTACATAAATAAGATTACAAAATTTGTCTCGTTCGCACTGCGAAGTCTACTTTTAGGCACATGAAGTGCCTCTGAACAGTTAAACCGCCCCTGATAAAATATCTAAGCTCGCACTGCGAGCTATTCTTCGCATTGCGAACTTCTTCGCCATGACTTTGCATTGTGTTCAGTGAGGCATTTTGCCACCGCCATCCAAAATGTCTAGTTCGCCTTGGCCTCGCTTTGAGCTTGCACTGTAAGCTCGCATAGGCTTCACTTCTGGCTCGCACTACGAACTTGCTGGATTTTTCTTCATTTCTTTGGCTTCCTTGTCCATTCATTTGTGCCTTGTTGTTTGATAATCAAGCCTAATTCCTACACATTAACACACATATCAAGGAATCCAAAGGTAAAATCAAGTATATTGAGGAATCACACAAGAACATGGAATAAATCAATGAAAGACTTAAGAAATGAGTTGAAAACTACCAAGAAAGATGGTTCATTTTAAGTCATATTTGGCATTCAACAATCACATTTTTTGAGGTACGACAGATTGATGATGAAATTTGTATGCCTTGATGTGTCATAAATTCTATTTTGAGGAGTTAACATATTTTCACAATTGTTATGTGTTTGAAGGTTTTTGAATTAACATGGTTTTATGAAAACTATGAATTAAAAGTGTTACTCCGATGAAATTAGATTTTATTGATGAATATATAACATGTATGTGATATATTTTATCAATGATGTATGATGAATAGGAGTTCTGTTGTGAACTCCATTAAAAAAGACAAAATTCTACAGGTTTTAGGGTGGTGACGAATATCACGCTGGTGACGGGTAACCCATCACGCTATCCAGGCTTGTCTTTCAAGCCGATCATCACATGTGTGACGTTTTGAAGAGTTAAGGGTGTGACGAGTTGTAAGTTAGGAATGCACCAAAGAGGGGGGGGGGGTGAATTAGGTACTTAGACATTTTTTTGGATTTTTGACGGTTTTATGTTTTACTTTCCTAATTGATTACTATGTGATGAAAGCGGTAAATGCGGAATGTAAAGAACACGAGAATATATTCTGGTTCCCCTCACAGTCCGAGAGTACTCCCGTCCCCTTTCAACATGAAATAGATTTTTAATATTGTTAGGACTTAGACAAGACTCTACCTAGACTTTCTTTATAGACACTAACAAACCACGCCAAGAACAATCTCTTGGATTTTACAACTAAGTCCAATTGAGAACAATCCTCTCACAATGGACCTCTTGTTTCCAACAATCTTGGACAACAAGGATTACAACTTCACAATCTTAATTTCAACAATCCTGAAAAATAAGATGTGACAATACAAAGTATATTCTGAATTTTGTAAGCATTTGAAATGGATCTTCAATTATCAATCTAAGGATTGATCTTCTTCTTGAACAAACAACTCTTAATGATTATACAAGTGTTCTTAATGAAGGAATGAAACTAAAATGATTTGTATGAAGGTTTAATGCACAAGTTTCACTCTTTGAAAAATTCTGATTTGAACACTTGAAAATTTGAAAGTTTAAAGATGAAAAGGATTTTTGAAAATTGTTTGCAAGAAGGTGAGTTTCAAAATCTAAGATTATGAGGTTTATATAGCCTCTAAACACCTCTTCAAATGAGTGCCAATGACCAAAGGGTGCCATGCTTCAAAAAAAAAATATTTAAAAAATTTTTTGTGAAGAGATGCAAATACTTGGGCTACTGGAATAGTGGTAATCGATTACCACAATATGTGTAATCGGTTACTTGCCTTCAACATACACAAATTTGAAATTTTTAATAGAGTAATCGATTTCCCCATATAGGTTAATCGATTACTTCAGCCCAGAATTGCAAAAATGCTTAAAAATAGAAGTGAAATGATTTTTATGATGCATACAAATTCTTCTAATGGTTATGGCATGAATGAGGGATGGTTTGAACACTTGCACAATCATATAGAGGTTGAGTGTTATACATTTTCCTTTGTGCTAACTAATCTTCATAAGATCTTCAAGACTTGATTAAAATGAAACTTGTTCTTGCTATCCATGTCTTTTATCCATTTTTTTTTGTTAATACCATCTTGCATGTATAGTGTTGTCTTCATCAAAACCTTTGAGAAACCATGTCTTCACATTCTCCCCCTTTTTGATGATGACAACCCGATGTTTGAAAATTTGTTCCAACCTTTTTTCTCTAACACAATGCTCCCCCTTGATTAGTGCTCCCTCTTAATCCATGATTTTTAGAGAGTGTTGAAAGCTATATTTTTTTGTTAGAAAAAAAGAAAACATACAACAACATACAAATTCTTCTCCCCCTTTGTCATTAACAAAAAGGAAGGAAAAGACATAAAATTTAAAGGTTCAAGTTGTATGATGATAAGAATATGTGAAACATTTGAAACATACACTTTAACAAATATATGCACAACACACAAGATATAAAACATAGAACATGATATTATAATACGATAGTACGGAATAACATAGTACGGAACGATACAAAATACATAGCACAAAGTACTTGGAACAAAGACAATAAAACAAAAGCTTAAACACCTTAAAACATAAACTAATGCAAGACATAATAAAACAAAAGCTAGTCACTTTCCGACATGTTGTCGCCATCTTCTTCTTCACCTTCATCCTCACTCTCATCAATAGGCTCACAGGATCGGTTCATGGACATGAAAAGTTTCCTAAGAGAGTTTATTCCACGTTTAGTTTCACGGTAGTTGTGGTTCATTGTCATCTCAATGGTACACATTTTAGTGTAGAGCATCTCATTAGTGATACCACCTTCCGGAATTGGTTGAGGAGCGAAGGTTGAAATAGGATCTTTGTACCGGAAAACTCCATCGGGATCGGTGATGATGCCGGTATTTTTGGTTGTCATAATCGTATTGATTTCACAAGTTCTAGCCGTCATAACTGTCTTTGGTTATCTTTGCAACATCACTCCACTAGACTCCAAAATCTTTGAAACTATCCTCGCATAAGGAAGACCACCACGATGAGTCATTTGGTGCTTCATGTGGTACAAGATGACATAAGCCCAATTTATCTTCATATTCATTTTCATAGCCCGAATAAGTTGCAGCTCAACTTCACTAACTTGTGAATGATTTGAATGTTTTGGAACCAAAACATAGACAAGGATGTAATGAAGCATTCGATCACTTACAGTTAAATTTTTCACAAACTTCACAACCCGAGAAGAATCCGGATTCTGATGACTCATAAGGTCAACTTGAGTTCCTCTAGAGATTTCAATGAAATATTCCATAATGTTATAATTCTTCCAAGCTTCCGTATCTGTTTCAACACCATGACGGATTTATTCACCTTCAAAAGGTACCCCTAAATATGTTCCTAATTGTTTCAAATCCATACTGATTTCAACATTCTTAACCTTAGCATTCAATACTAAATCTCCAAAATCATCAGTTCCAATAACCAAAGTAGAAAAGAAACCTCTTACAAGATTAGGATAATAACAACCCACTTCAAATACCAGCTTATCTACCCCTGAATCTTTCAATAAAGTAGGAAAGGTAAAGCTATTATTTGGAAAAGCTTTAAGATTTATATACTTTATCGGCATTAGTGTGTGAATTTGGACAGCAAAGCTTAACCTCCTTGATTTGACAATATGTGTATGTTCTTCTTCCACAGGGTCAGAGCTATCTTCGCCCATTTTCTTATTTCCTTTGTTTTGTTGTGGAGGAGCCATGAAAGCTTGAAAGTTAGGGTATGTAAAAGGGTTTTTCGGATTTGAGAAGAGGGGAGTGTTTGGAGATGAGGGTTTGAGAGTTTAGGGAATATAAAGAGTGAATATGTGAGTGGGGTTTTAATTTGCTTTGAATGGAGTTAATGAGAGGTAAAAGAAAAAGTTAGAAGAATGAAGTAAATGAGAGTTGGAAAGTGAGAAGAGTAGAGTACCAATGTTGGAAAAAATAACTTATTCAAAAAGCACTTAAGACAACTAATAAAATACATCATTAACTCAAGAATATAAAAAATAAAAGCATTTCTGCGTATGTCAGTGGTAATCGATTACCTTAAATTGGATAATCGATTACATGGTTCAAAATAAACGAAGGACGCAGAAAACAGCCAGGGTAATCGATTACCCACATCTTGTTAATCGATTACCATAAGAAAAAATAGTAGCTTTGTAACTTGAAAAATACATGATATTTTCTTATTTTTCCACTTTGTCATGTTATATTATATTATAATGCAATTTTTAGTGGGCCACACATGTCATGACAATTAGATTAGGCTTATGTAAAATTAAGATAAGTAAATTTTTCACAAAATGCATATTTTTGACAATAATTGCAAAACTTAAATTGATTAAAATTTTGTGTACCTTGGATTCATTATTGATAATAATGAATAAATATTGAAGAATTACACATCACCTTCATCTAAAATTCTAAGTTCCCTTCGTATTTTGTAAAAAGCTTCTTTTGCGAGAGGTTTCGTGAATATGTCCACGAGTTGATTATGTGTATCCACAAATGTAACTTTGACATCCTTTTGAAGTACATGATCACGTAGGAAGTGATCTCGTATGTCGATGTGCTTTGTTCTTGAATGCATAACTGGATTCTTTATTACGTTGATCACACTTGTATTATCACATCGTAAAAGAACACATCCAAGATTGATTCCATAATCATGTAGTTGTTGCTTGAGCCATAGGATCTGGGCACAACAACTTCCTGCTACAATATATTCGGTCTCGGCTGTGCTAAGTGCGACACACGCTTGTTTCTTGCAGGACCATGATACTAACGCATTCCCTAGTATGTGACATGTACCTCTTGTGCTCTTGCGATCCGTTTTACAACCGGTATAGTCTGAGTCAGAATAACATACTAAATTACACACACTACCTTTTGGATAACATAGACCAACATTTGTCGTTCCCTTGAGATACTTCATGATTCTTTTAACAGCGGTGAGATATGACTCCTTCGGATTTGCTTGAAAATGGGCACATAAACACACACCAAACATTATGTCAGGACGGCTTGCCGTCAAATAGAATAAAGAACCAATCATACCTTAATACTTTGTAACATCAACTGAAATACCTGATTCGTCTTGATCAATGTAGGTTCCGGATCCCATTGGAGTAGACATAGCTCTGCAACCATCCATGTTGAATCTCTTCAACAACTCTTTGCAGTACTTGGATTGGTTGATGAAGATGCCATCCTTTAACTTCTTAATTTGTAATCCAAGGAAGTAATTCATCTTACCCATCATAGACATCTTGAATTCTCCTTACATCATCAAGGAGAATTTCTCATAAAGATCTTTGTTTGTTGATCCGAATATGATGTCGTCAACGTAGACTTGAACAAATAAAGTGTTGTCTATAATTCTCTTAATGAACAAGGTCTTATCTACTTTACCATTTTCAAATCCTCTTTTGCAAAGAAAGTTGCTAAGTCGATCATACCATGCCCTTGGTGCTTGCTTTAAGCCATAAAGAGATTTTCTCAACTTAAAGACATGTGAAGGATTCTTGAAGTCTTCAAAGCTGGGGGGTTGTTTGACGTAGACTTCTTCATTGATGTAGCCATTCAAGAATGCGCTCTTGACATCCATTTGGTATAACTGAAAATTCAATGAACACGCATAAGCAAGTAATAAACGGATATCTTCTAACCTTGCAACCGGAGTGAATGTTTCTTCAAAGTCAATTCCTTCCCCTTGATTATATCCTTGGCCCACCAATCTTGCTTTGTTTCGAATAGTTATCCCATTCTCATCAACTTTGTTCTTAAACACCCACTTGGTACCTATGATGTGTTTGTCACTTGGCCTAGGAACAAGTTCCCAAACTTGATTCCTTTCGAATTGGTTTAACTCTTCTTGCATAGCAATAATCCATTGGTCGTCTCCTAAGGCTTCATCAACTTTGGAAGGTTCAATTTGTGAGAGAAACGCCATATTCAAGCATGCATCTTTGGGATTTAGTCTAGTTGCAACGCCTTGACTGATATCACCAATGACCTTATCAATTGGATGATCTCTATGAGTTTTCCATTCCTTAGGTAGATCTTTTTCATTTGCCTCTTGTTGAATCGATTTTTCTTGATGATCCGTTTGAGTTTCATTATTGACCTTGGAAGTGTCTTCTTGAGGAACTTCTATTAAATCGTCATCATCATCACACAAAACAATATCCTCTTTGGAAGGGTTAGATTCATCAAACTTTACATGCATAGATTCATCAATTGTTAAAGTTCGTTTATTATAAATTCTATAAGCTTTACTTGAAAGAGAATAACCAAGAAATATACCTTCATCCGATTTTTCATCGAACTTACCAAGATTGTATTTGTCATTGTTTAAGACAAAGCACATGCATCCAAATATGTGAAAGTAAGCAATGTTTGGTTTCCTCCCTTTGAAAAGTTCATAAGGAGTCTTCTTAAGGATAGGTCTAATATTTACCCTATTACTTACAAAGCATGTCATGTTTACCGCATCCGCCCAAAAATACTTTGGAAGATTTGAGTCGCTAAGCATTGTCCTTGCAAGTTCCACCAATGACCTATTCTTTCTTTCTACAACACCATTTTGTTGAGGATTTCTTGGTGCCAAGAAATTGTGAGAGATTCCATATTCTTCGCAAAATTCTTCGAAAGGAGCATTTTGGAATTCTCCACCATGATCGCTTCTTATGGAGGCAATTGTTAGTAACTTCTCATTTTGGATTTGCGTCGTATATTTCTTGAACGCCTTGAATGCATCACTTTTCTGCACTAAAAAGAATGTCCAAGTATATCTAGAGAAATTGTCAACAATAACTAAAGCATATACATTACCTCCAAAGCTTCTTGTTCTTAATGGACCAAATAAGTCCATATGCAACAATTATAGTGGCCTTGAAGTGGACACCACATTCTTAGATTTGAAAGTTGATTTGGTTTGTTTCCCCTTTTGACATGCATCACACAACTTATCTTTGACAAATTTTATCTTTGGCAATCCAATTACTAGATCATGTTTTACTAGTTTATTCAAATGTTCCATATGAATGTGAGCAATCCTTTTGTGCCATAGCCATGAATCATTGTTGTTCACCATGAGACATTTTACCTTCAAAGAAAAGTCATCAAGGAAAATCATAAATATATTGTTAATTCTTTGACCTTTGAGTTTTACCTCATGTGTGACTTCATCTTCTATCAAGCATTCATCCTTGGTGAACTTGATCTTGAAGCCTTTGTCACAAAGTTGGCTTATACTAAGAAGATTGTGCTTTAGTCCTTCAACATAAAGTACATCTTCAATGGATGTGAAAGGTGGTGCTCCAACTTTACCTATGCCAAGAATCTTTCCTTTGTTGTTATCTTCATAAGTAACATAACCCTTGGCCTTAAGCACTAGATTTGAAATTTTGTTAATGTCTCCCGTCATATACTTCGAACAACCACTATCAAGATACCATAAATTTGAAGTGGTCTTCAAGCAAACCTACAAAACAAATTAAGTTTTGTTAGGTACCCAAATTGCCTTGGGTCTTTCATAATTAGTACTTTTCTTTACCCACACATAATGCCCACTTGCAACACTAAAGTTTCTAACATAGCAAGCATTAGGTGTATGGTCAACAATACCACAATAAAAACAAGTAGGAACAAAATTGCCCTTATATCTAGGAACATAAGATTTCTTTTTCACAAATCTTTTCTTTTTAGGATAAGGATGCACATTCCTAGGTTTGTTCACTTTCTCTTTGGAAGATTGGTCACTAGCCTTAACAAAAATAGTTTTACTAGAACTTGGTTTGGAAAACTTTGAATAACCAAGTCCACTTTTATCATTTGAATATCTTTGTTGACTAAGGACCGCTTCTAACCCAATTTGTCCTTTCTCATATCTTTCAAGGACTCTTTTTAATTGAACAATTTGGAAAGAAAGTGATTCACAATTTTTACATACCAACTCTTGTTTTTCTTCACTAATTTTCTTTTGTTTCTCATCTTTTGCTTCTTTTTCCATAATATCAACTTTTTCTTCTAAAGATGTATTTTGTTTCTTTTGTGAAGATATTGTTTTATACAATACTTTGCATTAATTTAAGAGTTCATTTATGTCATCTTGTGCATCATTATCATAAAGAGAAAATTCATTACTAACCTCATCATTTTCATCATAAGAATTGTGTGTAGCCATTAGTGCCAAATTTGCGCTTTCGTCGCTCTCCGTATCGGATGATGAACTTATGTCATTGTCGTCCCATGAAATATATGCTTTTTTATTCTTTATTTCCTTCTTGCCTTTGAATCCACCTTTCTTTGTGAGTTTTGGACAATCGGGCTTTATGTGACCATGCTTTCCACATTCATAACATGTAACATCTTATGTTGAAGTGGAAGCCTCCTTTTTCTTGAAGTGTTTCTTTCTTTTAGCATAGTTAAAGGACTTGTCATTTTTACCAAGAAATTTAGCAAGTCTTTTTACTAGGAGCATAAAATTTTCATCTTCCTCCGGTGAATCATCATCTTGATCATTTTTTAAATCTACTTTCAAAGCGATACCTTTGGATTTCTTTTCTTGATGTTCATGTTGTTTAAGCAGTCCAAGTTCTAATTCGTGTTCTTAGAGTTTTCCAAGAAATGATGCAGAAGTCATGGTAGAAAGACTTCTCTTTTACGATATTGCTGTAACTTTTGGTTGTCATTCTCTAGTCAAGGATCTAAGAACTTTGAGATTTAATTCATCATTAGAAAATGTCTTACCAAGTGCAATCAAGTGATTAGTCAAATGTACAGATCTTTTTTGTAAAGCAGCGATGGATTCTCCGGGCTGCATTCGGAACATCACATATTCTTGACTTAATGTGTTCAATCTAGATCGTTTAACTTCAGCGGTTCCTTCATGAGTTTCCACCAAAGTGTCCCAAATTTCTTTCGCGGATTTACATTGTGAAATATGGAAGAATTCATCCATACTTAATGTACTTTGCAATATGTTAATGGCTTTCTTTTCATCGAGCACTTTCTTTTTATCATCGTCAGTATAAGAACTTTTAATCTTTGGAGTTCCAACATCATTTACTACACTCATTGGTTGATGTGGAACATTTTCAACAGTTTCCCATATTCCATCTCCTTGTGCTTCTAAGTGTGCTCTCATACGGATTTTCCAAAAGTCAAAATACTCTCCAGAAAATAGAGGGGGCTTGTTGCTACTACTGCCATCTTTGAAAACCAGATTTACGCTTGTGGAAGCCATACTGGATCTGTAGGAACAGGTTACCAATAACCTACTCTAATACCAATTGTAAGTTAAGAATGCACCTAAGAGGGGGGGGGGGGGGGGGGGTGAATTAGGTACTTAGAAATTTTTCCGGATTTTTGACAGTTTTATGTTTTACTTTCCTAAGTGATTACTATGTGATGAAAGCGGTAAATGCGAAAAGTAAAGAATACGAGAATATATCCTGGTTCCCATCACAGTCCGAGAGTACTCCAGTCCCCTTTCAACATGAAAGAGGTTTTTAATATTGTTAGGACTTAGACAAGACTCTACCTAGCATTTCTATACAGACACTAACAAACCACACCAAGAACAATCTCTTGGATTTTACAACTAAGTCCAATTGAGAACAATCCTCTCACAATGGACCTCTTGTTTCCAACAATCCTGGACAACAAGGATTAAAACTTCACAATCTTAATTTCAACAATCCTGAAA
This sequence comes from Lathyrus tuberosus, assembly GCA_022829125.1. Lineage (NCBI taxonomy): Eukaryota > Viridiplantae > Streptophyta > Magnoliopsida > Fabales > Fabaceae > Lathyrus > Lathyrus tuberosus. The sequence goes on along the minus strand of JALAZF010000082.1, from coordinate 15,728,260 downwards.
AATAAGATGTGACAATATAAAGTATATTCTGAATTTTGTAAGTATTTGAAATGGATCTTCAATTATCAATCTAAGGGTTGATCTTCTTCTTGAAAAAACAACTGTTAATGATTATACAAGTGTTCTTGATGAAGGAATGAAACTAAAATGATTTGTATGAAGGTTTAATGCACAAGTTTCACTCTTTGAAAAATTCTGATTTGAACACTTGAAAATTTGAAATTTTAAAGATGAAAATAATTTTTGAAAATAATTTTCAAGAAGGTGAGTTTCAGAATCTGAGATTATGAGGTTTATATAGCCTCTAAACACCTCTTCAAATGAGTGTCAATGACCCAAGGGTGCCATGCTTCAAAAAGAAATATTTAAAAAAAAAATATGTGAAGAGATTCAAATATTTGGGCTACTGGAACAATGGTAATCGATTACCACAATATGTGTAATCGGTTACTTGCCTTCAACGTACAAAAATTTGAAAATTTTAATAGAGTAATCGATTACCCCGTATAGGTTAATCGATTACTTCAGCCCAAAATTGTAAAAATGCTTAAAAACAGAAGTGATATGATTTTTATGATGCATACAAATTCTTCTAATGGTTATGGCATGAATGAGGGATGGTTTGAACACTTGCACAATCATATAGAGGTTGAGTGTTATACCTTTTCCTTTGTGCTAGCTAATCTTCATAAGATCTTCAAGACTTGATTAAGTTGAAACTTGTTCTTGCTATCCATGTCTTTTATCCATTTCTTTTTGTTAATACCATCTTGCATGTATAGTGTTGTCTTCATCAAAACCTTTGAGAAACCATGTCTTCACACGAGCGTCACAACCCTTACGAGTAACCCGTTATGAGTTTACAGTGAGCGCAAATACTTGTTTTGATGATATTAAGTTGCAAATTTCAATTTTTTGACTTTTTTTTGGATATTTTGAGTATTGTTATGCACTATTAACTATTGTTTAATTGATGTTTGGTATGACTTAACGATTAAACATGATTTTAAATCGAAACTTATGTAGTATTTGATGAATGATGAATATGTGTACAATTAATGATGATGTTATGTTAATTGTTGTGAATTGTGATGATGCTAAATTGTGAGTATGTTGTTGTAGGATGATAGTTCGAGAGGGGAACTATTATCGTTGGGTCAATGCATGTTTTGTTTATTGTCGGGATGGGACTTTAAACATTATGTTGTTATTGCATTGATGTGTTATGACATGCACTCATTAGACCGTTGTTGCTGAAGAAATAGGCAAGTTGTAATCCGAGTAGGGTGGGTTGGTGACTTGTCTTGAATCCGAGCAGGGTGTATTTGGGGTTTGAGCAGGGTGAACCCGGTTCTTGAGTGAACCAATTGTTGATGATATGGTACCACATGCATATGATCTAGTCAAAGTTGTAAGTCTCATTGCATAAATTAAATGATGAATATGTGATTGCTTTGTGTATGTTGATGGATTGGGTGTGAGAATGATGTTGTGTGATCGTTTTTTAATGTGTAGATGTTTGAATTCTACCTTAAAGCTTATGTTATTATATTATTGATGTGAATTCTCACCCCCTTTGTTATGATATTGTCCACCATGGACATCTTGCAGATACTCAGGAGTAGAGTCGTTGTTGTGAGTGGATTTTCATTATTTTATCGTATTTTTAGTCGTTATGCTCTGATTCTGTAACACTGGGGGCGAACGATGTTTTCTTTCATCATTGTTTGATGTTGACGTACTTGTTTTGTTGAAGCTTAATAACTATTATGTTGAGTCATTTTGAAGTTGTTAAGAATTGAGAATTCAAATTTCTTTTGAAGTATTTTGTGGAAGTTAAGTCTTTATAAGACCCGAATTGGAGTTAATATGTTTTATTACTATGATTAATATGATTTCGCTGCGATGATACCCTAAGTGAAGGTAAGCATGCAATGACAGGTTGTCGCACCTCGAAAAAAAGAATATGACGCTCGCAAAGCGCATTCGCACGCTCGCATGATGGACTAACAGAGTCGCCACTGAACATTTTTTATTCCTAAAAAATGGGAAAGGGAAAATATTGATAAAACCCCTAAAAGAACGACTATGATATGGTCGTCGCAACCAATATTGAGGTTCGGGAGTCGATTACGCAGGGGGGAGGTATTAGTACCCCTCACGTCCGTTGTAGTAAATGGGAACCGTTTAGTTAGTTTGTGCATTAGTGTTAGCTTAAGAATATTTGGCTTCCTCAAGTTATTAAAAAGGAAAATTGAAAAGAAAAAGGTCGTAGAAAAAAAGTTTTTTTATTAATGTTCCTGACGAGATTGCAGATCTTATTCCTACGTATCTCCGGGTGCAATGGAGAACTCAAGGCTACGTAGTTCTGGGTAGAAAATGTTTGTTTATTCGTCAACTTTAGCGAAAGCTATTTTGTCACGATCGACAGAAAAACATTGCTTGCTACCCAAAATAGTTTAGAGGAGCGGGCGTTTGCACCACATTGAATGGATTTCTACATATCAACATTCACGGGAAAACGTCACTTATCTCAACCCACACATGTGTAGACGAGGAATTGTTTTGCATCGTCTCGAGACGAAACATCTTTCGTTTGAAAGAGTTTGGAGGTTATGCCAAGAGGCAAAATAGTTTGGATGTGTTTGATTATTTTGGGTGATGATGAGAGTTACGGATGGGTGAGGTACAGGCGGCTGGAAAACAAAAATGGTGGTGGTTGTGTAGAAGGGTGGTTTATGCACGGTGAAAGCAGTATTTTTTCTTGTGATATTAGTGGAAGATGGTTGAAAAGAAAGTATCAATGAAGAAAATACGAAATGTGACGTATGAAAGCAAATGAAGATCTTTTTTCTGTCAATTCTCGAGCTCTCCCCCTCTCTACATCTTTTATTCACTTTTCTTTTTAATTCGAGAGGATTGGATGATGAGCTGGTACGCCGCTTGGCCAGTCCGTTTTGGCTGAGTCCTCTTCCAATGCCATCATATTTGATTTAAATAGTAGAGTTTCTATTGCTCATTATTTCCAAATTTACCCTCTAAGTGATTTGAATGGTAAAAATGAACTTAAAACAAGTTAATGAATTAAAATTAATATTTTTCAATAAAATAAAATAATTGTTTTATTTATTTCTATTTAATTTTTCTTAACATTTTTATTAAAACACAACAATGAAAATAATAAAAATAAATAAAAAACGGGCGCAAAAATGTGCGAAAAATTAAAATGATCTACGCGAAATAAAGTTCTAGAAAACATACAGGTTTTGATCAAATTTTCCAATAAAAATGTCCGATTTAAAAGGCTCAGGCTGATCAAAATGCGAACGAAAATGAGATCGAAAAATAAAAGGAGCACGCCAAGTTAGACAACGCGAACTGTAGATTAATAAAGCTGTCAGTTGCAGGCCCGATCTCAAAGTTTTTTCGCCCGTCAATTCTACATACATTTGAAAAACAATTCAGTTGGTCTGTCTGTAAAACATGAAAATTTATTATGGTAGGCATTTTAAGCATTATACAGAAAGAAATACATTCTATGATATGCAGATGATGCAAATGTCATGATGAATGCATTGATTTATTGATCGAGGGAAAAATTGGGGGTATGACACAGGTGTTGTATGATGTTTACTTTTTTGCTACATGTTTTAAAAATGTCTATGTTTTGTTGAAGGATTGTCGTTGGTGACACCTTAAATGGTCGGGTAAACCTTTTTATATAGGTTTCGGGGTTTAGGGTGTTACATAGTGGTATAAGAGCAGGTCGGTTCGTCCGGCCAGGTTGCTGCATAATAATTGTTCCCTAGTATACGACATGTGTGTGTACACTATCGATGCATTGTTTCTTCTAATGTCTATTTGATGGTGTGTAGAATGGTTGGAAGAAACGATCACGCTATTGCTAATGCTTTGGAGCCAGTGGCTCAGGCACTGCACGGACAACAGAGTTAGGATGGTGACGAGTTTTGTGGTTTGAGAAAATTTCAGAGGAATAATCCACTGACATTCAAGGGTAGATATGACCTTGAGGGTGCTCATGCATGGTTGAATGAGATTGAAAAGATTTTCCGAGTGATGGCCTGTACTGAAGTGCAAAAGGTATTGTTTGATACTCGCATGTTATCTGAGGAAGCTGAGGATTGATTGGATAACGCACTCCAGAGACTAGAGGTTACTAGTACTGAGGTTACTTGGGATGTGTTCAAAGCATAATTTCTGGAGAAGTACTTCCCTAAGGATGTGTGTAGCAAGAAGGAGATTGAATTCTTTGAGTTGAAGCAAGGAAATTCGACGGTCGTAGAGTATGCTGCAAAGTTTGAGGAGCAAGTGAAATTGTGTATGTGTTATAATATTATTGCTGCTGAGAGTTTGAAGTGCATCAAGTTTGAGAGAGGGTTGTATCCCGAGATCAAATAAGTTGTTGGCTACTATGAGATCCGTTGCTTTTCCGTACTGGTGAATAAGTGCAGAATCTATAATGAAGATAGTAGAGCTCGATCTGCTCACTACAAGATTATTAGTGAAAAGAAAGGGAGTGAACAGTTTTGAGGAAAGTCATATGTGACTCTTGTTGACAAAGGAAAATAGAAAGCTATAGCTGAGAATAACTCAAGTGGGAGAGGAGCTCCTTCTTCAGTCTAGTGTTATAGGTGTGGTATGATAGGTCATCATGCTAATAAGTGCTCCAGTGCTGAGAAGAAGTGCTACAAATATGGAAAGAAAAGACACATCATTTCTGATTGAAGGGATAATGTTGTGACTTGCTACAATATCAGTACTACTTTTTTATTTGAACTTTTTAAATTTCTTTTTAACAAGTGTAACATTATAAAATGAATTTTAAAAAAACTGAAACAAACTAGTATTTAGTCATTATCTGTTTCATAGAAAAAATAATAAAAACCAATATTTATTTTTAAGTTGAAATAACTTTTCAAATTTTTATTTTATTTTGTATTTTTCTATAAAAATTTAATATATTTTTAAAATGTTTTTATTCTTGATCAACTCATTTGTGGATCGTGTGTTTTCAATTTTAGCTCTAATTGATAGTTTTATTTTGTGAAAAGTGGATGAATATGATTCTAGTTTTTTAGGGCAATATTCTAGTAAAGTAGAAATATATATATTTTTAAACGAATATGATATGTTAAGTGGGTAATTTTTCATTTCAAGTCTCTATCAAACCCACATTAGAAATCTTTACATATCTTTATTCTTCACTATCACTTAATGATCAAAAAAAATTCTTCACCATCACTAATCACATTATACCTTGCTAGAGCCTAGGGGGCATCATAAATGGTGAAAGCAAAAAGTTATTAGCCAATACTATGAAATCAATAATAAATCATTTACACCATTGACATAATAACTAAAGATAACAAAAAATAATAACTGAAAAGGAGATATAGCTAGAAAGGAATTAACACTGATACTAATGGTAATTTTTTAAAATTTTGTTGGGAGAATCATCAAAGATGGAATGAGGTCACTTACATTAAAACTCCTGTGGCCATTATAAGGACAGGCCTATTGTCAAACATAATCTTTAAGCATTGATCAAATCTTCAACTTTTAGCTCAGATATATATAACAAATTCAAAGTGGCAATTAATGAAACACTGAATTTGAATTTATAACTTCGGATTAAATTAGAGATAATTGATATTATAAAATCATTTAAATTTGATGTAATTTTTTCCCAAAATGTAATGTAAGCAAAAACGAAAGGAATAGGGTTGTTTGCAATTTGAGTTAAACATTTTGTTGAAAGTAAAATAAAAAAATAAAAAATAAATAAAAAATAAAAAAAATAAAATCATTCAATATGACGCGAATGAATGTTTCACAAAAATTCACAAAGACTTAGCTACTAGCTACTAGTACGAAGGGGTCGGATAGGCCTATTTAGAATTTGCCAAGCTTGAAACTGATTGCTAAAATAATAAAAGTCTGACATATGGCCTATCAGAGGCTCTTTTTTCTGTCTGAGTTTGATATTCTTTAAGGTCTGATTAGTCTATTAGCTTACTTAAAAAAATCTATATCATTTGAATATATACAAATAAGCAATTCAACTAATGTTTAAATATATTAAAGAATCAAAAGTATAATCAAACTAAATGTTTCTCCACATAGACTTATTTGAGCTTAGATAGAAGCATAAGTTTTGTGAGATTATTTGTTTAGGAAAACTTGTGAAATCAACTTATGACATTATTTATAAAGTTTTTTCAACTTATTTTTATAAATTCTTCAAGATAATTAAACTTTACTTTTGTATTTTAATAAAAACTATAAAATACAATATAAAAAATAATATATTTATTAAAATAGGTCGACCTAATAAATTTAAAAGACTTTTTTATGGCCTATGATTTGATATATTTAATTAAATAGATTTATAAAAAAATCTAAATTTTTTATTTTCTTAAAATAAAAAATCTGATCTGACCTTAACCTGTGTAAGTTAGGTTGTAGGATTTTGATAATTGGCTGGACTTATTATTACCCTATTAGTACGTACTAGCTAGTACAAAAATACTACGCACTATATTCATAAAAAAATGCACGTACAAAAAAGAATCTTAGAAAAAAAACTACGCACTACGTGCCATAAAAGAGCACACCAATACCCAACACCAATTAACTCTGTGGTTTGTCCATTGAATTGTTTGGAAGATCAAGACATGGAGTATATGTTTTATTTTTGTTTTTTTTCCAATTTTTTATGGAATAAATTTTGTTTATGGATGGGGTAGATTTTTCGGTTTTAAGTGGTATGCTTTTAGATAGATTTATTTATTTTAATTCTTCTTCTTTTTAAGTTTTATGGTCTTATATTTTGTTGGTATATTTGGTAATGCCAGAACTCGATTCTTTTTAAAGACTGTGCCTTTGTTAAGTTGAAAGTGTTAGAGTTTTATGAAGACATTATTTAGGGATTGATTTATGGTTTTTCATAAAAAATGGAGGAATATTTCTCGGTTCGATTGGTATAATAACCTCGGTAAGTATTGGGTGTAGTTTTCTTTCTTTTAGACTTTTTTGCCGGAGATTTCGGAATTGAGTTTGTTATTGGTTTGGTTTTGTGAAGTTCTCCTTTTGCTTTTCTAATTGTATAAGAATGAGCACCCCTAATAATCATTTTTAATTCAATTTTTTTTCTTATAAAAAAACAATACACACCACGTTTCTTTTTGTTAAATATTTTAATTAATTTTTAGATATCTGATATACCATATAACAAAACTTAGGAATGCTAATCCTACATCCATATTTGACACCCAATACTTACACCGTATATATTGTTCATCGTATTTATATGGTGAACAATGTTTTTTAAAATTAAAAGATATATTTATGAACAGTGTCATGAATAATACGTGAACACTATCATGAACAATGTCTCGTAAACAATGATTTTAAGAAGTGAAACAAAGTTAGTTAAAGAAATGTAAAAAATTAGTTAATGAAATGATGAAGTTGGTTAATAAATCCCAGATATTATAAAAAATTTAGAAGTAAAACAAAGTTGATTAATGAAAAGTAAAAAGTTAGTTAATAAAGTGATAAAGTTGGTTAATAAATGTACAAATATTAAAAATAATTTTTAATAATAAAATGAAGTTGGTCAACGAAATATAAAATGTTGGTTAATAAAATTATAAAATTGATTAATCATACACTTTTATATTAATATCTCTTAATTTAAAAATAATATTAATAATAATAATAATTTTTATATTTAAAAAAAATTTACACAAGAGAAAAATATATATAAATAAATAATTTGCCTTTTTGTTTTGATTTAAAAATATAAGAAAAAAATTAATGATAAAATATTGAAAACTGAGTTATATACGGGATGTAGATCGGGCGTAAAGATATCATTTCTCAACAAAATTATAGGTACATATTTCTTTTTATGTTAGCTATTACACTGTTTGATGTTAAAAAGATTTTTTTTTAATAGTCCTTAATCATTCTTCTGATCCATTCAATTTTTTCTAAGAACCACCTCTCAATTAAAATTTTCTCACCATTTACTATTTCACCAACTCTTAGGCCTTAAATTTAGTTTTTTTAAAAGAATAGTTAGGGATGACAAAATAGATTTGATCTTTCGAATATGTTCATTTTAATCGGACTTTTTTACGTGGCTAACTATGATTTTAATTTACACCCTAAATGTGTCAACTCGTTTCGTTTTATTTTTGTAGGTTTTTGTTGACACAAACTTTTATTTATAATTTACAATTTTTAGGTCTAAAAATTCCATTGTCTGTGGGCCCATCCCACTCTCCTTTTTTGCGGGACAGGTCAAACTTTTAGATCCGTACCTTTAAATAAGTTTATTTTGCTTTGTTTTTATTAAGTTTTTACAGACAGATCTAAACGGGACGAACACGCCTGTTTGCAACTCCTAATAATAATTATTCAGATGTTGAGACCAACCAAACCAAAGATTAAGTTATAAACATCTCAAATAAATAACCATGTATGAAGAAAACATTAATTTGACCATGTCAAATGCATCACTTGCTTTATTCTTCTTTATGCCTATTTGTCATCATAGTTCAATATAAGAGTAGAGATGCCTTAGAAATATGAAAGAGAAAAATGGTGTTAAAAAGGAGAGATAAAAGAAAGACTTTCTTTAGATAAAAAATGAAGATAGAGAAACAGTGTCATGTTTTTTATCATAATGTTGATGGGTCATCATGAAGAAAATTCACATTAGGTCAAAAGCAATACGCAAGTGAGAGAGACACCACATATTCTCCCAAAACCTTAAGGTAATTGGTGTATGAGTCATCTCACTTATAAAGTGCTCAACCTCCACTTTCTAAGCAATGTGGGATTTTCAACTCACACCTGTACACAAAAATCTCCCCCTCAAGTATAATTCCATCATTTATTCTTCTCCTCAAGCGGAAGCTATTTCATCCATATACACTTGTACCGCTATTGCGGGCACTTCAACAGAACACGCCGCTTGACCAACACATTTTCAGGAAGATTTTCAATACAAGAAACCAGTCCCTTAATTGAACCATCGGCTCTGATACCACTAATGGATCATCATGAGGAGCATCCACATTGGGTCAAGAGCAACGCACAAGTGAAAGAGACACCACACATTCACCAAAGGAGAATCTGCAATGACCTCAGGGACAGGTATGACCTAAAGGACAGGTACAGCAGACGTTGGTTGACAACCCTAATATGTTTGAAGTGGGCGAGAAGTTAGAGCATCAACTGTACGGGTATCTAATGGGCTAGGTTCTCGAGAACTATGAGGGACAATGACAGATGGGACTTCTAGAAGAGGTGTGCGAGTACTTTCCTGAGGGGGGTCCCGGAGTTGCTTGGGTGGACTCAAAATATGAAACAAACTCGAAGAAGGTAACATCGGCCGATATGAGGTATCGTTGTAGAGTATGTGAATAACAACGATAACTTTTTTGGTATCGATGATAACCAAGAAAGACACACTTTAGTGATCGAGCTGATAGTTTATCAATACCAGGTGAGAGACTGTGTACAAAACATGTGGACCCGAAGACTTAGGGAGGAATTGGGTGAAGTAGGGAATTGGGAAAAAGGATTGAATGAGGGATTTTATTGTTAAGGACAGGTGAGGGCATGTGATTTATAAGGTAACATGTCCTTAGCACAACATCCCCAAAAACCAAAGTGGAACATTACCATGGAGAAGTAAGGTCCGAGTGGTTTCTACGAGATGCTGATTTTTGCGTTCGGCTACCCCGTTTTGTTGAGGTGTGTAGGGGCAAGATGTTTGATTGAGAATACCATTGTGTGACATTAAATTTTAAAATTGTTGGGATAAATATTCATGGGCATTGTCACTTCTTAAGGTACGGATAGACACACCAAATTGAGTTCTTATTTCTCGATAAAATTGTTCAAAAATAGAAAATGATTCAGATCTATTTTTCATTAAAAATGAAAACTCACCTTTGTGAGTTTGTCTAATCAATTAACCCTAGGTCATAATCAATTAACAACATTAAAAATCCCATGGATTATTTTACTTTTTGAGTTACATTTTTCGAATGGTCATCATGATAGTCCATTTGGTAAAGACATGAGTGTAAGAAGTTGTAAGTGTGAGGTCCTAGGTTAAAATCCTGTTGGAACCTTTTATACATTTGTAACGTCCAAACTGCTTTCAGAATTACCGACTGACCCCAAGTCAAGCACGCTTAACTATGGAGTTCTTATTTTCCAGGCTACCGAAAAGAAGATGCATATTATTGGTATAGGTAATACCAATCAATCCTTATAAGCCTTCCTTCAAGAATGCAATCCCATCCCTGCATAGCTTTAGGATTCCTCTCATTCCGATGTGAATTCGACAACCACTCTCCGCCCTCTTCGGCCTCGAGTATTACATCCACTTTCTGCCATCTTCAGCTTCTGGTGTTACATGTCCACCAGCTTCCGCTTGGTTCATCTCAGAACCACATCGTACTAGAAAAGGTATGGCTCTTATACCATTTGTAATACCCCATACTACTTTCAGGATTACTGACTGACTCCACACACCGACACAGGTCTTTTCAGCATGTTTTGTGCCCACTCACATGCTTTCCGGTAAACTTCCCAGAAGGCCACCCATCGAAATACTACTCCAAGTCAAGCACGCTTAACTATGGAGTTCTTATTTGTCAGACTACCGAAAAGAAGATGCATCTTGTTGGTATAGGTAGTACCAATCAGTCTTTATAAGCCTTCCTTCAACAGTGCAGTCTCATCCCTGCATAGCCTTAGGATCCCTCTCATTTCGATGTGAATTTGACAACCATTCTCCGCCCTCTTTGGCCTCGAGTATTACATCCACTCTTTGCCATCTTCGACTTCTAGTGTTACATGAGACATTAGGGATTATCCTCATTTCAAAATACACCAGAAAAGATATTTTGATATACTTTCTCACTCTCCCCTTTCTTTTACTATCTTTTTCATTTCTTCACTTTCATTTTCCTTAGTGCTTTAAGATTGAAATTTTCTTGTGAGAGGTTTTGTTCCTCTTTTTTCTTTTCTTTTCACTGCTATGTTTTTGTTTGTTTTACAAAATTGTTTGTATACACCATTATCACCATGAGACTAATTTATGACACTTGCATAACATTTTACATAGTATTTTCATGGCGGGTCAATCCAATATAGATATTACTCCTACTATTTATATCTATGTGAAGACTTGATAACTTATTATCCATAATCCATGAGATGTGATCATCAGTATATCCTCCTAATAGTCTCAATGCTTTAACAATTTTCCACTTCACAATAAAGTTTCACTACATAAACTTTAAGGAAAATGTTTTTATGTTTAATGAGATTCGACAACTAAGTCAGATTTAAAGTTTCATCAACCGGAATAAATATTCTAGGAACTTTATTAATTTGGAAAAACAAACATAATAAAGAAATGCTTTATTATTATTAGGTTATTCAATACAAGTATCAAATTTTGATGAAACTATTAACCTTTAAAAGCTTACACCAACAATTTTATCTAATATTTAAATAAAAAAACACTATATATAAAGGTTCACGAAAAAAAAACGAATACATACAATAATAAATATTAAGGTGAAATAGGGGATCCAATGCAATTTAAAGGATCAAACCACCAATGGTGTAGATAAAAAAAAGAAACTTTTGAACATAACCTTAATCCATCACCCCACTTGAAATTTACATGATCCACAATTTGAGGCGGAGTTAAGTTTTTTTTACTACCAAAGAGCTTATTGTTGTGATTTGTTTAAATACAAGCAATTCAAATAACATGAGAGAAAACACAATTTTTTTGAGAAATAATGAAAATCACAAAATTGATTGGCATGTAAAGTATATTGTTGGATAAATTTTTTTACACATATCTAAAAAACAGTATTCTAATAGTCCCAATAAATTTCTCAAGATTTCTCACTACCCTTTCCCTAAAGAAAAGATTTAAAAAATGATATAACTTTATAAATACATGAAAGCATCACGAAGAAGTAAAGAAATTAAATGAAAAAAAGAAAACATTGTATATTTTAATAAAGGAAGACGACTACTCATTGATGAGTTACGAATTTTCCATGAGGGGTTTCTTGACCCGATTAACGAAAAGATGCAAAAAAAGACTCTTTGAGGATTTCCTCCTATTTCAAACTCAAGATATTTAAAATAAAACTATGCAATTAAGAACTTTGGATGCATCTTATAACCAAATGTGAGATATATTGAGGCTAACTAGAAGACTTTTAGTGAAAATTAACTTTGAGGCAAAAAAAATTAATTCAAAAAGAACAAGGTTAACATTGATAGCTCTAATATTGGTCTGAATTTCAACAAATTAAAGATGTGAGACTATGAGAGAAGAATCTTCTCCAATCTAATAACAAATGAAAAATACACTTCAACCTTCACTCTTAACATTACATTAAGACCTTCAACAACTATAAATATTAAGAAATGCAAAATAGAGGTGCCTTGTCTCAACTATCTTCCCAAACAAAAAGTTGTTGTAGGACTTCCATTAACCAACATATGAGCGGATGGTGAGCTATGGAATTTCATAATCCACTCTCTCTGCCTAACATGAAAATTCTGCATGGTCATAAGTTCTTATAACTAGACACATTATACATAACCAAAGGACTTTTTAAAGCTAACCTTAAAAAGAATGAGTTTTTTTTTTTTGAATTTGGTGGCTTCATCAACTATCTCTCTGGTTATAAAGTTGTCATATAGAATTTGAAGTTCTTTTACAAAAGTTGCTTTAGTTTTTGATATAATATTACCAACAAAGTTCTTCAACCTATTTCAAAAACCTTAGCAATACTTTTCTACATCCAAAGCACTAATTGATATAATTAAAATTCATTTAGTCTTTGATAAAAAAAATTACTTTGTGAGAGTGTGATCCTTTGACATTTCCTTTGAGTCTTAAACACGAAAAAAAAGAGGTTTTTGAAAAATTACAACTCTGAGTTAATTTTTAAAGAAAAACAATGTTCACACCTTATCTTAAAGATAGAAGAGCATTATAATTTCAAGGGTATGCAAAAATGATAAAGATGGAGAGGAATGAAATGTTTGAAAAAGAAAAATAATGTACTTTGACACACATAAAGAAAAATAAAGAAAAGTTAAGATGTAAAATTTTACAAAAATAAGAAATCACCAAAAGAAGAAGTTGTAAGGTGGAACAATATAGAGATCTTTGAAATAAAAAGAAAAACATTAAATATTTCTCTCTTATCTTATAGACACATTTGAATCTCAGGAAAATCAAGACTCATGTATCCCAACCACATTACAACTAGAAACAAAGACCTTAGTGATCCATGACTTGATTATATATCATATGATATTGCTGAGATGAAGTGCAAAATATTTCTACAGTCAAGGCATGATCTGATAATTGAGAGAAACACTAACCCATTTGAGTGATACACATGTGAAATAATATTTATGATGAATAATTGACTGTTTATTTGAGCATATTTTAAATCATACTTTCAAAAGGAAGCTTTTTTTATCTTCATATTATCGTTTATGGATGCTTATAGTATTGATTATGAACTTGCATTCGATGAAAGATTATGTCATACTTCAAAGTGATTTTAAAAAATTTTTGATCAAGTCTTGAGACCTTTCATGAACACTACATACTGAAATTTTTTGAACCATTTATATTGATTTTGTTTTAGGACAAACAAAAAGATAAGTTGAAGAGTGTTGATAAGTTCCAATAACACACAAAATACATAGACATTTATTGACTGATTTTGTAAGAAATCAAGGAAAAAACTCTAATTTATCAGGAGATTCTGCTAAAATGCATGTATGACCTTTTTAACCGTGTATTTATTAAGTACAGAAAAAAGAACCAAGAAAACACCAAAAATAGACAAAATGCACCATTCAAGCACCAAAGTTCGCTTAGCCAGAAATAAGTAGCAAAATTTGGCTAAGTCAAAAACAAGGTCAACCCGTTAAGCGAACTTGAAATGCATTAAGCGTGCTAAGGTAGCCAAAACACGGTTAGATGGGATGACATTATTTAATGGTGAATAAAGTAGGTGCGATAAGCAAGCTCTGAGCCTTGCTTAACGAGCTAAGGCGACAAACAAAAGTTGTGGGTGAGCTAGCATTGCTTAGTAAGGAAGAAAGTAGGAGCGCTAAGCATAGATGGGGATGCGTTTAGCGAGCACACCTGTTCAAGCCCTATAAATAGAGGTGTCATTCAGTTTAAGACAGTCCTTGGTGGATTTGAGATAGTTCTCAGAGAAAGTAGGTTAAAACCACAAATCACAACATGAGAGACTATGTGAGGAAGATTAAAAGCAAAAGCATTGTTCAAGGAATCATCGCATATGCTATTTAACTTCTTTCTTTTATGTTTTAACTATAAAACTATAATTAGTAAGCATATCTAATTTTCTCTTTTGTTGGGGTTATATATAGTTATCCTAGTATTCATGTTTTGATCTCGACCGTGTAGTTCTATGTAATTCTTCTTAAGTTTTAATATTGATGAATTCTTCGTTCTTAATGCTTGTTGTTAAGAGTCCTACATCGGACAATATATGGCATGAACATGTGTTTATCAGTGAGGGTAATCCTCACTCTACCAACCGGTTTTGTAGGGTTGAGTTAGGTTCAACCACATTTCTTAACACTTGTTTTGGATTAGCTACCTAAAACATGTTTTCATGGTATGAATTGATATTCGAAAGGTGTTGGTTATTACTTGATCTAAGTCTTACATTTATTGGATATGCTAAAGTCTATACATAGATTTAGGTTCAATATCCATATTAACTATTGAAACCTAATGCTAACGTATTGGTTAATAGGCTTAAAGATCGTCTATTAGGTAATATGATTGATCTCACGTCATTGATTCAGACATGAGTTGTGATGAGAGCTTCATGCAGTAATATTAATAACTGATTCGAGTTTCATATTACTACTCAAGGATGTTACATGAGAATCTAACCCCCATCAAGTTTTCTCACTATTAAACACCGTAAGTTCAATTTTATTTTATGCAATTTTATATTTCAAGTATTTACAAACAATCAACCATCTAATAAACCATTCTTAAAGTAATAGAAACTATTGAAAAGTCTTTAAAACACAATTAGTTTTTGTGGAGACGATAAAAATACACTTATTTTTTGTTCTACAACACTTTTGCAATGAAATACTACAATTCTGATTTGAAAGAAAAATTAATTGTGATGATAACTTTCGTTATCTAGAATTTTGGTCTCATCTAAAATTATACTAGTTTCACTCTTCAATTCCAAATCATTAAGACACTCCATATTTATAATCAATGTTCAATAGAACTTGACAATTGGACAATTTACTCATGCTCCATATTTATAGCATCATTAATCCAGGAAATCTATGAATAAGGAACCACATTATGAAAGAGTTGTGCCCACGTGAATAAGAAGAAACAAAAAATGTTTTGAAATTGGAGAACTCAAATGAACATAGGGCACCACGTACCCCTAAGTCGTGGGAAAATTCACGCATCACCTACATTTGAGAAAGACTAGATTGGTTCTACAAGTCAAATTGTTTTGAGCCCGTAAGACTAATCTTACATATAAGAAAATAGATGGCTACCAAAAATGTAATACCCCGTAAAATTCTGAGCGTTTTAGGATAATATTATTTTGGTCAACTGGGTTCCGGGGTACTCTGAGCAATTATTGGATAGAATAATTAGAGTAAACTGACGAACTCGAATTGATTAGATTTAATATTATTTAGCTTGGAATTTTATTAATTGGTGCATTTGAGATAATTTGGATAATCAGTAGTATGACCAATTAATATTCCTATGTATATTTTCCTTTACTTTTCCTTATTTGGAAAACATAAAAAGAAATTGGAAAGAAAGGAAGAAGGAGGAAAAAGGAAGAGAAAGAAGAGGAAAATTCTCCAAGAGCTCAAGAGCAAGAAACATCAGCTAATCTTCATCTTTTCATCTCAGCTTCAACCTCCTCATCTTGTAATCCAGGTGGGTTCTAGTTAGACTCTTTAGAGTAAGGTTTTATTGAGTTAGAGGTAGGTGGATATTGTTAGAAAATGTGGAATTTTTCAATAGAATCATCATTTAACTGCTGAAATTCGATACTTGATTGTATGTTATACTGGTTGTTATGATTATAGCACGTTTTGGTATAATTTTGATAGAAAAATTGGATTTTGGGGTTGTTTTTGATCAACCCGTAGCAGAACTTGTCTGCAGAATTTTTCAGAGTTTCACCTGCCCGTACGCGTAACACGCAGGGCAATACGCATCTTGAGTTGGGCAATACGCGTATGGGAGTGAATGATTTTGGGCGTTACGCGTATGGAGGAGGCAATACGCGTATGGTTTGAGCAATACGCGTATTGGAGGAAAAAATGGAATTTTAAAGGGAAAACAGCCTCTGCCCGTACGCGTATCACTTTGGGCAGTACGCGTACGGACAAGGCCATACGCGTACGGCCAGGGACTTTTGCTGAACTACGTTTTTCGCGATACCATTTCGTGTTATGTCCATAACTTTTGACTCGTTTATCCTATGTGAGTATTCTTGGTATCGTTGTGAAGCTATGAGTATCCTCTAGCTAATGGTGGTGAGAATTATCTGGTTATTGCCTGATTAAATAAATCAGAAGGAATCGTGAATGGGTGTAACGCGTAATATGTTGAAATATGTGTTTCTATTATGTGATCAATGCTTAATTGCCTATACTCTGATTATTAAACATGTTTGATTATATATGCATGTTAAAATATGAATCAGGTAGAGTGAGGACTTACCCTAAACAATGTTGTGTGTGTAATGGAATAGTGACAACGCTCGTGCAAGTAAGGCCGAGGCGTGTGTATTGTGTAATCGTAACCAGTTATTTTTTATAGTGCGTTTCATGGGTCTCGAGCTCCTCTGAAACATGTGCACCATTACTTGGCAGGTTTTATTCCCACGTTTAGTACGAATGAAACCTAAGGGTAGAGACTTGTGATGGTTAACAGGCCATGAGAAGTGACGGTTCACGGCTAACAGGCCGTTGTTCCCGAATCCATTTTGTATGCCAAGTAATTTCGAGGATCCATGACTCGGGTCGTCTTCTAGACGTAGAAGCAGACGGGAAAAGGGGATGCCTTGGTATGGTTATTGATTTGTGAGAATCTTGAGCTAACAGGCTCAGGACGTACTTCGGTACTATTGTGAGTTAACAGGCTCACCAGTGTGGATACTTTTGTAGTGTGTGTACTCAAAGTCATTTCCTTTCCCTTTTGACTTGAGTTAGGTTTATTAGAACCTTGTAGAGCCGAGAGGACTTTAAGATAGGGAACTCACTGAGATTTGATGTATCTCACCCCATTGTTGTTGTTTACATCATAGGTTCTGCAGGTTCCACGAAGGGTAAGGATAAGGCCGTGTGACTATCCTTGCCTAGCTGTTGGTTTTGCTTCCGTTGTGAAGTCTTTCGAGATCCTTAGGGATCTAGTTCTTAGTTTTATCTTTTGAACATTTTGTACATATAACATGCCAGTGTTTGGTTTTAGGTTACTTTGGGAATTTTTATGTATACAGTGTTACTAGGAACTTATGTATTTCAGTACCAAACGTACTTTTCATGTATAATATATGATTTGATGCATGTATGTATATATGGGTATTACAGTTGGTATCAGAGCAGGTCGTATCCTCGACCTAGCCATGAAATAGTATGAGTATTTTCTTTCCGTTTCATATGTGTTGTGTCACCATTGGTCTTAAGTGTTATATTTATGGTATTGAGCCTGATCAACTTAATCCTATCGATATGACATTCAGGAACATGGCTGACAGGCGCAGAAACAACCATGGTGGACCGAGAAACACTTCGGCAGGGACTAATCCGCCGGTTGGCGAGGGGAATGCTCCGTTGTATCAATTTATGTAGCAGATACAGCAGCAACAAAATCAGTTTATGCAACAAATGGTTCAGCAGATGGCGGGTGGTCTACATCCTCCAGTGGTTGTTCCTGAGATTGCAGGAGGAAACTTTAGGGATTTCATCCGCATGAATCCTCCAGAATTTCATGGCGGAATAGATCCTGTGGAAGCTCATGCATGGGTGGCTGGTATGGAGAGAATCTTCCTGATAGTCCACTGTGGTGAGGAAAAAAAAGTAGCGTTTGCTTCTCACTCACTGAGGGGTCCTGCTAAGAGGTGGTGGGATATTGCTTCAGCTTTTATGACTGTGCAAGGTGTACCTAAAGAGTGGGAGCAATTCAAGGCTATTTTCATGGAAAGGTACTTTCCTAACCCTTGGGGACCCGAAGAGAGCTTGGAATCCAACAGTTGAGGCAATATTATGTGATAGAGAACAGCTTGAGGGAAGTTCAGACAGAAGGGGATTCGTGAAGGTCGAATCAGAATGAGAATGGGAGGTTAAGCCAACAGTTTCGGTCTAGGCAACAAGCTTTCAAGAGGAAACGGGTCTAGAATTCGCGGACTATTGCACCTCCGGTGTGTCGTACGTGTGGTAAGATGCATTTTGGCAGATGTAGCCTCAAAGGGGTGAAGTGTTATCAATGTCAGAAGGTGGGACATATGGCGAGGGATTGTCCTCAGAATAGGAATCAGACGCAAGGGGAGAAAGCAAAGAATGATAACTCCTTGATTTCGGGTACGTGTTTCGTAAATGGACATCCTTGTTTTGTTTTATTTGATTGTGGGGCAACTCATTCTTTTGTGTCCACGTGTTATGTGAAGCGACTTGGGTTGCAAGCTGTTCCTTTATTTCCTCCTATGGTGGTTACTACCGCCATGGATGAGATAGTTGAAACACCGTTGATGTGTGAAAAATTGCGTTTTATCGGTGAATGGAAGAGTTTTCCAGTTGATCTTATTTGTTTGCCGCTTAAGAAAGTGGATGTTGTGCTGGGAATGGATTGACTTTATGCTAATTCGGTTTTTATCGGTTGAGAAGAGAAGTTAATTCTTATCCCATCTACCGAGGCTATTTTGAAGGATGTGTTAACTACCATTTTAGAGGGTACGGTTGGAATGATTAATTTCTTGTGTGAGAAAGAAAAGTCTGTTCTTATGATTCTTATTAAGGAGGAGAGTAGTAGCGTTCCAGTTCTGAGTATTCCGGTAGTTTGTGACTTTCCTGAAGTTTTCCCCGAGGATATCACTTCTCTTCCTCCAGAACGGGAAGTGGAATTCTCTATTGACCTGATACCAGGAACGGCTCCAATACCCGTTTCTCTGTATCGGATGGCACCACTTGAATTAGGGGGAACTAAAGGATCAGTTGGAAGAATTGTATGGCTAAGCATTTTGTTCGACCCAGTGTTTCACCCTGGGGAGCTCTAGTGTTATTGGTAAAGAAAAAGGATGGTGGAATGCGGTTGTGTATTGATTACCGTCCATTGAATAAGGTCACCATCAAGAATAAATACCCATTGCCAAGGATAGACGACCTGTTAGATCAATTAAAAGGAGCCTGTGTGTTCTCGAAGATTGATTTACGGTCGGGTTATCATCAGATTCGTGTGAAGAGTTCAGATGTACCAAAGACCGCGTTCAGAACCCGTTATGGTCATTATGAATTCTTGGTGATGCCTTTTGGGGTGCAAATGCTCCGGCAGTTTTCATGGATTGTATGAATCAGATATTTCAACCTTACTTGGACCAATTTGTGGGGATTTTCATTGATGATATTCTTATTTATTCTCGTGATCCTCAAGGGCACGGTGAACATCTA
The DNA here is from genome assembly GCA_022829125.1 of Lathyrus tuberosus. Classification (NCBI taxonomy): domain Eukaryota; kingdom Viridiplantae; phylum Streptophyta; class Magnoliopsida; order Fabales; family Fabaceae; genus Lathyrus; species Lathyrus tuberosus. Next base: position 15,708,451 of record JALAZF010000082.1, on the reverse strand, counting down.
AGGATCGTTTTATCCATCTTGCAAGAGGAGCAACTTTTTGTTAAGTTAAGTAAGTGTGAGTTTTGGGATGTCTGAGGTTAATTTCCTTGGTCATGTCATGTCCCAGGGAGATGTGTCGGTCGATCCATCAAAAGTTGAGGCAGTAATTAATTGGGAGAGACCGAAGAATGATTCGGAAGTTAGGAGTTTATTGGGATTAACAGGTTACTACAGAAGGTTTATCAAGGGATTTTCGCAATTGGCTTTACCATTGACTAGAATTACTAGGAAGGATTATTGTATGAGTGGGATTCGACTTGTGAAAGGAGTTTTAGGAGTTTGAAGGAGAGGTTGACGACTGCTCCTGTTTTGGTTATTCCCGATCCTAGCAAGTCCTATGAGGTATATTGTGATGCATCGAAGAAAGGTCTAGGCGGAGTGTTAATGCAGAATGGACATGTAGTGGCTTACGCTTCGCGACAGTTGAAAGTGCATGAAGAGAATTACCCAACGCATGATCCAGAATTGGTGGCAGTTGTTTTTACCTTGGAAGTGTGGCGTCACTATTTGTATGGTGTACGTTTGAGATGTTTAGTGACCACCAGAGCTTAAAGTACTTGTTTGATCAGGAAGAGTTGAATATGCGTCAAAGGAGGTGGATGGAATAATTAAAGGATTATGATTTGGAACTGAAGTACCATCCGGGTAAAGCAAATAAGGTGGCGAATGCTTTAAGCAGGAAAGAGTTGCATAGTGCCGAGTTGATGATGTTAGAGTATGCCTTAATGGAAAAGTTTAGAGATCTAGATCTTCAATTTAATTGGACTCCTAATTGTGTAGTTATGGGAAATTTAAATATCATCTCTACTCTCAGGGAAGAAATCCAACAAAAGCAAGGATTGGATGAGAAGTTACAAGAATTGTTGACTCAACCGGGTTTTGTGCGAGCTACCGACGGAGTCATTTCGTTTAACCAAAGGATTGGTGTTCCGGACAACACGGAGTTAAAACGAAGGATTTTGGAGGAAGTGCATAATGGTACTTTTACTATACATCCTGATGCTTCAATGATGTATCAAGATTTAAAGAGGGCCTATTGGGGGTCCGGGATGAAAAGAGATATTGCGGTGTATGTGTCGGAATGTGCGGTGTGCCAACAAGTGAAGATTAAGCACCAAAGGCCGGGTGGCTTGTTGCAACCTTTAGAAATTCCGACGTAGAATTGGGATGGTATTTCGATGGACTTTGCAGTGGGATTACCTCGTGCGCAAGGTGGTTATGATTCCATTTGGGTAATTGTGGACCGGTTAACGGAATCCGCGCATTTCTTAGCTGTGAAGACTACCTACAAGGCGAGTCATCTCGCAAGGTTGTTCAATTCAGAGATAGTAAGATTGCATGGTATTCCTACTAGTATTGTTTTGGATAGAGATCCAAAAATTTACTTCTAGATTTTGGAGAGCTTTTCAGCAAGCCATGGGAACGAAGTTATGTTTGAGTACGTCGAATCATCCGCAAACGAACGGTCAGACGAAACGGACAGTACAAACCATGGAAGACATGTTAAGAGCTTGTGTGCTTGGAAGTAGGGGAAATTGGAGGGAACTGTCACCGTTGATCGAATTCTCTTATAATAATAGTTATCATGCAAGTATTGGTATGGCACCTTATGAGGCGTGGTATGGTGGGAAGTGTAGAATGCCATTGTGTTGGACGGAGGTTGGCGATGATAGGATTTTGGGGCCCGAGATTGTTCACGAGACTACGGAAAAGATTAGAATGATTCGGGAAAAGATTAAAACAGCCCAAGACCATCAGAAAAGCTATGCGGATAACCGTAAGAGACCGTTGGAGTTTGATGAGGGTGATCACGTATTTTTGAAGGTTACTCCGAGATTGAGATTGAAAGGACCATTTAAATCGCGGAAATTAAGTCCACGATACGTAGGACCGTATCAGATTTTGGAAAGAATTGGGGAAGTAGCTTACAGATTAGCCTAACCGCCTTCTCTGTTAGAAATGCACGATGTTTTCCATGTGTCTCAGCTTCGGAAATTTGTTCCAGATCCTCTTCAGCCAGTGTTACCGGATACAGTTGAGATAGAAGCTGATTTGACATTTGAGCCTCAGCCGAGTCGTATCACAGGAAGAGAAACTAAAGTGTTACGGAATAAAGAGAGGGACGAGACGCATCCGGGCAATGCAATTTGGGAATTTAAATCAGAGATGCGGGAGGTCTATCCTCATCTTTTCAGGTAATTATTTTAAATTCATGGGCAAATTTCTATTTAAGGGGGGGAGGATGTTATACCCCGTAAAATTCTGAGCGTTTTGGGATAATATTATTTTGGTCAACTGGGTTCCGGGGTACTCTGAGCAATTATTGGATAGAATAATTAGAGTAAACTGACGAACTCGGATTGATTAGATTTAATATTATTTAGCTTGGAATTTTATTAATTGGCGCATTTGAGATAATTTGGATAATCAGTAGTATGACCAATTAATATTCCTATGTATATTTTCCTTTACTTGTCCTTATTTGGAAAACTTAGAAAGAAATTGGAAAGAAAGGAAGAAGGAGGAAAAAGGAAGAGAAAGAAGAGGAAAATTCTCCAAGAGCTCAAGAGCAAGAAACATCAGCTAATCTTCATCTTTTCATCTCAGCTTCAACCTCCTCATCTTGTAATCCAGGTGGGTTCTAGTTAGACTCTTTAGAGTAAGGTTTTATTGAGTTAGAGGTAGGTGGATATTGTTAGAAAATGTGGAATTTTTCAATAGAATCATCATTTAACTGCTGAAATTCGATACTTGATTGTATGTTATACTGGTTGTTATGATTATAGCATGTTTTGGTATAATTTTGATAGAAAAATTGGATTTTGGGGTTGTTTTTTATCAACCCGTAGCAGAACTTGTCTGCAGAATTTTTCTGAGTTTCACCTGCCCGTACGCGTAACACGCAGGGCAGTACGCGTATTGAGTTGGGCAATACGCGTATTGGAGTGAAGGATTTTGGGCGTTACGCGTATGGAGGAGGCAATACGCGTATGGTTTGAGCAATACGCGTATTGGAGGAAAAAATGGAATTTTAAAGGGAAAACAGCCTCTGCCCGTACGCGTATCACTTTGGGCAGTACGCGTATGGACAAGGCCATACGCGTACGGCCAGGGACTTTTGCTGAACTACGTTTTTCGCGATACCATTTCGTGTTATGTCCATAACTTTTGACTCGTTTATCCTATGTGAGTATTCTTGGTATCGTTGTGAAGCTATGAGTATCCTCTAGCTAATGGTGGTGAGAATTATCTGGTTATTGCTAGATTAAATAAATCGGAAGGAATCGTGAATGGGTGTAACGCGTAATATGTTGAAATATGTGTTTCTATTATGTGATCAATGCTTAATTGCCTATACTTTGATTATTAAACATGTTTGATTATATATGCATGTTAAAATATGAATTAGGTAGAGTGAGGACTTACCCTAAACAATGTTGTGTGTGTGTAATGGAATAGTGACAATGCTCGTGCAAGTAAGGCCGAGGCGTGTGTATTGTGTAATCGTAACCAGTTATTTTTAATAATGCGTTTCATGGGTCTCGAGCTCCTCTGAAACATGTGCACCATTACTTGGCAGGTTTGATTCCCGCGTTTAGTACGAATGGAACCTAAGGGTAGAGACTTGTGATGGTTAACAGGCCATGAGAAGTGACGGTTCACGGCTAATAGGCCGTTGTTCCCGAATCCATTTTGTATGCCAAGTAATTTCGAGGATCCATGACTCGGGTCGTCTTCTAGACGTAGAAACGGACGGGAAAAGGGGATGCCTTGATATGGTTATTGATTTGTGAGAATCTTGAGCTAACAGGCTCAGGACGTACTTCGGTACTATTGTGAGTTAACAGGCTCACCAGTGTGGATACTTTTGTAGTGTGTGTACTCAAAGTCATTTCCTTTCCCTTTTGACTTGAGTTAGGTTTATTAGAACCTTGTAGAGCCGAGAGGACTTTAAGATATGGAACTCACTGAGATTTGATGTATCTCACCCCACTGTTGTTGTTTACATCACAGGTTCCACAAAGGGTAAGGATAAGGCCGTGTGACTATCCTTGCTTAGCTGTTGGTTTTGCTTCCGTTGTGAAGTCTTTCGAGATCCTTAGGGATCTAGTTCTTAGTTTTATCTTTTGAACACTTTGTACATATAACATGCCAGTGTTTGGTTTTAGGTTACTTTGGGCATTTTTATGTATACAGTGTTACTAGGAACTTATGTATTTCAGTACCAAACGTACTTTTCATGTATAATATATGAATTGATGCATGTATGTATATATGGGTATTACAGTTGGTATCAGAGCAGGTTGTATCCTCGACCTAGCCATGAAATAGTATGAGTATTTTCTTTCCGTTTCATATGTGTTGTGTCGCCATTGGTCTTAAGTGTTATATTTATGGTATTGAGCCTGATCAACTTAATCCTATCGATATGACATTCAGGAACATGGCTGACAGGCGCAGAAACAACCGTGGTGGATCGAGAAACACTCCGACAGGGACTAATCTGCCGGTTGGCGAGGGGAATGCTCCGTTGTATCAATTCATGCAGCAGATGCAGCAGCAACAAAATCAGTTTATGCAACAAATGGTTCAGCAGATGGCGGGTGGTCTACATCCTCCAGTGGTTGTTCCTGAGATTGCAGGAGGAAACTTTAGGGATTTCATCCGCATGAATCCTCCAGAATTTCATGGCGGAATAGATCGTGTGGAAGCTCATCCATGGGTGGCTGGTATGGAGAGAATCTTCCTGATAGTCCACTGTGGTGAGGAAAACAAAGTAGCGTTTGCTTCTCACTCACTGAGGGGTCCTGCTAAGAGGTGGTGGGATATTGCTTCAGCTTTTATGACTGTGTAAGGTGTACCTAAAGAGTGGGAGCAATTCGAGGCTATTTTCATGGAAATGTACTTTCCTAACCCTTGGGGGACCCGAAGAGAGCTTGGAATCCAGTAGTTGAGGCAATATTATGTGATAGAGAATAACTTGAGGGAAGTTCAGACAGAAGGGGATTCGTGAAGGTCGAATCAGAATGAGAGTGGGAGGTCAAGCCAACAGTTTCAGTCTTGGCAGCAAGCTTTCAAGAGGAAACGGGTCCAGAATTCGCGGACTATTGCACCTCCCGTGTGTCGTACGTGTGGTAAGATGCATTTTGGCAGATGTAGCCTTAAAGGGGTGAAGTGTTATCAATGTCAGAAGGTGGGACATATGGCGAGGGATTGTCTTCAGAATAGGAATCAGACGCAAGGGGAGAAAGCAAAGAATGATAACTCCTTGATTTCGGGTACGTGTTTCATAAATGGACATCCTTGGTTTGTTTTATTTGATTGTGGGGCAACTCATTCTTTTGTGTCCACGTGTTGTGTGAAGCGACTTGGGTTGCAAGCTGTTCCTTTATTTCCTCCTATGGTGGTTACTACCGCCATGGATGAGATAGTTGAAACACCGTTGATGTGTGAAAAATTGTGTTTTATCGGTGAATGGAAGAGTTTTCCAGTTGATCTTATTTGTTTGCCGCTTAAGAAAGTGGATGTTGTGCTGGGAATGGATTGGCTTTATGCTAATTCGGTTTTTATCGGTTGAGAAGAGAAGTTAATTCTTATCCCATCTACCGAGGCTATTTTGAAGGATGTGTTAACTACCATTTTAGAGGGTACGGTTGGAATGATTAATTTCTTGTGTGAGAAAGAAAAGTCTGTTCTTATGATTCTTATTAAGGAGGAGAGTAGTAGCGTTCCAGTTCTGAGTATTCCGGTAGTTTGTGACTTTCCTGAAGTTTTCCCCGAGGATATCACTTCTCTTCCTCCAGAACGGGAAGTGGAATTCTCTATTGACCTGATACCAGGAACGACTCCAATACCCATTTCTCTGTATCGGATGGCACCACTTGAATTAGGGGGAACTAAAGGATCAGTTGGAAGAATTGTATGGCTAAGCATTTTGTTCGACCCAGTGTTTTACCCTGGGGAGCTCTAGTGTTATTGGTAAAGAAAAAGGATGGTGGAATGCGGTTGTGTATTGATTACCGTCTGTTGAATAAGGTCACCATCAAGAATAAATACCCATTGCCAAGGATAGACGACCTGTTAGATCAATTGAAAGGAGCCTGTGTGTTCTCGAAGATTGATTTACGGTCGGGTTATCATCAGATTCGTGTGAAGAGTTCAGATGTACCAAAGACCGCGTTCAGAACCCGTTATGGTCATTATGAATTCTTGGTGATGCCTTTTGGGGTGACAAATGCTCCGGCAGTTTTCATGGATTGTATGAATCAGTTTCAACCTTACTTGGACCAATTTGTGGGGATTTTCATTGATGATATTCTTATTTATTCTCGTGATCCTCAAGGGCACGGTGAACATCTAAGAATCGTTTTATCCATCTTGCAAGAGGAGCAACTTTTTGCTAAGTTAAGTAAGTGTGGGTTTTGGGATGTCTGAGGTTAATTTCCTTGGTCATGTCATGTCCCAGGGAGGTGTGTCGGTCGATCCATCAAAAGTTGAGGCAGTAATTAATTGGGAGAGACCGAAGAATGTTTCGGAAGTTAGGAGTTTATTGGGATTAGCAGGTTACTACAGAAGGTTTATCAAGGGATTTTCGCAATTGGCTTTACCATTGACTAGAATTACTAGGAAGGATTATTGTATGAGTGGGATTCGACTTGTGAAAGGAGTTTTAGGAGTTTGAAGGAGAGGTTGACGACTGCTCCTGTTTTGGTTATTCCCGATCCTAGCAAGTCCTATGAGGTATATTGTGATGCATCGAAGAAAGGTCTAGGCGGAGTGTTAATGCAGAATGGACATGTAGTGGCTTACGCTTCGCGACAGTTGAAAGTGCATGAAGAGAATTACCCAACGCATGATCCAGAATTGGTGGCAGTTGTTTTTACCTTGGAAGTGTGGCGTCACTATTTGTATGGTGTACGTTTGAGATGTTTAGTGACCACCAGAGCTTAAAGTACTTGTTTGATCAGGAAGAGTTGAATATGCGTCAAAGGAGGTGGATGGAATAATTAAAGGATTATGATTTGGAACTGAAGTACCATCCGGGTAAAGCAAATAAGGTGGCGAATGCTTTAAGCAGGAAAGAGTTGCATAGTGCCGAGTTGATGATGTTAGAGTATGCCTTAATGGAAAAGTTTAGAGATCTAGATCTTCAATTTAATTGGACTCCTGATTGTGTAGTTATGGGAAATTTAAATATCATCTCTACTCTCAGGGAAGAAATCCAACAAAAGCAAGGATTGGATGAGAAGTTACAAGAATTGTTGACTCAACCGGGTTTTGTGCGAGCTACCGACGGAGTCATTTCGTTTAACCAAAGGATTGGTGTTTCGGACAACACGGAGTTAAAACGAAGGATTTTGGAGGAAGTGCATAATGGTACTTTTACTATACATCCTGATGCTTCAATGATGTATCAAGATTTAAAGAGGGACTATTGGGGGTCCGGGATGAAAAGAGATATTGCGGTGTATGTGTCGGAATGTGCGGTGTGCCAACAAGTGAAGATTGAGCACCAAAGGCCGGGTGGCTTGTTGCAACCTTTAGAAATTCCGACGTAGAATTGGGATGGTATTTCGATGGACTTTGCAGTGGGATTACCTCGTGCGCAAGGTGGTTATGATTCCATTTGGGTAATTGTGGACCGGTTAACGGAATCTGCGCATTTCTTAGCTGTGAAGACTACCTACAAGGCGAGTCATCTCGCAAGGTTGTTCAATTCAGAGATAGTAAGATTGCATGGTATTCCTACTAGTATTGTTTTGGATAGAGATCCAAAAATTTACTTCTAGATTTTGGAGAGCTTTTCAGCAAGCCATGGGAACGAAGTTATGTTTGAGTACGTCGAATCATCCGCAAACGAACGGTCACACGGAACGGACAGTACAAACCATGGAAGACATGTTAAGAGCTTGTGTGCTTGGAATTAGGGGAAATTGGAGGGAACTGTTGCCATTGATCGAATTCTCTTATAATAACAGTTATCATGCAAGTATTGGTATGGCACCTTATGAGGCGTGGTATGGTGGGAAGTGTAGAACGCCATTGTGTTGGACGGAGGTTGGCGATGATAGGATTTTGGGGCCCGAGATTGTTCACGAGACTACGGAAAAGATTAGAATGATTCGGGAAAAGATTAAACAAGCCCAAGACCGTCACAAAAACTATGCGGATAACCGTAGGAGACCGTTGGAGTTTGATGAGGGTGATCACGTATTTTTGAAGGTTACTCCGAGATTGAGATTGAAAGGACCATTTAAATTGCGGAAATTAAGTCCACGATACGTAGGACCGTATCAGATTTTGGAAAGAATTGGGGAAGTAGCTTACAGATTAGCCTTACCGCCTTCTCTGTTAGAAATGCACGACGTTTTCCATGTGTCTCAGCTTCGGAAATTTGTTCCAGATCCTCTTCAGCCAGTGTTACTGGATACAGTTGAGATAGAAGCTGATTTGACATTTGAGCCTCAGCCGAGTCGTATCACAGGAAGAGAAACTAAAGTGTTACGGAATAAAGAGATTCCTCTTGTTAAGGTCTAGTGGGACGAGACGCATCCGAGCAATGCAATTTGGGAATTTGAATCAGAGATGCAGGAGGTTTATCCTCATCTTTTCAGGTAATTGTTTTAAATTCGTGGGAGAATTTCTATTTAAGGGGGGGAGGATGTTATACCCCGTAAAATTCTGAGCGTTTTGGGATAATATTATTTTGGTCAACTGGGTTCCGGGGTACTCTGAGCAATTATTGGATAGAATAATTAGAGTAAACTGACGAACTCGGATTGATTAGATTTAATATTATTTAGCTTGGAATTTTATTAATTGGTGCATTTGAGATAATTTGGATAATCAGTAGTATGACCAATTAATATTCCTATGTATATTTTCCTTTACTTTTCCTTATTTGGAAAACATAGAAAGAAATTGGAAAGAAAGGAAGAAGGAGGAAAAAGGAAGAGAAAGAAGAGGAAAATTCTCCAAGAGCTCAAGAGCAAGAAACATCAGCTAATCTTCATCTTTTCATCTCAGCTTCAACCTCCTCATCTTGTAATCCAGGTGGGTTCTAGTTAGACTCTTTAGAGTAAGGTTTTATTGAGTTAGAGGTAGGTGGATATTGTTAGAAAATGTGGAATTTTTCAATAGAATCATCATTTAACTGCTGAAATTCGATACTTGATTGTTTGTTATACTGGTTGTTATGATTATAGCACGTTTTGGTATAATTTTGATAGAAAAATTGGATTTTGGGGTTGTTTTTTATCAACCCGTAGCAGAACTTGTCTGCAGAATTTTTCTGAGTTTCACCTGCCCGTACGCGTAACACGCAGGGCAGTACGCGTATTTAGTTGGGCAATACGCGTATGGGAGTGAAGGATTTTGGGCGTTACGCGTATGGTTTGAGCAATACGCGTATTGGAGGAAAAAAATGGAATTTTAAAGGGAAAACAGCCTCTGCCCGTACGCGTATCACTTTGGGCAGTACGCGTACGGCCAGGGACTTTTGCTGAACTACGTTTTTCGCGATACCATTTCGTGTTATGTCCATAACTTTTGACTCGTTTATCCTATGTGAGTATTCTTGGTATCGTTGTGAAGCTATGAGTATCCTCTAGCTAATGGTGGTGAGAATTATCTGGTTATTGCCCGATTAAATAAATCAGAAGGAATCGTGAATGGGTGTAACGCGTAATATGTTGAAATATGTGTTTCTATTATGTGATCAATGCTTAATTGCCTATACTCTGATTATTAAACATGTTTGATTATATATGCATGTTAAAATATGAATTAGGTAGAGTGAGGACTTACCCTAAACAATGTTGTGTGTGTGTAATGGAATAGTGACAACGCTCGTGCAAGTAAGGCCGAGGCGTGTGTATTGTGTAATCGTAACCAGTTATTTTTGATAGTGCGTTTCATGGGTCTCGAGCTCCTCTGAAACATGTGCACCATTACTTGGCAGGTTTGATTCCCGCGTTTAGTACGAATGGAACCTAAGGGTAGAGACTTGTGATGGTTAACAGGCCATGAGAAGTGACGGTTCACGGCTAACAGGCCGTTGTTCCCGAATCCATTTCGTATGCCAAGTAATTTCGAGGATCCATGACTCGGGTCGTCTTCTAGACGTAGAAGCGGACGGGAAAAGGGGATGCCTTGGTATGGTTATTGATTTGTGAGAATCTTGAGCTAACAGGCTCAGGACGTACTTCGGTACTATTGTGAGTTAATTGGCTCACCAGTGTGGATACTTTTGTAGTGTGTGTACTCAAAGTCATTTCCTTTCCCTTTTGACTTGAGTTAGGTTTATTATAACCTTGTAGAGCCGAGAGGACTTTAAGATAGGGAACTCACTGAGATTTAATGTATCTCACCCCACTGTTGTTGTTTACATCACAAGTTCTGCAGGTTCCGCGAAGGGTAAGGATAAGGCCGTGTGACTATCCTTGCTTAGCTGTTGATTTTGCTTCCGTTGTGGAGTCTTTCGAGATCCTTAGGGATCTAGTTCTTAGTTTTATCTTTTGAACATTTTGTACATATAACATGCCAGTGTTTGGGTTTAGGTTACTTTGGGCATTTTTATGTATACATTGTTACTAGGAACTTATGTATTTCAGTACCAAACGTACTTTTCATGTATAATATATGATTTGATGCATGTATGTATATATGGGTATTACAAAAAAGACCCATTTGCCCCTCTGCATCCACACGCTGCCACGTGGCTTCCTACATGATCAGTACGTGGATGCCTTTAGTTGAAGAAGAAACAAAAAGTTGTTGATGTGCATGCTTTTGTGGCTTATTGAGAAAGAGTGAATTATGAAGCATGAAAAGAAAAACGAAAAAGTGAGATAGGGTGCAGTGCTATGTGTACTATATCACTAGAAAATTAAACAAAATTTATTGTATATGTAATATAAAATCAGAAACATTTTGATAATTATCTATAAAGCATTAAAAAAATAAAAAATAAGATATCATCTAATGTATAACAACAAGGCACAACCAATAAATAAAAACTTTCAATGAAATAAAAAAATATGTAACACTATAAAATCTTTAAAATTATTTAAGAAAATGTTCTTTCCATTTTTTATTACAAATAAATTTAATCTTTAATTTAATAGAAAATTAAAAGTAATTTGAAAGTAAATTCATTGATGTAAAAAAGAAAAATATATATTATAATAGTAATTTATTGTTTTAAAGTTATAACAAACTATTGTTTTAATATCATATTAAATAATAGTAATTTAAATTTACTATATCTTTATCATTAATTCAGTAATTTATTGGGTAAATAATGATAATTTTTTTAAGGAATTTTTTTTTATATATATAATATATTTCTTATTTTCTAATAAATGTTATTATGACTAATACTTTTTATGAGCAGTTTTCAAAATTCTCACATTTAAAAAGGAATTAATATATAATAAAATCTTAATGGTTTGTATTTATAAATTTTTATTAATTCTAATTAAAAAAAATAAAAACAAATCTACATAATTCTATTTTTTTCCAAAATTTTAAATGAAAACAAATGCGCGTCACCGACAGGTACCTGTGTTAACGCACGGGTATCATATTAATTTTTAGTAAATAAGAACTTATTCACTTAACACCTTAATCACTTCTATTAAATAATGCAATTATGATAAGAAAGAGAAAAAAGAAAGAAAAAAAAAGATACATGGCGCCCACCACCATTAAGGTGGCGCATGCCATGTAGAAATAATGGTGGCACCCGCCACAAAAGAAGCATGGCGCCTGCCATGACTTCCGCTCTCCAAAAAATAATAATATAATAAAGTATTTTATTTTAAATTAACCAATCACTTCCTCGTTCCACAAAATATCGTCTTTCTCTCATCTCTCTCATCTACTTTCTCTCATCTCTCTCATTTATTTCATCTCCCAGATCTAAAAAAATAAGATTTCTTCTGCAAATCCCCATTTCTTGCATCTCTCAATCATTCATCTTGAAACCCTTTTAATCAAATTTGTTTTATGTTTTTTCACAGCTTCGTAGAAGGAGATGATTGTCAAAGATGTTGATTCGCAAAAAATCGAAGCCCCAGTTCGGTTAATCTGTTTTGATTTTATGTTTTTATTTTATGGTTTTCGATAACTAATCGTGTTTTTTAGAAATTGCATTTTAAACCTTGCTTTTTGATGTTTAGGGCTTTTATCAAATAACAAGGTTTGGTTGAACAAGGGTTTGGAAGAAGAACAACAGTTTGGTTGAAGACGAATTTGAGGAAGACGAAGATGAGAAATTATGGGTATGATATGTTTGTTCCATCAAATCTATTGTTATTTTTTATTCTGGGTGGTTCGCTTAATCTGTTTTCATTTTATGTTTTTATTTTATGGTTTTCGATAACTAATCGTGGTTTTTAAAAATTGCATTTTAAACCTTACTTTTTGATATTTAGGGCTTTTATCAAAGAACATGGGTTTGGTTGAACAAGAGTTTGGAAGAAGAACAACAGTTTGGTTGAAGACGTATTTGATTGGATAAGTAAGTTTTTCTACAGCCCAACACATATTTGCTCGGTTTTCATAGCGGCATTTTGTTGATTTTGTTGATTTCTGTGGTGTTAATAATTTTGTTGAATTTCAGCAGATCTGCGTTTTTATGGGGTGATGGTCATCGAATCTGAAACGTAAAAACAACATAGGTTCCAACCTTCTCTTTTTTTACCGATTGACTCTGTTTAATATGTTCAGATGTTTTCTCTTGCCACAACATGTTCAACACTGTTTGAAGGACTCATTTTTAATGATAAATTCAGTGCTCAAGTTACTGCCTTTAATATTTATGTTAGTTTAATGAATCATGTCTTTGTTTTATTTTGTTCTGTTACTTATTTTCATGATTTTGTATTTCTTACAGATTTGCTCGGTTTTCATAGCGGCCTTTTGTTGATTTTGTTAATTTCTGTGGTGTTAATAATTTTGTTGAATTTCAGCAGATCTGAGTTTTTGTGGGGTGATGGTCATCGAATCTGAAACGCAAAAACAACATAGGTTCCAACCTTCTCTTTTTTTTACCGATTTACTCTGTTTAATATGTTCAGATGTTTTCTCTTGCCACAACATGTTCAACACTGTTTGAAGGACTCATTTTTAATGATAAATTCAGTGCTCAAGTTACTTCCTTTAATATTTATGTTAGTTGAATGAATCATGTCTTTGTTTTATTTTGTTCTGTTACTTATTTTTATGATTTTGTATTTCTTGCAGAAGAGCCATATGATGAGGTGGAACCAAATAACAATGAATTAGGAGTTGAATGTAGCAATGGTTCAGTGATACTTATTGTCTTAATTATGCTTTTATTTTTTAAATTTTGATGTCAAACTAGCAACACATGCTTCACATTTAGTAGAAAAATGATACTTCACTGATATTATGTACAATTTGATGTTTATGTACAATTTTATTTTTTTCAAAATTAATGGTAACAACACTGTCACTGATCAGAAAGGGAAGAAGAAAGGAATGTCTGCTAAGAATTTGATGGTCGAGCGTCACCGGAGGAAGAAGCTCAATAATAGACTTTATATGATGAGGTATGTTGTTCCAAAGATTAGCAAAGTAAGTGTTTTAATCTTTTGCACCCTTTTTAATTTCAAAATTTCAAGTTCTTAGAGTGTTCATGATTTATGATTCTTAAACAATTTGATATGTGAATCATTGTTTATATAATTTAATACTGATTATGGTAGTTAGGTAATTGAAAGTTTTGATTTTGTTATTTTGTTGCTGTGATTTGTGGTGGATCTATGGATTATGGTAGTTAGGACATGAATCGTTGTTGTTGTGATTTTGTTTATATAATTAAATACTAATTATGGTATTTGGGTAAGTGACATGTTTTTTGCTTTGATGGATGGATAGGGCTTCAATTCTTGGGGATGCAATTGAGTATTTGAGGGAACTTCTTCAATCTCGCTCACAGCCACTACATAGTCCTTCGCGTGTGTCTGTTTTTGGCCGCGACGAGTTAGCTTGTGCCATCGATGATCAATCTGTTTTCTCTGATTTGTCTGATTAAATATTGCAAATCATTAACGTATATTTTGTTTTGATTTTTTATCTGGGTTTAAAGATGGTATTTAAAAGAACAAAAGGAAATGAAAAATAAAATGAAAGTGTGATTGTGTTTTGCTTCATGAATGTTGTTTAAAGAAAAAAATGAAAAAAAATAAAAAAGGAGAGATTTTGTGGCGCCGGCCACAAATGAATGTGGCACTGGCCACACACTAAAGGTGGCGCCTGCCACCTCTCTCTCTCCCCATACATGGCGCCTGCCATGTTCTTTAGTTATGTTTTGGTGGCACCTGCCACCATTTAATAAAGGTGGCGCCTGCCACTTTGTTTTTTTCTTTTCTTATGTAGTACTTTTCATGTCTTTTTTTAAGACTTAAACAAATAAAAAATATATGCATAACTTTGTGTTAACTCGTGAACTTTTATGTGTGTAGTCTATATAGATATTTTTCAATTTAATTTTAATAATTAATATCTTCAAATATTTGTGTACTCTATTTTAATTTAATTTCAATAATTAATATCTTCAAATATTTGTGTATTATATAGATATTATTATTTATTTGTTTCATGGCCATTTAATTTTTAACTTAGTTTTTATTTCATTTCACTTCATATAATATTTTATTTTCTTTCTAAAAAACTCCAAAATAAAAAATACCAAAAATATGCATTAACTTCATGTTTAATTCTTGGATTCCTTTTATGAAAAATAAAAATAAATATAATAAAAATCTTTGTATAAATATGCCTAAACAAAAATAATATTTGTATACGGGTAAAAATATATTACTTATCAAAATACGAGAAATTTATCAAAAAATGTAAATTTATCAACAATGTTTCAATTTTTTCCTAATATTACACTAATTTTAAACAATGTTTCATGATTTTTTTTATTTAATTTATCAACAAAATAAATTTATCAAAAAAAAACATTTTCATAGAGAAATAAACATTAGTCATTTATATCATTAAAATAATAATTTAATAAATGTATATAATTGATGCAAATACAAAAAATGTTTTATATAAGTAAGTTATGATTGGATAAATGTTTTATATAAAGCCAATTATATTTTTAATTAAAATATGAGATAAATATATGTCACTTATAAATTAGTAAAATATATTCTACAATTTTTTTTGGCTAAATCGGTCTACATTTATTTTCTTTTAGTGAATCATGTTAATATTATATTTTTGTTAATACTGGATTCTTGATTAAATGTTATGTAATTTTGTTGTGCTTTCATGAAAGTCGTTATTTAAGAAAAAGGAAAAAAAAAACAAATAAAAAAAAAGAAACAAAGTGGCGCCCGCCACCACACCTTAAGTGTGGCGCCTGCCACATGAGGCATGGGCAGGGAGTGGCGCCTGCCACACTCCAAAGTGGTGCTGGCCAGAAGGAGGAATAGTCGTTGCCACTAATGCATGGTGTAATACCCCGTATTATTGAAATGCTCAATTGGATATCAGATGAGCTTTTGTGTACTCTATCTTTGGATAATTGGATTAATGGAATCCTCTAAGTGCTTTAAGTATTATCAATTGGAATCAATAGAGCAACTAATAAACTCTGAAGAGATCAATTATTTTATTAAAGAGACGGATTAATATTTACTAATTCAAGAAAGTATTTTAAGGTAACTTTGATAATTGATCAATTGGGTTGAGAAGATAAAATATCAATTGGAGATATTTTACCCTGTTGGATTATATTATATAATTTTGGTTTATATATATTTGTTGGAAAGAGAAGTGGGTGAGAAGAAGATAGAAAGCAGAGAAGAGGAAACGTGGGAGAGGAGAAGAGAGGAAAAGAGGAAAAAGCCATGGAAGAAGAAGAAAAACTCATGGATCATCTTCATCGATTCATCATCTTCTTCAAACTCCTCTTCGTTTATCAGGTGGGTTCTAGCTAGAGACTTTAGTGTAGAATTTCTTGAGGTTTTAGAGTTAGGTTGAATTTGAGGAAAAATGAATAATTTAGCAAATCGAAGAATCTAGCGGTTGAAATGTGATATAAATTGTGTAGTATGATCACTATATGTGTAGAATCATCTGTCAATAATTGTTTTGATGTCCCAATATGTTTTGATTGAGTTTGGATGGGTTTTGTATCAAGAAAAACGTGTTTTTATGCTTCTGGAACACTGTTAATCGATTAACACATTTGGTTAACCGATTAACAGGTGAAAAATGGTGTTTTACGTGAAATTTAGATTGGTTAATCGGTTAACCATATGTGTTAACCGATTAACAGTGTCAGTTTTCAGAAAAATATTATTTTCAAAAACCCATAACTTTTGAACCGTAAGTTCGTTTTGGTCCCCGTTCGAAGCGTTGGGAAGCTAATTTTATTCTCTTTATGATAGTGGAATAGAAACATGGTTGTGTGCCATGGATTGATAAGAAAAATATGGAAATGTAATGTATGTGGTTTTGTTTCCACCGAAACTCAAGAATCGGGAATCCGATTGATACGAGTCCAAAGCCTTTGGAAGGATGATCCAATAAGGCAGTGAATGGTAGTGTGAGACCATGAGTTAACCAAGAATGCTTGGTAGGAGTTAGTGGTGGCTTGTATGCCTTAAAATATGTGTGAACTACTATGTGAAAAGTGATGTTTTATGTGATGTGTGATATATGTGTTTACTTGTAATATTTGTGTTATACCATGTCTATCTAACTATTGTTAAGTATGAATGAGAAAATATGCATGCTTAAAATGAATTAGGAAGAGTGAGGAAACTTACCCCAAACCTAATGATATGATTTTAGGTTGTGATTAGAATTGTGATAGAAACTCTGGATGGCGACGCTCGTGCATTCATTGACGAGTTCTGGCCTGGAGTAGATAACCTAGATGGCAAGGCTCGGGCACCTGATGTAGAAAGGTACATCCGTGACGAGATTGGTCTAGGAGAGAGTGAAACACTAGTATGGAACATGATGATCTTTTGTGATTTATGAGAAGATGCAAAGAGGCATCAAGGCACTGTGGCCTTGTGATTGTCGAATACAATCACGTTTGTGTGTGAGATCACGTAATCGTAACCGGTTATCTTGTGAGTGCGTTTCATGGGTCTCGAGCTCCTCTGAAACATGTGCACGACTACTTGGCAGGTTTGATTCCCGCGTGCAGTACGAATGGCGCTCTGGGAGCGTATGCTTGTGACGGTTAATGGCCCGTGTGAAGTGACGGTTCATAACGGTTTATGGCCCGTAGAACCCGAATCCATTCGTATGTCAAGTAGGTTCAAGGATCTATGACTCGGGTCGTCTTCTAGACGTAGAAGCGGACGGGAAAAGGGGATGTCTTGGTGTGGTTATCGATTAGTGATATTTTGAGTTGGTGAACTCATGACATGTTTCCATATAGTGTGAGATTGTGAACTCAAAGTCATTTCCCTTCCCCTTGACTTGAGTTAGGATTGATAGAACCTTGTACAGCCGAGAGGATCTATAGGATAGGGAACTCACTGAGATTTGATGTATCTCACCCCACTATAGTTGCTTTATTTCAGGTGCAGGTTTGGTTACAAGTGGAGCGATGCTTGGGTGTTTCAAGAGAAGCTCAGTTTAAGTTTTTCCGCTGTGTATTTTATTGTTCTTGTACAATGAGGAATATTGTACTTTCTTAGATTTTATTTTCTTTAGCTAGTTTCCATGACTTGTGCCATAGATTGTATTTGTGTTTTTAGAATGGACAAGTATGTGAACTATGCCATTAGGCACTTTTGATGCGTCAGTACCAAATAAAATGCGTGTATTGTATTATTCTAGATATATATTATACAGGGCATTACAATTGGTATCAGAGTAGGTCGTATCCTCGACATAGCCTTGAAACATCATAAGTAAATCTATTCCTGCCTCTTAAGTGTGTCTTTCCAGCATGAAACTTAATATCATACTATCTAGTGTTGGGCCTGATCAGCCTAATGTTATGTATGTGATAGGTAGAATCATGGTTGAGCGACCATGAGGATTCTGAAGTGTTGTCGGAACTTGTGTTGGGAGGGTAGACTCAAGCCAAGAGTTTGTAGTGTGGAGTTTTGTTTAGCTCATTTGAGGTTTTAGTAGAAGTTATGCTTGGGTAGCATGGAATTAAGGAGGGGTGTGTTGCTCAAGAAATCCTTTGAAAGTTATGGAGTTTTAAGGTTAAGGATCTTTAGCGGACGATTGGTTAAGGTATCGAGGAATACGAAAAATCGCAAGTAGAGATGGATTGACCACTAGTGTGGATAAGGATTTCAAGTAATCTCATTCCGTGGAAAAAGAAAAGTTGTTTGGTGGAACGTGTGACGTAAGTTCCGGAAGTGAGATAAGTATTGGCGCTTCAGTTTCTAAGGTCGATAAGGTATCTTGAATGGACGAGAGTACCTTAAGGAATGTGTTCAGAACAATATCTTTCGATTGGTTAAAAGTTGAGAGTTAAGGACGTTCGGCTTTTATGGAAACTTAAAGTAGTAGAGAAGTGTGTGAAGGAACACAAGGATGTGTTTACATGCTTCAAGTGAAACAAGTGTGAGCCGAAAGAAGAGTAAGAAATGAGTTGTGTATCTTCAGTTATGCGTGGAGATTAAGTTCAAGGTAATACATCAGGATTTCTGTTTTTAGTAAGAGACCAATTTGGAATTGTTGAATTACCCAAGGAACAATATAAGTTATTGGGTTGGAGAAAGTTTGGACTTCATTTGGTAACAGGAAGTGTAGTGAGACAGCCCGAAAGAGGTGTGTGTTAAGGAGTAGAGTAAGTATCTTGGATTTAAGGAAAATTTAGTGAGGTGGTTTTATATTTGGACCTAATAGGGTTACAATGGAGAGCGAAAGTAAGCACGATGTAGGAAACGGTATCGACAGTATATTATGAGGAAATGACAACGGAAGTGTATTCTGGACGAACGTGCAATGGAATTTCTAAGGTGTTGATGAACTTATAATTAAGGAAGTGTAATTACAGATGGTTTACTCATGAGAACCGTATTAGTATGAAGTGGAATGAGAAATTTACACCTTGGTATTAAGAACAAGCGTAGTAGTAGCACCGTAGTCACAATGTACGTAATGGAATCTTATTCTTGAGACAAGTGTGAAGGGACGTACCTTGTGGAACAGTGAGTACTGTATTTTTAGAGTTAAGATTGTGGTAAAACAATGAAAAGCAATTTAGGACGTATTACGGACTAAGTGTAAATCATGGAACGATTTATACCGGAAGGGTTTTGTTAATAGTTGATGAGAGTTGTCGGTTGCAAACTTTCCATTAAGTAATTTGGCGAAAGTGGGATGTTCCATGGATAGCGAAGGGTAAGAAATCCCGGTTAGTGTGTACGAAGTAATGGAAAGGTTCTCCAAGAAGGTGCATTACCCTGATCTATTTTCAAGTATAGAGAATTTCTATATTTGTGAATAATCGGACTATTCGGAATCTACTTTTGTTGGACTAAGAATGTTGTTGTTTTATGTCCCACCAAGAAGTTCAAGTGAGGGAACAAGGTTGTATGTTGGTTTTTGGTTGGGGATGAATCAGGTATGAACTGTGATTAAAAACCCCAGAATGTCGTCACTATTGGTTTCCCGCCAGTGTAATTGTTTAAGCAGAAAAGTGAACTATCCCGCCGAAGAGTTGTAGTGTGACCGCTTCAGAATTTGGAATTCTACCTTGTCACTTAGTTAGAGTGTGTCGTCTGAATGTTTTGACCTTGTCGGAATTACCGTAAGTGGATTATGGTTGGTGATGTTATACAAGTTAAGGAGCCGCGAGTTGGAAAATGATATTTCAAGTAAGAACCAATCAGATTGATGGTTGAGTATGGATGGCTTTGAATTAAGAGGAAAACTGATTTTTGATTTTTGCAGCACTGTTAACCGATTAACCAATGGGGTTAACCGATTAACACGTGCAAGGATGGCGTTTTGCACTGAATTTTGAGGAGTTAACCGATTAACTCAAAAGGTTAATCGATTAACATGTGTGTAAATTGTGAAATCCCTTAATGACCATCATCTGCGTTTCGTTACCTTATGTTGCTCCGAGTGAAGAGTGTGTGTGAGGTAAAACGGAATTCCAAGTAAATGAAAGACGTATTCGTGGTTGGAAATTAGAACTTCTGGAAGGGTGTTACATAGTGGGCCATTTGTTTAGACGACAAGGGAGTTGACGTTTGAGGAAGTAATCTTGTGAGTTTGTGTTGAGTATGAGAAATCCTTGAGGGTGAAGTTAAAGAATACTCACGAAGTGTTGACCCAGAGAAGGAAATTTGAAAGTTATCTTTCCAAGTACGAGTAAGAATTGGGCGTTTCGAAGTTAAGTATGTAACTTGGATCGTTATGGATAAAACGATGGAGAGATGAGGATTTAATTGGGAAGCATGGTATAGACTTCGACAGCGTATGTGCGTGTAGAGTGTTGTTGTGAATTGGTGAGTGGTATGAAAAACTCACAATTGTGCTTTGGATGGTTTAAGTTTTGATAAGTGGTGACTCGTATATGATTGTAGTTCTATGTGGGTGTTACGTTGATGTTGGATGAGATCTCGTGTCAACAAGGAATCTTGAGTAAGTCGGAAAACCGTAGGTATAATCGATTTAGAATGTGGTAACTAGCATCGAAAGCTGTTAAGCTATTTTGGATGCATTAATTCGAGTTTGGAATGGATTGAGAATTGTATATGTTGTGGTTGTAACAGTGTAACTCCTGCATCTTTAGCGTCTAGAGAGTGTTGGACAGATGTTAAGATATTATGTGTTGGCAAAGGAATTATTCTACCATAGGATGTCAGTAAGTTTCTTGTACCGTTGATTAGTAAGGATCCCAGTGGATAAGTGTGTTCCCCATGGACTATCAGCTACGTGGTAGTGCTTAAGAGTTGGTGGTATCCCATTGTTAGAATTGGAGTTGCGCAGTAGAAGGTGACAGATGAAGAGTTCAGTCAGACTAATAAGGATTATAATGATTGTTACTTGCAAGTGTGGAAGTAAGGAGATCTTGTTCTAAGTGGGTTACCTTTTGGTGTGACACGAAGGAAAGGAAAGGTCAGATTTACTGAGTACCGTGTATAGCATCAGACCAGATGGAACTGGTAAAGGAGTCGTTTGACTAATTGGGGAGTGGTTTAGAACGTTGAAGGATTTACGGAGGAATAATTGTCGGTAATTGTATGAAGTTAAGGAATCACCGAATTACCTCATGAGAATTGGATGGGTGGTTGTTACCCTGAACCAAGATAAGGTGTTATGGTTTCGTTTTGTGACTTGGTAGAGGGATGTAGAATGGTACATTCTTTCCGAAGTAAGTTGCGACCAAGTCTTTTAGTAAGAAACAACAGATGAATTACGGAAAAGGCAAAGTTAGAAGTCAACTTGATATTGGAACAAGAGTATAAATAAGAACGTGAAGTTTGATAATTCGTGAAATTTAGAATTTGGTCTGTGAAGTCAAGTTGGACTATGGATTATGTCAGAATTCTAACGGAAGTAAAGTCGAGTGTGGAACTAAGACAATAATGCAAGTTGTGGTTATTGTTGAGCGAAGGAAATTCGGGGGCGAATTTCAATTTAAGGGGGGGAGAGTGTAATACCCCGTATTATTGAAATGCTCAATTGGATATCAGATGAGCTTTTGTGTACTCTATCTTTGGATAATTGGATTAATAGAATACTCTAAGTGCTTTAAGTATTAACAATTGGAATCAATAGAGCAACTAATGAACTCTGAAGAGATCAATTATTTTATTAAAGAGACGAATTAATATTTACTAATTCAAGAAAGTATTTTAAGGTAACTTTGATAATTGATCAATTGGGTTGAGAAGATAAAATATCAATTGGAGATATTTTACCCTGTTGGATTATATTATATAATTTTGGTTTATATATATTTGTTGGAAAGAGAAGTGGGTGAGAAGAAGATAGAAAGCAGAGAAGAGGAAACGTGGGAGAGGAGAAGAGAGGAAAAGAGGAAAAAGCCATGGAAGAAGAAGAAAAACTCATGGATCATCTTCATCGATTCATCATCTTCTTCAAACTCCTCTTCGTTTATCAGGTGGGTTCTAGCTAGAGACTTTAGTGTAGAATTTCTTGAGGTTTTAGAGTTAGGTTGAATTTGAGGAAAAATGAATAATTTAGCAAATCGAAGAATCTAGTGGTTAAAATGTGATATAAATTGTGTAGTATGATCACTATATGTGTAGAATCATCTGTCAATAATTGTTTTGATGTCCCAATATGTTTTGATTGAGTTTGGATGGGTTTTGTATCAAGAAAAACGTGTTTTTATGCTTCTGGAACACTGTTAATCGATTAACACATTTGGTTAACCGATTAACAGGTGAAAAATGGTGTTTTACGTGAAATTTAGATTGGTTAATCGATTAACCATATGTGTTAACCGATTAACAGTGTCAGTTTTCAGAAAAATATTATTTTCAAAAACCCATAACTTTTGAACCGTAAGTCCGTTTTGGTCCCCGTTCAAAGCGTTGGGAAGCTAATTTTATTCTCTTTATGATAGTGGAATATAAACATGGTTGTGTGCCATGGATTTATAAGAAAAATATGGAAATGTAATGTATGTGGTTTTGTTTCCACCGAAACTCAAGAATCGGGAATCCGATTGATACGAGTCCAAAGCCTTTGGAAGGATGATCCAATAAGGCAGTGAATGGTAGTGTGAGACCATGAGTTAACCAAGAATGCTTGGTAGGAGTTAGTGGTGGCTTGTATGCCTTAAAATATGTGTGAACTACTATGTGAAAAGTGATGTTTTATGTGATGTGTGATATATGTGTTTACTTGTAATATTTGTGTTATACCATGTCTATCTAACTATTGTTAAGTATGAATGAGAAAATATGCATGCTTAAAATGAATTAGGAAGAGTGAGGAAACTTACCCCAAACCTAATGATATGATTTTAGGTTGTGATTAGAATTGTGATAGAAACTCTGGATGGCGACGCTCGTGCATTCATTGACGAGTTCTGGCCTGGAGTAGATAACCTAGATGGCAAGGCTCGGGCACCTGATGTAGAAAGGTACATCCGTGACGAGATTGGTCTAGGAGAGAGTGAAACACTAGTATGGAACATGATGATCTTTTGTGATTTATGAGAAGATGCAAAGAGGCATCAAGGCACTGTGGCCTTGTGATTGTCGAATACAATCACGTTTGTGTGTGAGATCACGTAATCGTAACCGGTTATCTTGTGAGTGCGTTTCATGGGTCTCGAGCTCCTCTGAAACATGTGCACGACTACTTGGCAGGTTTGATTCCCGCGTGCAGTACGAATGGCGCTCTGGGAGCGTATGCTTGTGACGGTTAATGGCCCGTGTGAAGTGACGGTTCATAACGGTTTATGGCCCGTAGAACCCGAATCCATTCGTATGTCAAGTAGGTTCAAGGATCCATGACTCGGGTCGTCTTCTAGACGTAGAAGCGGACGGGAAAAGGGGATGTCTTGGTGTGGTTATCGATTAGTGATATTTTGAGTTGGTGAACTCATGACATGTTTCCATATAGTGTGAGATTGTGAACTCAAAGTCATTTCCCTTCCCCTTGACTTGAGTTAGGATTGATAGAACCTTGTACAGCCGAGAGGATCTATAGGATAGGGAACTCACTGAGATTTGATGTATCTCACCCCACTATAGTTGCTTTATTTCAGGTGCAGGTTTGGTTACAAGTGGAGCGATGCTTGGGTGTTTCAAGAGAAGCTCAGTTTTAGTTTTTCCGCTGTGTATTTTATTGTTCTTGTACAATGAGGAATATTGTACTTTCTTAGATTTTATTTTCTTTGGCTAGTTTCCATGACTTGTGCCATAGATTGTATTTGTGTTTTTAGAATGGACAAGTATGTGAACTATGCCATTAGGCACTTTTGATGCGTCAGTACCAAATAAAATGCGTGTATTGTATTATTCTAGATATATATTATACAGGGCATTACACATGGCACCCCCTGTGTTTTAAGACATGGTTTTCTTTATATATTTTGTGCTCATTTCACTTTCTTATAATTTCTTTTCTTTTTAAGAAAAAAAAACTTTCAAAACAAAAAAATATAATGTGGCACTGGCCATGATGAACAGTGCTAGCCATGAAAAATCATGGCACCTGCCATGAGTGCCATATTACTATATTAGTATTATTTATTTGTTTCATGACCATTTAATTTTTAACTTAGTTTTTATTTCATTTCACTTCATATAATATTTTATTTTCTTTCTAAAAAACTCCAAAATAAAAAATACCAAAAATATGTATTAACTTCATGTTTAATTCTCGGATTCTTTTTATGAAAAATCAAAATAAATATAATAAAAATATTTGTATAAATATGCCTAAACAAAAATAATATTTGTATAGGGTAAAAATATATTACTTATCAAAATACGAGAAATTTATCAAAAAATGTAAATTTCTCAATAATGTTTCAATTTTTTCCTAATATTACACTAATTGTAAACAATGTTTCATGATTTTTTTTATTTAATTTATCAACAAAATAAATTTATCAAAAAAACATTTTCATAGAGAAATAAACATTTTCTTCTAACTAAGTAAAAATAATGTTATAAAAATGTTTTTTATAAATCCTATCTAATAAAAATAATGTATTTAATTATCAATTACTTTTATATGATTTTTTTTTCTATTATAAAAAATATTTATTTTATACTAAACTTTAATTTCTTAATTTATATCCATTAATTTTTTAGCATTATTACCTTAAATATTGTCATCTTTTATAATTATATATTAATTAGTTTCATAAATATGCATTTAAATTGATTTATTTTTTTAATGGTATTAAAAAATTTAACTTAATTGTTATTTAAAATATAATCTTTTTGCGATACAACATTATCTCAATTGTGTTATTGGACATACAGGATTTCTATGAAATTCTTAACATTATTATATATTTAATTATCATTATTTCTATGTGTCAAACATCACCTTCTAATCTTACATTTCACACCGTCATTTCAATAGTCATACTCAAAAGTTATATTGTAACTTATTTATTAGTATGAGTAAATTATAATAAAATTCAATTATATTGTCCAACTTTCAAAATATTATGACATTTATTAGTGATTGACTATGTGCATGCTATTGTATTGTACACATCAAATTTATCTATTAAAATACTAAACAACCTATTAGTTTATTGGCAAGGTCCGTTGTAAATTACATCATATATTTTCTATTGATACTACAATTCTCTAGCAAAGTTGCAGAAATTATTTAACGTTTTTATTTTGATAGATACTACTATCTTTTAATATTTTTTTACAGATTATAAAATATGTAATAATATTTGTAAGATATTATAATTTTATTAATATATTAGAAATAGTGTACATAGTAATAATAATTAAAAATATAATTGAAAAAAATAGTACTATCTCTGATTTTATTTATAACAAAAATAAAACATATTTTTACAAAATATTATTTTGAAAAAATATGCAGTTTTTATTATGTTAAAGTGGTTTACAATAATTATTCAAGTCACTCAATTTTAATTTTTTTATAAATTTATAACAAAAGAGTTATAAATAATTTTTATTTTTTTTAATTAATAAATAACTAAATTAAATTTATTATTTTGTCTTAAACTTTGAGAGAAAAAAAGTCATTTTTTATAAATTAGGACGGTAGTGTTGTAGGTTAATCAGTACCCGAGCAAAAACACGGGTACTGATATGAGTATCCCACAAAATCGATATTTGTAATAATATTTACTTAAAATGTATTTATTTATGTTGATGATATTTATTTATTAAATGAAAAAAATATTTACAATTACTATTATATTATTTGATCTTTATAAAACTAAATCATTACATAAATATTTTTATAAAAAATATCAAACGGTGCATTTTTTTAATTAATAAATAACTAAAATTAAATTTATTATTTTGTCTTAAACTTTGAGAGAAAAAAGTCTTTTTTTATAAATTAGAACGGTAGTGTTGTAGGTTAATCAGTACCCGAGCAAAAACATGGGTACTGATATGAATATCCCACAAAATAGATATTTGTAATACTATTTACTTAAAATGTATTTATTTATGTTGATGATATTTATTTATTAAATGAAAAAAATATTTACAATTACTATTATATTATTTAATATTTATAAAACTAAATCATTATATAAATATTTTTATAAAAAATATCAAACGATGTCTGCGGGTATTGATTTTTTTTTAAATATAAATTATATTTTTTGTATTTATTAATTTTTATTAATTCTAATTTAAAAAAAAATAAAAACAAATCAACATAACACACCAGTACTCGGGCGATCACATGGGTACTGAATGAGTATCGCACGAAATAAATATTTGTAATAATACTTACATAAAATATATTTATTTATATTAATAATATTTATTTATAAAATTAAAATAATATTTACAAATACTATGTTATTATTTGATATTTATAAAACTAAATCATTGTGTAAATATTTTTATAAAATATACCAACCGATGTCTGTGTATTGATTCTATTTTTTAAAAAAAATATAAATTATATTTCTTTTATTTTACTGATTTTTATTAATTGTATTTTTTTCCAACATTTTAAATGAAAACAAATGCAAATGCGTGTCACCGACGGGTACCCGTGTGAACGCACGGGTATCATATTAATTTTGAGTAAATAAGAAATTTACTAATTTTTATTATATTTTGTTATTTTTCCAAATTTTAAATATAAATAAATACATTCTAAGAACAAATAGATTCTAATAAAAAATACATTATAAAAACAAATACATTCTAAGAACAAACGGGTAGCATACTAGTGTTTGTTTAAAAATACTAACCTGATAAATTTTTTCAACACATACAATCAAACAAACAACTTTACGCATTTTTATCCTTTAATATTTCAACTTTTCATAAATTTTATTCATTTTATGCTCAATAGTTCAGACACCTAAAACAACATATTTAACAACACTCTTTAAAATAGTTATAAAATCTACAACTATGAGACAAAGTTCCTTCTTAACATAATCGTTTTAAGAAAAGGAAATTATTGAGATATTAAAGATACTTGGTTGACCTTTCAAATCAACAACAGTACTCTAGAGTAACTCACTTTGAACCAAAATTAATTCTAAAATTAATTTTTGATCTCTACATAACCAAACCCATTGGTAGTAATGATGAAATGAATAGCTAAAAGCACGATTAAGCCTAATAGAAAACGCAACTTCTTGCTATTGTCAAACCATAATCATTTATGCATCAAATATTCATTCATTTATGGAATGTTGATCATTACTTTGCTAATAATAGAAATTAAAGGGATTGTTTATGTTGTTCATTGGTGTTGCTGTCATTTACAGTAGACGACATTATCAGCACAAATGCTTTTAAATCAATATAGTCAAAGCAGTTTTCAATCCTTTTTCTATACTGTATTTTAACAAATATGGTTCAATTTTTATTTTATCTTTGTCATTATTATAACTTTTCTTTTACATAAGCAAAATGAGTTATGAACCTTCCGTTGCAATTTCTATAATATCACCTCCATTTGTTCCCTTTTGGATGTTAAATCCAACAACATTACATTTTACACATTCTATCTTAGTGGTTGCCACAAAATTTGTTACTGACTTTGTTGGTCATTATCATTATCAACTTCAAATTTTTATGCCTTGAACCTATCCTTCCAACTATGGAACACTTGCATACCTAATTTATTCGTCTTCTCCTTCTCATTATTCCATAACCAATTATTTCTATTATTCCAAAGCACTCATTACATAACAGCAACTCTACCTGCAACCATCATATCCTCTTTACTACATACACCCTCCGGTCACTATTATAAGCAACAAAAAACTTTTTAGATTCATTGAATAAATGATGTATCTGGTCATTATTATATATCAGATACATCAATTATGTAATGAACCAAAAAAGTTTTGTGTTGCTTATAATAGTGTCCAGATGGTGTATGTCGTGAATTATCATCTTCGCTTCATTGAAGGTTTGTAATCGATGAGTGATGATGTCACCGAAACCCGCCACATTCCAGCATGATGATGTTGTTGTACAATCAAAGAACACATGCCACTCATCTTCCATAACTCCTTCACATAAGTGACATATAGTAGGCATGAAACATAGTGTTGTCTCAATCGACCCCGAGTAGAAAGACAACCACGACATATCCGCCAAAGTAAATGCTTAACTTTTGGTGGAGCTCTTATATTCCAGAAACTACCCCAATCACCTTCTTCACTTCCCCCTATTTGACTACTTTGAGAGGTTATCCACAACTTGTACCTTGTTTTTGCGCTATAGATATCAGTTTGTTCCTCTCTCCAAACCTAACAACCCTCACTAACATCTTCCCATAGGGGCACCTTCTCAATTTCCTCAACTACATCATGAGTAAACAATTGTTTTATTTTCTGAACACCCCATTGTTTATCATTCTTAAGCATAAGATTTTCAACCTTCATAGTATACACACATTGACCTTGTGGTGCACACACCTAACCTTTTTCTCTACTTCGCAACCATGGTTCATACATTACATTAATCTTACTCCCATCACCAATCCTCCATCTGCACCCTAGGGTGAGGAACTCCCTCGCTTTCCATACACTTCTCCAAACATAGTTAGGGTTATTTCCAAGACTAGGTTCAAAAAACTACAAACGTGGGAAATACTTAGCTTTGAAAACTCTAGCTACCAAAGTATTTGGTTGCATCATAAAATGTCACCCTTGCTTCACCACCACAACCATGTTAAATTCCTTAAAATCACGAAAGCTCGTGCCTCATTCATTCTTAACAAGTCAATCTATCCCACATCAATCATCTAATACCCTTATTATTATTACCTCCTTTCCACCAGAATGAATTTGACATTTTCTCAATGTCGTTCACTGTGGAATCTAGTAAGATAAAGATACTCATCACATAAGAGAGAGAATAGCCTGCAGAACTGATTTGATCATTACCTCTTTCTCTGCCCTAGACAACAGACGACCTCTCCGAGAGTTAATTCTCTTCTAAATACCTTCCTTAATGAATGCAAATGTTCCTTTTTTGCTTCTTCCAACCATTGAAGGCAAGCCTAAATAAGTTCCCATACCTATCACATGTCGGACACCCATTAGACGAGAGCAATCTTCTTGAGTTGCTCTACTAATGTTTCGACTAAAAAAACACCTCCGACTTGGTCAGGTTAATTTCTTGACCCGACACTTCTGCATAAACTCAAAGAATTTCCATGATATGCCTTGCTTCAGATATATTAGCCCTACAAAAAATAAAATAATCGTCAGCAAAAAGTAGATGGGACACATTGGTGCCCCTCTACATATCTAAACACCATGTATGTCTCCTCTGGCTATTGCTTTATTGATGAGCGATGAAAGTCCTTTTTCTATTAGGATAAGAAGATATGGCGAAAACGGGTATCCTTATTTCAAACCCATCCCTTGATTAATTGGTCTGATTCGATCAAAATTAATCAAAACTGAATAATGCACCGAAGTTACACATATCATCACCCAACGGATCCACCTATCTGCAAATCCCATCCGACTCAACACCCTTCTCAAAAAGCTCCAATCCACTTAATCATATGCTTTACTAATATCAATCCTGAGCACCAGCTATCCTTTATTACCTCATGTATTTTGCTCAAGAGCGTGAATAATCTCAATGGCTATCAAAGTGTTATCAAGAATCGACCTTCCTTCCACAAATGCCGATTGTTCCTCTGATACACATTTGGATAAGCAATCATTCATCATGTTTGCTAGTAGCATAGAGACCATCTTATACACCACATTACACTACTAAATAGGGCATAAATCCTTCATAGATCGAGGGTTCTCACATTTCGGTATAAGGCAAATACTAAGCACTGCATTACTTCTTTCAAAGTCACCATTGTGTTTTTTCAGCATGTAACTGGTTTGCATAAAAATGAAACCGATTACACTTTGATTCTGCGGTATTTTTCAAAGTGCTGCTACAGTTGTCTTCCAACCTCGTGCTGCTGCATTCTTCTTCTGTGATCATGACCAAGAGTGTGTTCTTATCATCAAACTCTTGTCTTACAACTCTAGCTTCTTCTTCATGAGGTTCTTTCTTGCTGGCATTGCACTCTCTTACAAACTGGTCAAGCTTTTGACATTTATAGCATTGCACAATGCTCTTGTCAACCATCATTCTTAGACTTCTACCTCTTACATTTCCACCTCTAGAGTTGTTTGATCCAGCAGCCTTATTGCCATTGTTTTGACCCTTTTGGAATGTTTAATTTTTGGAATTTTGGGATTCTCTTACACCAAAATTCTAAAAGTTACATTTACCTTTGTTCATGGGTTACTTTCCCTTCGCCTTCTTGACTCTCACATTGAAATGGGCTTTCAAAGATATTTCCACCTTTTCCTTATCATCATTCCTTTCCTCCATTCTTTGTCCATGCGCTTCAAGAGAGCTCTGCAGCTCCTCTTTGCTCATTGTTGCAAGATCCATTGATTCCCCAATCGGAACCACTACATTGTCAAATCTTGGAATTAAAGGATACAATATTTTTGCAAAAATATATTGCTTTTATGATTGTTTCTCAACACGCCTTCACTTGGTTCACCAATCTTGCGATTCTCGTTGTAAATTTGTAAATTGTTTCCTTTTCTTCCATTTGAATCAACTCAAGCTATCTTTTGTGAGATTGTAACCTCACAACCTTCTCTTTGTCAGCTCCTTTATATGTTTTCTTCGATATTTCCCATGCCTGCTTCTAACTTGTGCAATCACAAACTTTCTCAAAATTATCTGCATCAACATATTGATGGATAAAAATATCACCTTGTAATTTTTCGTCTCCTTCTTCTCATGCTTAGACCGTTGTGCATCAGTTATACCTTCTACAAGTGTAGTTACCCTGTTCTTGATCACTTCAAAAACATCTTGATAGCCAAAAAACAACTTTATTTGTTTGCACCATTTGTCGTAATTCTTCACATCGAGAATGGGGAAATTTGTGGGAATGTACATTGGACAAAGGTCATTTTTGCATACTAGGTGTTTGATGTAGGGATGGCAGGCAGACCCAAACCCGCGGGGCCCACCCGCACCCGAACCCGAGTTGACTGGGTTCGGGTTCGGGTGCCACCCGATATTTCGGGTGTGGGTTTGGGTAGTGTGAAACCCGCTCCCGAAACCCGAAACCACACCCGCTATATATATATATATATATATATATATATATATATATATATAATTTCAATGTTGTTGTTGTATTTTTGTGTTTTTGCTACGGGTTCAGGTTTGGGTGGAAAAACCCGAACCCAACGGGTGTGGGCGTGGGTGCTATTTTGCCACCCGAATAGCTTTTGGGTTCGGGTTCAGGTTCGGGTGGTGATTTCGGGTGCGGGTTTGGGTAGTGTGGAACCCGCACCCGACCCGACCCGTTGCCATCCCTAGTTTGATGGATTGAACCAGGCTCTTGATGCCAAACGTTAGAACTTGGAAGCACAAGATTGGTGAATAATTGAGTGTGGAGAGAAGTGATATATATATATATATATATATATATATATATATATATATATATATATATATAGAGAGAGAGAGAGAGAGAGAGAGAGAGAGAGAGAGAGAGATAGAGAGTAATTGAGGGTGGAATTTTAATGGCATTAATCATTAATAGACTACCCAAAACGGTATTTATACAACTATGCAAGATGGGATACAATTATAAAAAATAAAAGTGAAAACTCTCAGGTGTAGCTGGTTGACACAATGACTCAGTTTTTAACTAAAAAGTTCTAGGTGTAACCAGTTAGCATAAAAGTGCAACCACTTACTTGCACGTGAATTAGCTTTTATCTCTTAATAGTTACCTTTTATGGTTTTTAAAATTTGAATAGGGGTGTAATCGGTTCACTTTGGACCGTTTTTGTCCAAAAATGTAGTTTTAACTGATGATATCTCCATCGATTTGGTTTGAACCAGTTTTTAGTGTTTTTTAAATATGAAACTAAATCAAACTAATCAGTTTGATTCGGTTTGGTTTGGTCTGTTGATTAGTTTACAAAGTTTTTTTCAAATATTATATTTATCTGTGTATTCTCTTCTATCATGTTTTTTAGTGTATTTTCTACTATTATTTTTAAATAGTACATTTCATATAATTTATTTCATCTATTTCATGATCAACTTTTTAAACAACTTGCAAGTTATACTTGATCCTGTCGCACCTCAAAAAATCGCTTAATCGAAGACACGACCCTCGCGCGAAAGGCGCGAAACGGTTCGACAGAGTCACCACCGAACTTTATTTATCCCAAAAGAGGGAAAGGAAAATATCGAGAAAACCTTTAAGGGAGATAAGAACATGGTCGTCGCAACCACATTCTGAATTCGGGAGTCGGTTACGTGAGAGGAAGGTACGCGCACCCTCTCACGTCCGTTGGACTCAACGGGAACCTCTTAGTTCGAATTGTGATGAGCGTTAGTTAAGCTTGTTTGTTTTCTTCTCAACGATAAATGCGAAATGGTAAGATCAAAGGAAATGATGCTAGGGGAAATGTGGTGGTTTTAGGATAGGGTGCTCGCCAAGGATTGGGGCCATTGTACCTACGTATGCTCATTCGGACGAGAATGAGGAATCAGAGCAATCGTAGTTCGACTACGGGAAGGGATAGAGGGAATACATAAGATGGAGGGAAGGTAGCTCGCCAAGATCATCGCAATCTTGTGCCTACGTATCTTTACTCGGACGAGAATAAAGAATCAGAGCAGTCGTAGTTCGTGGTATGCCCACAAAAAGAATGGGGTTAGTGTTTGAATTTTAGGAGACGAAAGATTGAATGACATACAACCCAAGGGCGTGCCTCGAGAGCATTCACTCAAGAATCCAAAGAATGCTAGACTCCAAGAACTCGGTTCTTTCGTGAGTTGATTACGAAAA
Source organism: Lathyrus tuberosus (assembly GCA_022829125.1). Taxonomy (NCBI): domain Eukaryota; kingdom Viridiplantae; phylum Streptophyta; class Magnoliopsida; order Fabales; family Fabaceae; genus Lathyrus; species Lathyrus tuberosus. The sequence continues at coordinate 15,675,373 of JALAZF010000082.1, read as the reverse complement.
TGTTTGATAGGGATTAAGTGTTTTAAGACGAAAGGGTGAATGAATAACAACCTAAGGGGCGTGCCTCAAGAACCATTCATTAGAAGACCCAAGGAATGCTAGATTCCAAGAATCTCCTCCTTTCGCTAGTTGATTAAGAAAATGGTTTGAAAAAAAAGATCGAATCGAATGGGTTGTGAAAAGACGTGAGGATCGATACTAGTCCCTAGGGGTGCTCCTAGTAACGAAACCTTGAGATGTGATGTGAGAGTGTATGCGTTTGACGGTGAGGCAAAAGGCACTCGACTTATGAATGGCTCGACGACGAATCGAGGATTTGTTTTGGAATGGTTTGGTTTGAAAAGGTTGAAAGGTTGAATGAATGACAACCCAAGGGCGTGCCTCAAGAGCCATCCATTCGAAGACCCAAGGAATGCTAGACTCCAAGAATCTTCTTCTTTGGAAGTTTGATTGAAAATGGGCGTGAGAATCGATCCTAGTCCCTAGGATCATTTTCCGATATGGGACATGTAGCGCTAAACCATCGTAGCACGATCTATGACGAAGATCATACTATAAGAGGATGCGCAATTTGATTTTTATGCTAAAACACGATGGAGAAATGATATTGAGGATCATTCTCCAATTGAAACGTGCCACACAAAAAGAAAAGGTGAATGCTCTTGTCTTAATCAAGAACTCAACAAGAAGTTCCATGATATCTAAGACTTTCATTGATCGAAAAAGAAGAAGAAGAAGAAGATGGAAATGAGATGAAAATGAAATGGAAATAAAATCACTATCGTCTTAATCAAGATCATAAATCGATAATTGATAAGTTATGATTTTTTATTTTCATCGACCAATAAAAAAGAAAATGAAAAGGTGGTCTCATATTGATCTAGATTTTTCAATTTATTCAAATCAATAAATCCAAGACCTTTTGTTATATCATTGACCATAAAATAAAATAAAAAATGAAAAGGAAATGAAATGAAATGAAAGTGAGAAGTAAAATCGAAATGAGATAGAAAACAAAAAAAGGTCTCATCTTTACCAAGATTTTAAATTAATAAATCGACAATCTATGGTTTTAGATTTTCATCGACCGATAAAAAAGAAAATAATGGCCTCATATTGATCAAGATTTAGTCGATTTGAATAAATCAACCATACTATGACCTTTTGTAATATCATTGGCCAAAATCGAAATGAAAATGAAATCGAAATTAATAAGGCTAATTTGAGAAAACATAAACATACTAAGAACTAAAAGATTAGAAAATAGAGGGAGCAAATTAAATTGATTTCTTAAAACATACTAACAAAAGAGGAGTGCACATAATTACAAAGGTGTATGGCACATGGAATCATATGGGCTTAAACAAAACCATCATCCATCTCAAAGAGACATGCTACGGATGAAAAAAAAACAAAAGGGTGGTGAAGATAAAATAAAATGGGTTTAAATCAAAGAAAAAGGAAAGCGTGAAACAGGCCCAAAGACCCATTAACACATTAATAGTAAAAAGAATCAGGTCATTTAAGCATCAGGTTTACTATCAATTTTTTATTTTACAGTAAAAACAAGTCATGAAGAAAAGGAAAGAAAAATGTACGGTTAAAGGGGAACCATCATCTTTAAACACCATAACTTCTTTTCATTTTAGAACCCACAGGATAAGATCACCAACAAAAAACGCTCAGATTTCAGATTCATCACGCGTGTAACAGCAAGAATATGAATCAAAACGAAGCAACAACAACCTTCTTCTTTTCGCCTATGCTTCGAATAGATTTCTAGGTTCAATCAACTTTGTGAGTTTTGTCTCAAATTTAATTCATTCCTATTCTCTCCGTCTCACTTCTTCTACTCATTTTCTGGATCTGGTTTGCCGGTGGGTTTGCGATTTGGTTCGTGAGTGTGTTTGAAAGGGATTTTGGCTCTGTGGGTTGTAACTGAAACGGGTTAGGAAAGGAATTGTTGTTGGGTTATTGAAAAGAAGACGGTTTGGAGGTGAAGATTAAATTACGGTTTGAATATTTGAAAGCTTTGTGGTTTGAGGCTCGTGAATGGGTTTGTGGTTGAAAGGGTGGAGTTCAGTGATGAAGAGGATTTCAAGGTTGAGTTGGAATTTTCACAGGGGTTTCTTAGCGGCTGAGATCTTGGTCATTTGTGAGGAGGAGTCTCTGATTTATAGAGGAGTTAGGGGTAAATGAGGAAATAGTTTGAGGAGAGGAATTTGTGGTATGAAAATTTGAGACGTGGTGTTGAGGAATGAAATGTCATACAGGTTTGTTATCATGGTGCGTCCATCCGCGACGTGTGAATCATTTTGATTTTTGACGGGTTTTGGGAAGGCTTGTATGTATTTAGTCGTGGATGGCTTGAGGAATGGCAATACGAATCACGTTGTTGCGTTCGCGTTTTATATGTGGGGTTAGACAAAGTTTTCTACAGGTTTGTACAAGTCATGGGCGCTGCATATATTAGTGGCATGGGATAATACAGATGATTGTGGATGTTGGTGGTTTGAATCATGGTTGTGGAGTTGTCGCGGGTCATTAAGATGTGCATGATTTGTTTGGATTATTTAATTCAGCGTCTCCCTGAGGGATTCGATGGGCTTAACATCCCACCCATGAGCGCCCTACTCAAGTAGGCCCCTTGGGTTCACTATAAGGAAATATAGTTGCGCCCTGACTATCAACAATTGCTTTTGGCCAAGTGGTAAGCGCTTGATCCTTCAAGTGGTATCAGAGCCAAGGTTATGGGTTCGAATCCCCTCGACTGACACTGGGGGGGAGATTGTTTGGATTATTTAATTCAGCGTCTCCCTGAGGGATTCGATGGGCTTAAAATCCCACCCATGAGCGCCCTACTCAAGTAGGCCCCTTGGGTTCACTATAAAGAAATATAGTTGTGCCCTGAGTATCAGCAATTGCTTTTGGCCTAGTGGTAAGCGCTTGATCCTTTGTGATAATTGAAGGTGTGAAAAACTCAAGAAAGGGGGTTTGAATTGGTTTTTCAAAATAAAATTGTTTCTTTTATTAAAAACTTACTTTTGTTAGACTCTTTCTTTTATCAATAAAAACTCTTTTGAATCACGACACAATGACACGTTATATTTATACTAGTTCACTTGAGAAACACTCAAGCTAGTCTAGTCCACCCGCCAAGGTGATTTTACCTCTCTCAACGAGGTCTTAATCCACTATTCAATCAAATCAGTACAATGCACGAGCCAAATTGCTGGTGACTAACACAACCTCTAAAACTCACAAGTTTTAGACTTCTCAAGTAATACAACCTCACAGGTCTTACTCAAGGAACAACCTCTAAGACACACGACTTAGACTTCTAAAGAAATGCAACCTCACAGGTCTTTCTCATGGAACACAAACCTAAGTTTGAATAAACTTCATTTACAAAGAAATGCTTCTATACAAGCTGAAAATTTAAACACGTTTTCGACCAGAATAACTTAAGAAAGATTTCAGATAGAGAGAGTATTGCAGTAGCGTTCATATTTCTCTTTCTTCAAGTCTTTTGCTTCCTTTTATAGCCGTGTAGAAAGAGCCGTTGAAATGTAACCATGATAGCTTAACTAGGATGACGGCTAGAAGCGTGAGGACAGATAAAAACCTTTGCGTGCTGCGTGTCCAATTTTTGTCAGAATATCTTTGATTGCACCGTTGCACTGTTACCAAGATATTTTCACTTGAATTAAGGTGCAGCTGTACTATGTAGCTTTGTCTTCTTGGCTTCTCAACTTCAGAGGCTTTTTACGAGCATGAGTAAGAAGGGAAAACTTAGCTAGGTTCTTGAGATTCTCAAGTCTTCGAATCTTCAGAGTCTTTAGTACTTGGATTTCAGAACCTCGATTGCTTGGTGCGTTGTCTTCATATCTTCAGAGGCTTCTGATAGTATTTAGTTGAAGCATGAGTAGAGACTTGATTTAGGTCTTCAGAACCTTGATTCGGAGAGCTTAGGACTTTAGCATCTGGAGTTCGTTCGATCAGAACCTATGTCTTCAGATCTTTAGAACCTGTTCTCTTTTCCTTTTATATCATAGTGTATAGGCGGAGTATTTTACTTTAAGCATTGTGTTCGCGCCAATTTACGGAAGCATAACCTGTTAGTTACATTCTCACAAATAACAAACATTAGTTGTACAAAATTGTTCATACAAAAATACTCATTTGGTATCATCAAAACTTAGAGATAAAATTGCAGAACCAAATCTTGTTCTCACAATCTCCCCATTTTTTATGATGACAAAACTATGTATTTTGATGACACAATTTTGATATATATATATATATATATATATATATATATATATACAGTGCAGGAGAATAACAGATTCTAAAGATAGCTTATCCTTCGTATGAAGTGCTCCCCCTGAGTCTTAGACTTGATGAATTTCTGAGCTTGGCCCCCCCTGATTTTACTAGATCATGAGCTCTTAGTCTTGATTCTCTTTTCAGCAGAGTTCTGATTTTCTTTTCTTAATAAAGCTTGATTTGGATCAGAATACCTGAAAAAGAAAAACACTCTAATAGAAATAACCGTTTTATTTGTTAGCATGTAAACAGCGTCTTTCAGATATTTGACTATGGAATCAAAATATCACATTCATATATTACTTCTCCCCCTTTTTGTCATTGATCAAAAAGATAAGCGGTGAAAGGGTGAAAAACAAGGATCTAAAGTCAGAAGGACAAAAAAAAAAGACACAAGAATTAGGTGCTTCTAGAGGACATCTTGTCCCATATCTTCTGAAGCATGCCCTGAAGAGTAGCACTGACAGTCTTTTGTTCCTCAAGGGTTTCTCTTAACTTTTGTTGTTCTTCTCTGATTTCTCCAATTGCGTCTTCCAAACGCTTGACAGCAGGATCAGATGTAGAAACAATTGCAGCATCTTGCTTGGCCTTTTCCAAGGCTTCAGTTTCCTGTGCTATTCTGGCTTCTTCCGCAGGCTTTTGCAAGAAGTCTTGCTTCCTTATCAGCCTTTTCTTCAACTTCTTTCTGCTTTGCAGCCAAGAACTTAAGTATCCTGATATGCTCTTCAGCTTCTGCTCTCTCCTTTGCCCGTTGAATTCCATCTATGATGGTTGCATCTGAGAAGCTTACAATTCTTGCAAGCTCACTGCTCAACCATTTCTGGAAGTTTTGACAAGATCTTTCAAGTTCCAAAGGCTTGGTACTTGTGTTAAGTTCTGCTCTTAGGTTCGCAAACTTCCTTAATGCCTTGTTATAAAATTGGCTTGCACATTCTTCAAAAGATGTTGGAGGTGGTTTAGTATAGATGACTAAGGCAAGGTCAGGCTTGGCAGAATTCGTTTCAGGTGGTGTTTGCTGGGATGGAACGATCTCAGTAGGAGCATGTTTACTGGTTTGTTGATCAGCAGGAGATTTCACTTCTTGAGTGTCTGAGACCATGAGAGATTCAGGGGTGACGATCTCTAGAGATTCAGAATATGGAAGTGAAGTATCAGAGTGTTGAATCGAGGAATCAGTGGTTTAATGAGAAGTGTAAGACATTGGTGAGACAGGCACGTCTGATTGGATGATTGAGGTGGTTGTTGATGGAGTGTATGTAGGAATTGCTAAGGATTGGATTGATGAAAGGGAGATTTGTGGAATAGAGATTGATGATGGTGGTATTGAAAAAGATGGAGGTTCGAAACTGACTTGTGGATGTGAGGTGGAAATGGAGATAGTTTGTTGTGAAGATGAGGTGGAAACTGATTCAACTCTAGAGACAGATGGATCAGAAATAGACTTACTTGTTTTCGTTAAAGTAGAGGTTAGAGTAGTAGTTTTGGAGATTTCTGATTTGTCATTCTTCTTTCTTTTCTGGGGCTCAGAAATAACAGTAGCTTGCTTTCTTTTCCTTCTGAAGGATTCTGCAAGAGTTAGTTCAGGAGCAGATTCATCAACCTCTTTAGTTTGCTCTTCTACTTCTTTGTCAAGTTCAATTTCTTCCTCCTTGACTTCAGATACATCATATCCTCATGTTTTCAGTGCATCTATAAATGCAGCAATTTCTTCAATGAGGTCGCTTCTATAATAGGCAGGATAGTTTGGTACTACGATCCTGCGTTTGAATAAGTCCTCAGAGATAGAAAAAGGTTTCACTCTTACTTTATTAATTATTCTCATATGCTTGAGTGTTGTGGCATTGACTGACTCTCCAAGAGTTGCTGTCAGATCTTCCGTGTGTTGAACTTCTGTAACCAGAGTGTCCACTATACCGCTCTCATAGAATATGTCTGAAAGCATTCTTCCAAAAGGAATGTACTTAGGTGTATCACCTTTTTGTTCACATGTTGTTCTTTTCTTCTTTACCATATCTCTCAGATGATAAAATAAGATGGAGGGTAAGCACATCCTTTCCTTGGTGAGCAAATAATGTAGCATATACTTCTGGTCAACATTGACATAATCTGCAGCATATGATGAGGGTCTTGGATTGATGCAACCAGGAATGATTTTGTGCCAGATTTTCAGATTTACATGCAGTTCCTCTCTCTTGTACTCTATTTTATTTGGTTGATGGTTTGTGAAAATAGTTGGGTTGATTACCTTTTTCACAAACAGAGATTTATTGACCCTTCCATAGACTCTTTTGTTCTTCAGAAATTCCAGTTTGTAAAGTTCAGAAATTGATTTTTCTGTGATGACAATTTTTCTTCCCAAGACATAGGAGACGACACGGAGTTTATCACAAATAGCTTGTCTCCAAAAATCCTTTACGAGTGCTTCAAGAACTGGACCTTTAAGCCTATCAAAAAAGTTGCTCCAACCTTGAACTTTCACATCATCGATCAGATTAAATCCATTTTCAGCAAGATTCTCGAAGTCTACATGTAGTTCCTTGAGTACAAGTAGATTCTGAAGAGTACAGGTGACTGAGGCTTCTCGTTGAGTTACATGATTCTTATCTATCTCAAAAGATTGTGAAGAAGATGGCGTGATTGTCACAATTGCTGTAGACATTGTTGAAGTAGTAGACGACACTACTGACGATGATGATGACCCTTTGGAGGGATTCAAAGATGCTTTTGTTTCTTTGAAGAAATTGATAGTTTCTTGTTGAATGTGATTCATTAGGATCAGAGAGGATGAGAACAAGGATTGAGTTGGTTTAAAAGAGATAGAAAAGGAAAAACGATTAGGGTTTTAGGGTTTCCGTTTGAGTGAAAGAGGGAATATGAATGGGTTTTTAAAACTTGAAGAGATAGACACGACAGGGGATAAGTAAATAAATGTAATTAAGTTTTGAGTCAATCCCAATAAAATTACTGTTCATTTGATTTGGGTAAATATAGTGAATTAGATGTAATCTAATCACATGCAAAAAGTCATTTTCTAATTAAATGACGCGTCAGAACTGACTCAGAAGAAAAATTAATCAGAACTGAGATACTTTTCACAGAAGTGGTTCTGATGATTTAAAAATACTTATTTCCTCTTACTAAACACATTTGGTTATGAAATAATCTCATTCTGAGCAGTACACCATTTTCAGATGTTTTAAAATATTTAGAAATCTATCTTCAGCTAAGGCTTTTGTAAAAATATCAACCCATTGATGGTCTGTATCAATAAATTTTAACCATAAGGTTTCCTTCTGAACATAGTCTCTGATAAAATGATGTTTTATTTCAATGTGTTTAGCCCTAGAATGTAGAATTGAATTTTTACTTAAACAAATAGCAGCAGTATTATCGTAGAAAATAGGAATATCACTCTCATATATCTGATAGTCTTCCAGCTGATTTTTCATCCAAAGCATTTGTGTACTGCATAGAGAAGCGAAGATGTATTCTGCTTCTACTATAGAGAGAGCAATTGTAGATTGCCTCTTACTTTACCATGAGATTAGATTGTTTCCTAGGAATTGACAGTTTCCATAGGTGCTCTTTCTTTCCAATCTTTCTCCAGCATAGTCTGGATCGCAGTAACCAGAAAGAGTATACTCTGATGTTTTCTCATACATCAGGCCAAGGTTAGTTGTTCCTTTCAGATACCTCAGAATTCGTTTAACAACAATTAAATGAGATTCCCTTGGATCTGATTGGAACCTAGCACATAAATGTACACTAAATAATATGCCAGGTCTAGAAGCAGTAAGATATAAGAGAGAGCCTATCATACCACGATAGAGCATCTGACAAACCTTAACTCCTGTTTCTTCTTTTCTCATGACACATGTTGGATGCATTGGTGTTTTAGTTGTATTACAATCCATCACGTTGAATTTCTTCAGAAGTTCTTTTGTGTACTTACTTTGATGAATGTAGGTGCCTTCTGATTTCTGATCTATTTGAATTCCCAAAAAGAACTTTAACTCACCCATCAGACTCATTTTGAATTCTTCTTTCATTAGTTTTGAAAATTCTTCGCATAAAGAGGGGTTAGCAGAACCAAAAATAATATCATCAACATAGATTTGAACTATAAGAATATCATTCTTGTATGTTTTACAGAAGAGAGTTGTGTCAGCCTTTCCTCTGGTGAAATTGTTTTCTAAAAGAAATTTGCTCAATCTATCGTACCAAGCTCTGGGAGCTTGCTTTAAACCATAGAGTGATTTTTTGAGTTTAAAGACAAAATCTGATTTTTCTGAATTTTCAAAATCAGGAGGTTGTTTGACATAGACTTCTTCTGATATATAACCATTTAAGAATGCACTCTTAACATCCATCTGATATAGGGTGATGTTATGATTTACTGAAAAGGAAATTAATAACCGTATTGCTTTAAGTCTGGCGACAGGAGCAAAAGTTTCGTTGTAATCAATTCCTTCTTGTTGACTGTATCCTTGAGCGACAAGTCGTGCTTTGTTTCTGACGACTTCTCCCTTCTCATTTAGCTTGTTTCTGAATACCCATTTGGTTCCAATAACATGAACATTCTTAGGTTTTGGAACTAGATCCCAAGCATCATTCTTTGAAAATTGATTCAATTCTTCTTTCATAGCCAGAACCCAGTCTTTGTCCATAAGAGCTTCTTCAACCGTAGTTGGTTCAATTAACGACACCAGTCCCAAGAGTGTTTCTTCTGATGGTCTGAAGTCTGATATGGTTCTGACTAGAGCGTCCTTGCTACCAAGAATTAGTTCCTCAGGATGAGATATAGACATTCTTCTTTTCTTTTGCTGTGGAGTATTCGGAGTTACATCGGTGGTATCCGACGAAGGGTTTTGCTCGTCTTTGACTTCATCTGCCTTTTCTTTAGGTTCTGAGAAGCTAATTTCCAAACCTGCAAGCTTTTCAACTAGCTCTGACTCTTCAGAGTCAGGCTTGTCATCGAATCTAACATGAATTGATTCTTCCACAATCTGTGATTCTGTGTTATAGACTCTGTATCCTTTTGAGCGTTCAGAGTATCCTAACAGCAGACACTTCTGTGCTTTGGAATCAAACTTGCCAAGATTCTCTTTAGTATTTAGCATAAAACAAGTACATCCAAATGGATGAAAATAGGAAATGTTGGGAATTTTATTCTTCCACAATTCATAAGGAGTTTTATTCAAGATAGGTCTAATAGAGATTCTATTTTGAATATAACACGCAGTGTTGATTGCTTCTGCCCAAAAATGCTTAGCCATGTCAGTTTCTTGGATCATGGTGCGAGCCATTTCTTGTAAAGTTCTGTTCTTTCTCTCTACAACTCCATTTTGTTGTGGAGTTCTAGGAAAAGAAAAGTCATGGGATATCCCATGTGAATCAAAAAGGTTTTCAAAGTCTTTGTTTTCAAATTCTCCACCATGATCACTTCTTACTTTGATGATTTTGCAATTTTTCTCATTTTGTACTTGGGTGCAGAAGGAAGCAAACACAGAATGTGACTCATCCTTGTGTTTTAAGAATTTCACCCATGTCCAACGACTGTAATCATCAACGAGACTAGTCCGTATTTCTTACCATTGATCGAAGCAGTTTTCACTGGTCCAAAAAGATTAATGTGAAGAAGTTCTAACGGTCTGGAGGTGGAAACAATATTTTTTTTGCTTTAAAGGAGGTTTTCGAAAACTTGCCTTTCTGACATGCTTCACAAAGAGCATCTGAAGAGTATTTCAGATTTGGTAAGCCTCTGACAAGACCTAGCTTGTTCAGCTGAGAAATTCTTCTCAAGCTAACATGACCAAGGCGTCTGTGCCAGACCCATTACTCTTCATTTACAGAAAGAAAACATTTTACATTTTAGTGTTTTAAATCTAATAATTTAATTTTGTAAGTATTGTTCTTCCTCTTTCCGTTGAATAGGACAGATCCATCCTTTTGACTTACAGCTTTACAGGATGTTTAATTAAAGATAACGTCATAACCATTGTCACTAAGCTGACTGATTGACAATAGATTATGCATAAGACCTTTAACTAACAGAACATTATTAATAGAGGGAAGCTTACCATTTCCAATAGTTCCAGAGCCAATGATTCCTCCTTTTTGATTTCCTCCGAAACCGACGACACCTCTGGGTTTAAGTTTCAGATCTTGGAACATATGCCTTTCTCCCGTCATGTGTTGCGAGTATCCATTGTCCAGGCACCATGATTGGTGTTTCAATGGTGCCATTAAAGATGTCTGCAACATAAATTATCTTATTCTTAGGTACCCATTTTGTGGGTCCTTTCACATTAGCCTTTCCACAGGTTCTGACACCTTTGGACTTCCTTATATTGGAATAATAGTGTGGAACTTGTGCATAATGTTTAAGTTTAGGAGTTTTCTTCAGTGTCTGTGTTTGTGTAGTGATCGGTTTTGAACCTTTTTATTCAGAACATTTTAAAATAGTGCCAGAGGGTACAAAATGTTTGGACAGAGGTATTATCTTGATACTTTTGGTCTCATCATATGGTTGTGATGGTTCTAAATATCCTAGACCTATGTTACCATTTCTGCTGACTCCATATATCATTGAAGCCATTTTGCTTCTGTCTATGCTTTTAGCAAGAAAGCGTTGGAAAGCTCTATCATACTTGACTACTTCATTAGTATTGGTTTTGTTAGAGATGATTTCTTCTTCTAACCTAGAGATTTTAGTTTTTAATGCAGTATTTGAATTTTCTAGAGAGAGTAGTTTTTCATTTAATTCAAGAATGGTTTGTTTGCTTTTAGTAAGATCTTCTGAAGGAATCACAAGAGTCTTTTTTCAGAGTTTTCTGTTTTCTTCGAAGAGTTTGATATCTTTCCATAAGTTCATATAATCCTATTTCAAGTTCAGAGCGAGATATGGAAGAAAGTACCTCTCTTTCGTCGTCGGAGTCTGAAGGTTCTCCTTCTGATAGAACTTAGTTTGATTTAGCCATGAATGCTACGTTGGCACGTTCTTCATCAGAATCATCTTCGGACTCTGAATCATCCCAAGTTGCCATAAGACCCTTTTTAGGTTTCTTAGGTCTTTCATCTTTCTTAACCTTTGGACAGTCATTTTTGATATGTCCAGGTTCCTTGCATTCAAAGCACATAACATCTCTTCCATAAGTTCTCTTTTGACCATATGTTGACTCAGATCTTCTTCTTGGTCCTCTGAACTTATTTCTTCTGTATTTCCATAGTTGACTAATTTTTCTTGATATGAGAGATATGTCATCTTCGTCTGATTCTTCTTCAGATTCTTCCACTTCCTCCTCTGCTTGATACGCCTTTTTCTTCTCAGGTTAGCTTTTAGAGCAACGAATTTGCTTTTCTTTTGGGATTCATCTTCTTGGAGCTCTATTTCATGACTTCTTAAAGAACTGATTAGTTCCTTAAGACTTATACTATTCAGATCCTTTGTTAGTTTCAAGGCGGTCACCATGGGTCTCCATTTGACAGGTAGACTTCTGATAATTTACTTAACATGATCTGCAGTAGAATAGCCTTTGTCCAGAACTCTGAGTCCTGCAACAAGCATCTGAAATCTTGAGAACATGGTTTCCACAGTTTCGTCATCTTCCATTTTGAAGACCTCATATTTTTGAACTAGTGCAAGAGCCTTCGTCTCCTTGACTTGAGCATTGCCTTCATGAGTCATACGAAGAGAGTTAAAGATGGACTTCGTAGTTTTTTTGTTTGTAATTTTCTCATATTCTGTATAAGAAATTGCGTTTAACAGAATTGTTCTTGATCTGTGATGATTTTTGTAAGTTTTCTTCTATGCATCTGTAAATGCACTTCTATCAATCTTTTTACCTGCAGTATCTACAGGGTGACTGTAGCCATCGACTACCAGATCCCATAGATCAAAGTCAAACGACAAAAAGTAACTTTCAATTCTATCTTTCCAATAGTCAAATTTTTCTCCATCAAAGATAGGAGGTTTTGCACTATAAGAATCTCTTTCATTTACAATAACACTTGTCTCAGCATTTGGTATAGACATTTTTATTCACACTTGGATCGGTACAGAACACTGTTAAGTGCTTGATAAAAATTCAATCTTTTTATCACCTCAGAACCGGAGCTCTGATGCCAATTGAAGGTGTGAAAAACTCAAGAAAGGGGGGGTTTGAATTGGTTTTTCAAAATAAAATTGTTTCTTTTATTAAAAACTTACTTTTGTTAGACTCTTTCTTTTATCAATAAAAACTCTTTTGAATCACGACACAATGACACGTTATGTTTATAATAGTTCACTTGAGAAACACTCAAGCTAGTCTAGTCCACCCACCAAGGTGATTTTTCCTCTCTCAACGAGGTCTTAATCCACTATTCAATCAAATTAGTACAATGCACGAGCCAAACCGCTGGTGACTAACACAACCTCTAAAACTCACAAGTTTTAGACTTCTCAAGTAATACAACCTCACATGTCTTACTCAAGGAACAACCTCTAAGACACACGACTTAGACTTCTCAAGAAATGCAACCTCACAGGTCTTTCTCAAGGAACACAAACCTAAGTTTGAATAAACTTCGTTTACAAAGAAATGCTTCTATACAAGCTGAAAATGTAAACACGTTTTCGACCAGAATGACTTAAGAAAGATTTCAGATAGAGAGAGTATTGCAGTAGCGTTCATATTTCTCTTTCTTCAAGTCTTTTGCTTCCTTTTATAGCCGTGTAGAAAGAGCTGTTGAAATGTAATCATGATAGCTTAACTAGGCTGACGGCTAGAAGCGTGAGTACAGATAAAAACTTTTGTGTGCTGCGTGTCCTGTTTTTGTCAGAATATCTTTGATTGTACTGTTGCACTGTTACCAAGATATTTTCACTTGAATTAAGGTGCAACTGTACTATGTAGATTTGTCTTCTTGGCTTCTCAACTTCAGAGGCTTTTTACGAGCATGAGTAAGAAGGGAAAACTTAGCTAAGTTCTTGAGATTCTCAAGTCTTCGAATCTTCAGAGTCTTTAGTACTTGGATTTCAGAACCTCGATCGCTTGGTGCGTTGTCTTCATATCTTCAGAGGCTTCAGATAGTATTTGGTTGAAGCATGAGTAGAGACTTGATTTAGGTCTTCAGAACCTTGATTCAGAGAGCTTAGGACTTTAGCATCTGGACTTCGTTCGATCAGAACCTATGTCTTTAGATCTTTAGAACCCGTTCTCTTTTCCTTTTATATCAGAGTGTGTAGGCGAAGTATTTTACTTTAAGCATTGTATTCGCGCCAATTTACGAAAGCATAACCTGTTTGTTACATTCTCGCAAATAACAAACATTAGTTGTACAAAATTGTTCATACAAAAGTACTCATTTGGTATCATCAAAACTTAGAGATAAAATTGCAGAACCAAATCTTGTTCTCACATGATTAAATTGCTATTGAGATTGGAAAATGAAGACTGTGAATGGATGGTTGCTGGCTTGGTTTATAGTTTGTGGTGGGACCGATCTTTGTAAAAAAGGAGGTGACCTTAATTCGTATACTGGCAATTGATGTGTGGCTATTTTGGTTTGTGAGTGGAATTAGCTTGAAATTGCGTGAGTGGTCTCTCCTTGGCTGAGCGTGTGTATCCTTTTCATGAACTATGTGTGATGTATGGCTCGTATGGAGTATGTGATGGCCAGGCTTTTCAATTAATGACTTTTGTTGTAATGGTGGCGAAGAATGGACTTTAGACTTTTTGAGAACTAATTTTTCCTTATCCAATTTTCTTGTAATGGGCTTTGATATTTAAAACTTGAATCTCCAATAAATTCTGATACTTTTGAATTCTTGCTTGAAATGAATTCTTGAGTTAATTTTGAACTTGAATCAAACATAAATCAATCTTGCACTTTGGATGGAGTAAACACTTTGAATCACAAATCAATATTGAACTTGCCACTTGTATACTTATGAACCAAATTCTCAAAGCCTTGAAATCAGAAGGTATATGCACTTCAGCACACCAAAAAAACCCTAAAGATGAACTGAATTATGATAATTTTCAATCGCGACACTTTACTTGGTACAAATCTAAAAACTTTGATCCATTAAAAACAGACTTAAATTGGCACACAACCCTAATTGGATCCTCAGACACATATCACCTAACAAATTCTTGCCTGACCAAGATTAATTCAAACCAGTCGAACCTCAATCATTATTGCATACACAACTGATCTGACCGCCCTGCCTGAAACCCAACTCTTCCTTGTAACAACTTGGACAAGAAGAAATGGAACCAACAACATATTTTTTTTTTATTTTTGAATAATGGTTAGTGGATAGAAGTACAAATGAAAATATACACAGGTAGGACAAATTTGGGGTATGCCAGATTCCCCTATCTAATTGGGTTAAACCGAGCAAGATGAACTACTACGGCATTCGTTCTTTTGAGGTATAAGGCAATTAGATATGAAGAGGACCACAAATTTGTCCGAAAAGAAAATGCTTGGGAGGTGGAATGATGGATAGTTTGCAGAGGTCGTTATCACCAAAAGGATGATAACAGGAAATCTGACACCAAAAGGATGACAGACCTATCACCAAAAGGATGATAGTGAACACACGCACACAGACCCTTTCACCAAAAGGATGAAAATGAGGTCAAAGACGGCTATTACCAAAAGGATAATAGGGCACACACACAACTATCTGACACCAAAAGGATGACAGACCTATCACCAAAAGGATGATAGTGAACTCACGCACGCAAACCCTTCCACCAAAAGGATGAAAATGAGGTCAAAGCCTGCTATTACCAAAAGGATAATAGGGTACACATAGCTATCTGACACCAAAAGGATGACAGACCTATCACCAAAAGGATGATAGTAATACACGCACATAGACCCTTCCACCAAAAGGATGAAAATGAGGTCAAAGCCTGCTATTACCAAAAGGATAATAGGGTACACACGCACACAGACCCTTCCACCAAAGGATGAAAATGAGGTCAAAGCCTGCTATTACCAAAAGGATAATAGGGCACACACACACACACACACAGACCCTTCCACCAAAAGGATGAAAATGAGGTCAAAGCCTTCTATTACCAAAAGGATAATAGGGCACACACACACACACACAGACCCTTCCACCAAAAGGATGAAAATGAGGTCAAAGCCTGCTATTACCAAAAGGATAATTGGGCACACACACAGTTATCTGACACCAAAAGGATGGCAGACCTATCACCAAAAGGATGATAGTGAACACACACACAATAACCCTTCACCAAAAGGATGAAAGTAAGGTCACAACTTACTACTACCAAAAGGATAATAGCAAGCAAAACAATAACAAAGGTTGTCATTCACCAAAAGGATGATTCACATACCACAAGTTCACGGATTGACGACACCAAAAGGATGACGGATCAAACGACACAAGTTGCTACCACCAAAAGGATGATAGAAACTTCCCAATTTTGAGAATCACCAACACCAAAAGGATGGAGGTTAAATTGAAATGGCATGAATGGCTACCACCAAAAGGATGATAGTAAATTTTTTATTTTGAAAGTTGCCAACACCAAAAAGATGAAGGTTAGGATGAATTGACAGGGTTTGGCTATCACCAAAAGGATGATAGTAAGGCAATTGACAAAAGGTCAAGTTTGCTGGGGACGTGATGAGTGAGGCTTATTGGAGACATCAACAAAAGGTTGAGGAAAAGAAGTCACAGATGGACACCGTCCTTATCAATAAAAGGTTGACAAGGTACCGACTCATTGGAGAACGTCTAAGAGGGAGGTTGAATTTTGTTTGGAGGAAACCACTGACTGGTATGATGACAATAACAAAAGGTTGAAGAGACACAACTCAATGAGGAACGCTCACTGACTTGCTTGGAGTGTTTATTGGTTGAACCGGGGACGACAATTTTCATCAACAAAACATTGAGGAATATAACTCAATGAGGAACGCCCACTGACTTGTTTGGAGATCATAGCTTCATCAACAAAAGGTTGAAGATTTCATAAGGAACGCCCATAAACTTGAAGAAGATGCCCCTGATTGGGCTGAATATCATCTTGAAATCTTGACTTGATCAACAAAAGGTTAAAAACTTCGTGAGGAACACCCACAGATTTGAAGAAGATGCCCCTGGCTGGGCTGAAGATCATATTGCAGTCTTGAGATCAACAAAAGGTTGGAACAACTTCGTGAGGAATGCCCACGGATTTGCAAAAGATGCCCTTGGTTGGGCTGAAGATCGTCTTGCAATCTTGAGATTGATCCTGGATCCTGACCACGCATGTATGACTGCTTGATTTTGTAATGATGTTCCATATCGAATGGAAATGCAATGCAAGTGCTGGGGAAGTATGATTAGGTTTTTGGTATGCATATGATGCACATGATGCTGAATGATGACGAATGCGATGCGTATGATGCACATGATTGCAGACAAGTGATTGGATATGTTTGGAGAGGCGCCAGCGTGGTGGACTTTTGGTAGTTACCAATGCAGATTGGACTTTGGGTGGTGGGAGGGCTTGATTTCCTCGACAGTCAGTTTGTTGAAGACGCTATGATCGAGGCAGACGAAGATGTTCTCGAAGCCTTGAGTTTGATCACTTGAAGGTAAGTCGTGGTGTTCATTTCTGAGAGGACCACAACTCTGTGCTTGGGTCAGGATAACTTGAAACTGAGCGTAGCGACGTGATCGACTCATGAAGACCGTGCTCTTGCTCTGAATTTGATGATTGACAGTGTCTGGAAAGGCATGCTTGTCCAAGTTGAAGGTACATAAGGGATTTGCCTACTGCAATAGGTCTTGCCCCAGTCTGAACATGGTAATGGTTTGCCCCTAATTAACCAGTTCTGGGAGTGATATGATCTTTAGAAATTGAGATTTGATGTGCTTTGAGATGGCTTGCCCCTGATCAAGCTATTGAATGATTTGCCCCAGCTTGTGGGTTTGGAAGAGCCTTGCTTCGGGTCAACACCGCCGAAAAGTCAAGTTCCTCTTTGATTGCCCCTTGTTGGAGTTGTCTTGATGCCTAGCACTGATTTGCAGCTAAAATTGCACACTCACAAATGGTAATCTTAATGTGATGCTCATGCAATTTTTGAAAAAGAGTCATTTATTGGAGCGTAGTGATAGTGAGACGAATGGACCGTTAGTCCAGACATTATGCTAATTTAGCTTGGTGAAAGATATAGCAAGGAGAATGACACTAATGCTGAAGATTAGCAAATATGTGGGGAGTCAGTTTACTCAACCTTGCAATAGTATGCTTTCAGAATAAACTCGCCTCAATTAGGTCTTTTGAGGGTTGTAACGTGGTCTGGTTTACGATTTATGAAACAAAGGATGTTTGGCTCAAAGTATGATTTGTATCCACCCCTTCTACATGATGATCTCCAGTCCTACGTTCAGTTAATTCTGCACATGTTTGTCTTCCAAAAGGGTTGACGGTGTAAGCGTGATAATTTAAGGTATGCTCGATATGGCAGTCACCTTATTTTGTTTTTGATGGATGTCAGTGACCCTTTGATTTTGATATGGTGGTCACCGGATCTTATTTTGTTTTTGCTGAGGATTGGAGGGCCTCTTTTAATTTTGTTTTTATCCCTATCTTTTGCATGGACTGATTTTGCTTGTCAAGTCCATCGGGATTGCCTTGATTTTTGCCTATGTCTCCTTTGAGGTGTTCGACTTAGTAGGCTTTTGATTTTTTTTTTGTTTTTTTTTTGCTTTTATTGGATGATTGTGACTGCCAAGTCGTGGTTATTGATGAACAACCGTCATGTCTTTGGATTTTGATTTGAGATTCGAGTGCGTAATTGGATTAACTGAACACTACCCTGCCCCAGGTTGAGTGTAAGGGTTTATAGATCCGAAGGAAACTGTTACTTCTTGGCTCAAAGTGGTTAGCTAGGGATTAACTCCTTGTCTCTCCAGTGTTTGGGGATTGAAACAATTCCTGTACATCATCAGCGGGATTTTATCCGAAAGCATACAGTTTGCAATTATGGGTATTTCGCTGTCATCATCCTCCCTCCAATCATTGTTAAATAATAATTGATAAAGTGAGTGAAGTGGACATATGTGTCGGTGATTTGCAGTAAATGGAAAAAAATGAGTGAATACAACATAACTAATTCAAAACATGCATAGTCACTACATTAAGAAAACCAAATACGAATGTCAATGTTTAAAGCATACAGTACTTGAACAAACAAAGACAAAACACAAGGATACGAAATGATGGGATGGCATGACGAATGCCTTCTTCGAAGAACTGATCTTTCTGTCTTGACTTGATTGACTTGAACTAGCTTGGTTTGAGTTGGAAACTATTCTGCTTGTCTTTGGCAACTCCTTTGATAACATTCACTGATGGTCTTGCCTATACATGTTGCGACATGGTCTTGTTGGATATGATTCATCATTTGTCTGCTCTTGGATCGAGTAATGCATCCGTGTCGAGGAATCGACTTGATTTGCTGGAGGTGAAGGAAGGAGAAATGAGTTTCGGTTTGTTGAAATAAAATGCAAGATGCATAACTGATGCAATGCAATGCAACAACATGTATGCAAGATGCAAGATCAAGGATCGCAGATTCAATCAATTCTGAGGCTGGTCATGGCAACGGGTAGACAACCAAAGCCTTTGATCAAAGAAACCCTACAAGTAGGCTCTATGAGGAAAATTCTAGGTTCTTTACCCATAAACCCACTCACGGGATGGTTTCTACGTTGAAGAATAAGGTTCCCAGGATCACGGACACAAATAGCATCAACGTCACACAACAGGCTAGCTGAATTACGACACGAATGACGACAAGGTCTCTCTTGAGTGGCGTCCTCATGCTAGGTACACAAGGAGCGAGTCCTTGGATACTAACACTACACGACCACCAATATAGAACTTGGTTCTAAGAGTGGTTCCCAGAGTCATGGACCCTTCATGAATCAAGTCGTGCGACAGGCTAGCTGTGTTACAACAGGATCTACGAAAAGGTCTCCTCTAGGGGAGCTTTCATGCTAGGCACGCAAGGAGCGAGTCCTTGGGGACTAACACTACTCGACTTCCAATTCTAAACTATGTGTTCTCTCTGCTTTTACCAAAGCTCGGGTGTAGAGCTTTACTCATGATATCATCCCAAGATCCAACAGATAAGCATAATAATGAGCATATACAAGCCATAAGAGAACAAATGCGTAAATGAGAAGAAAACAAATAAGCGAAGCTAACAAGCTCACAATTCAAACTAAGATAGGCTTGACTCTTTCTTGCATGGAGCAATGCGGTCGCCAGCAGATTTGCCAACTGTCGTACTCAAAAAATTGCTTAATCGAAGACACGACCCTCGCGCGAAAGGCACGGAACGGTTCGACAGAGTCGCCACCGAACTTTATTTATCCCAAAAGAGGGAAAGGAAAATATCGATAAAACCTTTAAGGGAGAAAAAAACATGGTCGTCGTAACCACATTCTGAGTTCAGGAGTCGGTTACGTGAGAGGAAGGTACGCGCACCCTCTCACGTCCGTTGTACTCAATAGGAACCTCTTAGTTTGAATTGTGATGAGCGTTAGCTAAGCTTGTTTGTTTTCTTCTCAACGTTATATGCGAAATGGTAAGATAAAAGGAAATGATGCTAGGGGAAATGGGGTAGTTTTAGGATAGGTTGCTCGCCAAGGATTGGGGCCCTTGTGCCTATGTATGCTCATTCGGACGAGAACGAGGAATCAGAGCAATCGTAGTTCGACTACGGGAAGGGATAGAGGGAATACGGAAGATGGAGGGAAGGTAGCTCGCCAAGATCATCGCAATCTTATGCCTACCTATCTTTACTCGGATGGGAATAAAGAATCAGAGCAGTCGTAATTCGTGGTACGCCCACGAAAATAATGGGGTTAGTGTTTGAATTTTAGGAGACGAAAGATTGAATGACATACAACCCAAGGGGCGTTCCTCGAGAGCATTCACTTAAGAATCCAAGGAACGCTAGACTCCAAGAACTCAGTTCTTTCGTGAGTTGATTACGAAAATGTTTGATAGGGATTAAGTGAATAACAACCTAAGGGGCGTGCCTCAAGAGCCATTCATTCGAAGACCCAAGGAATGCTAGATTCCAAGAATCTCCTCCTTTCACTAGTTGATTAAGAAAATGGTTTGAAAAAGAAGATCGAATTGAATGGGTTGTGAAAAGACGTGAGGATCGATACTAGTCCCTAGGGGTGCTCTTAGTAACGAAACCTCGAGATGTGATGTGAGATTGTATACGTTTAACAGCGAGGCAAAAGGCACTCGACTTACAAATGGCTCGACGACGAATCAAGGATTGGTTTGGTTTGAAAAGGTCGAAAGGTTGAATGAGTGACAACCCAAGGGCGTGCCTCAAGAGCCATCCATTCAAAGACCCAAGGAATGCTAGACTCCAAGAATCTTCTTCTATCAAAGTTTGATTGAAAATGGGTGTGAGAATCGATCCTAGTCCCTAGGATCATTTTCCGATATGGGACATGTAGCGCTAAACCATCGTAGCACGATCTATGACAAAGATCATACTATAGGAGGATTCACAATTTGATCTTTGTGCTAAAACACGATGGAGAAATGATATTGAGGAACATTCTCCAATTGAAACGTGCCACATGAAAAGAAAAGGTGAATGATCTCGTCTTAATCAAGAACTCAACAAGAAGTTCCATGATATCTAAGACTTTCATTGATCGAAAAAAAAAGAAGAAGAAGATGGAAATGAGATGAAAATGAAATGGAAATAAAATCGGTCTCGTCTTAATCAAGATCTTAAATCGATAATCGATACATTATGTTTTTGATTTTCATCGACCAATAAAAAAGAAAATGAAAAGGTGGTCTCATATTGATCTAGATTTTTCGATTTATTCAAATCAATAAATCCAAGACCTTTTGTGATATCATTGACCATAAAATAAAATCGAAAATGAAAAGGAAATGAAATGAAAGTGAGAAGTAAAATCGAAATGAGATAGAAAAGAAAAAAGGTCTCATCTTTACCAAGATTTTAAATCGATAAATCGACAATCTATAGTTTTAGATTTTCATCGACCGATAAAAAAGAAAATAATGGCCTCATATTGATCAAGATTTAGTCGATTTGAATAAATCAACCAAACTATGACCTTTTGTTATATCATTGGCCAAAATCGAAATGAAAATGAAATCGAAATTAATAAGGCTAATTTGAGAAAACATAAACATACTAAGAACTAAAAGATTAGAAAATAGAGGGAGCAAATTAAATTGATTTCTTAAAACATACTAACAAAAGAGGAGTGCACAGAATTACAAAGGTGTATGGCACATGGAATCATATGGGCTTAAACAAACCTATCATCCATCTCAAAGAGACATGCTACGGATGAAAAAAACAAAAGGGTGGTGAAGATAAAATAAAATGGGTTTAAATAAAAGAAAAAGGAAAGCGTGAAACATGCCCAAAGACCCATTAACACATCAATTGTAAAAAGAATCAGGCCATTTAAGCATCAAGTTTACTATCAGGTTTTTCTTTTACAGTAAAAACAAGTCATGAAGAAAAGGAAAGAAAAATGTACGGTTAAAGGGGAACCATCATCTTTAAACACCATCACTTCTTTTCATTTTAGAACCCACAGGATAAGATCACCAACGAAAAATGCTTAGACTTCAGATTCATCACGCGTGTAACAGCTAGAATACGAATCAAAATGAAGCAACAACAACCTTCTTCTTTTCGCCTATGCTTCGAATCGATTTCCAGGTTCAATCAGCTCTGTGAGTTTTGTCTCAAATTTAATTCATTCCTCTTCTCTCCGTCTCACTTCTTCTACTCGTTTTCTGGATCTGGTTTGCGGTGGGTTTGCGATTTGGTTCGTGAGTGTGTTTGAAAGGGATTTTGGCTCGGTGGGTTGTAACTGAAACGGGTTAGGAAAGAAATTGTTGTTGGGTTATTGAAAAGAAGACGGTTTGGAGGTGAAGATTAAATAACGGTTTGAATATTTGAAAGCTTTGTGGTTTGAGGCTCGTGAATGGGTTTGTGGTTGAAAGGGTGGAGTTCAGTGATGAAGAGGATTTCAAGGTTGAGTTGGAATTTTCGCAAGGGTTTGTTAGCGGCTGAGAGCTTGGTCATTTGTGAGGAGGAGTCTCTGATTTATAAAGAAGTTAGGGGTAAATGAGGAAATGGTTTGAGGAGAGGAATTTGTGGTATGAAAATTTGAGACGTGGTGTTGAGGAATTAAATGTCGTACAGGTTTGTTATCATGGTGCGTCCATCCGCGACGTGTGAATCATTTTGATTTTTGACAGGTTTTGGGAAGGCTTGTATGTATTTAGTCATGGATGGCTGGAGGAATGGCAATACGAATCACGTTGTTGCCTTCGCGTTTTATGTGTGGGGTCAGACAAAGTTTGCTACAGGTTTGTACAAGTCATGGACGCTGCATATATTGATGGCATGGGATAGTACAGATGATTGTGGATGTTGGTGGTTTGAATCATGGTTGTGGAGTTGTCGCGGGTCATTAAGATGTGCATGATTAAATTGCTGTTGAGATTGGAAAATGAAGACTGTGAAGGGATGGTTGCTGGCATGGTTTATTGTTTGTGGTGGGACCGATCTTTTGTAAAAAAAGAGGTGACCTTAATTCGTATACTGGCAATTGATGTGTGGCTATTTTGGTTTGTGAATGGAATTGGCTGGAAATTGTGTGAGTGGTCTCTCCTTGGCTGAGCGTGTGTATCCTTTTCATGAACTATGTGTGATGTATGGCTCGTATGGAGTATGTGATGGCTAGGATTTTCAATTAATGACTTTTGTTGTAATGGTGGCGAAGAATGGACTTTAGACTTTTTGAGAACTAATTTTTCCTTATCCAATTTTCTTGTAATGGGCTTTGATATTTAAAACTTGAATCTCCAATAAGTTCCGATACTTTTGAATTCTTGCTTGAAATGAAATCTTGAGTTAATTTTGAACTTGAATCAAACATAAATCAATCTTGCACTTTGGATGGACTAAACACTTTGAATCACAAATCAATATTGAACTTGCCACTTGTATACTTATGAACCAAATTCTCAAAGCCTTGAAATCAGAAGGTATATGCACTTCAGTACACCAAAAACACCCTAAAGATGAACTGAATTCTGATAATTTTCAATCGCGACACTTTCCTTGGTACAAATCTAAAAACTTTGATCCATTCAAAACAGACTTAAATTGGCACACAACCCTAATTGGATCCTCAGACACACATCACTTGAACAAATTCTTGGCTGACCAAGATTAATTCAAACCAGTCGAACCTCAATCATTATTGCATACACAACTGATCTGATAGCCCTGCCTGAAACCCAACTCTTCCTTGTAACAAATTAGACAAGAAGAAATGGAAGCAACAACATATTTTTCGATTTTTGAATAATGGTTAGTGGATGGAAGTTTAAATGAAAATATACACAGGTAGGACAAATTTGGGGTATGACAGATCCATATAAAGTAATAATGAATAAAACACAACAATTACAACAAAAGGTAGGAATACATGGAAATTAACATGCTTCACGCCTCAAACACACATCAAAACTATTTTATAACAAAATTAGAAAGAATTTCGTTGAAGAAGAAGAAGAAAAGGACCTAATATTGGGTTAAGTAATAGGTTAAGTCGATGATTGCTCATATTTATGTGGATGACATAGTGTTAAGATGCATGCCAAACAAGATGGTGGAATATTTTGTTCAACAAATGCAGTTTGAATTCGAAATGAGTTTGGTAGGTGAACTCACTTACTTCCTTGGATTACAAGTAAAGCAAATGAGAGAAGGAATATTTATATCTCAGATTAAATATGCAAATAACATTGTAAAGAAGTATGGGCACGAAAGTACAAGACACAAGCGTACACCAGTTGCAAAGCACATCAAATTAACAAAAGATGATCAAGGAACTTATGTGGATCAAAGTCTCTATAGAAGCATGATTGACATTTTTATTTATCCCATAACCAATAATGTAACACCCTTTTCCTACCCAACAAACATCACGAATAAATATAATTATTTATCAGAGTTCAGTCCCAAAAGGGCATCACATTTCTTCAAAAAACATCAAGTAACCACCTGCTCCGTAACACGGGTTTTACCATCATGAATTTGTTTAAACTTCACGCAACAGAATCAAAATTTAAAAGAGTAATTTATTATCCAAAACTTCATTAAACATCCTCATGCCAACAAAATAAAAGAACGCAAATCGTTCGACTCAAACATCCCGACCCGATGTTACATATCAGAGCAAGACCCTCTAATCGACGGAGAAATCAAAATACTTCAAAAGCTAAATCTTCGAGCACCAAGAGAGCTAAGCCTGATCACCTGCGTGTTACCCACGTAGAGGCAACATTCAAACAGGCAGGGTGAGTAATCACGAATCAATATATAAGATATAAGCAAATGATAAGGCATAAGCGCAAACATTAACAATTCATTCACAAACGTCATTAATACATCATTTCATCAATAAAATGCAATGCCACACAATATGCAAATGAAACATCATAGACTCATGCATGTGGTACCAATTCATCATAATTGATGGACACTGGGCCATCACCCTCCAAAGATCTGCACCAATAGGATTGATTTTACACAAGAACCGGAGCACGTCACAAAACACTTAAATCCACACAATGGGATTGGAGCCACTAAATGGACCGGAGTTCAAACTATGCCATGAATGCAAAATGCAAATTGTCATAATAATCATCGTCATAAAATCATCATAACTGCATCATCATCCATGAATCATCATCAAACATCATTATACAACACCAATTCGCAATCGTCACAATACGTCTCTATACCTCACAATTCTTCATATATACTCGTCATATAAAAATCCCCGATTTTTGTCCCATTCATATTTGTTACTACTTTATTCATGTTTTATTACCTCATCATAGACTTACGTCTCAATGAAACTGCGTTACAAGAGAAATCGGGATAGAAATCGCAAAAACAGACAAATCTGCCAACAACCCTATCCATACGCGTATGACCATTCCCCATACGCGTATGGCTCAATTCCTCATCCACTGGCCTGTGTATCATACGCGTAGGGCCACCTACCCAGGCCTCCCATATGCGTACCACCATGGGTGTTACGCATATCACCATAGAGGTTTCCCTCTCAAATTTCCCCTTCAGACTCCCATTACGTGTAATGGCTAGCCCATACGCGTAATGAACCTTTCCCAAGAACCCCATACGCGTAAGGCTTCCCATACGCGTATGCCTCTTCCTTCTCAGCTCCCCATACGCGTAATGGCTTCCCATACGCGTATTTCCATCATTCCCATACGCGTACCCTACGCGTATTGGCAGAGGGCCATGCTGGCCCTGGGGACGGGTGCGTATGCTACGCGTATCGCCCTGGGTGTGTCCCCCCTTACGCGTAATACTCCTCATATTACGCGTATTGCTAGAAAATACTCCAAAACTCAGATTTCGCATCTGAACGAAAAACTCCCCATTCCAGCACCTTCGATCTTCCAAAATTAGACTCAAAACAGTTTTGATTCACCACATATCTACGTTTTTATCCTACTTCATTTTTTACATCAATTTCTTTCTAATTATTAAGTCCTAATTCGTTAAACCCACCTTCGATTACAGATCTGGTTTTGTCTTACATTCATCACAGCAACAGCAAATATTCACACGAATCTCACAGCAATTACAGTAACTCATACAGAATTTATGACAGAAATCATACACATACAGAGTTACGAAAATTCACCATAGATTCGGCACAAATTCGTAAAAAACGCAAGCACACAAAAATACCTCTACCTTATCAAACATATGAACCCGAATTAACCCCTCATACCTCGAATTTTCCAGCAAAAGATTCTTCTTTTTGGGGTTCTACGGTTGATCCTCTCGTTCTATGTGCTCTAGCCTCCTTTCCTCAGCTCTCTCTTCACTTCTTAGGGTTGCACAAAATAATTCTCCTAATCCCCTATTTTCTTTTTGTTAAACCTATCTTTTGGACCCTAATCATGATTTATCCATAGTATCCTCAATTAACCTTCTCAATATTACCGTCCTATCCTTAGTGGTTCTCCTAATTATTTTAAATAATAATATTAATAATCCAATTAATATTCTAAATATTCAAATTATTCTATTATTACTAATAAAATAATTCTAATTGATTTACTAACTCTAAATGCCTCAATATTCCCTTAACCCAAGGCTACCCCACGACTCCACACCAAAGTTCACCAAAACATCGAATAATCATAATAATTCAATTAAATAAATATTATAATTATTTTAGGGTGTTACAACTCTCCCCCACTTAAAGAATTTTCGCCCTCGAAAATTACCTGAAGGAAACAAAGTCGGATACGACTCCTTCATCTGATCTTCACGCTCCCAAGTCCAACTTTCACCAGCTGGTCCACCCCATAACACCTTCACCAAAGCTATGTCATTACCCCGCAGTTGCTTTATTTCATGACCATCAATCTACACAGGTAATGCTTCCACATTCAGATTATCCCTTACTTGTACATCATCTATCGGAATCACATGCGATGGATCAGGAATGTACTTCCTCAACTGAGACACATGGAACACATCATGCAAATTCGCCAGCGACGACGATAAAGCGATCTTATAGGCTACCTCTCCTATCCTCTGCAAGATTTAATATGAACCAACAAAACATGAAGTGAGATTCCTAGACTTCAAAGCTCGGCCCACACCAGTCACTGGCGTCACCCTTAAAAACACATGATCTCCCTCTTGGAATTCAAGTGCTTTCCGTCTCCTATCATGATAACTCTTTTGACAACTCTGCGAAGCTCTCATCCTTTCTTGGATCATCTTAATCTTCTCAGTCGTCTCCTACACAATTCCAGGTCCGAGTACCGCACTCTCGCCTGACTCATACCAACACAAAAGAGTTCTACACCTTCTGTCATACCCCAAATTTTGACCACTTAGATTTCCCATCATTATGAAAATCATCATCACAATATGGAGGAACCATCATACTTCATCAGTCTCCCCAAAGATGGGTGAGCATTCACTACAATCAAAATTAGGGTTTCAAGCCCTCTCTGAGTGCTTAGACAAAGGATCAATCAAGGAATGACATGATCTTCAACTTGTCTAACCTCTCAAACATCCACAATGGATCAAAAGGACTCCCACTTCAAGGATTAAGCACAAGGCTGCTCCCTTCTAGGTGGATTAAGTCTCAAGATTGACAGTGTCACCAAATTAGGGTTTTGGTCGACCAGGGCCTCCAGATGGAAATTTTTCATCTGGACACAAGCCAATGATCCAAAACATAACCTAATATACTTCATGGGACCTCATGGACCCAATCATCAAGTCAATTTTGCCTCAGGGGATGCATTCATCAAAAATCAGGAATTAGGGTTTCTTGACCTAATTCACCCCTAAGTTGACTTTTAGGGCAAATCATGAGCCAAGACCTCAAGAGAGGGTTTGAGGGTCTCTAATGAACTATATTGATCCATTTGCAACAATGGATTAATCCAAGAAGCTTGAGCAACAAGTCTCAATTTCATCTGCACCACAGTTAGGGTTTAAAGGAAAAAGTCAACTGTAACTTTGACTTTTGACCAGGACATGCTCCCAAGCCCTATGACATGCATCAATATACCCTATGACACCCATGGAACATGTCCATCAAGTTTGATTTAGGTCAAGGACATGATTTCCGGAAGAATTGCACAGTTTGAAATTTATCTGATAAAAAGTCAACTGTGCACAAAAGTCAACTTTGACTTTTTGAGATTTTTCACCAAAATGGATTTTTAACCCTAAAATGATGTTAATGTATGATTTGAATCATCATTCATCAAGAAAAATCAAGAAAAGTTGGGTAACCTGTAAAAGGGGTAACCATAAAAAACTTAGAAAATTTTCTAAGTTAAAAATAAAGTGGCTAGGGTACCAACTTTGGAAGGTCATAACTCCTAAACCACAAAGCCATTTTCTCCCATCCAAGGCTTGATTTGTAGATCTCATTGCCCTCTACAAAAACTTCAACTAGACCTAATTCCAACTCCTCATGGATTTTGAGTTATGGAGTGATCAAAATCAAGAAAAGTCACTTTGTTTCAACACTTAGTGAAAATTTCACTAAGTCAGATTTTACCCTACTTTTTGCCAAATGTAGGGGGATTTTTCACTTGGATTCAAAAGAGATCAAAACCAAATGTGTTCAAACAGTTGTTGTATCATGTAATGGCTTTCCAAAATGACCAAGAACATTACCAAATTCAATTTGAGTCATGAGACATGACATTGGAAAGTTGCCTTGCTGAAATCTGCCAAGGCAAGGCAGAATTTGCATTTTTGCTCGATTTGCCAAAATCAGCCAAATCCAAATGCTCCTATCCACTTGGACACCTCTGAGGATTGAATCTAAAGGGGACAATCACTGAGCCAAGCCTCCAAAATCTTTGGAACAAGAAATAGCATGTTGAACCTAGAATGGTCGATTGGAGCATTCAATGGAAGCATCAAGGTGGCATGGACTGAGCCATTTGCAACTGAATTCAGTCAAGACTTATCCAAGACCAAGGGAGCCACAGCCCTGTGCCCTAACCTCTAGTCAATGGCTAGAGGAGACTTGCATTTCCATTGGCCAACATTGAACAAACACCTGCTGCAGTTGCCATTCACTGTGGATCCCAAAACAAACTTGCTCTACTATAAATAGAGCTCAATTGTGATCAGTTTAAGTACACCAAAGGCCTACAACACTTGCCTTTCTCAAAAACCACTTCTCACTCTCAAAAATGACTTTCTTAACAAGTTACTATCGGGTTTTTCATTAGAGAGCAATTCCACTCAAACCAATCACACACACACCTCATATACATCATATGTGAGCTGATCAAACACTTAAACAACAACTGGAACACTGATTTCTCAGAATCACCAGTCAATTGCTCATGGTTTTAACCAAAGTGCAGTTGAGATGCCATGAAGTGATCCAGCCATTCTCAGTCAAGTCCAAGCATTCAAACACACTCCATAGGGTGTAGGGAAGCTCTTCAGATCATCACAATTCATCTGTAACACCTCCTACTCAGAAATCAATTTGCTCTTGCTGTCACGACCTAGAGGTAAGCTTAAACTTTGTCATCTCTCAATCTATGCATATTTCCTCGCACAATACTTTTGCCAAATGTTCATAATCATGCATGGAATGTTTCCCCTCAAGTAATTGCTTTGTTTGAATCGTGTATTAAAAATCCCAGCCTTCATGCAGAAATTAGGGTTCATAAGGATTTATCGTGAATTCTTGTTTTATTCTTAATTTAAATGAAATTAATTGTCATAAACATGATCGTGAGGTTGAGACGAGCATATTGATATGTGGATTGCATGATATAATCAAGTATTCAGTGAGATTGGATAGAAAATGAAAATCTGGGAAAGGCAGAAAACGCGCTTGTTCTTGGTCCATGTTCTTGGCGCCATTTTCATAAATTCAAATATTTGAATTTTGTGATTTTATTTAATTGATTCAAAAATTAATTTCTCTATGAGTTTTAATGATTTTGAGTTGATTCTTTTTTTAATAATTCACAAAAATGTTAAAATATTTTATTTTCCCAAAAAATCCCAAAAATATTATTTATTTTGTATAATTGATATTTTTGCAAAGAATTAATATTTTAATTGTTTTTAACATTTAAAATATTTTTTCCACCTTGATTTTGCAACTTTTAATGCTTTCTAATTATTTTGTAGGTCAATACTTAATTTTTGAAGCATTAATCCAATATTACAATTTGTTTTTCCTATGTTAAACAATTTTGATAATTTTAATTGAATTTTTATTCAATTAAAACACATTTTAAAAACAAATTAGGGTTTTTGGATTAATTCAACCCTCATCAAACCTTTTCAAACACTTTGGGCCTCTAATAGAGTGTACGACCCAATCCTTTTTTTGACCAAACCATTTTTGGGCCTCAGTGTATTGTATAAGTCCCGATACATTCAAAAACAAACGGCGCGATCGTCGCCCTTTTGAAAAATAACCCTGGGCCTCTCCTCGAGCTATAAGACCCATTTAAAACTTTTTGGGCCTCTAATAGAGTGTAAGACCCAACCCCCTTTTAACCAAAACATTTTGGGCCTCACTTATTGTATAAGTCACTCTGCGTTAAAAGAAAACCTCGGCGCGATTGCCCTTTTTAAACGAAAAATCATCTGGGCCTTCCCTCGTGTTATAAGCCCCACTCTTTTTCTTTAAACCTTTTGGGCCTCTTGAGAGAGTGTAAGACCCATCCCTTTGTACAAAAAACAATTTTTGGGCCTCAGTCACTTGTATAAGTCCCTCTGTACAAATTCAAATAGTGCGCTCACTGATAAAACCCTGGGCCTCTCCTTGAGCTGTAAGCCCCAAATCTTTCTTTTTCAAAGCACTTTCTCCTTTGATTTTGAATATACTATTATTTTCAATCTTTCTTTGTTGAACAACTAACCAAACAACATGGAAGCTCTACAACTGAGTAAGTGTTTACACGCTTTCATTTACCGCTTTCATATACATATAACTGTATTGTGGGGCTGTTTCGCTGTAAGTCTTCTTTCATAAACTCATATCAACTGTGTAATAATAGTATAGATATTTAGAGTTTCCCCGGCAACTACGTCTAGCATTAAGCCCGTTGATCACTCTTAAATAGTCAAAACTAGATCCCCCATAGGATTACCAGACACAGTCTTCCCTCCTCTTGGGGTTAAACAATATGGAGATATGAAAGGCAGCATTCTCGGTGAACCCTTTCATAGACTGTCACTCGTAGAAGCTGTCAAAGAAACTTTACTCCCCAGAGATGATCTCTTCTCCGTGAATTGCATCTCTTGAGTTTCTTCCAAATTCTCGGACTTTCCTGGCTTGATCTATTCTCGGTGAATGGCATGTCTTGATTTTCTCGGGGTTTGGGGACCCACAGGCTTCTTAAAAGCACTTGTCAAGAAACTCTATTCCTCAGAGATGATCTTTTCTCCGTGAATGACATCTCTTGAGTTTCTTCCAAATTCTCGAACTTTCCTGGCTTGATCTATTCCTCGTGAATAGCCTGTCTTGAATTTCTCGGGGTTTGGGGACCCATCGGCTTCTTAAAAGCATCAGCCTCCTCTTGGGCATTGTTCAAGGACCCGCAGGCTTCCTAAAAGCATTCCCGCCTCCTCTTGGGCGTTGTACAAGGACCCGTTGGCTTCTTAGAAGTATTCACAGCCTCCTCTTAGGCTTCGTATAATGATTCTTCCTCCAGGAATGATAGCCTCCTCTTGGGCGTTGTACAAGGACCCGTCGGCTTCTTAGAACTATTCATAGCCTCATCTTAGGCTTCGTATAATGATTCTTCCTCCGGGAATGATATCATCCTCTTGGGCTTCGTACAAGGACCCGCCGGCTTCTTAAAAGTTTCCAGCCTCCTCTTAGGCTTCGTACAAATTGTCCCGACGACCTCCTAGAGGTATAGGAACAGAAATTAGTCATCTGCATAGAACAGTCCTTTCAAAGAGTCTTCTACTGTTTCTCAAAGCACAGTACAAAAGGATGACACTCTAGACTTGGACAGTCTAATCTCCTTGAGTTTTCCAGACATTCTCAAGTGACCTCTTCGTTAAATAGGAAGAAAACCCGTAGACTCGGACAGTCTCAATACCCTTCGTATTTCCCACTTCCTTAAAGAACAGGAATAACCCAGATCCTCGAATCAAATCCTCGAGTACAGTGTTGCTCATATAAGAACTGATTTTCTCTTTAACAATCAGTCTACTGGACCTGTCACTTAACTGAACAGTCACCACAGCCTCCTCTTAGGCTTTGTATAAAGATTCCTTCTCCCGTGAAGTTAGCCTCTCTCTTGGGCTTTGTACAATGATTCTCCCCAGCGGGGTCAAACAACGTTTAGCCTCTTTCTCGGGCTTTGTACGAGACACATAAGAGACTCCCTCGTTGAGTCAAAACCTTTTAGCTTCCATCTCGGGCTTTATACGAGACACCAAAAGATTCCCTCATTGAGTCAAAACCCTTTCGCCTCCATCTCGGGCTTTGTACGAGATACTAAAAGACTCTCTCGTCGCGTCAAAACCTTTTAGCTTTTCTCTCGGGCTTTGTACGAGACACATATTAGCCTCCTCTTAGGCTTTGTATAAGAAAACCATTGGTTGATCCAATCAACCTTTTAGCCTCAAAGCTGTGCCTCGTTCACAGTACACAAACATCAACAGCTCCTTCCCCTTCATCTAATTACTGTAAGCGGCAAGCCTCTGGATCATCTACATCCATGCCAATGTCCCTCTTTTAGTATGAGAAATTCCTAAGGAAAGATGGCATTACTCTACACTGAGTTAAAGTCTTCTCCTTCAGGTTGAAATCCCCTATAAAGGAAATTATGGCATTGCCGGATTCACAAATCCCGGTTAAAGTAATTCTCCTTTATAAACAGTTGTAACAGACGAACCCCTCTTTAGAGATGACAAATTCTCTCTAAGGTCAACACTTTTAGCTTCACATCTTGGGCTTCGAACAAGATACAAATAGACCTTTCAGCTTCACATCTTGGGCTTTGAACAAGATACAAACCACCTTTCGCTTCACGTCTTGGGCTTTGAACAAGACACCAAAACACCCTTTCCTCCCATAGAATAGGAGGAACTACGAACGCTCTGATTTCCCTGTTTCGGTAAACGGGAATACGTAGGCATAAGATTGAAAGAAAAAATCTTAGCGAGCACACTAAACAAAAACCCAAAATCCCATACTTTCATATATATTCGTCCTAACATCTCAACCGATAGCCTAAAGCGCCCCTCGTCAACAAAATAAACCTAGGAAAAAACCCCGAATCTTTGTAGCATCTGTAAACCAACAATTTCGACTGTTTAATCTCAGTATGCAAGCAGGGTTAATTGGAGACATCTATTTCCCTTCCTTCATCAACTTTAATAGGATAAAAAATGAATCGAACTGTAGTACTAGAGCGATCGTGCTTCGCAACCACATCCAAAAATCACTCGCTACAGAAAAATGGCGACTCTGCTGGGGAGAATGCGAGGGTCTCTTTAGGGATCTTGTTCTTTTTTGTCCCCTAGGTGGAAACCTTGACGTCACTAGGATCTTAGGTCAAAACGCCGTTAATTTGGAATGAAACCACAGGATGGTAACTCCGTCGGGAAACCATTTTCTGTCAGGAACTTAAGATTATTAGCTTTTAAAAGTCTAGGATGATTAGGACAAATATATATACTGCTTTTCCTAATTGCTATACGTGTTTATTTTTCTGCTAATGGGAATGCGTGTGATGCCGCATGTGGAAAGATCGAGTATACACTTAAGATAAGTGATGGCGACGAGGTCGACCATCAACCTCAGTGGAGGCTGACCAATGCAACCCATTCTCTCACCTAGACAATGGGCCGATTGTGATGTCTGAGAAGCTGAGGAGCCAAACCCTTTTGTAGTGCGGAAACTATCGGGAATAGTTGTTACGCGATACTACCCTCATTTGAGGCTGGTGATCTATTCTCGGTGAATGGCACTTACTCTAATATGGCTCTACAACTCGCTGGCGATCCGCTTATTGTTTTACTTTCCTGGGAGGAGCTGATGATAATGAGTACAGGTACAAAAATCACCCTAGTATAAACCTTTGGGGATGGGTAGAGCCTTGACTTCATGACAACGACCCTTTGACCCCATGTTTTTTCTATGTTTTTGTGTGCTGCATTCATGCATTCATTTAAAAAACATTAAAAACATTCAAAAAATTTCTCTTCTAGTCTCTCTATTTTTCAAAATAAACTAAGACTGTGATTGCAAATATCAGAGAAAAGGATTGCACTAATGGATTTCGGTAGAAGGAGAACTCATAGTTATACCTTCAAGGTTCCAAAGCTAGAGGATTTAAGAAGGTTAGCAAGGATGATCACAAACCCAGAGGCTTTCAGAGCCAAGCACGGAGGTTTGCTACCACTGTTAAGAGTCCATGTGATTGAGGGAATCATGGATGCGCTCATTCAGTTTTACGATCCGGTTTATCACTGTTTCACATTCCCGGATTACCAGCTTGCACCAACGTTGGAGGAGTATTCTCATCTGATTGATCTACACATTACTGATCGAGCTCCATTTTCTGGACTGGAAGAAATTCCAAAGAATCAGACCATTGCAAGAGCAATTCATTTGGACGAGTCTGAGGTCAGGACTCACATGACCGCTAAGGGTGGCATCCAAGGTTTGCCAGCCCAGTTCTTGACAAAGAAGGCCCTGTATTTTGCCAGTATAGGAAACGTGACTACTTTTGAAAGCATCTTTGTCTTGCTCACCTACGTGTTATTTTTGTTTCCCAACATTAATAATTTCGTCGATATCAACTCCATTAAGGTTTTTCTCATTAGAAACCATGTGCCGACTTTGCTCGCAGATGCGTATCATTCTGTACACTTGGGAAATTTGTACAGCGGAGGGGAGATCACATGCTGTGTACCTCTGCTTTACAAATGGTTTATCTCTCACTTGCCCAAGTCTGCTGCTTTTTGGGATTGTAAGAGTGCCTTACGTTGGTCGCAGAAGATCATGTCCCTTACCAACTCTGATATAGATTGGTGTAATAGGATCTCTGATGGAATCAGGATCATTGACCGTTGTGGAAACTTCCCCAACGTACCCCTTATAGGAATTAAGGGAGGAATCAACTATCATCTGGTGTTGGTTCGCCGTCAATTTGGATACCCGATGAGACACGTCCCACGGGGTGTTCATCTAGAAGGTCTTTTCTTCAAGGAAGGAGAAAATGACAGAGCACTAAAGATGGAAATAGTGCACGCTTGGAAGCATGTTCATAAGAAAGGACGAGAGTCTCTGGGAAAACCAGACTGTGTCTCGGTGGAGCCTTATCTCCATTGGGTACAAACTAGAGCTCTCAAGCTGAAGATGCCTTATCCTCGTTACGGAATCCTTCCGCCGAGGGAATCTGTCATGTACTTCATGACGGAAACTGAAAAGCTTCAGGTTACTCTCAACAAAGTTCAACGGGAGAGAAAGTCTTGGAAGAACAAGTACCGCACCCTCGACGTGGAGTGCATCAAAATACAACAATTACTAAAAGATAAGGATGCTCTGATTGAAATTTTGGAGCAACATGCTGTGGAGAATCAAGATGACCAAAGGAATTTGCTCGCTCCTTTCACCTGGAAAAGGAATGACAACCCGACAACGGCCCAAGATCCCCGGTCAAAGAAAAGGAAGTTACCAGAATCAGCACCCGATTTCTCTTCAGAGAGGACTTAGGACCCATTAGTTTAGGTTTCTGTTTCTGCACCTTGTAATCTACTGTATTTCCATTTCTGTAATCCTTTGAATTCAATAAAAAAGGGGTTTCCCCACCGTTTGATATTTGCAATCTAATTGTCGAAGTTTATTTTGATTAAACCTTAAACAATTAATATAATCATTGCATTCATCATTCCCACATCGCGTATTCTTCTTACCTACGAATCTCACGTTTGTGTCTCGGTTCTAGAGTCAAGCTGTCTCATTCGTATAATACTCGGGCCAATCGTCAGAAAAAGATGGATGATCTTGAGGAAGAAAACAGAGAGTTGAAAGAAGAGATCGACGCTCTGAGAGAGGATATGAGAAAGCTTCGTAACGACATGCAAGCCATGGCAGAAGCTCAGCTACAAAGAACTGTGATCTCAGAGATCACCTCAACGCCCATAGTGGAGAAGTATGATCCTAGGTATCAGATGCCGAAAGATCGTCCTTGGGGCATGCCTGTTAACTATATCCCGGAAGGATATGATCCGTCGATCACTGAAGATCAGGGAATCACAACAGAAGCCGCTGGGCCTGAAGGTTACAAACTTCGGGAAAGCGAAGATGCCAGGGGCATACTGAAGACTCCTGAAGGTTACAAACTTCGGGAAACGCCAAGACTCACTACCGTAGTCACGGTACCACCCCCTGTGCTGCACACTGTCTCGGAAGGACAGATTCCACAGATACCTTCTGGTAAGAAGGAAACTATGTTTGATCAAATGGAGGAATTCCAAGAGCAGTTCCTGGAAATGCAGAAGGAGCTGCAAGCCATTCGCGGTCAGGATCTATTTGGAAAGGACGCCGCAGATCTCTGCTTGGTCCCAAATGTGAAAGTCCCGCACAAATTTCAAGTGCCAGACTTTGAAAATTACAAGGGTAACTCTTGCCCTCAAAGCCATCTGGTGATGTACGCCCTGCAGATGTTAGCTCAGATGGAAAATCAGGACCTACTGATTCACTACTTTCAGGATAGTTTAACCGGTGCCGCACTCAAATGGTACATGGGTTTAAACCGTGCCACGATCAGCACATTCAGAGATCTTGGCACTACCTTCGTCCAACAATACAAATACAATTTGGACATGGCACCCGACAGAGATCAACTCAGATCGATGTCGTAAAAGGACAAGGAAACCTTTAAGGAGTGCGCTCAAAGGTGGCGTGAAATTGCCGCTCAAATTTGTCCACCTCTTGAGGAAAAAGAGATGACAAAGATCTTCTTAAAGACCTTAAGCTCATTTTACTATGACTGAATGGTTGCCAGTGCGCCCAGTGATTTCACCGAAATGGTTGGCATGGGCGTACGTCTTGAGGAAGTCGTCCGAGAAGGACGTTTAGTAAAAGACACTGGATCGACGAGCGGTACTAAAAAATACGGTACTTCTCTCCCTAAGAAAAAAGAGCAAGATATTGGGAATATCTCTCTCGGAAAGTAAAGGCGACGTTATCAACCGGTAGCAGCTGTGACTCCTGCTATCAACCCTGCGTCTATCCCTACGTATTAACCTCAGGTTGCGCAGAGCCAACCTGATCAACAAAGGACACAACAGCCTCTTCAGCAGGCTCGTCCTCCATATAACAACAACCGTACAACACGACCACCAGGATTTGATCCTATACCCGTGTCGTACGCAGATCTGTTTCCATTACTACTGGCTAAGGGGCACATTCAGACTAAATCTCCTCTTACAGTACCGAAAAATCTACCTTTTTGGTTTAAGGTGGATCAAACTTGCCCTTACCATCAAGGAGGATCAGGGCATAACATAGAGACTTATCTCAATTTCAAGTCCGACGTGCAAAAACTTGTTAGGAGCGGGGTCTTATCCTTCAAGGATACAAATCCTAATGTTCTCACGAACCCGCTGCCTCAACATGAGAAGGCTGCTGTCAATTTGATAGAAGGAGAGACTAACAATGTCTATCAAATTCACGATGTACTCTTGTTAAAGACCAATCTGGTCAAGATGCATTGTAGACAGAGTGGATATGGCCATGTGCCACCTCATAATTATCACCAGTGTGATATCTGTTCTAAAGACAATCAAGGATGTTCTGTGGTGCAAACAGCTCTACAGGAACAAATGGATCTCGGATGGATCCAAGAGCACCGAGTTCGTGGAGTTAACATGGTTTACACGAATTCTAACGTCATTCAGAACCACGATATCCGTGCAATGAATGTCAACTTGGTGGTGATGCACTCAAGGCAAAGCCAGTATCATAATCTGTCGCGGTACGATTACAGTTCCTGTCTGATTTGCTCGGTAAACAAACAGGGATGCTCTTTCATACAGGAGGCCCTCCAGCGTCAGATGGATCTTGGATGGATCCAAGACTACCATGATGGGAACTCCTATCAAATCAACATGGTTCAGATCTTCGATATTCGCGTGATGAATACCAACCTGGTAGAGTTACATGCTGAACAGGTCCGACTCGGATTCCTGATTTCACATCATTATCAAAGCTGCAAAGCGGGTTGCGAAAACGATCAAGGTTGTACCCTTGTCCAGGAGGCACTTCAGCACTTGTTAAATCATTGGTGGATGCCAATCTACATGGATGAAGATACTCAGCAAATTAGTATCAATAACAGAAACCCAACTCGGCGTCAGAGTCAGGACGTCTGATCTGTGGAAGCTAACCTAGTAAGGTTACATTGTATTCAAAGTGGGCGTGGCCAGGTGCCACCACACAATTATGACCGTTGTAGCGCCTGTTCGGAAAGTAACCAAGGGTGTTACCTTGTGAGAGCAGCTCTTCAGGGTCAGGTGGATTGTGCAGAGATTCGCCCATATCCGGGTTCTGGACCCATCAACGGGACGCCGAACTACCTTGCCAAGAAAGTTGAGGATGTTGTCATGATCTCTGGTCATCACAAGACCAGGGATGTTTTTACCATTATCCCTCTACTTGACGAATCTAAAGTTCCCAACCGGGAACGGATCGAGATTACTTATGATGGTCAGAAAAATCAGAAGGTTCCCATAGTCATCTATCTGCCGGGACCACTACCGTATGAATCAACTAAGGTTATCCCTTACAAATACGGTGCAACAATAGTCGAGAATGGAAAGGAAATTCCATTACCCTCCGTCGTGAATATTGCAGACATCAGTCGTGTAACACGGAGCGGTAGAATCTTCAACCGAGGAGTTGGAGAACCTAACAAGGAAAAGGAACTTCAGACGGAAACTCCTGATCCACCAGTCGGTCAATCCAGTAATCCCGACCTTTCGAAAAATAATGATGAGATGCTGAAGCTCATCCAAAGGAGTGAATACAACATTGTCGATCAATTGTTACAAACTCCTTCAAAGATCTCTGTGTTATCACTGTTACTCAGTTCAGAAGCGCATAGGGAGGCTCTACAGAAAGTCTTGGAGCAAACCTTTGTGGAACAGGATGTAACAATTAAAACGTTTGATAGCATTGTCTCTAACATCACTTCCTGCAATAATTTGGGATTTAGTGATGAGGAATTACCCGAAGAGGGTCGCCGTCATAACATGGCACTCAACATTACAGTTAACTGCCAGGACGATGCTTTAGCCAGCGTACTGGTAGACACAGGGTCAGCCCTGAATGTTATGCCGAAGTCCACTTTGATGCAATTATCATTCAATGGCCCTCCGATGAGAATCAGCGAGGTCGTCGTCAAAGCGTTCGACGGATCCAGAAAAACAGTTATCGGCGAAGTTGATCTTCCCATAACTATCGGTCCTCACACTTTCCAAGTCACTTTCCAGGTCATGGACATCCGGGCAACGTACAGTTGTTTATTAAGAAGACCTTGGATACACCAGGCTAGAGCGGTCACTTCGACCCTCCACCAAAAGCTAAAGTTCGTCAAGAATGATCAACTTGTCACAGTCTGCGGGGAACAAGCCTCGCTGGTGAGCAACTTGGCATCATCTACTGATGTAGAACCCGAGGAGGTTTTCGGAACTCAGTTCCAAGCACTGTCGGTAAGCAAGAATAATCAGTTCAAAGGAGGAACCTTGATTTCCTCATACAACAATGCTATCAAAGCGGTCGAGAGTACCGATACGACGGGATGGGGAAAACTTGTCATTCCTATCGACAATAAAACAAAGAAGGGTCTTGGTTTTTCTGCAACCTGTACCGAGACAGCTGCCAACGATGAAAGTCTTCATCCCCTTCAAAACTTCTTCCACAGTGGAGGTTTTCTTCCCCCAGTGTCTCAAGCAGTACATGCTATCAATGAGGAAGATCCCTCTGACACGGGTGAAGAATGGAAGTCCTATCTTAATGAGGACGGTTATATGTCTCAGGAAGAGGTGCCTACGCCATTTTGCTATCCCGCACAGAGTCCGAGATTTATACCAAGGTCAGACGTCGAAATGATCTATGGAGATTGTGATCCAGAAGGATGCCGTGCTCCGCCAAATTCATTAGAGGAGGACACTCTGATGAAAGACAACTTTGGCCACAATTACTATGGCCCAATGGATGGTCTGCCAATGTGGCAGCCTTACCCAGGAAACTTGGGGCAAGAGAGTCAGCCGAACAATGAAAAATCAGTTGACCGTCATTGAACAGAATACCCGTGTCCCCACCATGTCATGGGATCAACACTCAGGTCATTCAGAAACTACTCAACATGAAGATGAATTTGCAACATTTGCAGGATTTGAATTCATCAACTATGCTTTTCCCGAGGTCAACGTCATCGAGAGAGATGCCTCCTCCAGTTCGAAAGAAGTGTGGGACACCTTGGGACAACCGAGTGGAAAATACGACTATATGGTCAGGTACACCGCTCCCAAAAGCTCTCGTATCAGGCTCGAAGATATCCAGCCTACTGGATGGGGAGATACAGTTGAGAGCACAAATGCTATACAAAATACAACAGAGGAATTCTCCTATGACAATTCTGCCTGGGAGACAGATTCCAATGATCCTACTCCACCAGAAATCAACGTTATTTCTGAAGACCAATCATGGAAGGTGCCAGACTTTGTGATTCACCGAGGAGTTCGCCGCCAATGGGTTGCCGTCGAGGTTCCGAAGATCGTTCATCAGTCAAAGTAATTGCCACCTTTAACCTTTCACCCTGCCCAGGTGAAATGGATGTTTTGATAGGGCTCGCTTTCTGTAAATTATCCCTCTTCGCTTAGCCCAAAGCGACAGAGTTTTGTTTTATAGGGCTGTAGTTTCGAGGATCGACTTGTTCATTAATAAAATAACGTCGTTCTGTAATTTCCGCATTAATTGTTGTTTTCTCTTTTCGCTTTTTTCAGAAAATGGTAATCCTAAAAAACAAAAAAAAAACAAGCAGTAAAATAAAACACTGCACACACTTGCATTTTCTCTATCTCTTCTAAACACGAATCATCACGTCATGCAGATTGCTTGTTTTAAACCCCGTTGAAATATACGATCTGATGCCTTCTCCCAACTTTGAGTTCCCGGTATTCGAGGCTGAAGAAGAAGTTGACAACGAAATTCCAGAAGAAATCTCCCGACTACTTAGACAAGAGGAAAGGTCCATTGAACCTCACAAAGAGCCGTTGGAAACGGTAAACTTGGGTTTAGAACAAGAGAGAAAAGAAATCAGGATTGGGGCACTGCTCAGTCCAACTGCCAAAGAGAGTTTGATAAAGCTTCTCAAAGAATTCCTCGATGTATTCGCTTGGTCCTATCAGGATATGCCAGGGTTGGATACCAGCATCATGGAACATCACTTACCGTTAAGGTCAGAATGTCCGCCAGTAAAGCAAAGGTTGAGATGGACTCACCCGGACATGGCCATCAAAATCAAAGAGGAGGTGCAGAAACAGATTGACGCGGGTTTCCTCGCCACATCTGAATATCCTCAATGGTTAGCCAATATCGTACCCGTTCCGAAAAAGGATGGAAAGGTCAGAATGTGCGTCGACTACAGGGATCTGAACAAGGCTAGTCCAACGGACGACTTTCCTTTACCACACATTGACATGCTGGTAGACAGTACAACAAAGTTCAAAGTCTTCTCCTTCATGGATGGATTCTCGGGCTATAACCAGATCAAAATGGCGCCGAAAGACATGGAGAAAACTTCGTTCATTACCCCATGGGGTACCTTTTATTACAAGGTAATGTCGTTCGGTTTGAAGAACGCCGGGGCAACCTATCAAAGGGCCATGACTACTCTGTTTCATGACATGATACACAAAGAAATCGAAGTGTATGTCGATGATATGATTGCAAAATCTAAAACAGAGAATGAGCACGTTGAACATCTGTCAAAATTGTTTGAACGTTTAAGAAAATTCAAGCTCCGCTTGAATCCTAACAAGTGCACCTTCGGTGTCCGTTCAGGGAAACTACTAGGGTTCATCGTCAGCCAGAAAGGAATTGAGGTTGATCCTGACAAGGTCAAGGCCATTCAAGAAATGCCTTCTCCGAAAACTGAAAAATAAGTCAGAGGATTCCTGGGACGTTTGAACTACATCTCCAGATTCATATTCCTTATGACCGCCACGTGTGCGCCGATTTTCAAATTACTCAAAAAGAACCAGGATTGCATTTAGTCAGAAGATTGCCAAACCGCCTTCGACAGTATTAAGGAATACCTGTTGAATCCGCAGATTCTATCACCTCCAGTGGAAGGAAGACCACTGATCATTTACCTCACAGTCTTGGAGGACTCAATGGGATGTGTACTTGGCCAACAAGACGAAACCAAAAGGAAAGAGTCTGCCATTTACTATTTGAGCAAGAAGTTCACCGACTGCGAAAATCGGTACACGATGCTTGAGAAAACTTGATGTGCATTGGCTTGGGCAGCCAAACGTCTTCGCCAATACATGATTTGTCATACTACTTGGTTAATCTCAGAAATGGATCCAATCAAGTACGTCTTCGAAAAGCCTGCTCTCACGGGAAGAATAGCCCGTTGGCAGATGCTGTTATCAGAATATGACATAGAGTACCACGCTCAGAAAGCCGTTAAGGGAAGTATTTTAGCCGATCATTTGGCTCATCAACCGATTGACGATCAGGAATCAATCGGGTTTGACTTCCCAGACGAAGATGTCATGTATCTAAAAATCAAAGATTGCGATGAACCGTTACCCAGTGAAGGGCCAGAACCAGGTTCCCAA
Organism: Lathyrus tuberosus; assembly: GCA_022829125.1. Classification (NCBI taxonomy): domain Eukaryota; kingdom Viridiplantae; phylum Streptophyta; class Magnoliopsida; order Fabales; family Fabaceae; genus Lathyrus; species Lathyrus tuberosus. The sequence goes on along the minus strand of JALAZF010000082.1, from coordinate 15,632,530 downwards.
TGGGGACTTATTTTTGACAGAGCAGTTAATCATTATGGAAACGGAATTGGGGCAATAATTGTTACCCCTCAAGGTACCCACATTCCTTTCACCGCCAGACTTACATTCAAATGTACGAACAACGAGGCCGAATACGAAGCTTGTATTATAGGTCTCGAAGAAGCAATTGATTTAAGGATAAAAAACTTGGACATATACGGCGACTCAGCCCTGGTTATCAATCAGATAAAAGGAGATTGGAACACATACCAATCAGGACTGATTCCTTACAAAGACTACGCAAGAAGGTTGCTACCTTTCTTCGACAGAGTTGAGTTTCATCACATCCCTCGTGAGGAGAATCACATGGCTGATGCATTAGCCACTCTCACTTCCATGATTAGTGTAGGTCAACGGAACGACTTACCTAAGATCGACATATTGCGCCTTGAACGGCCCGCTTACATCTTCACGATTGAAGCAGTCCTAGACAACAGACCTTGGTATCACGATATCAAATGCTTCCTTCAGAAACAAGAGTACCCACCTGGGGCATCTAGGAAAGACAGGAAAACCCTCAGAAGATTGGCTGGAAACTTCTTCCTGAGCGGTGACACTCTCTATAAGAGAAATTTCGACATGGTCTTGCTCCGATGCGTAGAAAGACCAGAAGCAGACATGCTTACGAAAGAAATTCATGAAGGATCCTTTGGCACTCATGCCAACGGACATACAATGGCGAGAAAAATTCTAAGAGCAGGGTACTATTGGTTGACAATGGAATCTGACTGCTACAAGTACATGAGGAGGTGTCACAAGTGTCAGATATACTCCGACAAAATTCATGTACCGCCATCACATCTCAAAGTTCTCTCTTCCCCATGGCCATTTTCCATATGGGGAATCGACATGATTGACATGATTGAGCCCAAGGCTTCAAACGGACATCGGTTCATCCTGGTAGCCATTGACTATTTCACCAAGTGGGTCGAAGCAGCGTCATTCGCCAATGTTACCCGACAAGTGGTGGTCTGATTTATCAAAAACAATATCATCTGCCATTATGGTGTTCCGAGCCAGATCATTACTGATAATGGATCTAACTTGAACAATAAGATGATGAAAGAGTTGTGTGCAGAGTTCAAGATCGAACACCATAACTCATCTCCCTACCGACCCAAGATGAACGGAGCGGTAGAAGCGGCTAACAAGAACATCAAGAAGATCGTTCAAAAGATGGTTGTAACCTACAAAGATTGGCACGAGATGCTACCCTTTGCTCTTCACGGTTATCGCACATCTGTCCGCACTTCCACAGGGGCAACCCCTTTTTCTCTAGTGTATGGCATGGAAGCAGTGCTCCCCATAGAAGTAGAGATCCCGTCAATCCGAGTATTGATGAAAGCTAAGCTCACCGAAGCTGAATGGTGTCAAAGCCGACACGACGAACTGAATCTGATCGAGGAGAAGCGAATCACGACACTATGCCATGGTCAATTGTATCAACAGAAAATAAAGAGGGTGTTTGACAAAAAGGTCCGACCTCGTGTTTTCAGAAAAGGAGACCTCGTGCTAAAGAAGATCCAGTCATTTCTCACTGATTCGCGAGGTAAATGGACTCCGAATTATGATGGCCCCTATGTGGTCACGAAAGCTTTCTCAGGCGGCGCCTTGAGACTTACAACCATGGATAGAGAGGAATTTTCCTACCCCACGAATGTTGATGTAGTCAAGAAATACTTCGCCTAAACTAAAAAAAAAAACGTCTCGGTGGATCGAAAACCCGAAAGGGTGGTCCAGGCAAAAGTTAGAGACATGAAAAGAAAAAAATCATCCCGGTGGATTGGAAACGTCACAGTACAATCCAGGTAAAAATTAGGGATAATGGTAAGTAACTATGTTCAACAGAGGCAAGTCCCTCAGCAGCAGCAGTTATATCATCCGCCAGAAAATTCCAATCAAGGTCATCTTCGACAGAAGCTCAGGATGTCCCGAATTCAAAGTTGGTAGAAGGATAGTGGTCGTTATGTTTCAACGTAGCCCTTTTCCCTGTAAATTACCATTTTCTAACTTTGTAAATACTCTTTGGAATCACGCGTTTGGCTGATCTCCATCTTATCAATAAAATTTGAGCCCTTGTGCTTTTGTTTGTAACTCTAATTTGTTTTAGCTTTACAGAACGACATTTTAACATGATTAACGATTCTTGAAATAAAACAAAAATGAATTTACTTGTTAAAACTTTTTCTGCTTTAAAATAAAGATGGCAATTTCTTTTGACTGTTGAACATCAGAAGAACATCGACCGCTTCTCCGGAAGTATGCGAACTTCAAAGTACGGAATCAAAGTACTCCTTCTAACCCAGTACGCCTGAATGAAGGGATCAATTGTGTCAGAGACCTTGTTTCGTCTGACACGCCTCGGCCGAGTTCTTATCTCCTAAGCCCGACCAACATAGCTCCCAACAGGGACTATCCCTCCTAAGCAAGGTGGAATTGCTACTCTTGGACCAGCGATACCTCTTCGTCCCCTGCAGTGGCCGAGTATCCAGTCGTGTTCATCCATCAGTTTGTATGTTGTGTCAGTTTTGTCAGCATAAACATACATGCATCATGCATTATTGATTTACATTCACATTTCATATTGCATCACTACCACTCTAGTCGGTCTTGTCCCCTAGTGATAAAAGTCCTCTCAATCGAGTTGTCAACCCTTTCCTCGTCAGGAAGTGTTACGTCTGAACAATCTTTCTCCTCCAGTTTTATTTCTGGATTGAAGTTGGGTCCTCGACCACTTTGATAACTTGAACCTCTGAAAGACCAGAGAGCCTTCAGTTAACATCACTCTTCGCCGTTGAAGATGATATCCTTGTTTTCCCGGAATAAAGAAAATCCCGGGAGAAAGCCTCCTAAATTGGAGATTCGGCAGTACGGAAGTTTTTCTTCGAAAAACCCACTGATGAAAAGGTCATCGGCACCTCAAAATTGGATCACATCATATGGCATTTCTCCGAGAAGATCTCCGAGAAAAGTATGATGTAAAGACCCCAAGCGAATGCAGTCTCTCAAGGGACTCGCATTCCCCAAGTAGAGTCAACAAATGGCATCTCCAACAGAGAAGTTTGTACACCTCTACAACTCAGATGACTGGGTTCCCCAGCAAGTCTGACATCGAAACTTGTTCCACTCAAATGGCATCTCCCCAGGAAAATTCGGCGAGAAGTTTGAAGGAAAGCCGCTATGAATAGCGTCCCTTGTCAGTAAAGTTTATTGACGAAAGAAACTAAGACCAGTTCCTTGGTAGGAAACCGGGATCGAGGGGAAGTTTACTTCAGAAACTAAGACCAGTTCCTTGGTAGGAAACCAGGATCGAGGGGAAGTTTATTTTAGAAACTGAGACCAGTTCCTTGGCTGAAGACCAGGATCGAGGGGAAGTTTACCTTTTCTAAGCATCATTGCTTAGCTAAAGAAGATGAATGCGTAAGCTACCATTCATAACTACCATCAAAATTTTGGGTATTCCGATATTTAATCCTCTTGCACCCCGAATGCCCGAATACCTTCGTCATTCACACCTTCGTGTCCAAGAAGATTAAATAGGGGCATCTGTCATACCCCAAATTTTGACCACTAAGATTTCCCATCATTATGAAAATCAACATCACAATATGGAGGAACCATCATACTTCATCAGTCTCCCTAAAGATGGGTTAGCATTCACTACAATCAAAATTAGGGTTTCAAGCCCTCTCTGAGTGCTTAGACAAAGGATCAATCAAGGAATGACATGATCTTCAACTTGTCTAACCTTTCAAACATCCACAATGGATCAAAAGGACTCCCACTTCAAGGATTAAGCACAAGGCTGCTCCCTTCTAGGTGGATTAAGTCTCAAGATCGACAGTGTCACCAAATTAGGGTTTTGGTCGACCAGGGCCTCCAGATGGAAATTTTTCATCTGGGCACAAGCCAATGATCCAAAACATAACCTAATATACTTCATGGGACCTCATGGACCCAATCATCAAGTCAATTTTGCCTCAGGGGATGCATTCATCAAAAATCAGGAATTAGGGTTTCTTGACCTAATTCACCCCTAAGTTGACTTTTAGGGCAAATCATGAGCCAAGACCTCAAGAGAGGGTTTGAGGGTCTCTAATGAACTATATTGATCCATTTGCAACAATGGATTAATCCAAGAAGCTTGAGCAACAAGTCTCAATTTCATCTGCACCACAGTTAGGGTTTAAAGGAAAAAGTCAACTGTAACTTTGACTTTTGACCAGGACATGCTCCCAAGCCCTATGACATGCATCAATATACCCTATTACACCCATGGAACATGTCCATCAAGTTTGATTTAGGTCAAGGACATGATTTCCTGAAGAATTGCACAGTTTGGAATTTATCTGATAAAAAGTCAACTGTGCACAAAAGTCAACTTTGACTTTTTGAGATTTTTCACCAAAATGGATTTTTAACCCTAAAATGATGTTAAAGTATGATTTGAATCATCATTCATCAAGAAAAATCAAGAAAAGTTGGGTAATTTGTAAAAGGGGTAACCATAAAAAACTTAGAAAATTTTCTAAGTTAAAAATAAAGTGGCTAGGGTACCAACTTTGGAAGGTCATAACTCCTAAACCACAAAGCCATTTTCTCCCATCCAAGGCTTGATTTGTAGATCTCATTGCCCTCTAAAAAAACTTCAACTAGACCTAATTCCAACTCCTCATGGATTTTGAGTTATGGAGTGATCAAAATCAAGAAAAGTCACTTTATTTCAACACTTAGTGAAAATTTCACTGAGTCAGATTTTACCCTACTTTTTGCCAAATGTAGGGGGATTTTTCACTTAGATTCAAAAGAGATCAAAACCAAATGTGTTCAAACAGTTGTTGTATCATGTAAGGGCTTTCCAAAATGACCAAGAACATTACCAAATTCAATTTGAGTCATGAGATATGACATTGGAAAGTTGCCTTGCTGAAATCTGCCAAGGCAAGGCAGAATTTGCATTTTTGCTCGATTTACTAAAATCATCCAAATCCAAATGCTCCTATCCACTTGGACACCTCTGAGGATTGAATCTAAAGGGGACAATCACTGAGCTTAGCCTCCAAAGTCTTTGGAACAAGAAATAGCATGTTAAACCTAGAATGGCCAAAATAGGGACAAGACTCCAATTTTGGATTGGAGCATTCAATGGAAGCATCAAGGTGGCATGGACTGAGCCATTTGCAACTGAATTCAGTCAAGACTTATCCAAGACCAAGGGAACCACAACCCTGTGCCCTAACCTCTAGTCAATGGCTAGAGGAGATGTGCATTTCCATTGGCCAACATTGAACAAACACCTGCTGCAGTTGCCATTCACTGTGGATCCCAAAACAAACTTGCTCTACTATAAATAGAGCTCAATTGTGATTAGTTTAAGTACACCAAAGGCCTACAACACTTGCCTTTCTCAAAAACCACTTCTCACTCTAAAAAATGCCTTTCTTAGCAAGTCACTATCGGGGGTTTTCATTAGAGAGCAATTCCACTCAAACCAATCACACACACACACCTCATATACATCATATGTGAGCTGATCAAACACTTAAACAACAACTGGAACACTGATTTCTCAGAATCACCAGTCAATTGCTCAAGGTTTTAACCAAAGTGCAGTTGAGATGCCATGAAGTGATCCAGCCATTCTCAGTCAAGTCCAAGCATTCAAACACACTCCATAGGGTGTAGGGAAGCTGTTCAGATCATCACAATTCATCTGTAACACCTCCTACTCAGAAATCAATTTGCTCTTGCTGTCACGGCCTAGAGGTAAGCTTAAACTTGGCCATCTCTCAATCTATGCATATTTCCTCGCACAATACTTTTGCCAAATGTTCATAATCATGCATGGAATGTTTCCCCTCAAGTAATTGCTTTGTTTGAATCGTGTATTAAAAATCCCAGCCTTCATGCAGAAATTAGGGTCCATAAGGATTTATCGTGATTTCTTGTTTTATGCTTAATTTAAATGAAATTAATTGTCATAAACATGATCGTGAGGTTGAGACGAGCATATTGATATGTGGATTGCATGATATAATCAAGTATTCAGTGAGATTGGATAGAAAATGCAAATCTGGGCAAGGCAGAAAACGCGCGTGTTCTTGGCGCCATTTTCATAAATTCAAATATTTGAATTTTGTGATTTTATTTAATTGATTCAAAAATTAATTTCTCTCTGAGTTTTAATGATTTTGAGTTGATTCTTTTTTTAATAATTCACAAAAATGTTAAAATATTTTATTTTCCCAAAAAATCCCAAAAATATTATTTATTTGTATAATTGATATTTTTGCAAAGAATTAATGTTTTAATTGTTTTTAACATTTAAAATATTTTTTCCAACTTGATTTTGCAACTTTTAATGCTTTCTAATTATTTTGTAGGTCAATACTTAATTTTTGAAGTATTAATCCAATATTACAATTTGTTTTTCCTATGTTAAACAATTTTGATCATTTTAATTGAATTTTTATTCAATTAAAACACATTTTGAAAACAAATTAGGGTTTTTGGATTAATTCAACCCTCATCAAACCTTTTCAAACACTTTGGGCCTCTAATAGAGTGTAAGACCCAATCCTTTTTTTGACTAAACCATTTTTGGGCCTCAGTGTATTGTATAAGTCCCGATACCGTCAAAAATAAACGGCGCGATCGTCGCCCTTTTGAAAAATAACCCTAGGCCTCTCCTCGAGCTATAAGACCCATTTAAAACTTTTTGGGCCTCTAATAGAGTGTAAGACCCAACCCCCTTTTAACCAAAACATTTTGGGCCTCACTTATTGTATAAGTCCCTCTGCGTTAAAAGAAAACCTCGGCGCAATCGCCCTTTTTAAACGAAAAATCATCTGGGCCTACCCTCGTGTTATAAGCCCCACTTTTTTACTTTAAACCTTTTGGGCCTCTTGAGAGAGTGTAAGACCCATCCCTTTGTACAGAAAACAATTTTTGGGCCTCAGTCACTTGTATAAGTCCCTCTGTACAAATTCAAATAGTGCGCTCACTGATAAAACCCTGGGCCTCTCCTTGAGCTGTAAGCCCCAAATCTTTCTTTTTCAAAGCACTTTCTCCTTTGATTTTGAATATACTGTTGTTTTCAATCTTTCTTTGTTGAACAACTAACCAAACAGCATGGAAGCTCTACAACCAAGTAAGTGTTTACACGCTTTCATTTACCGCTTTCATATACATATAACTGTATTGTGGGGCTGTTTCGCTGTAAGTCTTCTTTCATAAACTCATATCAACTGTGTAATAATAGTATAGATATTTAGAGTTTCCCCGGCAACTACGTCTAGGATTAAGCCCGTTGATCACTCTTAAATAGTCAAAACTAGATCCCCATAGGATTACCAGACACAGTCTTCCCTCCTCTTGGGGTTAAACAATATGGAGATATGAAAGGCAGCATTCTCGGTGAACCCTTTCATAGACTGTCACTCGTAGAAGTTGTCAAAGAAACTTTACTCCCCAGAGATGATCTCTTCTCCATGAATTGCATCTTTTGAGTTTCTTCCAAATTCTCGGACTTTCCTGGCTTGATCTATTCTCGGTGAATGGCATGTCTTGAATTTCTCGGGGTTTGGGGACCCACAGGCTTCTTAAAAGCACTTGTCAAGAAACTCTATTCCTCAGAGATGATCTTTTCTCCGTGAATGGCATCTCTTGAGTTTCTTCCAAATTCTCGAACTTTCCTGGCTTGATCTATTCCTCGTGAATAGCCTGTCTTGAATTTATCGGGGTTTGGGGACCCATCGGCTTCTTAAAAGCATCGACCTCCTCTTGGGCATTGTTCAAGGACCCGCAGGCTTCCTAAAAGCATCCCCTCCTCCTCTTGGGCGTTGAACAAGGACCCGTCGGCTTCTTAGAAGTATTCACAGCCTCCTCTTAGGCTTCGTATAATGATTTTTCCTCTGGGAATGATAGCCTCCTCTTGGGCGTTGTACAAGGACCCGTCGGCTTCTTAGAAGTATTCACAGCCTCCTCTTAGGCTTCGTATAATGATTCTTCCTCCGGGAATGATAGCCTCCTCTTGGGCTTCGTACAAGGACCCGTTGGCTTCTTAAAAGTTTCCAGCCTCCTCTTGGGCTTCGTACAAATTGTCCCGACGACCTCCTAGAGGTATAGGAACAGAAATTAGTCATCTGCATAGAACAGTCCTTTCAAAGAGTCTACTACTGTTTCTCAAAGCACAGTACAAAAGGATGACACTCTAGACTTGGACAGTCTAATCTCCTTGAGTTTTCCAGACATTCTCAAGTGACCTCTTCGTTAAATAGGAAGAAAACTCGTAGACTCGGACAGTCTCAATACCCTTCGGATTTCCCACTTCCTTAAAGAACAGAAATAACCCGGATCCTCGAATCAAATCCTCGAGTACAGTGTTGCTCATATAAGAACTGATTTTCTCTTTAACAATCAGTCTACTGGACCTGTCACTTAACTGAACAGTCACCACAACCTCCTCTTAGGCTTTGTATAAAGATTCCTTCTCCCGTGAAGTTAGCCTCTCTCTTGGGCTTTGTACAATGATTCTCCCCAGTGGGGTCAAACAACGTTTAGCCTCTTTCTCAGGCTTTGTACGAGACACATAAGAGACTCCCTCGTTGAGTCAAAACCTTTTAGCTTCCATCTCGAGCTTTATACGAGATACCAAAAGATTACCTCGTTGAGTCAAAACCCTTTCGCCTCCATGTCGGGCTTTGTACGAGATACTAAAAGACTCTCTCGTCGAGTCAAAACCTTTTAGCTTCTCTCTCGGGCTTTGTACGAGACACATATTAGCCTCCTCTTAGGCTTTGTATAAGAAAACCACTGGTTGATCCAATCAACCTTTTAGCCTCAAAGTTGTGCCTCGTTCACAGTACACAAACATCAACAGCTCCTTCCCCTTCATCTAATTGCTGTAAGCGGCAAGCCTCTGGATCATCTACATCCATGCCAATGTCCCTCTTTTAGTATGAGAAATTCCTAAGGAAAGATGGCATTACTCTACACTGAGTTAAAGTCTTCTCCTTCATGTTGAAATCCCCTATAAAGGAAATTATGGCATTGCCGGATTCACAAATCCCGGTTAAAGTAATTCTCCTTTATAAACAGTTGTAACAGACGAACCCCTCTTTAGAGATGACAAATTCTCTCTAAGGTCAACACTTTTAGCTTCATCTTGGGCTTCGAACAAGATACAAATAGACCTTTCAGCTTCACATCTTGGGCTTTGAACAAGATACAAACCACCTTTCGCTTCACGTCTTGGGCTTTGAACAAGACACCAAAACACCATTTCCTCCCATAGAATAGGAGGAACTATGAACGCTCTGATTTCCCTGTTTCGGTAAACGGGAATACGTAGGCATAAGATTGAAAGAAAAAATCTTAGCGAGCACACTAAACAAAAACCCAAAATCCCATACTTTCATATATATTTGTCCTAACATCTCAACCGATAGCCTAAAGCGCCCCTCGTCAACAAAATAAACCTAGGAAAAAACCCCGAATCTTTGTAGCATCTGTAAACCAACAGTTTCGACTGTTTAATCTCAGTATACAAGCAGGGTTAATTGGAGACATCTACTTCCCTTCCTTCATCAGCTTTAATAGGATAAAAAATGAATCGAACTGTAGTACTAGAGCGATCGTGCTTCGCAACCACATCCAAAAATCACTCGCTACACCTTCTCCCATACAAAGCTTCATACAGTGCCATCCCAATACTAGCATGAAAGTTGTTATTGTACGTGAACTCAATCAATGGAAAAAGGCTATCCCAAAATCCTCCGTGATCTAACACACAAGCCCTCAGTAAATCTTCCAAGGATTGGATAGTCCTCTCTGTCTGACTGTCTGTCTGCGGATGATATGCAGAACTCATCCTCAACTTAGTACCCAAAGCATCTTGCAAACTCTTCCAGAACCTCGATGTAAATCTCGGGTCTCTATCCGACACAATACTCGAAGGTATCCCATGCAACTTCACAATTTCCTCAATGTACATCTTAGCTAACTTCTGCATAGAATGATTATTCTTCATTGGCAAGAAATGAGCCGATTTAGTTAATCTTTCCACAATCACCCAAATCGAATTATTCCCTTTTGCAGTCCTTGGTAATCCCGACACAAAATCCATGGAAATGCTATCTCATTTCCACTCTGGGATATTCAATGACTGCATCATACCTAAAGGCTTCTGATGCTCAATCTTTGACTTCTGACAAGTCAAACACGCATAAACAAACTCCGCAATATCCTTCTTCATACTTGGCTACCAAAACAACTTTTTTAAATCCTGATACATCTTCGTGGCACCGAGATGAATACTCAATCTACTTCGATGTCCCTCCTCAAGAATGCTTTTCTTAATTTCTGTAACATCTGGGACACACACCCTATCTCTGAATCTCATCACACCATTCTCATCAATCCAGAATTCACCTCCGTTACCTTGGTTGATCAAGGTCAACTGGTCAACCAACTTCAAGTCAGATCGTTGCCCCACTCTGATCTCTTCCAGAATACCACTAGTTAACTTCAACATACCCAACCTCACACTGCCAGAAGTTTCTTCACACACCAAACTCAAATCTCGGAATTGCTCAATTAATTCCAACTCTTTCACCATAAGCATCGACATATGCAATGACTTCCTACTCAATGCATCAGCCACTACATTTGCTTTACCAGGATGGTAATTCAAATTAAAGTCGAAATCCTTCAACAATTCCAACCACCTTCTCTGCCTCATATTCAACTCTTTCTGATCAAATAAGTACTTCAAGATCTTATGATCACTGAATACTTCGAACTTAGAGCCAAACAGATAATGTCTCCAAATTTTTAACACAAACACCACAGTTGCCGACTCTAAGTCATGGGTTGGGTAATTCACTTCATGCACCCTCAACTTCCTGGAAGCATAAGCAACAACTTGACCATTATGCATCAATACTCCTCCAAGACCCATCTTCGATGCATCACAATTCACTACGAAAGATTCATTCGGATTAGGCAAAATCAACACTGGAGCGGTCATCAACCTCTTCTTCAATTTCACAAAACTCTCTTCATAAGCTACATCCCACACAAAAGCTTGACCCTTTCGAGTCAGATGAGTCAAAGGTAATGCCAACTTAGAAAAACCTTCGATAAACTTGCGGTAATATCTTGCTAATCCACGGAAACTTCGTATCTCAGTAGCAGACTTCGGAGTCCCCCACTGGAACACAACATCAAACTTATAAGGATCAACAACAATTCCACCACTTGAAATCACATGGCCAAGGAAACTCACTTCCTTCAACCAAAACTCACACATTGACAGCTTTGCATACAACTTCTTATCCTTCAATACTTGCAACACAGTTCTCAAATGCTCAGTATACTCTTCTTCAGATTTAGAGTATATCAGAATATCATCAATGAAAGCCACAACAAACCGATCCAAATACTCATGAAAAATCTGATTCATATACTCCATGAACATACCAGGTGCATTGGACACTCCAAACGGCATCACAGTATATTTATAGTGACCATACCTCGTCCTAAAAGCTGTCTTCGGAATATCGTCGGGCTTAACACGAATCTGATGGTAACCCGACCTTAAATCGATCTTGTCGAACACACAGGCGCCTAATAACTGATCCATCAAATCTTCGATTCTCAAAAATAGATATTTATTCTTGATAGTCACTTTATTCAACTATCGATAATCAACACACAACCTCATACTTTCGTCTTTCTTCTTCACTAACAGCACAGGAGCACCCCACAGAGAAACACTCGGTCGAACAAACCTCTTCCCAAGCAATTCTTCTAATTGTTTCTTCAATTCATACAACTCCGAAGTGGACAACCAGTAAGGAGCCATTGACACTGGACTCGTACCTGGTATTAAGTCCACTGCAAACTCTACTTCACGTTCTGGAGGCAAATCACTTATGTCGTCTGGGAACGCATCTGGAAATTCACAGACAACAGGTAATTCGACACTCGCAGCTTCCTGATCAACTTGAAATGATGCAAACACTGCAAACACCCAGGCTTCGTCTTCTAGAAGTTCGTCTACTTGCTTAGCAGAGAAGAACATCAACTCCCCAATATCACCAAACTCAAGAAACTCTACGGTCTTGTTATAACAATTGATATGAACATGGTTGAACTCCAACCAGTTAATTCTAAAGATTACATCTATTTGGTGCAAGGGTAAACACACCAAATCCATCACAAAAATCTTCCCAAAAATCGTCAAAGGACATCTCAAACACACAAAGGTAGTAGTAACAGAACCATTAGCTGGAGTTTCTATTACCATATTACCATTCATATCAGACAATTTAAAACCCAATCTATTAGCACATTCAAGCGAGATAAACGAATGAGTAGCACCAGTATCAATAATAGCGACCAACTCAACATTATTAATAAAACAAGTACCTCGAATCAAGTTTTCCTTCTCTGGAACTTCTGCACCACTCAAAGCAAACACTCTGCCATTGGTCTGAGCAGCAGTAGCAATCTTCTTCGATTTCTGACACTGGGTACTGATGTAACCCTTCTCACCACATCTATAACATCTCAACACATTATTGGTGCAAGCCTCAGCATGGTGATCTTGCTTGCCACACCTGTAACACTTCCTAGAAGCAAGAGTTGCTCCCCTACTTGTCTTTTTCCCATCTGAAGCCTTCTGCTTCCCTTTGTTAGTTGAAGTCGTATAAGGCTTCCCTCTATACTATCCATTCTCTTTCTTCTCACTAAGATGCTTGTAGTGAGCAGATCGAGCTCGGCTATCCTCATCATAGATCCTACTCTTATCCACCAGCTCAGCATACCTGCGAATTTGTTGGTACCGAATACCCAGCTTGATTTCTAGCCTCATCCCATTCTCGAACTTGAGACACTTGGACACCTCAGCATCAACATGGTTGTAGTGAGGACAGAACTTCACTAGCGCCTCGAACTTCGCAGCATACTCGGCCACAATCATGTTTCCTTGCTTCAGCTCAAGGAATTCCACCTCTCTCTTTCCACGAGAATCCTCTGGAAAATACTTTCCCAAAAATTCTTGCTTGAACACAACCCATGTTATCATCGTACCAATGTCTTCCAGTCTCTGGCGGGTGTTATCCCACTAATCCTCAACCTCTTCTAATAGTATATGAGTTCTAAACTGAACTTGTTGTGCGTCAGTACATCTCATCACCCGAAAGATCTTCTCAATCACCTTCAGCCACTTTTGTGCACTCTCTGGATCATACCCACAAAAGTCGGCGGATTGTTCCTCTGGAACTTCCCCAAAGCACGAAACTCGTCCGGAGCTCCACCATTCTGATTGTTCTGAGCCATTGCTTGAGCAAGTGAATCCAACACATCAGCAATAGCACGATCATTTCTCCCAGCCATCCTGCATACCACCAACAAGGTTAGAAGAAACAAAACATCGACAGTGTACACACACTCGTCACCTGACAAGGGACTGACATCATGTAAAACCTGGCCGAATAGACCGACCTGCTCTAATACCACTAATGTAACACCCTTTTCCTACCCAACAAACATCAGGAATAAATACAATTATTTATCAGAGTACAGTCCCAAAAGGGAATCACATTTCGTCACAAAACACCAAGTAACCACCTGCTCCGTAACACGGGTTTTACCATCATGAATTTGTTTAAACTTTAGCAGCGGAATCAAAATTTAAAAGAGTAATTTATAATCCAAAACTTCATAAAACAAAAAATTATAAAACATCCTCATGCCAACAAAATAAAAGAACGTAAATCGTTCGACTCAAACATCCCGACCCGATGTTACATATCAGAGCAAGACCCTCTAATCGACGGAGAAATCAAAATACTTCAAAAGCTAAATCTTCGAGCACCAAGAGAGCTAAGCCTGATCACCCGCACGTTACCCTCATGGAGGCAACAGTCAAAGAAGCAGGGTGAGTAATCATGAATCAATATATAATATATAAGCAAAAGATAAGGCATAAACAATAGAATGCAATGCCACACAATATGCAAATGCAACATCATAGACTCATGCATGTGGTACCAATTCAGCATAATTGATGGACACTGGGCCATCACCCTCCAAAGATCCCCACCAATAGGATCGATTCTACACAAGAACCGAAGCACGTCACAAAACACTTAAATCCACACAATGGGATTGGAGCCACCAAATAGACCGGAGTTCTAACTATGCCATGAATGTATGATGCAAATCGTCATAATAATCATCATCATAAAATCGTCATAATTGCATCATCATCCATGAATCATCACCAAACATCATTATACAACACCAATTTGCACTTGTCACAATACGTCACTATACCTCACAATTCTTCATATATACTCGTCATATAAAAATACTTGATTTTGTCCCATTAATCTTCATTACTAGTTTACTCATGTTTTATTACCTCATCATAGCCTTACATATCAATGAAACCGCGTTACAAGCGAAATCGGGACAGAAATTGCAAAAACGGACAAATCTGCCAATAGCCCTGTCCATACGCGTATGACCATGCCCCGTACGCATATGGCTCAATTCCTCGCCCACTGGCCTGCGCATCACACGCGTAGGGCCACCTGCCCAGGCCTCCCATACGCGTACCATCATGGGTGTTACGCGTACCACCAGAGAGGTTTCCCTCTCTAATTTCCCCTTCCGACTCCCATTACGCGTAATGGCTAGCCCATACGAGTAATGCACTATTCCCAAGAACCCCATACGCGTAATGGCTTTCCATACGTGTATGCCTCTTCCTTCTCAGCTCCCCATACGCGTAATGGCTTCCCATACACGTATTGCCATCGTTCCCATACGTGTACCCTACGCGTATTGGCAGAGGGCCATGCTGGCCCTGGGGACAGGTGCGTATGCTACGCGTATCGCCCTGGGTGTGTCCCCCCTTACACGTAATACTCCTCCTGTTACGCGTATTGCCAGAAAATACTCCAAAACTCAGATTTTGCATCTGAACGAAAAACTCCCCATTCCAGCACCTTCGATCTTCCAAAATCAGCCTCAAAACATTTTCGATTCACAACAGATCTACGTTTTTATCTTACTTCATTGTTTATATCAATTTCTTTTCTAATTATTAAGTCCTAATTCATTAAACCCACCTTCGATTACAGATCTGGTTTTGTCTTACATTCATCACAACAACAACAAATATTCACACGAATTTCACAGCAATTACAGCAACTCATACAGAATTCATGACAGAAATCATACACAGACAGAGTTACAAAAATTCACCACACACTCGGCACAAATTCGTCAAAAACGCAAGCACACAAAAATACCTCTACCTTAAACCCATATCAAACATATGAACCCGGATTAACCCCCCATACCTCGAATTTTCCAGCAAAAGATTCTTCTTTTTGGGGTTCTACGGTTGATCCTCTCGTTCTATGTGCTCTAGCCTCCTTTCCTCAGCTCTCTCTTCACTTCTTAGGGTTGCACAGAATAATTCTCCTAATCCCCTATTTTCTTTTTGTTAAACCTATCTTTTGGACCCTAATCATGATTTACCCATAGTATCCTCAATTAACCTTCTCAATATTACCTTCCTATCCTTAGTGGTTCTCCTAATTATTTTAAATAATAATAATAATCCAATTAATATTCTAAATATTCAAATTATTCTATTATTATTACTAATTAAATAATTCTAATTAATTTACTAACATTAAATGCCTCAATATTCCCTTAACCCAAGGCTACCCCACGACCCCACACAAAGTCACCAAGCGTCATAATATTCACCAAAGTTCACCAAAACACCGAATAATCATAATAATTCAATTAAATAAATATTATATTTATTTTGGGGTGTTATAAATCACCCAGACCTCACCTTCTTAGTAGGTGTTTGTGCTTATTATCAAGCCAAGACAAAAGTTAGTTATCTCACTAAAGTTAAAAGAATCATTAAATGTATAAATGGCACAAGTGACTCTGGTATTATGTATTCTTATGACACTAATGCCATTCTGGTTAGGTATTGTGATGCTGATTGGGATGTGAATTATAAAGATAGAAAGAGCACATATGGTGGATGCTTCTTTCTTGGGAACAATATTATTTTATTGTTCATCAAGAAGCAAAATTGTGTATCATTATCCACGGTTGAAGTTGAGCATATTTCAATAGGAAGCAGTCACACTCAATTATTATGGATGAAACAGGTGCTAAAAGAGTACAATTTCAAATAAGATGTTATGACATTATACTATGACAACATGAGTGGATAAATATCTCCAAGAATCCTGCCCACCACAATCGCACTAAGCATATAGAAATAAGTCATCATTTCATTAGAGAGCTAATTGAAGACAAGGTTATCACATTTAATCATGTTGCAACTGAAAACCAACTTGCAGATATAATTACCAAGGCTTTGGAGACTTCTAAATTTGAAAAACTAAGAATGCCCTAGGTATATTCATTATTGAGAATATCTAGCAATTAATGCTGGGGTGGTATGTGCATTATTGTGTATCTAGTTTGTCTCTCATAGCCATCATGACCCAGGCATGTGCGTCTCCAATTGTCCTTACTTTTGGTATTCAAAAACCATTGTTATTCAAAATACTATTAAGTTTTACGTTACACATCTTAAGTGTTTTAGAAAGTGTTTCATCTTCTCTGAACCTCTATCAACTTCTTCCTCTCTAACCCTGAGGACACTCATTCACCTTCAAAACAAAGATTCTGCAACCATACAAGGAACAAATACATCTGGAAAATCGAAGAAATCCACAAAGAAGTCTAATATTTCTTCAGTGGAGATAGAGAAACCTAAACCTATGTCTAACATGCACGGTTTAAAGATGAGGGGGTTGTGCTTGGAGGGAAGGCAAATGGTCAGGTCGGATGTCCTCCCCCAATGAATCCTCCTAAAGAGGTGAAAAAGAAGAAGGTGAAAAAAACATGCGAGTGTCCTCAAAGGTTCCTTTATCAATGACCAATCTCACTAGGAAAGGTAAGGAAGATGAAAATAAAAATATAGAATTCAATGGTGCTCCTAAAGATCGAGCTGATATTGCAAATCAACCAACCAATGAAGTTTTTGATGTTGTGTCGATTCAAATGGTTGTATCGATTGATATTCAAAACCTTCTAAAAATATTGTTGATAATGTGATTAATAATGTATCAGAGATAGCTCTTGAGATTGCAAAATCAAAAGCTCATGATGTTGATGCTGAGAATTTTACTCAAACCCTATTCTTTATCCTTACATATGATGATCCTCCTAGGGAAGTTTGTATTGAAAAAAATATTTAATGAGAATCTTGTTAGTGATCTTATTCTAGATACATTCATAGATGGTATTCTTCATGATTATCACGAGGATACGAAGGACTCTAGTGATGAAGAGCCCGAAGCTAGTCAGGCTGATGATGAGAATGATGGTGTCAACAATGATGTTGACATACCTAGTATGGAGAAATAAATTTATGAAGATTCAAAAGCTATCGTTGATAATGAAGAAGTCGACAAAGGAAATAAAAGGGAAGAAGAAGTGGAGAATGAAAATAAAGTTCCTGTTAAGGATGAAATCCACAAAATTATTGATGATGAAACCCAAGAAACTAGTCTGGGAAATCCCGGTGTTAATAAATATGATTTAGACCATCATTGTGACATGTTGGAGATAAAGTCTCCCACTCAGAAGGAGGATGTTGATGTTACCTTTAAGAACAAAGTTGATCAAGATGATGAGAACATTGTTACCACCAATCCAGAAGATAATACTGGTAATTCTCAAAGTGAAGATGATCATGGGAATGAAAATGTGACTCTTGCTACTGGAGTCTCTTGTGATGTTGATAATAATAAGAAGAAGATGTTTGAAAAGAAATTCATAAATAAGGTAGACAAGAAGAAAGCTGCTCTCAAACCTAATAAGACCCCCACCAAAAAGGTCTCTTCTCTAAAAGCTAAAAAGACAGCTAAGAATAAATGAGTGTCAGGAAAGAAGAAGAAGGATGTTGCAGCTATTGATAAGTTAGCTCCCAAGAAGAAAGCCAATCCAAAGAGGAAGGCTGCTCATACTATGGAGATTGTTGAAAATGACTAGGGATGGCAAAAAAATCCGTACCCGCGGATATCTGTGGATAAAATCCGTCACGGATATGGGGCGGATAGCTTAATGGATATCCATGGATAAAATAAATGGATATTTAAATACCCGTTTGTTAATGGATATGGATATGGGTTTAATGATATCCGTACCCGCGGATATCCATATCCGTTAATCAACTAACTACCTATAATTGGAATATGCTACCAAACCACCTCCAATGCCCTTTCCTTAATTTCAAATTAACCTATAATCACATGCCCTTAAACGTCATTTACTAAATGGAAACTCATTGTCCAATGAAAATGCCTCATTTGGCCACGTGGCCAATGCCCTCTTTCCCTCACATTTTCTTCCCACAGAAATTTGAATCCTCTTTCTCCCTCTTTCTCCTTCTCATTCTCTTTCTTCCTCTTTTCCCATTGCTTCTCCCAAAACCCTAAAAAAAATCAATCGCTACTATCTCTCCCTATCTCTTCAATGGCTACCATTAATGTATAAACTGAAGCTGGTCAAGACAACATAGCTCCCTCAAAGCAATCCCTTCCTCCGCCTAAATCTGTTGACTCTCAATCTGTTTTCAGAAGGTTTTCTTTTTCTTTCTTTTTTCACTTTTTTTTTGTAAAAAATTGAATATTGTCGTTATCGTTTTTCTTTCTACAGTGATGGTCGCGTTCAAACTCGTGACGTGGAGGATGGGGGAAGAAAGAAAATTGCGACCCCAGGTGGTGGTGGAAATTTCTTTTCTCGGCGAATTCAACTTTTTCGGTGAGTCTTCTTCTTCTTTTTCCGTCTGATTTTTGTTACGGATTCGTTGTTGTGTTAATTTGCTGTTGGTGACTGATGCTTAAATTGTGGTTTGTGAATTGGTGAAGGATTGTTACCGCTACGCTTTGCTCACCACGTGTTCGATGAAAGGTCTCCGCCAAATTCTTTTTGGTTTTGTCTCCTATTATATTATGTTATTCTATGTATTCTATCACATAAGAATTTATTTATTGTTTATTCACTTACATGGCCGACTGATGTTTCTTTCTTTCAGAATATGGAGCACTGATTGCATTCTGTGAGAACTATATACGGGCTGAGGGACAATAGTTGCTGCTCTTAAAATCGAGGTATGCTGGTTTTGTTATTCCATGATCTATGCTTCTGTGCCATGAATTATATCTGGGCTGAAGTACTTTACATTAGTTGTTTGAAACTTATACGTTTTGTTTCAGACCATAGATGGTTGTAGGTTGGTATCATTCACATCCTGGATTTGGATGCTGGCTTTCTGGAGTGGACATTAATAAACAACAGGTTTTCAACTTTTCTTCAATTTTCAACTTTCTGGAGTGGACATTAATACACAACAGGTTTTTAACATATAATTTCTATGATATTTGTTAAGGCAATTGAACTAAAGATGATATAAAATTATGTAGAATTCTGAGCAAAAGCATTCTCCTACTCAAGATGCTGTTATTCACATTCATGGTCGACTCACAGAGATTGGATTTGAGCAGAATAATGCAGTTGTTGCTAGGTCCTGCAGTACATTTCTAAGGTTAGGTGTTTTGTTTATGTTATATGTGTAACAAACCTGAAGTTGTCACTGAGGTCCTGCAGTACATTTCTAAGGTTAGGTGTTTTGTTTCTCTTCTATTTATCACAATTATTAGACTAAAGTATGTTTAAATATGGGAGTGGTGGTGTATATCCCACTAATACAAAGGCTAACAATCGTACTATAGGCTTAGACGGGTTGAGAGGGGTGTGCAAGGCCTCTAAACTGCCTGTTGTTGCAATCGGTGGCATTGGTATGTCAATTTTGAAATTATTTCCCTTGGACGATTTCTTAAAAAATTCAATGTATATTAGGAATTCATGCTATAATCTTCTCTTCTTTTAATCTCATAGGTCTAATATGTATTTTGATTGCATTGCTCAGGCTTCTAGAGTTTTAAAATTGGAGAGATATAGTTTGCAACATCTTTTGCAACACTATTGTGGGGTTACTGCAAACAAAGAGTATGCAGTCTTTATTTATTTATATATTTTATTTTATGTACCAGTTTTGTCTTTCCAATGTATTAAGATAACAGATTTTTCATTTCACATGGCATGACTATTGGTTTTATTCTTACTTACATTCTTGAAGGTTTACAAGTCATTTCTTTGCAGGTAGCAGACTGCAGACTGGAGAGCACACCCACTTCCTGATGTGATGATAAAGTGCGTATGTGTTTTGAGCTTTCTTGGTTACACATGATCTTTTGTCGATTATTATTTTATGCTCATCTTCTATTCTTTCCATAGTGCCGGGTTCATGTTAAAATTCTCTTAAGAGATGAAAACCCCGATAGAAAGAACCGAAAAGTTTAAAGTTGTGTCATACTGTCATTGAAATCGGAACAGAAGACGGGGATGAATATACTTCAAAGGCCCTTCACAGAGGGTCTTTCCTGCACTTAATACTGTCTTGTGTTCATGCCTTTCTCATTTTTAGCTTAGGGGTTACTTGGGGTTGGAATCAGGATCTGCTCTATTTAAGTAGCCTCCATTTATTTCAGTTTATTGTATAGATAGATGACAAATGGTTAAATTATAATTTAATGGCTAGGATTTAAAACATAAATATTAATATTTTTTAATTAAAAATTAAAAGAAAAATACGGTTAAACTTCTCCTCTAAAAGTTCTGCTCCCCTTTCTTGATTCGCTGCCAATAAACAAATTCCCATTCAACATTTATCAGTTTAAGTACATTTATCAGTATAAGTTGCTTCATCAGGCTAACCAGAATACTCTGATTTATGATTTATTGTCTCTCTTCAGTATGTAAACATTGTCTAACAAAGTTTTGTATGGTCTTGCAGCTGCTATTGAAAAGGATTTATGGGCTACTGGAACTGTGAACGATGCGTATATTAAAGCCTTAAAATCTCCATTTAGCAACTTCCCGTGACTGAGAGCAACTGAACCAACAACACTTAGCATTCCACATCTGGTCACATCCTTAAAGACAGGTTCAGAGGCTACTCAGGAATATGCCTTCGATGCACTTTTTCTGCTCAGACAAGCTTGGTCAGCATGCCCAGCAGAAGTTTCTAGAGCTCAGTCCATAGCAGCCGCAGACGCTATTCCTTTGTTACAGGTTTTAATCCAGTCTGGCCCACCTCGGTTTCAGGAGAAGGCAAAATTTTTATTGCAGTGTTTGCCGGGGACATTGGTGGTGATTATCAAGTGCGGTAATAATATGAAGCAGTCTGTTGGAAACCCGAGTGTTTACTGTAAGCTTACACTTGGAAACACTCCTCCACAGCAAACCAAGGTATTTTTCAAAAAAACCAATTCATACCTTATTCATTATCGTATGATCTTGTCTTTTGATATTGCTAGGCAAGTAATCATTTTCAACGACTATGCTGCAAGGAATCTCTGTGAAAAATTCTTTGGAAAATCATTCACATCGTTTTTTAATATATATTATCCCTTATATGGTCATTGATTTCAAAAGAGGAGATATTTAAACCTGTGACAGGTTGTTGTAGGCTCAGAGGATTTATCTGCCAATCATGATGTCATGCAAATAGTTGAGGTGTGAATGTTGTCAAATTTACATTTTGATATGTAATTTTGTGTATGCTTTTAACTAATATCAATAATCCCTGTTACATTTATAGGTCTTGGATGTGCTTGCTTTATTAGAGAAGTACCACAAATCTCAAAAGTATGTCTTCCTGTGATTCTCTGTTCATTCAATTGGGTCTTTGTTAAGGCTGTTAACTCCCTCTTTTTACTAAGATCTTGTATCTTTTTCAGGAATCGAGTATTGGTTTTTGTTTTGTACAAATGGGAAACCACACGAGTTGAAAAAATGCTTCAGCAAGGGTACTTTTTTTTACTATTGTAGCAATATGCTAAATTTTTTTAAAACAATATATACCTTTGGTTACATCTCTAAGTTATTGTGGTATAATTGTATAAGCTACTTTTAAATGTCTCCAGGGGTTGGAAGGCTGTGTCAATTAGTGGAGACAAATCACAGCATGAGCGCACAAAGGCACTGTCATTATTCAAGAATGGAACCTGTCCTTTGATGGTAAGCTATTTTATATTATATTATTACTGTTAATCATATCAGTTTGTTGCCCTAGAAGTAAAAAATAAGTAAGATTGTGTCCTCATTTCTACCTTGGGGACACAGTTTATATTTATATTCTACATGTAAATGTTAGTGACAGGCAGAGTAAACAGACAACAGTCAATAGGGTAGGTATTGAAGGTGCATACGAGAGGCAAGTGGTCGCCGGAAGGAGCTGAGTTATTTGATACAGATGGGGGTGATAAAATCATTATTGTTATGCAATATGCTATTTAGTACAAAGTATTGTGAACTAATGGCTATAGCAGTGCATTGCTACGTAGTAGAATTTAAATAAACCGTTATTTTCCACACTTTTTACGGTGTATCTATCTTTGTTAATTACACACTTTTTATTATATATATTTTGTATAATGAGTAATAACTAATGAAAAGATAGGATATTTATCTTAGTAGCCAATCTTAACTTCATATTTAATTTCACATTTTATCATGTCAAATCCTACTTCATTGACATATCAACATCAACTCATAATATTGCCAACTAATACTAATGCCAAGGCACTTAAATGTCTGAATTTTGGATTGATAGAAGTGTAACATAGTTATGATCAACCATCAACGTGTAAATTTAGTTTGTACAGAGACTTAAGAAAATACGATTACATAGATTTGTAATCCACTATGATATATTACATTTATATAAATGGCTAATAGTAAAAATATCATATTATTGACCGTTTTTATTCAATACAACCATTGCTTAATTATATTATTATCTAAAATGATTTAATTGATAGACTTTGTTAAATATTTGGTCATATGCAATATTGCTTAGAGTAGAGTAATGCAACTTTCAATTAGCAATTGGCCATTATTTGAGAAGCAAAATTTTTATTTTTAAATGTCAATTTTTTTTCTCCATCTCACTGGTCCTTTTTTTCTTTTTATTTTATATGATTTCTTTATCACTCAAACTATCAATTTATTATTGTATTCTAAGAAAACAATGAGGGTGATATTTGTAAATTTTACCATCTCCTATAAATTTTATCACTGAAACTCACTATTTTCACGGGTCACTATCACCACAATACCTTTTTTTAATCAACCAAATATTTTTAAATATTTATAATTATTAACGATATTTATAAATATGTATAGTTATTATACATATTGGATTTATAATGTTGGTGATTTACTACATATTTATTTTTTAATATTCGTAGTTATTAGTGATTTTATAATATCAATTATATATCAAATCAACAATCAAACCTTATCAAGTGATCTTAAAATATGAATGAATTTACCCATGCGGACACACGGGTCTTCTACTAGTAAATTATAAAACTCATTTAACTATCGTTAGTTTATTATACTTTATCTTTTCATCTTCTAAAAAAATTAGTCTTCTTATATTTCTTTCTCTTTTTTGAAATTTTCTTTGAAGAAAATATTTCACATTTCATTCAAATTCTATTAGGCATTTCATATTTAAACTCTTCAATACTTCATACCTCACTTTAACAATTTCATAGTCCAACCAACGTGTCGTCATTCCTCTGTTGAACCAGAGTCTCCCTTCCTACTCTTCTGTCGTTCGCTCTTTCATCATAACTCACAATCACAATATCTTTTATTTGTTTGGTTAAAAATGAAATGTATGGATATTATGTTTGGATATAATTATGTTTTGGTGAATAAGAAGAAAGTCAATGTGATGTAATTTTATTGTTAAATTAAGAGTGAATTGTATGGATGTTATATGCTAATAACTTTTTGTGTCTTTAAAAGAAGTTAAAAATATTTTTATAAAAAAAATATTATCCATGGATATCTGTAAATATCCACGGATACCGTAAAACCCATGGATTACCCGCTTAACAGATATCTGCATGGATATGGGGCGGATATGGATATCATATTTATCCAATGGGGCGGATACGGATATCATAATATCCGTCCCCATGGATATCCATTTACGTCCCTAAAAATGACGAGGATGATGTTTTGGACAACATTATGGTTAGCCCATTAAAGAAGAATAGAAATATTGTTGGTGGGAAAAAAATATCGTCTAATGTTCTTATGGCTTCTATAGATAAAATTTCCTTTCACTCCGAGGAGAGTGTATTAAAATGGAAATACATTTATCATAGAAGGATAGCCCCTGAAAGGGAGCTATCTGAAGAGGTTCTGAAGTTTGAAGAAATTTTTTAATTGTTACAAGATGCTCATGTTATGAAAACTATCACATGTCATAGCCTTTTTATCCTCAGCTAGTAAAAGAACTCATCGTGAGTATTCTCAAAGACTTCAAAAAAGTTGGAAGTAAACACTATAGGATAGTTCATGTTCGTGGATACTGCATTGGTTTCTCACATGTTGTCATTAATGAATACTTAGGACGAAGGACTTTAATCACAGCTAATAAAGTATCCTCCTTAAAGACCTTTGCTCGATAAATTAATAAAGGATCATATAAAGACTGGCCCCGCAATGGGGTGTTCCCCACTACAAGTCTCAGTGTAAATTTTGTCATCGTGAACATGATTGGTGTTGTAAATTGGGCTCCAACAAACTGTCATACCCCAAATTTTGACCACTAAGATTTCCCATCATTGTGCAAATCATCATCATAATATGGATGAACCATCTTGCTTCATTAGTCTCCCCAAAGATGGGTGAACACTTACTACAGTCAAAATTAGGGTTTCAAGCCCTCTCAGAGTTCTTAGACAAAGGATCAATCAAGAAATGACATGATATTCAACTTTTCTAACCTCCCAAACATCTACAAGGGATCAAGAGGACTCCCACTTTAAGGATTAAGCACAAGGCTGCTCCCTTCCAGGTGGATCAAGCCTCAAGATCGCTAGTGTCACCAAATTAGGGTTTGGTCGACCAGGGCCTCCAGATGGAAATTTTCCTCTGGGCATGAGCCAATGCTTCAAAGCATATCCTAAAATACTCCATGAAACCTCATAGGCCCAAGCATCAAGTCAATTTGACCTCAGGGGATGCATACATCAAAAATCAGGAATTAGGGTTACTTGACCTAATTCACCCCTAAGTTGACTTTTAGGACAAATAATGAGCCAAGACCTCAAGACATGATTTGAGGGTCTCTAACATACCACATTGATCCATTTGTAACAATGGATTGATCCAGGAAGCTTGAGCAGCAAGTCTCAATTTCATCAATACCACAATTAGGGTTTTGCGAGAAAAGTCAACTGTAGCTTTGACTTTTGACCAGGACATGCTCCCAAACCCTAGGACATGATTCAATACACCCTATAACACCTATGAAATCAATCCATCAAGTTTTATTTAGGTCAAGGACTTAATTTCATAGAGGATCGCACAGTTTGGAATTCATCTGACAAAAAGTCAACTGTGCACAAAAGTCAACTTTGACTTTTTGAGATTTTTCAGAAAAATGGTTTTTTAACCCTAAAATGATGTTAATGTATGATTTGAATCATCATTCATCAAGAAAAATCAAGAAAAGTGGGATAGCTTGTAAAAGGGGTAACCATAAAAACTTAGAAAATTTTCTAAGTTATGAACAAAGTGGCAAGGGTACCAACTTTGGAGGATCATAACTCCTAAACCACAAGGCCATTTTTCCCCATCCAAAGCTAGATTTGTAGCTCTCATTACCCTCTACAAAAGCTTAAAACTGACCTCCTTCCAAATTCACCATGGATTTTGAGTTATGGAATGATCAAAATCACAAAAAGTGAAAATGTCACTTTTTTCCAACACTTAGTGAAATTTTCACTAAGTCAGAATCTGCCTTCACTTTTTTCCAAATGTAGGGGGATTTTTCACTTGGATCCAAAAGGTATCAAAACCAAATATGATCAAACAGTTATTGTATCATATGAGGGCTTTCCAAAATGGCCAAGAACATCACCAAATTCTACTTGGGCCATGAGATATGATAATGGCAATATGCCTTGCTGAAAACTGCCAAGGCTAGGCAGAATTTTGTATTTTTGCTCGATTTGGCAAAATCAGATAATTCCAAGCCTTGTCATCACTTTGGACACATCTGAGGATCAAATTTAAAGGGGACAAACACTGAGCCAAGCCTCCAAAGTCCTTGGAACAAGAAGTAACATGCCAAACCTAGAATTGCCTAAAAGAGGGACAAGACTCCAATTTTGGATTGGAGCATTCAATACATACACCAAGGTGGCATGGACTGACACATTTACAACTGAATTCAGTCAAGATTCATCCAAAAACTAGGGAACCACAGCTCTGTGCCCTAACCTCTAGTCAATGGCTAGAGGAGACTTGGATTCTCATTGGACAACATTGGCCAAACCTCTGCTGCAGTTGTCATTCACTATTGATCCCAAAACAAACTTGTTCTACTATAAATAGAGCTCATTTGTGCTCAGTTTAAGTACACCAAAGCCATCAAACAGACGCTTTCCTCAAAATCCCTCTCTTTAGGCCAAAATGCCTTCTTTAGCAAGGTAACTCTGAGTTTTTGAGTTAGAGAGAATTTCCATCACAACTCATGATCCTGACACCTCATAAACATCATATGTAGGTGATCCAAACTATTAAAAGTGACCTGTAACACCAAAATCACAAAGTCACCTCTCAAAACCTCAAAATAGGCCTTTTGTGCATTTTTTTCAAGCTATGTCTTGATTCAGTCACTTTCCAAACCAGATAAAACCTCAAACACACTCCAAATAACATCCTTGATCTGTCCCAAATGGTTCCCCCCATCTGGAACACCATTTGAGAGAGTTGTTATTTTGGTCATTTTAACCCCTTTTGCAAGAAAGGGCCAGTTTGTGTTTTTGCAGGTTCTAGCTGATTCCAACCATCCTCAAAGCTTCTAAGGGATTATTTGAGAGTGTCCAAAGCATCAAACCATTTCTGGAACAAGAAGTCTGGCAGATTGCACAGAAAACTCCAAAAGCTAAAATAGAGGTAAGCATCATGACTTGAACTTTCCAAAATATGCATTGCTTTGAAGTCCACTGATCATACACACCTCATACATGTTATATATGTTGTGTTTGAACCAATTCATCATGTAATTCATGCCTGTATCAAAGTGTAGCATAGAAAATGCAATTATAGACCCTTTTCAAAACCACTATCGGATTTTGAGGAGGGAGTATGATCTGAAAAAAAAAATACCACCACCATTGGATTCCTTGTGAAATTCTAGGCCAGATGCATATAAATTTTGTCCCCAACCATGGAAAAATGAGAAAGTTATGGACCTTCCCATTTCTTGGCAAAACTTGTCTTGCCTTGCCTTGGCCAGGCCTAGAAAACAAGGCAAGCCTTGTATATTTGTGGTTTCACTTCAAGCAATGGATATATCACCACCCCAGTGGTAAGGCGTGCGCCCTATAACCTTGAGGTCGTGGGTTCAAACCCCACCCATGCCATTTTGTGTTTTCTCACATTTTTGCTATTTTTTCATATTTTCATGTTTTATTAATTAATTGGAAAATTAATAACTCCTTCAATTTTAATTATTTTTTATTGGTTCTTTTTGCAAAAAGTCACAAAAATGTTGAAATATTTTATTCCACAAAAAATTAAGTTTATATTATTTATTTAATATAATTAGTATTTTTGTGAA
This sequence comes from Lathyrus tuberosus, assembly GCA_022829125.1. Classification (NCBI taxonomy): domain Eukaryota; kingdom Viridiplantae; phylum Streptophyta; class Magnoliopsida; order Fabales; family Fabaceae; genus Lathyrus; species Lathyrus tuberosus. The sequence continues at coordinate 15,604,653 of JALAZF010000082.1, read as the reverse complement.
TAAATTCCTTTTTAATGTTTTTAAACATTTTAAAAGTGAATATTTACTTTGAAAATCAAAACCAAGTGAGTTTTAATTCATCTTGTGATTAATCACTCATTTCTCAAACCTTAAACAAAAATCACAAATGGTTTATTCAAACTTATTAGGTATTTTATTTGATTTTCTTTAAATATTTACTTTTAAAGAATAACAAATTAGGGTTTCTTTGATTTTCACCCTCATCAAACAAATTCAAACACTTTTGGGCCTCTAATAGAGTGTAAGACCCAATCCTTTGTAAATACAAACCTATTTTGGGCCTCACTTATTGTATAAGTCCCGTTGTATTTCAAAAAAGTTCGACGCGATCATCGTCTGTTGAAAAACAAACCCCGGGCCTCTCCTCGAGCTATAAGCCCATTCAAAATCTCTTGGGCCTCTGTTAGAGTGTAAGACCCAACCCCCTTTGAAAACCAAACCATTTTGGGCCTCAATGCATTGTATAAGACCCACCGCGTTTTCAAAAATCTCGGCGCGATCGCCATTTTCAAACAAAAGACCCTGGGCCTCTCCTTGAGCTGTAAGGCCCACCACTTGTACAAAAATAAATATTTTGGGCCTCTATTAGAGTGTAAGACCCAATCCCCTTTTAACCAAAAATTTTTGGGCCTCAGACATTGATAAGTCCCCCTGCGTTAAAAGAAAACCTCGGCACGATCGCCGATAAAAAAACCCAATCATCTGGGCCTACCCTCGTGTTGTAAGCCCCATTCTTTTTCTTTAAACACTTGGGACTCTTGAGAGAGTATAAGACCCATCCCCTTGTATAGAAAACCTTTCTTGGGCCTCAGTCACTTGTATAAGTCCCTCTGTACAAAACGACAGTACGATCACTGATAAACCTTGGGCCTCTCCTTGAGCTGTAAGCCCCAACATCTTTTCAAAATACTTTCTCCTTTAATTTTGAATATACTGTTGTTTTCAATCTTTCTTTTTTGAATAACTAACCAAACAGCATGGAAGCTCTACAACCGAGTAAGTATTTATATGCTTTCTTTATCCGCTTTCATATACATATAACTATATTGTGGGGCTGTTTCACTGTAAGTCTTCTTTCATAAACTCATATCAACTGTGTAATACTAGTATAGATATTTAGAGTTTCCCCGGCAACTACGTCTAGCACTAAGCCCTGTTGATCACTCTTAAATAGACAAAACTAGACCCCCCATAGGATTACCAGATACAATCTTCCCTCCTCTTGGGGTTAAACAATATGGAGATGTGAAAGGAAGATTCTTTTTGAACCCTTTCTCAGACTGTCACCTTTAAAAGTTGTCAAAAGAAACTCTAACTCCCCAGAGATGATCTTTTCTCCGTGAATGGCATCTCTTGAGTTTCTTCCAAATTCTCGAACTTTCCTAGCTTGATCTATTCTCTTTGAATAGCCTGTCTTGAATTTCTCGGGGTTTGGGGACCCACTGGCTTCCTAAAAGCATCCCTGCCTCCACTTGGGCGTTGTACAAGGACCCTACGGCTTCTTAGAAGTATTCACAACCTCCTTTTAGGCTTCGTATAAGGATTCTTACTTCGGGAAGAGAGCCTCCTCTTGGGCTTCGTACAAATTGTCCCTCGGCTTCTTAAAAGTTTCCAGCCTCCTCTTGGGCTTCGTACAAATTGTCCCAACGACCTCCTAGAGGTATAGGAACAGAAATTAGTCATCTTAATAGAACAGTCTTTCAAAGAGTCTAGATCTTTTTACCGTGAACGTACTACTACTGTTTCTTTAAGCATAGTACAAAAGATAAAACTCTAAAATTGGACAGTCTAGTCTCCTTGAGTCTCGAAAGCATTCTCAAATAGGGAAAAACACCAGTAGACTCGGACAGTCTCCAATACCCCCTGGATTCCCCATTTCCTTAAAGAACAGGAAATTACCCTGATCCTCTGATCAATCCCAAAGCACATCCTTACCTTTAATCAGTCTCTTTATAAGAACTAATTTTTTCTTTTAACCAACCTACTGGACCTGTCACTCAACTGAAACAGCAACCCTTTTAGCCTCTATCTCGGGCTTCGTACGAGATACAAAAAGACTCTCTTGTTGAGTCAATAACCCTTTTAGCCTCTATCTCGGGCTTCGTACGAGATACAAAAAGATTCTCTTGTTGAGTCAATCTCTCTTTTAGCCTCCATCTCGGGCTTCATACGAGATACAAAACACTCTCTTGTTGAGTATAAAAGACTCTCTTGTTGAGTCAACCTTTAGCCTCCGTCTTGGGCTTCATACAAGACACATCTAAAAGCACTCTCTTGTTGAGTCAACTCCTTTTAGCCTCCCTCTCGGGCTTCGTACGAGACACAAAAGCATCCTCTTGTTGGGTCAATAGCCTCCTCTTAGGCTTTGTATAAGAAAAACCCCGGTTGAGTCAATCAACCTTTTAGCATCAAAATTGTGCCTCGTTCACAGGATACAAACATAAACAACTCCTTTCATCTAATTGCTGTAAGCGGCAAGCCTATGGATTATTTACATCCACGCCACTGCCCCTCTTTTAGCATGAGAAATTCCTAAGGAAAGATAGCATTGCTCTACACTGAGTTAAAGTCTTCTCCTTCAGGTTAAAACCCCCTATAAAGGAAATTATGGCATTGCTAGGATTCACATATCCCGGTTAAAGTAATCCTCCTTTATAGTCAGTCACCCAACAGCTGTGACAAACATACCTCCTTTAGAGATGACAAATTCTCTCTAAAGACAACACCTTTTTAGCTTCACATCTTGGGCTTCAAGCAAGATACAAATAGACCCTTCAGCTTCACATCTTGGGCTTTGAACAAGATATAAACCACCTTTTCAACTTCACATCTTGGGCTTTGAACAAGACACCAAAACACCATTTCCTCCCATAGAATATGAGGAACTACGACCGCTCTGATTTCCCTATTTCGGTAAATGGGAATACGTAGGCATAAGATTGAAAGAAAAATCTTAGCGAGCACACTAATCCAAAGCCCCAAATCCCGTACCTTCACATATCAATTGAAAAGAATCAGTCCTAGCATCCTAACAAAATTCCCCATGAACAGTCCCAGTATTTCATTCTGAACAAAGTAAGAAGAAGGAGGCCCCATTACCATATGGCATCCGTAACCTAACATACCGTTGTTTAAACTCAGTATGCAAGCAGGGTTAATTGGAGACATCTATTTCCCTTCCTTATTCAGCTCAATAGGATAAAAAATGAATCGACCTGTAGTAACCCAGAGCGACAGTGCTTAAAAACCTCGTCCAAAATCGCTCGCTACACAAACCACAACTCAGGTATTACAACATCCTTGGTTAAACTTATATATTAGATATGCACTACCGCTACATTTAATTTTGGAGAATATGTTTTTGAACAAGTTCTTAAGAAAGTCGAGTCTTATGTTGTCAAGTTACCTATTGGCTTTCTTGCTCTTATTTATGGAAATCTGATTAATCAAAGACTTGATATTGTAAGTAGTGAAGATGTTATGGGTGTTAGTGCAAGTCCATTGACCTTTAGTTACTTCATGTTTTCTAGGACACGTGTTCCAGACATGTCTCTTCTTAATATTCATTTTGATATAACGAATGAAGGTGCCCTCCCTGAAGTCCCTTCAATGTCTAGCACTGTGAGAAGCAATATTTTGTTGGAATTAATGCAGGTGTTTAAGTCTCTCCAGGAAGTGATTGTGACTTCCACTGATCCCAAGTACATAGTGGGTGAGCTTATTAAGAATATGTTTCCTAAGGGTGTTAAGGCTTTTACATCTCAGCCTACTGAACATGACAATGTCAGGACAATTGAAGATCTGGTTGGAAATGACAATAAGGATTCTAAGAGTGAATATGGTTCTGAAATTGGGTCGTCTGGTGATTCTGAATATTAATAGTTCTTTTTCTTAATGATATGTGGTATTTTGTACCCCTATGTGGGTCATTCTTATGATTGTTTAATAGCCTCCAGGGAAGGATAATGGTCTCTTCTTACCCCATGGGTTGGTTCCATTTTTAGTATTATTTTGACTTATGGAATTTTTTCCCTCCATGGATGTTTTGGTTTGTTTTGATTAACAGCTTCTGGCGCCTTGACCAATTTGAGGCAAATAAGGGGAAAATAAACAAATCTGAATGCAAGACTTTTTTCGTATGCTGATATGCTAGTTTTGTATTGTGTGTTTTTCATAGGACTCTGATGTTTAACATGTCATATGTTTATCATTTCATGTCATGAATATTGTTCTAGTCACTTAGTTCAACATCTTGCATGTTGTATTCGCCTTAAAATTAGTCAAAGTGGATATTGTTGTTACAAGTGATTGCCACATTTTTATAGCCAACATGTAGTACAAGATGCCATGAAATTATGTTTGAGAAATTTTTTTGTTGGCTCTCAAATCAGGAGACAAAGATGTGGAACACGATATCCCACACATTGTGGAACATTCTGGCTCAGAAGCTTCTGCGCTAGTTCATAATCAAGCGCCTAGTCTGTTTCCATATTTATCTTGAATTTTATTCGATTTTGGGAATTAGGAAAAAATTCCTAAAAAGATCAAATATCAAGAGCAAATCAGATTGATATGGATTAAATTTAAGATATACCATAAATCAAATCAAATCGTATCTTGAAAATGCACTTTTTAGAGTTTCTTCAGCCACAAGAATTCGAAACCCTAAATGCAAGTTACAGTTGATTGTTTTGCTATTTAAGGAGAAGTCTCTCCATTCAGAAGACTCAGACCTTGAGAGATTTTACAAGCCATTTTTTATTAGTTGAGTCTTTATGTTTTTTGTGTTTAATTTGTGAAACTCTATTCATTTGAACATTCATATTCGAAGGGATAAGGTTTGGCTTATTGAGTTGTAATAGTTCCACTATTCCAACCTTTTGTAATCTTTCCAACACTATGGATAGTTGTTGAGAGAAAATAAGAGGGGTTTCATATTTAGAGGGAGTCCTGAATAGAAATTCATGGGTAGTTATAAGAAAAAAGGCATTGAACTAAAAAAGTTCATATAATACCAATTTGTATTTTTACTATTAAGAGTGAATTTCCTTTCTTGGGTTAACAACCTCTAGACGTAGGTGTTATTGCACCAAACTAGGTTATCAATTCCTTGTGTTCAATTTTATTTATCTACATTTTAATTTTTATTGCATCCATATACATTGTTTGACACATTATGTTTGAAAGGATTTTGAGGTATCTTAACGATACCTCGCACCAAGATCTTTAGTGTCTTAAGGAGTGCGATTATAGCTTAGTAGGATTCTCTGATTCTAACATTGTAAAATGCAAATCAGATAGGAAGGGTACTAATGGTACTTGCAATTTATTTGGAGATTGTTTGATTTCTTGGCATAGTAAGAAGAAGCATAATGTTGCTCTTTCTATTGTTGAGACCGGATATGTTGCTACTTGTAATTGATGTGCACAAGTCATATGACTAAAACAACAACTACTAGATTACAATTTAAAACTCAGTTGCTTTCCAATTTTATAGGATTACACTAACGTTATCAGTCTTATTAAGAATTCCGTGTTGCATTCACGCACTAGGCATATCAAGATTAGGCACCACTTCCCTAGAAATCACGTAGAAAAAGGAAATGTTATTTTTTAGTATGTTAATACGAAAAATCAGATTGCTGATATCTTTATAAAACTTTGATCCACAGAGTCTTTTCATAAAACCATGGGAAAATGGAGATCTTAGATCCATCGTGTTTTAAATAGATTTTGATTCTATTTAAAGTATGATTTTGATATATATTTTATTGTACACTCATTTCTTTTGTAGCAAGTTACTTTATATCAACTATATTGGTATGACCTCTCCAATATTTAAAGTTTAATATACTCATAATTGAAGATTTCTAAATATTTAAGACCCTTATATTCAACATTCTCTTATTATGGAGGCTAAAAGAATATATATATATATATATATATATATATATAAAAGCTAATTCATTAGTTATAATTTCTTATAAGTTAGTAATTTAGTTGATTATTTAGTTAAAGTTTATTATAAGTTGGTTACTTTGTAGCCGTTTTTTATAATGTAATATTATGTAGCCGTCTTTTTTATAATGTAATATCTACTTTTCTCTTTTTCTATAGTTTTTTTAAATATTTTTTCTCATTTTTAAATTGTCAAGCTTGTAAAATGCTTTCTCTTGGTTGAATAGTTGCTCTAGCACCTCTGTTTGCACTCTTACCAAGGTGTGCTCGGATCACTTTCCCGTCCTTCTTGAATTTCATATTAATCCTATCAAAGTGGTGTCTTAATTTCCTTTTCTGAAAACTTGGACCTTGCATAAAGACTGCAGTAAGTTGATTGAGTCTTGTTGGAATCGAAAGGTGATTGGTTGTCCTATGTTGGTGCTTTGTAAGAAGCTACAAATGCTAAAAATAATCTTAAAATCTAGAATCATTCCACCTTTGGGAATGTTACTCAAAATATCATTTTGGCTGAAGCTAAGATGGATAAGATTCAGGTCCAGGCTCAGTATTCGGGATGGATGATAACTTCAATATGCAAGAATGGAAGGCCAAACACAACTCACTATCACGTTGAATATGGATGAATGTTTTTGAAAAAAAAAATATAATTAAGTGGCACCTTGAGAGAGACCGGAATACTACATTTTTCCAAGTGTGTCTAAAATCAGGAATTCTCTCAAGCCTATTTCTATTCTCAAGCATGGAGAAGAGACTATTTTGGAGCCATCCTAAATTGCTTCTCACGCGGTGAACTTCTACCAGAACTTGTATGTTGACAATATTTATATTTTGCAGGATCTCTCCTTGGTGGAAAACCTCGTTCTTTGGACACGATAAAAGTTTCCGTTTTCTCCCTTAATAATGACAGTGCGCCTGGTCTCGATGGTTTTGGTGTGACATTTTATCAATTCTACTGGGATGTTGTTAATAAGGAGGTTTCAGAAGCTGTTACCCAATTCTTCTCTTCCGGGTGGATTATCCATGGTTATAATTCAAATTCTTCAGTGCTGATTCCTAAATATAATAGTGTGGATTCTTTGGATTAATTTCTCCCTATTACGCTCTCCAATTTCAAGTTCAAGAATATTTCTAAAATTTATGCGGTGAGACTTGCGCCTCTAATGCCCCATTTGGTCTCTCATGAACAACGGGGATTCATCCAAGGTAGAAATATCAAATATTGCATTGTGTTAGCTTCAAAAGCTTTTAATTTAACTGATTTAAAGTCTTGGTGCGGGAATATGGCTATCAAGGTGAATATTAATAAGGCTTTTGACATGTTAAATTGGGAGTTTCTCCTCAAAGTTCTGTTGCAGTTTAGATTTAATGCTATTTTCTGTCAATGGATTATGAGTATTCTGAGTTCTGCCTAGATCTTTATATCCGTTAACGGGTCACTTTATGGATTTTTTAATTGTACTAGAGGTGTCCGTCATGGGGATCTGCTTTCTCCTCTCCTTTTTTGCCTCGTAGAAGAAGTGCTCAGCAGAAAATCAGTATGTTGGTTAATTTTGGTTCTCTGGATATGATCATGGGGCCAAGGCACATTAAGGTTTCTTCTCATGTTTTCTATGCGAATGACATTCTTATTTTCTGCAAAGGCTATGTTTCCAACATCAAGACTCTTATTGTTGTCTTTAAAGATTATAGTGCGGTATCTGGGAAACTTGTAAACTGTGGGAAGTCTTCTATTTATGGAGGCGCTATGTCTTCGTCTCACCTTAATATTTTATCGTTTCTTGCTGGTTTTAGCATTGGTTCCTCTTCTTTTTTATACCTTGGAGTGCCTATATTTAAAGGAAGATCTAATGCTAAATATCTTCAACCGATTGCTGATAAAATCATTCTTAAGTTTGTGTCTTGGAAAGGTTCACTTCTTACTTTTGCGAGTAGAGTTGAGTTGGTTAAGACTTCTATTCAAGGTATGCTAATCCATTCCATGTCTATTTATGTGTGGCCAGTTTCGTTGGTTAGGTGTATTGAGAAAGCTTCTTGCTATTTCATATGGAATGGGGATGTCTAAAAAAGCAAGACTATTTCAGTGGCTTGGAAAATATTTGCAGTCCAATTTTGGAAGGTGGTTTAGGGCGTAGATCTTTAGTTGCTTTGAATGAGGCTTCGAACCTTAAACTTGGTTGGTATTTTTGAATTCGGATGATCCTTGGGCTTCTCTTCTCAGGAGTCAGGTTTTGAGGAATAAAATATCCATTAATCATCACATTTATTCCTCAATTTGGTCTAGTATCAAATTTGAGATTCCGTTAATTTGTGACAATTCGTCTTGGATTCTTGGAAACGGAAGATCGATGAGTTTTTGGTGTGATAATTGGTGTGGCGAACCTTTTCACTAGGAGATGGGATTGATGTCAGTGCCTAATGATCTACTTGTCATATCCTTCATCATTGATCGGAGCTGGAATTTTTTGGATGCTAATTCTAATATTCTGAATTCAAAATTGTTTTATTCCTTTCGATCTTCATCCAGATAAAAGGATTTGGAATCATACTTCTTCGGGGGAGCTTAACCACAAAGATGATTATGAGTTTAAGCGTTATCGGGTGTCTGTATTGATTAGTGTAAAGGTGTGAAAAATGCACAAGAAGGGGGAGGTTGAATTGTGTTTTGCATTTTCTTATTATTTAGCTTCTAATCAGAATTTCAGAATCAGAACTGATGTTCAGATTCTGAGTTAATTCAGTTGGCAGCGGATACAGCAAAAGTAAATAAAATAACAGTAGAAGACACAAAAGATTTAGACTGGTTCCTACCCTAACTGAGAGTAGTCCAGCCCCCTTGCCTTACAAGAGCTTTTCATTATAACCACTTCATGATTACAATTGCTTATGCTTCTGCATAAGACTTTTACAACTGCTCAGACTAACTGTCTGAGACTTTCATTACTTAGAGCACATGTTTAAGACTTACCCTTTGCTACACCATCAGACTGAGCCACCTACTCATATGCCCTCTGGTTGAGATTTCCCTTTGCTTAGAGCCCATGTCTAAGACTTTCCTTTGCTCACACCATCAGACTGAGCCACCTGCTCATCTACCTTCTGGCAAAGACTTTCCTTTGCTTAGAGCACATGTCTAAGACTTTCCATTGCTCACACCATCAGACTGAGCGCATGCTCATCTGTCTTCTGGCTGAGACATACCTTTGTTTAGAGCACATGTCTAAGACTTTACTTTTGCTCAATCAGTCTAACTGAATAAGACTTTCTCAGCTCAAGCACTTAAGCAATGAAACTTACGTGACTTAAGCATCTCGAGTCAAGACTTGTTGCTTGAATCCCAATGAGACAAGACTTTTTGCTTTAGCACATAGCAGGAGACTTAATCTAAACTACTGAAAGCTCAGCAGAATAGAGAACAAGGTGTACATGATGCAAGTATCAGAGGTACATGAGATCACCATAACAAAGACCTAAATCACTTAATATTTCTAAATATATACAAGGGTAAGAAATCTTAAGGCTTTTACAGTTACAACCTACAACAGAAAATCTGCCTATTACATAGAGTTGATAATTGCTTGATCTTGCTACTTCTTCAACAGAAGAATCCTTGTTGAAAATTCAGGCTTGAATCTTCAGCCATATATATAGCCTTTCCAGAAACTATTCATTGAGAAGGTGATTTGATCAAGTGTCTTTGCTTTTGCTCAATAGTACAAGAGACGTTGAAGATGGATGCACAACAGACTTCTGAATCCTTTGTGTAACACGTTTAACCTTTGAGTCTTCAAGAGGTTCTGTACTAATAGAGCCATTGGAAGCAGACATCCATAGAACATACCAGCTTTTCTTGAGCCTTGCAATCATGTAGACTCGAGCTGACAGGTTGATAAGACAATACATCATGCTTTTAGTAGTACGGATAGTCCACAACTTTATCACTAACTCTGAATGGTACCAGAATCTGATATACAATTACTAAGTGTAGAAACTCGTCTGAATACTGAGGCCTTCAGTTCAGAGTCTGCATCAAGCCACGCTAGAAATTGTTCTTCAGAATCTGCAACCAGATGCTAGCAATGAAGTAACTCCAAGTGTATCTTAGATAAACAGATTCTAATTATTTATGTACAAGAACAAGAACCTGCATAAATAAAACACACATCAAATAGACCATTGTTCTTTTAATATTTTTGTTATCATCAAAAATAAAAAATAAAATATCAAGAATAAATCTCGTTCTAACAATCTCCCCCTTTTTGATGATGACAAACACCAGTATTTAAAGGACAATGTTGGGCATTTAATTTTCTTTGCAACAACAAGGTATGAGGTTTGTAAGCTCCCCCTGAGTCTGATAGTTCACAACTGAGCTTGTTCTAGCATTAAGAACTATTTCTCAAGAAAAATAAAATAGTCTTCTTAACAACTTCAGGGTCTGAGGTTTGCAAGCTCTCCCTGGGTCAAATAGCTCCAAGGTTGAGTTTTGTAAGCTCCCCCTTAGTTCCATAGTTAAGAACACCAAAATGATTGCATTTTAACTCCTTTTGGTAACACCAGAGTACAAGGTTTGCAAGCTCCTTCTGAGTCTCATAGACTAAGTCAGAGGTTTGTAAGCTCTATCATAACACTATGTATAAGAGAGTTAAAATATGTTGCCCTTTTTAACTTTCTTTGGCAACACCAGAATATGAGGTTTGTAAGCTCCTTATGGGTTCGATAGGCTAAGTCTGAGGTTTGTAATCTCATACTCAGACCTATGTACAAGAAAGTCAAAATGCGCTCTGGACAAGTACCAGAAAAATAAATGACAAGAAAGTAAATGACCAATATGTATTCAATGGGTTCAGTTTTCACTTAAATACTTACTATTATTTCTCCCCCTTTTGTCACATAAAAAAGCATAAAAAGAAAAGAAGGAAGAGAGAGAAAAAATATCACCAATAAATGTAACTCAGATCATCATTACAAGATCAGTTTCTAAGAAGGAAGAGTAATCAAGTAATAAGAGTCATTAAGGTTTGTAAAGTGCACGTATTGAAGTCTTAGTGGTCGTTACTGTTCCAAGAATTAAACAAGGATTAATTTTAGACACTTGATATCCATAGAAGTCATTATAAAAACTTCCCACTCCTAAGTCATTTTCATCAATCACCAATCTAATGATATGTCATTAACAACTGAGATTCATAATGCATATGTCGTAATAGAAGCAACCGAGAGCTCTATAAGTTTAGACAACCAATCCCCTCAGAGGCAAGCTGCTTCTAAGTCCTCTGCAACTGTACCTCTGCTCTCAACATAACTTGCTTCTGAAGAAGCTACTTCAGCAGCACCTGAACGACCTTTAGAAAGTGGTTCAACAGTTGCTACCTTGAGGCCTCAGAGAAGAAGCATGAAGAGATCAAGGAAGAAGAAAAAGAGGGTCCACAAGTCTTTCTATCGCTCTCTTCCAGATGTAGAAGAGGAAGAAGTGATTGATTCAGAGGACGAGGAGGTGGACTATAACAACAGTGGATGCCGCTAGGCATGTGATGCAATGGCTAGGGATTAATTCTAGACATCATCATGTACCTTTTTTGTTGTTAAAAAGTTGTAATCCTCATTTAATTAATGAAAAGTTTATTTCAGACCAATACTTCTTTATCACGCATTTACATTCCAGAATTTTAGTTTAGACTTTCTGAAGTTACACTTAATAAAGTGAATCTGACACAAAAACGACAGTTAGAACAATCAGTCATAAACTCATACTAATTTAGAGAATCTTAATAGATTATATTATATTACCAAGAGTCATTATTAAAATTCTGATTTAATCAGTACTTAAATAATATTAAACTCAAGATAATAAATGAAATAAGTCTATAAAAGGACTCAAGTAAGCTTTCTTCCATCATCATTTAATCTCTAAAACACCAAGATGTATATGCAGAAGCAAATATGGGTTCCAAAGAGAAATTTCAGGAAGGCAACATTACTGAATGCAACAACTCAAGCAAATCAAAGCAAGACACCATCTAAAGAACCTGCAAGCAAGCAGAGAGCTTAAGAAGTGCTCTCCTCTCCAGCATCCTTTGTGAAGACACACAGAAGAAAGAAGTCTTCTGGATCCAGACGCGGAAACAAACTGAGGAAGAAGGCTTTGGAGTTTTCTAAGGAAGAATGGCAAGATTTCTTAGACAATCTAGACATGTCAGATGATCCTAGGGAGTTTCTTAGGACATATCTATTAGACTAGAAAAATCTAATTGTCTTGTAATAGCTTCCTTTTTTAATAATAAAATAAGTTACAAACATTTGAGTTCTTTCATCTATTTCAGATACTCAGTGAATAACACGAGTAAATATTAATCAGTTAAAACTGAACATACACATGAACAAACTTCTGAATTTATTAATAAGATACTTAACACAAAGATTTCATCAACAATACAAGGCATAACTAAGTAGAAATCTAACATCAGAATCTTTCATAGATAGCTTCAAACTTGTCTCTCTAAATATTGGAAGAACTAGCCTCATAGCTTACGTTGACCCCTTGTTGAATAAGCATTTCAGAAATAACTCGTCCAAAAGGTATGGAGAAGGTTTTTCCCTTTTTAAAAGAAGAAAGAGAACTCTTTAGATGGTAAAACATAACTTGAGGAAGATCAATCTTAAAATCGGAATTAAGAAGTAGAAGTAGATATTTTTCAATAGGGTCCACTTGGTCTAAATCTTGATCCTTTAGCAGTAAGTTTAAATTCAGAATCTGACTCCAAACAACAGCATCAGGAAGAAGATTAGAAACCACTGATGTGTTAGATGAATCTACAAAGATACGTCAGGTAGGAAGATAGTGTTCCCAAACAAGATTTCCTGGAATTTCTCCAATTTCATCACAATTGATCATATTTGCAATCGCTTTAGAGGTTACTATAATAGAAACACAAGTTACTCTAGACATAATAACATACTCAGAATTCAACTCAACAATGGAGGCATTAATCCAAAACTCTTTGACAAGACTTGGATAAGTGAAACTACGGAGCATCTTAAAGTAGCCACTCCACCTTTATTTAGAAACAGTCTCCTAGAAGTTGAAACTAATCTTAAGCAACTCGTCAAAATCCATAAACTTTTCATTGATGACAGCCAGCTATTCAAAGGAGAATAAACTAAAGAACTCATCTCAAGTTTGGTTTGATCAGCACGCACACAAGAAGAAAAGAAGAAAGAGAAGAAGAAGAAGAAGAAGAAGAAGAAGAAGAATCTGAACAAGAATATCACAAGAATAAGAATCTTGTCAGAAAAGGACATAATGATGTTTCACAAGACAGGGAATACTAATAGTAAGTACTAAAAGAGAAAACATCATTACCCAAAGGTTCTTTATCCAGCAGATATTTCAATTCCACCAGATAAGTTTCACTTTTAGGAAAGATTAAGTATTATAAAAGCTTTTAGAAAACTCTTTACTTAAACTTCTATGTTAGACTGAAAGAATCTTCTTGTGAATCTCAGAAACTGATAACTTTCAGAAGTTATCAACCATCAGAGTCTAGTAAGTCCAGAATAAGATAGAGATATCATCTGTCAGTCACAAGTCTCTAAGATTCTATTCAGAACTAGCACTTTATCTTGAAACAAGAGTCATGAGTGATAGAAGGATATTGAATTGTCTTCTTTAGACAGCTAACAAGCAATAATATCAACACAAAAATGAGAAAGTTGTTTTCATAAATGTGATCATCATCTAGCTTGATAAGACATTTAGTATAGACAAACACAACAGAGTTTCCTCTTAAAGATTTTTGAAGTTCTCCTTTTTCAAAAGAAAAACTTCTCTAGAGATCTAACAGAAACTTTGCATTTATATCTAAATAAATGTTTTATTGAATCAAAAGATAAGTCAGACAAGAACAAACATACCACACTTTTTTGTTTGGTCAGACTCGATTCAATATTCAGACTTGACCAATAGAGTCTGAACACAACTTTGAGTGGATTCTGATTCAATGGATGTCTGACCACTGATTCCACTACTCTCACCAAATTCAGTACCACCAGTACTTGAATCTAGGCTATTGGCTCTTCTCCTAATCAATGTTGTAAACAACCTTATGGAAGATGCCTCTGCTTCTTTCCTTGATATCTGTAGCAGATACATTATGACACTCATATTTCTATAAGACCATACATGTAAGTACAAACAGATTCTTCTGAGCCTTACATCTCAATCTGACAGCAGATCATAAGTCACTCCAGAGTGTAAGTCTAGAATGAGATATGAACATAATCTTGTTCTAAGCAAAGGCAATAATCTCATTATCTTGGGATAAATATTTTGACTTTGAAACCACTGACAAGCTTAGAACCAGATGGCGATAGCTATCAGAGATTAACGTAAAGCAGATCAATTACTGTCTTAGTACAGCTAACAAAGCTCAAAGAGAAGTTGAAGATTTCTCATAGGAGTGTATTTTAAAACAACTTCCATAATGGTCCTCAACCAAGAAGCAATGGAGTTTCTTAAGATATCACCTTAAAGAACAAACTCCATATAATCAAATATTTTGAAACAAGATAGCTTTAACAACATCTCTTGCTTTTCAATACTTGATTTTTTATTTCATAACACAGATTCTTCTTTTCATCTGTATCCTGCACTAATATCAGTTTTAAACGATTAAGCATTGAACAACATCTGATATTAGGTTCTGGTATAATTTTCTTCTTGCTTTCAGATTTGGGAAATTAGTTGAAATACACATATTTCAGAAGCTTTTGAAGTTACTCTTCTATCAACAGATATCATAATCCATTTAGCCAGTATGAACGTCCTTCTGACAAGAAACCTAGGCTTCTCATCATTAGTCATTCCAAAGAACTTAAGCTAAAGAAGCGAAGATGATCTGTTGAATAGTTTTTCATCATCCAACTTCATTTTTTTTCTTTAAAGACTGCTAGACAAATCTTCAGAACACAACAAATTTAGGATGTAAACATAAAAAAAAACAACCGTGACTTTAGATATAAGTCAAGAAACAATCCTCTCAGAATTTTCTTGAAAAGATTAGATGAAGTGTAACTACTTCAAGCTTTACAAACTGATTCCCACAAATTCAAACACAAGACTTCAAAGATGGTCCAAGCATCAGACATATCAATGATGTTGATATACTCAGAAGTGAGTAGTGCATATACTAGAATGTATCAATCTCTGAAGATATTCAGTATGCATCTTCTGAGTTAGTGAAAGAGATTTTCAAAAAGATCATCTAAAACACCATTAACTTCTATAGTAATACCTTTTTCAAGGATATTTTATAGACCTTCAACCACCCTTTATCAAGTCCAATGAGTTAAAAGTATGTTTACCTTTTCCATCATTTAAATTCAATGGAATCACCCATTTGAATATGGTAGGAAAAGCCGTATGATATTTTTTATGTGGCACTTGATTCCTTTTTGAATAAGAGATATACTTTTCTTATTGGATCAATATATGCACCACTGTTACGTGTTAAGCACATACCATGCTCTTATACCAATTGAAGGTGTGAAAAGTACACAAGAACGGGGGTTGAATTTTGTTTCGCATTTTCTCATTATTTAGCTTCTGATCAGAGTTTCAGAATCAGAACTGATGTTGAGATTCTGAGTTAATTCAGTTGGCATTGGATACAGCAGAAGTAAATAAAATAACAGCAGAAGAAACAAAAGATTTATACTGGTTCCTCCCCTAATTGAGAGTAGTCCAGTCCCATTGCCTCACAAGAGCTTTTTATTATAACCACTTCATGATTACAACCGCTTATGCTTCTGCATAAGACTTTTACAACTGCTCAGACTAACTATCTGAGACTTCCCTTCCTTAGAGCTCATGTCTAAGACTTACCCTTTGCTCACACCATCATACTGAGTCGCCTGCTTATCTTCCCTCTGGTTGAGACTTCCCTTTGCTTAAAGCTCATGTCTAAGACTTTCCTTTGCTCACACCATCAGACTGAGCCGTCTGCTCATCTGCCTTCTAGCTGAGACCTTTCTTTGCTTAGAGCACATCTCTAAGACTTTCCTTTGCTCACACCATCAGGCTGAGCCACCTGATCATCTGTCTTTTGGCTGAGACTTACCTTTGATTAGGGCACATGTCTAAGACTTTACTTTTGCTCAATTAATCTAGCTGAATAAGACTTTCACAACTCAAGCACTTAACTTATGAGACTTACGTGACTTAAGCATCTTGGCTCAAGACTTGTTGCTTGAATCCCAATGAGACAAGACTTTTTGCTCTAGCACATAGCAGGAGACTTAATCTAAACTATTGAAGGCTCAGCAGAATAGAGAACAAGGTGTACATGATGAAAGCATCAGAGGTACGGGAGATCACCATAACAAAGACCTAAAGTAATTAAGATTTCTAAATATATACAGGGGTAAGAAATCTTAAGGCTTTTACAATTACAAACTACAATAGAAAATCTTCCTATTACATAGAGTTGATAATTGCTTGATCTTGCTAATCCTTCAACAGAAGAATCCTTGTTGAAAATTTAGGCTTGAATCTTCATCCATATATACAGCCTTTCCAGAAACTAGCCGTTGAGAAGGTGACTTGATCAAGTGTCTTTGCATTTGCTCCATAGTACAAAAGACAATAAAGCAACTCCAAGTGTATCTTGAAGGTATGAGAAAAACACAAGAAATGGGGGATTTGAATTGGGTTTTCCACTTTGAAATATTTTTGAGAAACTCAAACAAAGATCATAAATAAACTAACAATAAAAAAGACACACGATATATCCTGGTTCACTTGAAAACTATCAAGCTAATCCAGTCCACCCGCCAAGGTGATTTTGCCTTATACACAAGGACTTAATCCACTATAACCAAACTGATTACAATCGCACGAGCAAACTGCTGGTGACTAACAACCTCTAAGACACACTAGTCCTAGACTTCTTAAGAATTCTGACCCAACTGGTCTCTTAAGGAATACAACGCACAAGCCAACTGCAAGTGACTAACACCACTAAGACACACTGTCTTAGTCTCCCTAAAAATTCTAACCCAACTGGTCCTTTAGGGGATATAATGCACAAGCTAACTGCAAGTGACTAATAACACTAAAACACATTGTCTTAGTCTCCCTAAAAATTCTGACCCAACTGGTCCTTTACGGAACGCAAACAACTGTCTGCTACAAGGTTTGTTTACAATAATAATACTTCTACACAAGCAGGGTAAACATACATTTTAAGCTCAATCCAGCTTAGAGAGAATCTACAGTAATAACATTCTTCTTCTTTGTATTGTGGTGCTTTACTGTTCATTCATAAGTTTCTTCATTTCTTGAGTTCTTCCTTCATATACATCAGTGTTTCTGATACTTCTTCTTTTACACTGAGTATTACATCGTTTGTTGCTCACTCACATTCAATCATGCTTGCACGCATGCATCTGCTCTCTTACGTTCATGTTCATCAACATCAGATTCGTTGGATGATCAAGTCTATATATAGCCAGAAAAAGATCTGTTGAAGGGCAGATCTGTAATATCAGACAGAGTACCGGCGACTTAAAATAATGCCGTTATGCTGGGTTGAAAATCGTACACTGAAGTTGTCCTTTGTACCACCAAATCAGGGTAGTGGAAAGTGTAGCGAGCAAAACTGGACGTGTTTCTTAAGCACTGTCGCTCCTTGGGGGTTACTACAGGTCGATTCATTTTTTATCCTATTGTGAGCTGACTAAGGAAGGGAAATAGATGTCTCCAATTAACCCTGCTTGCATACTGAGTTTAAACAGCGGTCTGTTAAGTTACGGATGCTATCAATGTGGGGGGCCTC
This sequence comes from Lathyrus tuberosus, assembly GCA_022829125.1. Classification (NCBI taxonomy): domain Eukaryota; kingdom Viridiplantae; phylum Streptophyta; class Magnoliopsida; order Fabales; family Fabaceae; genus Lathyrus; species Lathyrus tuberosus. The sequence goes on along the minus strand of JALAZF010000082.1, from coordinate 15,586,840 downwards.
TCTTAAGTTATTTTCAGGGAATTCAGACTAGGATGTTTTGACTGATATACAGGATTTTGGGTTTTTGTTTAGTGTGCTCGCTAAGATTTTTCTTTCAATCTTATGCCTACGTATTCCCGTTTTTCCGAAACAGGGAAATCAGAGCGATCGTAGTTCCTCCTATTCTAAGGGAGGAAATGGTGTTTTGGATTCTTGTTCAAAGCCCAAGACGTGAAGCTTAAAGGTGATTTGTATCTTGTTCAAAGCCCAAGATGTGAAGCTGAAGGGTAGTTTGTATCTTGTTCAAAGCCCAAGATATGAAGCTAAAAGGTGTTGTCTTTAGAGAGAATTTGTCATCTCTAAAGAGGGGTTTGTTTGTCACAACTGTTTATAAAGGAGAATTACTTTAACCGGGATGTGCGAATCCGACAATGCCATAATTTCATTTATAGGGGATTTCCAACCTAAAGGATAAGACTTTAACTCAGTGTAGAGCAATGTCATCTTTCCTTAGGAATTTCTCATGCTAAAAGAGGGACAGTGGCATGGATGTAGATGATCCAGAGGCTTGCCGTTTACAGCGATTAGATGAAGGGAAAAGAGTTGTTGATGTTTGTGTACTATGAACGAGGCACAACTTTGATGCTAAAAGGCTGATTGGATCAACAAGTGGTTTTCTTATACATAGCCTAAGAGGAGGCTAAAAGGTATTCCTTATACAAAGCCTAAGAGGAGGCTAAAAGGGAGTTGACTCAACAATAGAGTCTTTTATGGTATCTCGTACAAAGCCCGAGATGGAGGCTAAAAGTTTTATACTCAACAAGGGAGTGATTTGTGTCTTGTACAAAGCCCAAGATGGAGGCTGAAGAGGGTTGACTCTACAAGAGAGTCTTTTATACTCAACAAGATAGTGTTTTTGTATCTCGTACGAAGCCCGAGATAGAAGCAAATGGAAGTTTTGACTCAACAAGAGAGTCTTTTTGTATCTCGTACGAAGCCCGAGATGGAGGCTAAAGTGTTGATTCAATAAGAACCCTTTTTTGTATCTCGTACAAAGCCCGAGATGGAGGCGAAAGAGGGTACTATTTCAGTTGAGTGACCAGTATATGGGTTCAAAGAGAAAATCAGTTCTTATATGAGTAACACTGTACTCAGGGATTTTGATTTGAGGATCAGGGATATTTCCTTTTCTTTGAGGAAATGGGAAATCCAAAGGGTATTGAGACTATCCGAGTCTACGGGGTTCCTTTCTATTCTTGAAGGGTGCTTGAGAATGTCTTTGAGACTCAAGGAAATTAGACTGTCCAAGTCTAGAGTTTCATCTTTTGTACTATGCTTTGAGAAATAGTAGTAGACTCTTGGAAAGACTGTTCTATTAAGATGACTGATTTCTGTTCCTATACCTCTAGGAGGTCGTCGGGACAATTTGTACGAAGCCCGAGAGGAGGCTGGAAACTTTTAAGAAGCCGAGGGACAATTTGTACTAAGCCCAAGAGGAGGCTATCATTCCCGGAGGAAGAAATCATTTATACGAAGCCTAAGAGGAGGCTGTGAATACTTCTAAGAAGCCGACGGGTCCTTGTACAACGCCTAAAAGGAGGCGGGGATGCTTTTAGGAAGCCTGTGGGTCCCCAAACCCCGAGAAGTTCAAGACAGGCTATTCACAAAGAATAGATCAAGCCAGGAAAGTTCGAGAATTTGGAAGAAACTCAAGGGATGCAACTTACGGAGAAGAGATCATCTCTAGGGAGTAGAGTTTCTTGACAATTCCTAAGGGTGCTTTTAAGAAGCCTGTGGGTCCCCAAACCTCGAGAAGTTCAAGACAGGCTATTCACAAAGAATATATCAAGCCAGGAAAGTTCGAGAAATTGGAAGAAACTCAAGGGATGCAATTCACGGAGAAGAGATCATCTCTGGGGAATAGAGTTTCTTTGACAACTTCTACGAGTGACAGTCTGAGAAAGGGTTAAAAAAGAATCTGCCTTTCACATCTCCATATTGTTTAACCCCAAGAGGAGGGAAAACTGTGTCTGGTAATCCTATGGGGATCTAGTTTCGTCTATTTCTAAGACTGACCAACAGGCTGAATGTTAGACGTAGTTGCCGGGGAAACTCTAAATATCTATACTATTATTACACAGTCGATATGAGTTTATGAAAGAAGACTTACAGTGAAACAGCCCCACAATACAGTTATATGTATATGAAAGTGGATAAAAAAAGCATATAAACACTTACTCGGTTGTAGAGCTTCCATGCTATTTGGTTAGTTGTTCAACAAAGAAAGATTGAAAACAACAGTATATTTCAAAATCAAAGGAGAAAGTGCTTTGAAAGAGAAAGAATTGGGGCCTACAGCTCAAGGAGAGGCCCGGGGTTTTACCAGTGATTGCACTGTTGAATTTGTACAGAGGGACTTATACAAGTGACTGAGGCCCAAAGTTGTTTTGGTTAAAAGGGGATTGGGTCTTACACTCTATTAGAGGCCCAAAAGTTTTGAATGGGTCTTGTAGCTCGAGGAGAGGCCCAATTGATTTTTTTAAAGGCGACGATCGCGCCGTTCACTTGTACAGAGGGACTTATACAATAAGTGAGGCCCAAAATGGTTTGTACAAGGGGGTTTTGGGTCTTACACTCTCTCAAGAGGCCCAAAGAGTTAAAAAAAAGAAGAATGGGTCTTACTACTCGAGGGTAGGCCCAAAGTTATTTGTGTACAAAACGACGATTACGCCGAGGTTTTTGAAAATACCCAACGGGACTTATACAATAAGTGAGGCCCAAAAAAGGTTATTTTACAAAAAGGATTAGGTCTTACACTCTATTAGAGGCCCAAAAGCTTTGAAAATGATTTATGAGGGTTGAATTAATCAAAAACCCTAATTTACTTTCAAAATGTGTTTTAATTGAATAAAATATTCAATTAAAATGATCAAAATTGTTTAACATGTGGAAAACAAATTGTGATCTTGGATTAATGCTTCATAAATCAAGTTTTGCCCTACAAAATGATTAGAAATCATTAAAATTTACAAAATCAATAAGGAAAAAATATTTTAAATGTAAAAAACAATTAAAACATTAATTCTTTGTAAAAATATCAATTATATGAAATAAATAATATTTTTGGGATTTTTTGGGAAAATAAAATATTTTAACATTTTTGTGAATTATTAAAAAAAGAATCAACTCAAAATCATTACAACTCAGAGAGAAATTAATTTTTGAATCAATTAAATAAAATCACAAAATTCAAATATTTGAATTTGAGAGAAATGGCGCCAAGAACAGCTGAAGAACACACGCGTTTTTCAGTTTTGCCCAGATTTGCGTTTTCTATCCAATCTCACTGAATACTTGATTATATCATGCAATCCACATATCAATCTGCTCGTTTTCACCTCACGATCATGTTTATGACAATTAATTGCATTTAAATTAAGCATAAAACAAGAAATCACGACAAATCCTCAAGAACCCTAAATTCTGCATGAAGGCTGGGATTTTTGATACACGATTCAAACAAACCAATTACTTGAGGGGAAACATTCCATGCATGATTATGAACATTTGGCAAAAGTATTGTGCGAGGAAATATGCATAGATTGAGAGATAACCAAGTTTAGGCTTACCTCTAGGTCGTGACAGCAAGTTCAAAGTGATTTCTGAGTTAGAGGTGTTACAGATGAGTTGTGATGATCTTATTAGCTTCCCTACACCCTATGGAGTGTGTTTGAATGCTTGGTGTTGATGGAAATTGGCTGGATCACTTCATGGCATCTCAACTGCAACTTGGTTAAAACCTTGAGCAATTGACTGGTGATTCTGAGAAATCAGTGTTCCAAATGTTGTTTAAGTGTTTGATCAGCTCCCATATGATGTATGTGAGGTGTGTGTGTGATTGGTTTGAGTGGAATTGCTCTCTACTGAAAAACCCGATAGTGACTTGCTAAGAAAGGCATTTTTTAGAGTGAGAAGTGGATTTTTAGAAAGGCAAGTGTTGTAGGCCTTTGGTGTACTTAAACTGATCACAATTGAGCTCTATTTATAGTAGAGCAAGTTTGTTTTGCAAGGAATAGTGAATGGCAACTGCTGAGTAGGGTTGGCCAATGTTGGCAAATGAAAATCCAAGTCTCGTCTAGCCATTGACTAGAGGTTAGGGCACAGACTGCTGGTCCCCTTGGTCTTGGATAAGTCTTGACTGAATTCAGTTGCTAATAGCTCAGTCCATGCCACCTTGGTGCTTCCATTGAATGCTCCAATCCAAAATTGGAGTCTTGTCCCTATTTTGGGCAATTCTAGGTTTGACATGCTATTTCTTGTTCCAAGGACTTTGGAGGGTTGGCTCAGTGATTGTCCCCTTTAGATTCAATCCTCAGATGTGTCCAAAGTGATGACAAGGCTTGGATTTGGCTGATTTTGGCAAATCGACCAAAAGTGCAAAAATATGCCTTGCCTTGGCAGATTTCAGCAAGGCATCTTGCCACTACCATATCTCAAAGGTCAAATTGAATTTGGTGATGTTCTTGGCCATTTTGGAAAGCCCTTATATGATACAACAACTGTCTGATCACATTTGGTTTTGATACCTTTTGGATCCAAGTGAAAAATCCCCCTACATTTGGAAAAAAGTAAGGCAGATTCTGACTTAGTGAAATTTTCACAAGTGTTGGAACAAAGTGTCTTTTCTTGATTTTGATCACTCCATAACTCAAAATCCATGAGGAATTTGGACATAGGTCAGTATGAAGCTTTTGTAGAGGGAAATGAGATCTACAAATCAAACTTTGGATGGGATAAAATGGCTTTGTGGTTTAGGAGTTATGATCCTCCAAAGGTTGTACCTTTGTCACTGTATTTCATAACTTAGAAAATTTTCTAAGTTTTTATGGTTACCCCTTTTACAAGTTATCCCACTTTCTTTGATTTTTCTTGATGAATGATGATTCAAATCATACATTAACATCATTTTAGGGTTAAAAATCTATTTTTTTGTGAAAAATCTCAAAAAGTCAAAGTTGACTTTTATGCACAGTTGACTTTTTGTCAGATGAATTCCAAACTGTGCAATCCTTTAGGAAGTCATGTCCTTGACCTAAATCAAACTTGATGGACATGTTACATGGGTGTTATAGGGTGTATTGAATCATGTCTTAGGGTTTGGGAGCATGTCCTGGTCAAAAGTCAAAGCTACAGTTGAATTTTCTCGCAAAACCCTAACTGTGGTTTAGATGAAATTGAAACTTGTTGCTCAAGCTTCTTGGACCAATCCATTGTTCCAAATGGATCAATATGGTATATTAGAGACCCTCAAATCATGTCTTGAGGTCTTGGTTCATGAGTTGTCCAAAAAGTCAACTTAGGGGTGAATTAGGTCAAGAAACCCTAATTCCTGATTTTTTATGTATGCATCCCCTAAGGCCAAATTGACTTGATGATTGGGTCCATGAGGTTCCATGGAGTATATTAGGATATGTTTTGAATCATTGGCTCATGCCCAGATGAAAAATTCCATCTAGAGGTCCTGATCGACCAAAACCCTAATTTGGCGACACTGGCGATCTTGAAGCTTGATCCACCTAGAAGGGAGAAACCTTGTGCTTAATCCTTGAAGTGGGAGTCCTCTTGATCCAATGTGGATGTTTGAGAGGTTAGACAATTTGAAGATCATGTCATTCCTTGATTGACCCTTTGTCTAAGCACTCAGAGAGGGCTTGAAACCCTAATTTTGATTGTGGTGAATGCTCAACAATTCCTTGAGGAGATTGATGAGGCACAAAGGTACATCCATATTGTGATGATGATTTGCACAATGATGGGAAATCTTAGTGGTCAAAATTTGGGGTATGACAAAAAGGAACATTCTTTATCTGTACTATGTACTATTTTCCCACGCAACTATTTCATCTTCTTCTATTTATCAGAGGCTTCTGAGTTGATTTGATTGAAGCATGATCAGAAGAATGAATCATTGGGTCTTTGGAGTCTTGAGTCTTCAGAGTCTTCAGAACTTGTTCAGCCGAACCTTGTCTTCAGAGTCTTCAGCACTTCTAGTTCAGAACCCTTGGTTATCAAAATACTTAAGTCTTTAGAGTCTTCAGAACCTCGTTCAGCAGAACCTTGTCTTCAGAATATTCGGCACTTAGTCTTCAGAACCTTTAATCTTCATAATCCTTAAGTCTTCATAATTTTCAGAACTTCGTTCAACAGAACCTTGTCTTCAAAATCTTCAGCACTTAGTCTTCAAAAGTTAACGACCTCAGAAGCTATACAGGCTTCAAAAATAGAACATCAGATTCACAATCAGAGATTAGATCCAAGAGACGTTACAACAGCAACATAGTGTCTTCTCATAATCTTTCTGATGCACAGTAGATTAGAACCAATCTTGCTTCTTCACATAGAAGTGACCTTAGAGAATATCAAAGTGATGTAGCACCTGGTCTTTATCAGAGTTAGAACCTGTTTGTTAAAACCATCATTGTTATCATCAAAAAATAAAGACAATATGCAGAACCAAATCTTGTTCTTACAATCTCCCCCTTTTTGATGATGACAAAACCATGTATTTTGATAGAACAATTTATACAGGGCAATCACCATAACCTACAAATTCAGAGTTTAAGCTCTCAGCTCCCCCTGAATCTGTTAATCTCAAAATTTCATTTATGCTTGTTCAGAGTCTCTCTCTGATCCCAAGACTCATAAAATAAAATTTGAGTTCTTCAGAACATGACAATAGAGAAGGAATACTTCCCTATAACAACTCATCAGAGTCTGACTAGAGCACTAGGTCTTCATCTCAGAACCTGGTTACTATCAAAACTTTGATGAAAAATCAAAACTTGATTTTGAATCTGATTGGATGATGTCGCGCATCTCGTATCAGAACTTCTTAAGTATCAGAGTTCGATTGGGAGTGACTTCTCTTTTGTCTATCTTTTCTTAGATTCACCAATCTTATCAAATTTAGAGCCTGACTGATTTTATCAGAATATCATCCGTTGCAGAGCGTGTCTTCTGATTCAGAGAATTCTCTTGACTTACTTTCAAAGAGATTTCTGCTTCTGACGCTTTAAGTCTGAATTTCATACTTTAAGAAAGTTTACAACTTCTGAACACTATGATATCAAACAAGATTTCTTGACTTTCAGAAAGTTCACAACTTCCGAACGGTATTGGAACATCTGTTTGATCAAACCAGATTTCTTGTCTTTCAGAAAGTTCACAACTTCTGAACAATATTGGAACCTCTGTTTGAATAAACCAGATTTCTTGACTTTCAGAAAGTTTACAACTTCTGAACAGTATTGGAACATCTGTTTGAATGATCATATATTCTTAAAGTGTACAACTTCTTAACCATGAATTATCAGAGTTGAAACCATCCATAAGATTTTCCATCTTCAGAGAGTAGGATCTTTATGTTCAACCTATCTAGAATGCTAAGTGAACTTTTTCAGAGTTCCTTAATTGAAACATCAAACAAACGGTTAGTTGCAAAGGCATAGCATTATATAAGCATTATGTAATGTTTGAGTTCAAGATTATGAGAATAAGTACTATCAAAATCATTTTACATTCTCCCCTTTTTTGTCATAATCAAAAGGATAATGCAATAAATAGTGCATTATTATGATAAATATGTGAGAAAGAAATTTCTAAGATAGGCCGTAGCACTCATAAATAAAGAGAGTTTCATTAATAATTGAACGAAATACATTGGTATGACTTGAATGCAGAGCATCCTAAAGATGAGACAGAAAACACAGGATACGACATGCTATTGAGTAACCGTCAAAGACTTCACAATGTGTCTTCAACAGACCATTTTCTAGACCTTCTGACTGGACAAGTTCAACAATTCCTTCTTTAAGGAAGATTTCAGATAGAACTCTTCCAAAAGGTATGTAGGGCTTGATGAAATCGCCATTTCTGGAATGAGTAATGGATTTTTGCAGAAAATTAAAGATAGTCTGAGGTAGATTAATTCGCATCTGAGCCATCAGGAGAAAAATGAAGACCCAGTCATCATGAAATAGGATATTTTTGTTTTCTTCCCGAGGACGAAAATTAGTCAGCAAAAGCTTAAACCAAGTTTTGGGAATGGGAAGAAGATTTTCAGGATTGAGAGGTTCATATGTGGACGATGTGTTGTGAAGAGAGGCTAGTTCCTCAGAAATAAGATACCTAAACTTAACATGTTCAACAGTAAAGCCAATGTTCTCACAGCCAATTGCTAGAGCAATGGTGAAAGGAGTGATGTTTATGGGGACACCAGAAACACGAGAAGAAATTGAGCGACCTTCATCATTAATGAAGGCATGTTTCCAAAAATCTTTTACAAGATTTAAATAGACTGGTTTATCCAGAATCATGAAGTATTTTTCCCATTCTTGATAGTGCATGATTGAGGTTATACTGCTAGCAATTTCTCTATTTCCAAGATGCAGAAGATTGATTTGTTCTTCTGATATAACCTTAAGAAGGTTCTCATCTCCTTGGAAAGTGATTAGAGACATGATGAGAAGATTTAGACAGTGAAGGTAATTTTGAAACAGTGATATCAAACACTACAGATCATGAAAGGAGGAATGAAATGTATATATTTATATGTGAAATGAGAGACGTGACTTACTAAGAAAATGACATAGGTCAAGATGCGTATCACACATAAGATATGCCAAGGACACAGTGGCAGAGTAAGAGACAAGAATATCAAGGAATAGGAAAGGAGTGTAGCAGTATCTTAAAACTGAATATTCAAAGATCACAAATAAAGATACATTATTTAAGTTCTGATAGGAGTCAATAACTCTGAATAAATGTATACTTATAAGTGGAAGTTGAAAGCTGGCATATAGTAAAGACAGAATATAATATAGCTTATTTTCAAGAAAATCTTAACTCACATATGTCTTATCATTTATGACTTCACTGCCATGGGGGAATGTATAAAGGTTTTTAACCTATTCTCAAGAAGTTCACGTTACTCAATGTGTCAACCCGTTATTATCATTATCATTCACACATTATCAAGATTTTAACTAAATCATTTTGATTTGAAAGAATTTAGATAAGTTAACGTTAGTCATTTTCTTCCTTTTTATGGCAATTATTATGAAATGCAGTAAGACAAGATAAAGAAAATAAAGAAAAGTACTTCATTGACAAACCAACAAAATCCCGAAGCGCAGTACAGAACCAGAATCATAAGACAGAGATACAAACAACGACAAGAACACGGATAGGAGTAGTAATGACAAACGGAGTAAAGACCAAGCATCAAGCAACCCAAAAGACCAAAAGAATCACCCACCAACCAACTATCAGAAATCCTCCACCTCATCAACCCTTTCACACCTTTCTTTAGAAGTATCGTCTTTTGGTCCAAGGATTCTGGCTAAAGTGATGATTTCAGCCCTGTAGAATAACTCAGACAGAATTCTTCCATAAGGTATGAAGGACTTATGTTGATTTCTGGAGATTTCAACACAGTTCTTCAGATGATTGAAGATGGTTTGTGGAAGATTCACCCGGACATTGTACATCATGAAATAGATAAACAACCTATCATCATGAGTCAAGGTACTTTTGGCCATTCCTCTAGGGCGAAAGTTGGTTAGCAGTAGTTTAAACCACAACTTTCCATCAGGGAGGAGTCCTTCAGGATCATAGGGTTCATACTTGTCTCGATACACATCATGAATCCTAATGAGATCTCCAACAAAGGAATAGTTCAGATAGAATTCATCAACAGTCACTCCTGATTGAACACAGTGAATGGCTTGGGTGATGGAGGTAGGTGTTACTATGACCGGAACACCAAAAACGGAAGACCAACTGAGTTGTTGTCTTCACTAATCTTTGCGTATTTCCAGAACTCTTTTACCATCACAGGATAAATGGGTCCATGCAGACTTGCAAAGTATCATGACCATCCTTGGATTTGCATGCAGGTTGAAATGCAAATGCTTTCATCTTTCAGTCTGGGAAGACATGGTCGCTTCTCATTAATGACCTCAAGGGTTTCTTCATTACCGACGAAGGTTTTGATAGACATGGTGAGAGCAAAAGGATATATGTTAAGAGCAAGTAGAATGGATAAGAAATCATGAGGAAAAGTGTGGTATTTAAAGAGAGCAAAGAGTGATGACCATAAGTAGCAATAAAGACTGGATGAATTGAGACGAGATATTCATCATTTCCAATCATGGAATACATACAAGAGTAGGGAATGATGAAGAAGTGTATCAGTCTCCAAAAGATCACACATCAATATACGTTATTCATATTATGACATCAGTCAATAAATACAAATAAATGTTTACTCAAAGGTGAAAGGGCATAGTCTGACACAGAATAAAGGAGGGAAGACATGTGTTAAGTTCCAAGAAGTCTTTGTCTTACATGATATTTATGAATGCCTAAGGAGGAAGGAAGACGTAAAGATTTACACACTTATCAAATAACTTTTCAAATCCAATGTTAAACATGATATTAATGCGTAATAGATAATAATTACTGAAACCCTAGTCACACAAAATCACAACGCTCGAGGTGACTTATGGACAGGCTTTGACATCCTCAGAGTCTGGAAAACCAAAAGGTTTCCATCTGATCAGAGATAGTTCTGACAAAGCATCTTCTGATGACTGAGATTAAAAACAAATGCTTCTAAGTTTAAATGAGACTCTGATATCTTTAGACTCTGAATAAACACATCTGAGGATAGTGGTTCATTATCAGATGCTTCAGAATAAATAAGAAATCTATCTTCAGTCAAAGGTTTTGTTAAAAGTATCAGCCCATTGAAGGTTTGTATCTAAAAACTTTAAACATAAATTCCCTTCTGAACATAGTCTCTAATAAAATGATCTCTATGTGGTTAGTCCTAGAACGTAAAATTAGGTTCTTACTTAAACATATAACAACAGTATTATCATAAAGGATAGAAATGTTACTCTCATTTATCTGATGATCTTCTGGCTAATTCTTCTTCCATAACATCTGCATACTGCATAGAGACACGGATATGTACTCTGCTTCTGCTGTTGAGAGAGCAATTCCAATCTGTCTCTTGCGTAATCTCTTCCTTTTCAGAATACATGTTGGATGCATTGGAGTCTTGTTGGTGTACAGTCCATCATGTTGAATTGCTTCAGAAGTTCTTTTGCATACTTGCTCTGATGAGTGTACGTTCCTTCTGATCTTTGATCAATTTGAATTCCCAGAAAGAATCTTAATTCTTCCATCAGATTCATTTAGAATTCAGCCTTTCTCATCTAGCTTGTTTCTGAACAGCCATTTAGTTTCAACGACATGAACACCTTTGAGTTTCTGAACAAGATCCCAGACGTCATTTATGATGAATTGATTCAATTTTTCTTGCATGGTCAGAATCCACTCATTTTCTTTTAGAGTTGCATCAACTATTGTTGGCTCTATCAGAGACACTAGACCTAGAAGAGTTTCTTCAGAATGTCTGAAGGATGAACAGTTTCTGGCTGGATCAGCTTTATCTTCCAGAATCAATTCTTTAGAATGATAAGTCTTTAAGCTATTCTTCTTTTGATGAGATGAGTTATTCTCAGCTTCTGGTAAAGTTGTATTTGAATATGGAGAATTTGCATCTTTGTCTTCTTCTCTTGAATCTTCTATTTCTTAGATTCTAATGACGTGATCTTCAGATCTGCAAGCTTTTCAACTAGGTTTGACTTTTCAGAGTCAAGCTTATCATTGAATCTGACATGAATTGATTCATCTACAATTCATGTCTCTGTGGTATAGATTCTGTAGCCTTTAGAGCATTCAGAATGTCCTAACAATAAACACTTTGAGCAACGAATCCAGAGCTAATGATTTCTTATTTCTGGTTTCCTCAGAAACTGACGAAGCCTCTAGGCTTAAGTTCCAGACTTTGAAACATATGCCTTCTTCTCGTCATGAGTTGCGAGCAACTACTGTTCAGTTACCATGATTGGTGTTTCAACTGAGTTCCGAAGGATATCTCTGAGCAAGAGTCTGAGTTTGAGTCTGATTCAGGTTCTGATGATATATAGTCTTCTGGTTCTCCAGAAACTTCATCTTCAGTTGTTGTTACTAACACAACATTTTCTTGTTCTTCATCAGATTCTTCTTCTTCATAATCAAATTCCTCCCAAATTTCCATTAGACATTTTTTCGCTTTGGAGAAGTTCTTCTTAGGCTTCTTGTCCTTTGGACACTTGTTCTTGTAATGACCTGGCTCATTACACTCGTAGCAGATAACTTCCTTTCCAGAGTTATGCTTCTTTTATTCAGATGATGCCTCTGAGCGGCCTTTGATTCTTCTGAAGTTTCCTTGCCTCTGCTTCCAGAGTTTGTTGATTCTTCTGATGTCATGTTTTGATCTTCCATTAGAATCTTCTGATTCTTCCTCAGCTTGATGAGCCTTTGTTTTTCCAGATTCAGACTTAAGAACAATGGATTTACTCTTCTTTTTCCTCCAGCTCTATCTCATGATTTATCAAGGAACTAACACGTTCTTCAAGACTTATGCTGTTGAGATCTTTTGATAGCCTTAGAGCTGTTGCCATAAGTATCCATTTCTTAGGAGGACTTCTGATGATCTTTTTCATATGTCCAGCAGTTGAGTAGCCTTTGTCCAGAACTTTGAGTTCTGCAATTAGCATTTGAAACCTTGAAGACACGGTCTCAACTATCTTATTATCCTCCATACTGAATGCCTCATAGTTTTGGATTAAGGCAAGCGCCTTTTGTCTTCTTAACTTGAGCATTTCCTTCATTAGTCATCCTAAGAGAATCAAGAATAGATTTGGCATCATCTTCATCATAATGAGCATTTCCACTTTGAAAGCTTTTTGATAAACTCAAACAAAGATCATAAATAAACTAACAAAAAGAAAGACACACGATATATCCTGGTTCACTTGAAAAATATCAAGCTAATCCAGTCCACCCGCGAAGGTGATTTTGCCTTATACACAAGGACTTAATCCACTATAACCAAACTGATTACAATCGCATGAGCAAACTGCTGGTGACTAATAACCTCTAAGACACACTAGTCCTAGACTTCTTAAGAATTCTGACCCAACTGGTCTCTTAAGGAATACAACGCACAAGCCAACTGCAAGTGACTAACACCACTAAGACACACTGTCTCAGTCTCCCTAAAAATTCTGACCCAACTGGTCCTTAGGGGATACAATGCACAAGCCAACTGCAAGTGAATAACAACACTAAGACACACTGTCTTAGTCTCCCTAAAAATTCTGACCCAACTGGTCCTTTAGGGAACGCAAACAACTGTCTGCTACAAGGTTTGTTTACAATAATAATGCTTCTACACAAGCAGGGTAAACATACATTTTAAGCTCAATCTAACTTAGAGAGAATCTACAGTAATAACATTCTTCTTCTTTGTATTGTGGTGCTTTACTGTTCACTCATAAGTTTCTTCATTTCTTGAGTTCTTCCTTCATATACATCAGTGTTTCTGATACTTCTTCTTTTACACTGAGTATTACATTGTTTGTTGCTCACTTACATTCAATCATGCTTGCATGCATGCATCTGCTCTCTTTCGCTCATGTTCATCAACATCAGATTTGTTGGATGATCAAGTCTATATATAGCCAGAAAAAGATCTGTTGAAGGGCAGATCCATAATATCAGAGAGAGTACTGGCGACTTGAAATAATGTCGTTAAGCTGGGTTGAAAATCGTACACTGAAATTGTCCTTTGTACCACCAAATCAGGGTAGTGGAAAGGAACGTGCTTTATCTGTACTATGTTCTATTTTCCCACGCAAATGTTTCTTCTTCTTCTATTCATCAGAGGCTTCTGAGTTGATTTGATTGAATCATAATCAGAAGAATGAATCATTGGGTCTTTGGAGTCTTGAGTCTTCAGAGTCTTCAGAACTTGTTCAGCCGAACCTTGTCTTCAGAGTCTTCAACACTTCTAGTTCATAAACCTTGGTTATCAGAATACTTAAGTCTTCAGAGTCTTCAGAACCTCGTTCAGCAGAACCTTGTCTTCATAATCTTCAGCACTTAGTCTTCAGAACCTTTAATCTTTAGAATCCTTAAGTCTTCAGAATCTTCAGAACTTCGTTCAACAGAACCTTATCTTCAGAATCTTCAGCACTTAGTCTTCAGAAGTTAACAACCTCATAAGCTATGCAGGCTTCAGAAATAGAACATCAGAGCCACAATCCGAGATTAGATTCAAGAGACGTTACAACAGCAACATAGTGTCTTCTCAGAATCTTTCTGACGCACAGTAGATTAGAACCAATCTTGCTTCTTCACATAGAAGTGACCATAGAGAATATCAAAGTGATGTAGCACCTGGTCTTTATCAGAGTTAGAACCTATTTGTTTAAACCATCAGAATAACAAACGTTAGAGCACCGTAATTGTTCTCACACAAATACTTCATTGTTATCATCAAAACATAGAGACAAGATGCAGAACCAAATCTTGTTCTTACATATCTTAGATAAATATATTCTGATTATTTATGTAAAAGAACAAGAACCTACATAAATAAAACACACATCAAATAAACCATTGTTCTTTTAATACTTTTGTTATCATCAAAACTAAAAGAGAAAATATAAAGAATAAATCTTGTTCTAACATAGTGGAGGTGGGTTCGGGCGAAATCTATCCTTCCTTCTAAGTCTTTTACAGTTTGGAGGTTATTACTTTCTAAACTCTCTATGGATGACCAGCTGAAGCGTAGGAACTTCGCTTTCCCTTCTATTTGTAGCCTCTATTTTGTTGAAGAAGAAAATTTTAATCACCTATTTTTTTAGTGCTCGTATGCTTCACATCTTTGGAATTGGTTACTCAAAGCTTTAAAAATTAATATTCTGATCAAGAAATGGGATGATATTTGGATCATTTGCAACTGTAACTGGTTGGATCAATGTAAGTTAATTTTTAATATTATTGCTATCCATCTGTTGAATGTTGTTTGGTTGGCTTGAAACAGTGTCAAATTTAAAGACAAAAAAATCTCTACTTCTTCTTCTATTTCTACTATTATGTCGGTTTGTGGGTTAGCTAGAAATAATTACAAAACTCTTCTTTTATCAATATTCATTATTTTGAGTTGTTGAAGTATTTCAAAGTCACTATTCACCCTCTTTGCTCTCCCAAGATTTTGGAAGTTATTTGGAAGCCGCCTCAGTGGGATTAGATTAAATTCAATTGTGATATTGCTTCTTTAGGCAATCCGAATCCTTTTGCTTGTGGAGGCATTGCTAGAGACTATGATGGCAGGTTTTTTTTAGAGCTTTTGCTATTTTTTGGGGGTTTCTAATTCTCTCATTTCCGAACTCTTCTGTGCTATGTTAGCAATTAAGTTCGCTTATGAGAAGGGTTGACGGAAATTTTAGTTAGAATGGGATTTTGTGGTTGTGGTTCAAGCTTTCAATCCCCCTTTCAAAGTTCCTCGGCAAATCCGTACCAGATGGGTTAATTGTGTTAATATCACTGCAAATATGTCCTTTGTGGTTTCTCATATCTTCTGAGAAGGGAATAGTTGTGTAGACTCGCTTACTAACATAGGGCTTACGATTGCAAATTACACTAACTTCACTTTGATTCCCAATTTTTTGAGGGTTGATTTTGTAAATAATGTGTTTGATTTGTCATTCTTTAGATTTGTTTCTTCCTAAAAGGGTTTTGGTTTTGTCCCCGCTCTTTTCTTGTAATAGGTTTTTTTGCTATATAATCTTATTAAAAAAATAATTTTTATCATGATTATACTGAATTTTAATAGTATTGTATACCACTTAATTCTTTAGAAAACTGAAATAAATCAAAAAAACCTTAAATCCATTTTAAAAATTTCAATAAATTGTGAAATGAACTAATATAAAAAATAAAATAAAATAAGTGAAATAGACGGACGTGCACTAAAATGAAAAAATATCCCTTTCATGTTCTTCATAAACATACCAAATTTAAAGTAGAAATCCATTCGGTTTTTTTTTCAATTATAATTATTTTATTCTACTTAATATATTCAATACATTTTAAAATAATATATAAAAGTAAAATATAAACTATTTTACACTGCTATTCAATTAGAATTAGTTATTTGACACATATTTATGGAATTAAAAATAAATAAAAAATAAATTATAAATAAATCATTTTAATAACTACTTTTTCCATGTTTCTCTCTTCTTATGTGTCAAAATAACTAATCTATCATATAAGAAAAAAGGTGGTCTTTAAATCTCCTAATTACCCTTATTAGCAACTAATTGTGCCACTTGGCAACTTAAACTACCCAATAATGTGCCACTTGGCAACTTAAACAATTCTAATCCATTTAATAAATTAATAAATTATTTAATAATTACTAATCTATTTTTAATGGAACCAATTGAAGTGGTCCTCATTCTTCCTTATTTTTAGCATTTAACGTGGTTTTAGTTTCTTTTTCTTCACAAAACTGTTCTTCCCATCCTTTTTTATCACAATCACTCAAAAATAGTTCTTCCTTCACAAAATATTCAGAAACCATCCCTCTCACCACCACCCCATTACAAACCACGATCAATCTGTGTTCTTCCTTTCCTTTTGAAACTCAAAATGCTTAAACACTATAAATATACAACAGAAATCATTCATCTCTGTGTTCAAAAAAATTCCTTCATAACCACATCTAATTTTTACTCATGGCCAGACCGTTCGAGAGAATCGCCGACATCAACGACAGCAAGGAGCTATGGAAGGTGGATGTCAGGGTGCACCATAAATGGACGGTTGTTTCCAACAACAAGGAGCACTTCGAGATGATATTCATAGACAAGGAGGTAATCTTGGTAACTCAATTAGATGTTGTTTATTCAATTTACGAATTGCATAACCGATTTGGAATTCGATTTTTTTTAATCACAGGGGGATGATATACATGTTGTTGTGACAACAGTCCATATGGCTGCTTTCTATTAAAAATTAACATTGAACCATACCTACACTGTGTCGAACTTCAGAGTTCAGCCTAATGTGGGTACCTTCAAACCGTCGTCGCACAAGTTTATGGTGAAGTTTACCAGAGGTACATCCGTTGCTGATGATGATAAACACGAAATACCCGTCAAACCGCTAAAATTTACAAGTTTTTTCTGATATCATCACCGGCAAGTTCAACAAAGATGTCCTGATAGGTAACTGACTTTTGTTTGTATTTTGATAATGTTTTGCTTATGTGAGTTGTGGCTAATGTGTTGTTTTATTCTCAAATCCATTTTATTATTTACGCAGACATCATTGGAATGGTGGATACGATTGGATTTTCGCAGACACAGTCAGGGACAAAAGAATAGCAAGTTAATTTAGTGCTACGTGACCACAGGTATTTATATTTACTCCCGACACTCTGAGTTGATTTCATGTTTCGTAGCTCAATATGATGTACTCTTTTTTTAGCAACAACACTGTGAACTGCACTCTTTGGGAGTTGTATGCCGACCAATTCGTCAAGTTCAGCCAGGATCGGGTCAATGCTTCTGCTCCAACTGGGGTTATGCTTCAATATGCAAAAGTCAAGGAAGAGGGTTAGTTGGTTTATCTGTTGCAATAAATAGTGCGATAGTTTTAAATACTCACACTTATATGTTATTTGGTTGATTTAGGAAAGTTTCTGCTGTTGTTGAAGCGGTAATACAGCAGCAAGCAAAAACTATTTTAAGTAACCCAGTTTTGTCGTATCCACAGGGATCAGTGCCAGGGAAAGAATGTCGTTCGACGGTATCTACATTTCTAAACTTATGGTTCAAAAGTTCTGGTTTAAAAGGGAACCAAAAGCAAAGACGGAAAATGTAAAGACTGAAAATATAAAGTAAAAACTGAATTATAAATGGAGCCTTGTTGGAATTGGATCTCATCAATTGATAACACATGCATTCTTCTGACCAATTTATACATAAATCAAACATTTTCCTAATATCATCATGTATCACTCACGACATACATATCCTCTCGGTCCCCGCATATTATGAGTGATTTTATACCGATCAATAATTGCTCTGGCACATCACCAATCAATACAAAGCATTTAAAGCCTACATGAATGTTAAGCCTACATTCATTTTTGACATCAAGACTCAATAAATATTACTATAACATCAATATCAAACCAATGAGTAATTCATATACAAAGCCAGTGATCAAAATACGTACACACGTTTAACCTTTTTTACATGCATTCAACTAATTTGCCAAATGAATGTGAATATCGTTCTTCATCACTATTCTCACGCACCCTCACGATATCACTCGTCAAGCAATATCGCGGTCTCTTATTGCATTAATTACTAGAATTTATTAAAACTAACAATCAACACAATGCTAAAACGCTGAGAAGCAAATGAATATCAAATCACCAACCCATGTTAAAAGCTTGCTCAATGATAGATGAAAATCTAAGATCACAGATTTGAAATAGGTTTTGTCAAGACCAACAAATAAGCAATCAAAGACAACAAACAATAGAGAATAAAAACTAATTCACAAACATACATTAGATGAAATACATAAGGTATCAAAAGATTACATCCTTTCCCAATAAGAGATTGAAGATCCTACTTTTTCTCCCTTGAAATGAAGAGATATCAAGTTCTGATCTTTAATTTACAAGTTTCTATTATTTCTCTTAAGTCTCTCTCTTGATTATATCTAAAAAGTGTGAAAAATCTATTCATAACACATTCGGGAATTTCACAGTTCGCAAAGCGAACCTTTTATTTACACAGCGAATGGTAAAACTGGCACCTGAGGTGCCTCTGAATAGTTAAACCGCCACAAAATTTCTTCATGATTTCACAATGCGAAGGAGAGTTCACAAAGAGAACGCTCGCCTTCAAGTTCGCAAAGCGAACTTTAGTGCCTTTTTCCTCTGCCATAATTCTAGGACCATTCGCTGGGACCTCGCCAGAGTTTACAAAGCGAACCTTCGCTAGCAATTCGCAAAGCGAGCGTACTAATGTATTCCTCTATTCTTTGGCAGCTTGGATCCAATCTTGTGTCTTACAACTTTGATCAATTTATACCTTTTCCTGCACAATAACACACATATTACAAGCACCAAAGATATATTCTCAAGGTTAGAAGAACAACAACAATCATGAGTAAAATCTATGAAAACATGAGAATTGAGTAGAAAAAGTGCCAAGAAAAATAGTTCATTTTAAGGTAAAATCTGCACCTAGCATCTGTCCGTCACAAACACTTACAGTGTTACCATGCTCTCCCTCGATACTGATTTTCTTGCAATCAAAGAGTTTATAGACAGGTATATTTAGTTATTTTATATGTATTTTTACTGTTCTCATGCATTTGTGATAATTGAATCAAAATTGTGCAGCATCCCTAAAGATTTGGTGGTTAGTGTGTCGGGACAAGTAAGCTGTAATTCTCAGCTTTCCTCACAAGGCTCTGAAAATGCTCAACAGACTCCTGTTCAGAAGTTACTCTCTAAGGCTGTTGTTATGCCGCTCAATGAGATTACCAAGCTTACTGACGTAAGGACTACTTCTTCTTCATGACTTTTACTTTAATTATTTGTTAATGACAAATGGACTACTTCTTCTTCATGACTTTTACTTTAATTATTTGTTAATTGTGTTGCCCATGCCTTTTGCGTCATTTACGTTTTATGTTATGTACCGTTATTACATATCACGTTTTGTGCTACTATTGTCGAAACCAAAATTTTAGTAGCATCTCCATTTGGGTGATATTATCGAGCGTGCCATCTATGCCCCAGGGTTGCACGCGGTAACAAACCTCCATATAATTGTGAAGCTGGTTATTCCACTGAAGCTGAGATATTTCGGTATGGTTGCTTATGATCTGTTGTATGACTTGTCTCTTCAAGTTATAATCTTATGTATATGATGGATAACGGATACTAATTCTTATAGCCTTAAATTACACATATCCCAGTATAAGATAGAAATTGAAGTTTGCCACGCAGGAAAAACTTGCAACTTTGTTTTCTGGGACAGAGAATGTTCACAAATTTTGGATTTATCTGCTGCTCAAATGCGTGACTCCATGATTTAGGTTTATTATTTATTTGAACATCAGCATAATAACACCGTCGAATAGTACCGTCATAGTAATTGTGTTGTTTCCTTCTATAGGATGGAATTCATGATCCCTTAGAATTTCCACTGGCACTTGATGCGATGTTGAAATTGGAGATGGTTTTTAAAGTTAAGTGGCATCCGCGTTGGAAAAATTGCTCGGTTGTTATGATACTGAGAGATGATGGGTTCATCAAACAACTTAAGGCTCCTTGGGAGAATATGCTGCAGGTAAAATTCATTATTACTCCTTTAGTATTTTTATGATTTCATGTTTTTCTAACATGTTACACGGTACTGATCCTACTATGATCACAACAAAAAGGAAACAGAAAAGGTCGCGGCTGTAACACTGGAGCTGCTCCAGGTTTTTTCCTCGGTCCACTGTTTAATTTTTCTTTTAATTTTCTTTGGTTGTTTTGTGTTGATATATATTGGACATTGCAAATTCTCTATATTATCTTTAGATTAAAGAGAGTGTCAATGAGGCGAAGGCTGAAGCACCCGAGGAGTGTGATTTGGTTACGGTAACCATCGATGGTCTCGCACTGTGTGAATTTAATTAGCAACCTAAATAACATATATTGCTGCATGTATTGCGTTACTTGACTATATTCGTTTGTGCAACATGATCTTGAGAATACGTCCAAGCATAACCCTGATCCAAAAACTCCGACTGCTAAAAGACAGGTTCCAGATGGATCAAGTGAATCAAAAACCGTTGAAGGCTTGTCTGAAGGAGAACTCTCATCAACCAAGCTTCACAAGATCATCAAAATGGAGAAGAAGGATTAGTTGTAGCTATAGTTTGTTTATTTGCTTGAGTTGTAATATGTTTGTTTCGTCGTTGTATTTTCCTTTTATCCAATTATATCCACTTTATCATTTGCGGTTCGTGTGTATCAATATCAACTCTTTATTCATAATGGAGTATATTTTTTAAATGTTAACTTATGTTACTTTACCATTTTCGTATTTTTGTATTCCTACATTACTATTATCAAATTTTTGTGTATCGTAGTTGTCGGGTTTCACACTGTTACTCGACTGATTTCCACAATGGTCACACTGATATGGAAGTGATAAGTCAGTAAATTATGCATCAGGTTGTACAATGTTCATATTATTTGTTACGATCATTATTAGCAATGTCGTTCACTGCCGAACTCTGCTTTACAAGTACATTCTGTCTGAGGCACGTCATAATTCATCCCATTTCTTAATATCATAATTGGATTGTTAGTATTTGTGTATTACAATTTTTTAATTATATTGATTTTGAAATCAAATACCAAACCTTCACTTTAGTGGCAGAACCAGTTGAACTCCTTAGTTGTTTTATACTTCAATCTATTCATGATGACATGTTGTCACTTGGTATGATTTTGTTACTTCCAATTTGTCACAAATTCACACTTTTGGTGTCCTGGTGTTACTTATGGACCAGCCACTGCTACTCTTAGCACCAATAAGTGAGCTTCATAAATTTTGTGAGAATCAATTAAATTTCTAGCTTTCAATTGTTCTTAAACATGCAATGGAGGAAATCCATTTCCCAATAAATTTTCAGCATATGGTTTTCCAGTTTACTTTCTTTTGTAACTATAGGTTTTTGTTAAGAGAATCAGATGTGTTGTGCTATCTACAATGAGGATGGATAGAAGTCCCTCACCTGTAAGGCTGTAAGTTACAACTAGATGTGTGATGTTATCTACAATGAGGATAGATAGAAGTCCCTCACCTGTGAGGCACTTGAAGTTGCCCGTATTGCTTGCAATAGGTACATATAGCAGGTTTGCTGAAAAGGATACATTCCACTTGAGAGTCAGGGTTCATCCAATCCATTTTCTTAGGATTGAAAAGATGCTTTCCTGTGATGGAGTTGATAGGCTTCAGACTAGTATGCGAGGTGCTTTTGGAGATCCACAAGTTGTTTCTGCTAGAGTGGCTATTGGATAGGTACTTCTCTCGGTCCGGTGCAAGGACAACAGCGACCAAAATAGTCACAGTAGGCTCTTCGCCGTGCTAAGTTTAAGTTCTCTGGCAGTCAAAAGATCATTGTCATTCGAAAGTGCTGAAATGTAATATCCGCAATTTTGTTGTTCTTTGTAGATTTTTGAGAAATATGTTAAGAATTGGATTGCAATTGTTGTGCCGTTACAGTGTGAGTAATATTCTTTTATGCATATACTCAGAATATTTCTGCGTTGTATAGCTGATCTATGTAATGTGATCTAATTGCAATGCTATTTTTTGAACTAAGAATTTTATCATAACTCTGTACTCATTAAATTTTTTAGTTCTGTCACCACCACTCAAGGAAAGGAAGGTGATTGTCACCACCATTCATACAATCGGTTTGTGAAAATATCAATGATTGTATGTGATCAATGATCATTACTGTCATTGTCATTGTTATCATGAATTATCAATGGTGACACTAATATTGGTTTTGTTATTTTTATAATACACATTGCAACTGTCGGTCCGCATGTTTGATATGCAACGAATAATAGGTGAGAGTTTGAAAATGAAATACCACAAAGTTACTGATCTATTTATGATTTAATAATGATATTAATAACAACAAAAATGGACTAATTTAAAATTTAGGAAGTCATACTGGTAGTTACCTATTTTATAGTGGTTAGTTACTTTTATATGGCCCACTTCACCAATCATGATGCTTCTATAATGGTGTAAAAAACAGTTAGCAATTTTTTCATTAACAAATTCAAATTTGGTACAACACTGTTAACAGTTTGTTTCCTAATACATTACTCCTCTCACATGCCTCAATTCCTAGCCAAGAAAACACGTTTTTGTCGTACAACTTTCCTGCTCACACATTTCATGAAGAGGTCAAGGTAATATTTTTTTATTAGTTGAACAAGAAGATCAAAATCCACCATCAGTCTAAGGGAGGTTTCACCTTTAAATCAATTGAGATTTGATTGGGCGCCCTTTCAATATACGAAATATAATTTTCAATTATCGAGTTCGTCTTCCGACGATGGAGTCAAACTTTATTCAAAACAACAAAACTCAATATGCAATTGCTAGATGTAGGAGGAGGCTTATTTTGACAGCGGAGAAAAACGCCCGTTATTTTGTACATACCCGGCAATCTACTGATGTACAAACCCGTAGTTATGTATCCACTTTATCGCCTTCTCTTTCAAGTCCTTCATCTAATACACCAATTGGTACCGTTTATTCTACTAACTATGAAAACTTGGAAAATTCTTCCGATCCTACTATTTTTAGATGGAGAAGGAATCTAATTTTAAGTAACAAAAAATAGTCCCGTAATATTTCAAACAAGGAAAATCGCACCGGGGGCCATCAACATGTTGCTACCCCTAATCAGGCCCCATTCACTGGTCCGTGTACACCTCTTTCACCTAGCAATTATAATTTGATAAACACTGGACCATTATAGAGACATCTCCAACAACAACCCATGGCTAAAAAAATTAGATTGCTTGGAAGTTCACAACAACCCGTGACTGATACGGTTCAACCGAGTTGTATCACGAGTCACGCATCTACGTCTAATGCTCGAACCTACAGTGAAGATGCAACTCTTGATATTACAGCAAAACGACATCATTCGGACGATGCGGTGTCTAATTCTGATGACAAATTCGATTTGAGTGGTACTTCTGACTCTGATGCCAGCATGGATGCTAAACCGTTAACAGATTCTCATCTGTAGGGTACGTTTGATATCGCAAACCTTCATAACTATTCATTGACTATTTCATCTGATTATCATGTTTTCCACTCTGCAGAGTATTCTGATATAGGAGACCGAGTATGGGAATGTCCATGTTGTCAATCCTGTATGTGGTATCAAGAACGCATAAAAAAATCGCGCCATACAACTGTTCCTAAGTTCCATCGTTGCTGCGGCGGTGGAAAATTGTACTCCCCTTCCTACAAGACCCACCACAAGTTTTGCAACATCTTCTGTATAATGGCACATGTCCACAGAGTAAAAACTATCAGAACAACATTCATACTTACAACGCCATGTTTTCTTTCACTTCTCCTGGAATGAAATTCGACACAACCTACTCGAAGATCGGAGGCCCACCAACCTTAAGGCTGCACGGTCAAACTTGTCATCGCATAGGTACTCTACTACCGGAAATTGGACATCCTCCGCAATATGCTCAGCTATATATTTATGACACCGACAACGAAGTTGATAACATAATGAACTATTTCAGGTATCTATAATTAGTTAGCTATACATACTTCATGCGTCAGCATATTTTATGTTTCAATTTTTCACATCTTACCTAATATACAGGGACAATAAAGTTATCCAAAGGGACATTGTCACTAAGCTGAAGCGTATGTTAGACGAGTTCAATGTTCATGCCAAGGCTTTTAGAATGGAAAGGGATCTTTTGAAGGCTAATACTTTCTTAGACTTGAAGCTGAGGCTTATTAGTGATAGACCCGAAGATGGTCGAGTCTACAACACACCGACGATGTCAGAAGTTGTTGTTCTGATTGTTGGAGATATTGACTCTGCTTCTAAAAGAGACATCATCATTCAACCCTGCAATGGCCATTTGCAACACATTGATGAGTTTCATGCTGCATACTTAGCATATTAATACCCTCTCATATCTGTGTATGGTGAAGATGGATAGAGGAAAAATATATTGAAGAAATATGAGCATGAAACTGTAGTTAACAGGAGAAACCGTCAGTCCATCAAAGATTGGCTATCATTCTGATTGCAGGAACCCCACAACGAGGCAAAAACCTTACTTCACTCGAGACGGCTACTTCAACAGTTCTTAGTCAACGGTTATGCAATGATGGAGTCTGAACGACTTAATTGGTTACGGGACAATCAATCAAAGTTAAGAGTCGGTAAGTATAACAAACTGAATGATCAATGCGGTGGTGGTCAACCAAATCAACCACCAAAGCGAGGCAAACATGTAGTTTTACCATCTACTTTTGTTGGTAGTAAGCGATACATGCATCAGCTATATTTTGATGGAATGGCCATTTTAAGTGGGTTGGGTTTCCCTGATTTATTTGTTACCTTTACTTGCAACCCCACTTGGCCAGAAATCACCCGTGCATTGTCTGAAACTGGGTTAAAGTCGCACGATCGACCAGATATTATTACCAAAGTTTTCAAAATCAAGTTTGACGAACTCATGAATGATATTACAAAACACCATGTTCTCGGCAAAGTCTTGGCATGTAAGTGGTGTTCTTCATTTAATAATGCAATTTTTCAATCATTTTTCTTCCAATGACAGCAAGCGTTAACTAACTATTATGTTTGCAGTTATGTACACCATTGAATTTCAAAAGCGGGGATTATCGCATGCACACATTTTGATCTTCTTGCATCCTCAGAGCAAATATCTAACACCTTCGGACATAGACAACATCATTTGTGCAGAAATTCCAGACCCTACTCTTCATCCAACTTTATACGATTTAGTTAAGGCACACATGATGCATGGACCCTGTGGTCTATCGCGGATGAACTCACCGTGTATGAAAAATAGGAAGTGCTCGAAATACTTCCCGAAGAAGTTCATTGAAGACACGATTGTTGATGCTGAAGGTTATCCCCTTTACAGAAGAAGATCAAACTCCTATGTTATTCAAAAGAAGGGAATCTCGCTGGACAATCGACATGTTGTACCTTACAATACAAGACTGTTGTTGAAATACCAAGCACATATAAACATGGAATGGTGTAACCAAAGTACATCCATCAAATATCTTTTCAAATATATACACAAAGGTTTTGATAGAATCATGACAACGATTTCAAGGAACGACAAAGAACCAATTGATGAAGTCAAACAATATCTAGACTGCAGGTATGTCTCCCCGAGTGAGGCGTCTTGGCGAATTTACTCTTACAATATTCATGGCCGAGAACCTGCGGTCGAACGTATGTTCTATCATTTGGTAGGTGAGAAAGCAATTTACTACACCGATCACGATCGAATAGAAAATATATTAGAAAGTGCAAGTGCACCGAATCCATGTTTACTGCTTGGCTGGTTGCAAATGGGAAATACGAAGAAGCCCAGTCACTGACGTACGACCAATTTGTACCAAGTTTGTTTATGATAAGAGGAAAAGGATATGGAGGCCTCGCAAAAAGGGGTTCACCATCGGTCGTTTGATATGGGTTCCACCAACCACTGGAGAATTCTTTTACCTGCGGATGATGTTGACGGTAGTCAAGGGACCGACGACTTATGAGGAAATTCGCAAAGTTGGTGACAACCAATTTGATACATTTAGGGATGCATGTTTTGCAATGGGCTTTCTTGAAGATGATAAAGAATACATTGTAGCTATCAAACAGGCGAGTGAATGGGGTTCGGGTCATTTTCTTCGCAAACTTTTCGTCGTTATGCTTTTTTCAGGTGCCGTTAATCGCCCAGCCCATGTTTGGATAGAATCATGGGTGATATTTGCGGATGATGTGTTGCATGGCCAAAGACAGTTGGCTCAAAATCCAGGTTTAACATATCTCAGTATTATGTACTATGTTTCACAATATTTGTTTACGTGAGACCCTATATATTTCTAACAGGTTTGTCAATTATGTTGCTATGAATTACCTCCAGTATTGCACGTGAATTAACTATATGCCTTTTATATATTAGCTTCCAATATGAATTGTATTACCATATAATCTTCACAACATCAACATAAAGATTAGTCCACACTTTAGACTTATTAACCTCAGTATTGTAAGAACCTTCTAACTTTGTTTTCCCATACCAATGCTTCCAGAGTTGCTATTGACGGAAGCTGAATTACAGAATTTGACGTTAGTCAAAATTGAAAAACTCCTTCAGGAAAATCGAAGGAGTCTCACAAATTTTGAGCCGATTCCATATCTGGATGGGTATGTTCTATAACAGTTAGGAAATAGACTCATATATGACGAACGTAATTACGATGCGTCGGCAATGAGAGTAGAATTCACAAATCTCTTCAATGCTCTTACAGGTTTGCATTCATAATTATTACCCCCATTTTCTACATTTTCATTGTTACTGTTACTTCTTATTTCATGGTCACCTTATCATCAATAATCCTAGATGTTTTATGTTATAAACTCTTTATTAGATGAACAGAGAGGTATATACGAAAGAATTATGAAGTCTGTCCAGGCGCAAAAGGGTGGTGTGTTCTTCCTACATGGTTACGGTGTACCGGTAAAACATACATGTGGAGGACGCTTGCAAGCCAATTAAGGTCCAAACATGATATTTGTTTAACTGTTGCAACCAGTGGAATAGCTTCTCTTTTATTGCCTGGAGGTAGAACCGCACATTCTAAGTTCAAGATACCTGTACCAACCTTGGATAATTCTACTTGCAAAGTAGAATATGATGATGATGTTGGTGAGCTTCTTAGGCAAACAAAACTTATTATATAGGATGAAGCACCCATGTAACGAGTACCTACAGTAACTCCGACGATGTGTTTGGTGGCAAGGTTGTTGTAATTGGTGGTGATTTTAGACAGATTTTGCCTGTCGTTCCAAGAGGGAGTCGTTCTGATATCGTACGCTCTATGATAAATGCTTCTTATATATAGCATTCGGTTCAGGTCTTGACTTTAACACAGAACATGTGGTTGTATTGTGGTCCAACTGAACAAGATAAAAGAGAGATTGCAGACTTTTCTAATTGGCTTTTGAGAGTTGGTGAAGGCAAAGTTTCAGAACCAAACGATGGTGTTGCTGAAATTGAGATACCCCCTGAACTTTTAATAACGGACTTCGACGATCCTATTGTTGGCATTATCAATAGTACATACCCTGATTTCATTCATAATTACAAATCTAACGATTATCTCAAAAGTCGAGCAATACTCGCTTCTACCTTAGAAGTTGTTGATGAGATAAATGACCACCTTCTGACCTTGATGCCAGGTTGTTTGCCTAATCCCCTTCCAAGTCCATATTTTATATGTTTAAGTCCAGGACACTAATATATTTATGTTTGATATGTAGGAGAGATACGTGATTACTACAGTTGTAATTCAGTTGATAACTCTGAAATTGATGACCTCGCCGTAGTTGACATCCTCACGCCGGAGTTTCTTAGTTCCCTACGAATGTCTGGTTTTCCTAACCATCACATAAAGTTAAAAGTTGGAATACCTGTTATGCTATTGCGAAACATTGATCAGTCAGAAGGTTTCTGTAACGGAACAAGGCTAATTATAACAAAGATGGCAACCCATGTTGTTAAAGCTAAAATAATGGCTGGAAAGGGTTTTGGAAACTTAGTTAACATACCTCAGATGGATATGTCACCCTCACAATCCCCTTGGCCATTCCAACTAAATAGACGACAAGTCCCATTAATAGTCTCATATGCAATGACTGTTAACAAATCTCAGGGCCAATCTTTGGATACGGTAGGACTTTACTTGCCAAGAGATGTATTCACCCATGGTCAAATATATGTCGTACTATTAAGGGTCACAACCAAACAAGGAATCAAAATATTGGTGCATGATGATAAGGGCAAGTTCAAAGGAACCACTACAAACATCGTTTACAAAGAGGTTTTCAACAATATATGAGATAAACTTAATTTCCGGTAACCATTATATATTTTTTCTATTGTAAATTTTCTACTGCATATTATTGGTTGCTACTTCATATTATTACAATGCAGCCTTTTGTGTGATTTCAGGTTAATGATTTTTTATTAGTTATGCACAGATGCGCTTGGTTTTCATCAGCGTGAAGCACTTGACCACAAGGAAAAGCGTGCACCTTCTGCTTTTGAGTTATTTGAAAAGGATGGAAGTTTTTGATTGTATTGGTGGCGGATTTCTCTAACTTAAATAGTAATGTTCTATGTTCATCTTTGTATTGTGTTTTATATTTATTGTCTGTACTCCGTTTATTGGTTATTGTAATTTGTTTGTTGGTTATTGTAATTTGTTATTGTAATTTATTGTAATTTTTTTATGCATAGGGTATTTTGATGTTTAGGGTTCAGGTTTTGGATTAAGTTTTTGGTTGCACTCATCGGAATACCGTGGCATAAAGCCATCAGTTACTTGGTTTACCTCGACAATATTACCATTGTATCAAATCCTGCAATGTAATTTTCAATATATTAATTTCTGAAATTTTTTTATCAGCAACTCATTAAAAATTCAGTTCACACACTGAAGATTATTTTACCTTCAATTGTAGCTATTAGATGAAGTAATTCTATTAGACTTACTACTAGAGTAAAGATGATACATCTTCTCTTGATATGCATGTGTGTGTTTCTCTTTGCATTGAATTCATCTTTTACATTTTGTTTATGTAATTGTTAAATGTATTTTGTTTGCTTTATACTGACCTCTGTGTTTTGTTTGCTTTATACTGACCCCTTCTTTATACACTCTCACATGGTTGTATGATCAATTTCAATTTCCCTTCCAACTCATTATGCTGGAGTTGTTTTTATAAACAATCTGTTATGATATAACATAACATTTGCTGTCGTGCTTAGCTATGCATATTGTGTGCATTATTTTTCTTTAGTGTTCAAATAAATGCGAGAAAATTGGATCGCATCTCTATATTACAGTTTTGAAAAGAGCTATTCTACCAGCAGTTAGTATTGATAAAGGTCTGGATCTGTTGACTAAGAGGCAGAGGCAAACAACTTTTATTTCAATTTATATGCCAAACAATGCCACTGATACATTATTCAAGTGTTAACATTGCCACTGATACATTATTCAAGTGTTAACATGGCGTTGTAGCAAGCTTTCTCAATAAGCATTTTGTTCCAACAACATATGCGAAAAAAACACACGATATAAACGGAATTCATATTAAACATAACACTGTTTTATAGTGGTAACTTCAACACAAACAATTCAAGTTATTTCAACATCATAAACAAATCTATTACAAATACTTCCAGTAAATATTCCAAAACATTTTTTCCAACACCTACAAACTACCAAATCTGCACCCAAAACACCGACATCAACACACAGATACGCCTTCCACTTTCAAACAGCATCCCTACAAGGGCCAATGTTTCTGCATGGACACTGACAAATGCTCCACGGGAGGATACTGAATTGAGAGGGACAACACATCACCTTCACTCAACGCCTAAGCTTCTGCGAACTCATACCATTCGTGGCAGATGTACATCTCAGCCTTATCCTTGCGTTTCTTCAACATGCAATGGTATGTAGCATCAAAATCAACATCATAGAGTTCTATCGAACTCTGGGGCTCAGGGAAACATTTCCTTATTACGCCCATAGGAAATTGCTACAGAGAAACACAAAAACACTTGGATTAGCATTCTTTTCAAATACAATTTTATATCACTTCAGTTTGTTATAAATCTAACTTAGAAAGACATTTTTTCGGATAACCTTGCATCATTAACCAGTCGTGTCTATTTACATTCTTGGCGGACAACAGGATCATCAACGGGCAGCTCAGCCGCTTTAACCATCTCTTCAGATCGGGATCTTGCCCTTTCATAGTTATCTCTCCATTCCCTAATGATACGAAGCATTTGAAACGCCCGATACATGATTCTCTTTCTGCCGAGCCGTCTCCATACCATTGGGTTCACCATTGTTTTGACAGGTCTGCAAATAAAACACCAAATGGTTATTAATACTATGGATACGCAATGGCATGCCCAAATTAAATAACCAATTGTCGTGCATACAAGAAAATTCCTTTACCTCTCAGTACGTTGATCACCGACTTCCCCAGTGCACACACTTCTGCCTACCATCTTTCGTGTTTCTGACATTCCTTTTAGTTGTCCAACAGCCTCCTTCCTGCATTATGTAGCACCCCAAAATTTATCCTACCCTTTTTCTGGCTTATGTTTCGTTTTCATTCTGCATTTTTTAGGTCATAGTTCATAATTAATCATTCACATTGGTTCTTGAGACACGGGATCAAAAGTTTTTCTTATTGGCCGTATTCAGAGGATTCATCAAAGGCTTTGGGTCAGAGGTTCATTGGTGTGAATCAGGTTTTAATTTCTTCTCAGTTCAAATCATCTTCTTCGAGATTTATCAACATACCAGGGAGAATTGGAGTTCTTGTTTACAGTTGAGCTGGTGGATAGTTATCGGTTGAGATTCTTCAGTGGATCATGTGAGTGGCCAGATTGTTCAGTGGTAGCTGTGACTATTTTGTCAGAGGCTTGTGGAAAGTTGGTGATTGGTTTTGAATTCAGTTGGTTATCCATTTTCTATCTATAATCCATATCCAAACTCATTGTTTTTAATCCATCAACCATTTTCATTTTTTATCCACTTACCTTTTCTTTTATTCATAAACCATTTCTAATTTCTAAATCCATTTTATCATATCCATTTTCCTAAACCATTCTTCATCCATATCCATTTTTATCTTTTCCATTATCCAATTTTATCATAAATGCCCATATTTAAAATCCAAATAGGTCCATTTTTAATCCATTTCTATCCTTTATCCACATATCCATTTACCAATTAATATCCAATTATCCTCATTGAACCATTTTTTTTCAAATCTACATTACAAAATTCCATTCATTATCCATTCTTTCTAACCCATAACCATTTTAATCCATATTAAATCACTTTTTACACATATTCATCTAAATAACCATTAACTCTTTTAAACCACTTTCTAAACCTTTTTGTTATCTTATCCACATTTTTTATCCAATATCCATATTTTTCAAATTCCAAATCCAAATCCTATGTCCATGCCCATTTGTAAAAAACAATTATCCAATTTGAAATGACCACTTTCATATCCCATGTTAATACTCAAATTCAACCCCAAAACCATTGTTCAAGTTCACTTTTTATGCCCATGAATTCCATTTAAATCACCTCAAGAACCACATCCAACCATAAGAGTCCATAATACAAGGCGGGGAAAGCATGTCCCGCAAAATGTGCAGTTCCAATACATGAGCCACATACAGATTGTACAAAAGAGAAAATACACACAAGCGTAAAGCACGTGACCAAAGCAGCAGAATTACATGACAGAAAATTAAAAGAAAAAAGGATTAATTCATAACAGAAATACGAGGCTTCACTGTGCAATACGCGTGCAAAAATTCACAAATCCTTCAAGCCATCAAACTCGTGACGATTCCTACACGATTTTTCTCTAACAGAATTTCACCCAGAATACCTATTCTACCCTCTCAAATCACTCCATATAAAAGAAGCTGCTTCAATTTCAATCGGGATCCGGTTCTCTCTCGCTGAATTCTGCATCTGGATCTCTGAATTCTGCATCTGAAAAAGCACCCGAGTTCCATCATCCTTACATCTATTCTTTCGCTTCCTTCTACGCTCTTTAAATTATTTCTCTGCAACAACCGAAACTTCATCAATGGTGTCAATGATTCAAGCAGTAACATCAGCATTCAACAATTACACGAGCAGCAAGAGGCGAATCAAGTAGAAGGAGAAGTTAAGAATCAGAAGTGGAAAGAAGAAGAAAGTAGAACGCAAATTGGAAGAGCAAACTCATACCTAAACCATCGTCAACGTCATTACGGTAATCTCGTTCCCAGACTTCATTTGATTTCGCCCTGTATGTGCAGTGATTGATTTGCTTTCGTACTAGCAATGTTTAGTTCATGTGTTTACTGTTTCCAATTCGCGATTCGTGCTTGTGTTTGTTGCTCTGAACTCGTGTTTGTCGGTTTGCATATGACTGGTTTTTGAATTGTCGCCGTGTCATTGTGTGCACGAGGTTAGCTCCGATTTCGGTAGCTGCAGCGAAGTCGTGGCTGTGTTATCTCATGCGATTCATTGAGGTGAGATTATGGTGAGGACGAATCTGAGACGAGTGTGGTTCCGACAGAGTTTTGTTCGTTTCCGGCGAGGGTGAAGAAAGTGAGAGCGTAGATACTGAGAGGGTGAGGAAATGGCAAGGATGAGAAAGGATGGGGAGGAGTAAACCCAGTTTTCGGCGCAGTTTTTTTTCTTTACTTTCCGGTGGCTTTGTAGGTGGCGGCGTGTCTAGAAGAAGAAGGAGACCATAGGAGCTTTGATGGAGGAGAGGTGACGGAGAGGGTCACGGCGCGACGGAAGTGTCAATTTCGGTGAAGAAGTGTTGAGTTGGAGAAGTGGTCACGGAGAATGGAAGGAGGATGATAGAGCGAACGAAGAGGATCGACGGCGTTTCGCCGGATATGGAGGAAAGGAGAACGTCGGCGAGGAAAAGGTTGAAAAGAAAAGATGATGTCACAGCGTTTTGGTGAATGAAGAAGAGGACTGAAGCAGGGTGTTGTTGAAGACCTCTAGGTTTTTGGGTTTTGAATTGTAAGGTGGATTGTGCTTAAGCCCGTTTGGTTTTCCCTTTCCAGACTCATAAGCCTGTTGGCAACTTCTGTGCACACCCCTGAAACACAAGCGCACCCCCTCTGGACTGAAGAAAAGATTCTTGGGCCTTAGTGCCACAAAGCCCAAACGCCCGATTTTCTATTTGCACCGCCAAGACCCTGTTGCACCCTTTGTTTATTCTTCTTTTTAGTTTTTTATCAATTGTTTATTTAATTAGTTTATTGTTTGAATTAATTTAGGATAGTTTTTAATTAGGAATTAATTTTTGGTTTAGATTTTAGAATTAGCTTTTAATTTTAGAATTAACTTTTGATGTGGTTTTGATTAATTCCTTTTAATTGAATTTTATTTTTGATTGGTTAGATATTAGATTTTAGAAATTGATTTGAATTAGTCTTAGGTTTAGATTGGTGACTAACTTTTAATCTTGATTATTAATTGTAGTTTAATTTGCACATTATCTTGGATATTTTGATTAATTGTTTTGACAATGATTTTGATGCTTAATTTCCGATTAATTCATGAGTACTCTCTTTCACTCTTTCTCATCCCATGAATCTCAAGACTTGTTCAAGTCTTGGATTCTTTTCCCCTTAGAGCTACCTAGTCCAACTTAATTTTTGATTAAGCTTGGAGTAGGATTAGCATTAGGTTAGGCGTCCCTCCTAAACCTCACTAACCATAGGACATCCATGCATGATAACATTAGGACTCTTAGTTTCCCTTTAGAGTTTCCCTTACGTCGTCTCTCTTCTCATCTCAAAACTTCTTCAAAACACGTAATAAAGGTTAACGTGTATTGCGCTTGAGCCTTCTATGTGGGAAGTGGGGAACGAGGGGCTTCATCTCATTCTTCTAGGATACCTAGTGTACGTCCTGTTGGGGACGATGCGCGAAGTATTCGTTCCTGTGTTTAAGACTTTGGTTCAATGCAAGTTACAAATAACTGTAAAAAACACTTCTGTTTAAAAAAACTTCAAACAAACAATAACGTCTTTCCTTCGGGAATTCTTTTCTCATCTCACTCATTCTCAACGTTCGAACGTGCTCCTACTCGTTCTCTTGCAAGACAGTAACGCCTAAGTCTCCAAACAGCGAGCTGCAACACCTGAGCTAGAACGTAAGTCGTTCCCTTTAAAAACATAATCCACCCTTAGTGAGGGGAACTACGTCGCTCTGATTCTCATGCTCCCGATGAGATACGTAGGCAGTGGGGTAGGGCCCATGCGAGCATTTCTTTTATTTTCCCTACATTTGTTTCTTGCTCTCTCTCTCATTTCTTTTTCCTTTTTCCTGTTCCTTTCCCTTTCCAGTAGCAGCGGAGCTCCAGTTGACGACACCCTTTGATCGAGACAAGCAAGCGTGGATCCCATCGGGTACGATGGACGTGAGGGGGTGCTAATACCTTCCTCTCGCGTAACCGACTCCCGAACCCAGTTCTCTTGGTCGCAAGACCATGCTCTTTCCTTTCCCCTCAGGTTTATGAAGTGTTTCCTTTCCCTCTCTTGGGATAAATACACATTGCTGGCGACTTTGTTTTTCCGCGCCACTCTCGCGTTTGTACCGTTGGATGCGAATCTTTCAGGAGCGACAGCTGGCGACTCTGCTGGGGATAGGTTGACCTCTTGCTAGTCCATCCCCTTAGCGAGTCAATCCTAGCACTTGTCTGTTTCTTTTCATTGGGTGTTTGTGGTACTTTGCTTTGTTGTATATTACTGTATTTCTGTTTAATGTATTTTTGCTTTACTGCTTTACTATTTTTACAGCTTTTATTGCATTGCATTTTATTACTGTCATACTGGATATTACTGTGCTGTGCTGGCTGGTTTTCTTTTTGGCGGGTTGGGATGTTCTGAGAGATGAGCCTACTACCCAGGCTCGTGCATACACCTAGGTTTTAGCGTGGGCAGGCATGACGCTCCCGTGGTGGTGGCCACGTGTGGGTGTTCACGATCCTCACAATCAGACGAGGTTCTATCCGGAGCTATCTGCTACTGTATGTTGATACAGGCCAGTAGTTATTCTCTAGAGGAATTGTCGACTCTGATGACCATTCCCAAGGACTCAGTTGCGGCACTCCTCCTGGGATGTGACAGTGGCAGACCACGTTTAGTGGCAAACCCATTGCACATTCTCGATCCGAGGACCCAATGATGAGAACTTGCTATAGGTTTTCCTTTTGAGGTGAATCAGCGGACGACCTCTTTGATTGGTGGTAGCATTGTATCCTTCGGGCTGAATGTGCTATTGCTTCTCAAACCTCTGAAGCTGAGGATCTTTCGTTTTGGAGAAATAGTTTAGGCCTCCTCGATTGGTGATGATGCCAAACCAAAAATGGTGAACGTATCATCA
The DNA here is from genome assembly GCA_022829125.1 of Lathyrus tuberosus. Classification (NCBI taxonomy): domain Eukaryota; kingdom Viridiplantae; phylum Streptophyta; class Magnoliopsida; order Fabales; family Fabaceae; genus Lathyrus; species Lathyrus tuberosus. Next base: position 15,551,015 of record JALAZF010000082.1, on the reverse strand, counting down.
TTTCTCGACCTGAGAGCCCGGGATACTGAGGATCTTAGCACCCACATGTGAGAGGGGCGGGTTGTTTACAGGTTTGCAGGTAACCTTGACTTTCATCCTACCTGGTATTCTGGTTCTCTTATCAGTGCAAACTTATCAGCCGGGTATTCTGATTATGCCGATATGCTGGTATTCTGGTATTCTGATCATCCGGTATTCTGGTATCCTGGTATTCTCTTCAGAGCAGACTTTGAACTTATTCAGTCAACAGCACAGCAGTTATTCAGAATATGTGGAAGCTTTGATCCCATGTCTGCTGCATTCATATTGCATTGCATTTGCATCTTGCATCATTTTTGCATATCTGTCTCCGGCCTGATCAGAGAGCTCATCCATCCTTTGTCTGAACCGCAGTTGATTTCTAGACTTTCTCATCGGACTTGAATCAGCTTTTGGGGAGATCATCATGAATTCAGGGGAACATAATCAGTTTGTAACTAGGGCCGATGTTGAATTGATGAAGAGTCAGTTGGATCAACTTGTGGAAGCTATGACAGCCATGAATAGGGGAGAAGCCAATGTTCAGAGGACTTCTGTGACTGGGAATGTTATTCCACCTCTGGTGAACGATGTCACTCAAGCTTAGCCTGTGCAGATCCCGGTTGAGAATCATGCCATACACGAGCGTACCATCTTCCGAAACGGACATTCTTCTTCTCTTGATGCCACAGATTATCAGAGTTTTGCCTTCTCTATGCCAGATGTCCAGGGGGTAATTCCAAAGATGAAGCCTAAGGACCCACGATCTGTTCAGTTTGATGAAAAATATCGTTGGTTGGAAGAAAAAATTAAAGCCCTGGAGAGGCGTGATACTCTTGATTTGAATGCTTCGAGCATGTGTCTGGTACCTGGCCTTGTGATGCCTCCAAAGTTTAAAATGCCGAAGTTTGAGCAATACAAAGGGGATAGCTGCCCAAAACTATATTTGGTGATGTTTTGCCGAAGAATGACCTCACATGTCTATAATGATAAGCTCATGATTCACTGTTTCCAGGACAGTCTAAGTGGGGCATCGTTGAGTTGGTATATGCAGTTGAAAAGTGGTAGCATCCGATCATGGACAGATCTAGCCAACGCCTTTGTGAAGCAGTACGATTACAATCTTGACATGGCTCCTAGCCGGATGCATTTGCAAGATTTGTCTCAGGCAGATAATGAATCATTCCAAGAGTACGCTCAGAGATGGAGAGAGTTAGCCGCTCGTGTTTAACCGCCATTGTCGGATAGAGAATTAGTTGATTTGTTCATGGATACCTTGCAAGGGCCGTATTTGGAAAAGATGTTTGCCAATGGGGCAGCAAAATTTTCTGACCTGGTGATGGTGGGAGAACGTATTGAGAGGTTGCTCAAGTGTGGAAAGCTCCAAGGCGTCTCGAACTTCCTAGCTAATGAAAATGAATCAGTTGTTAGTTCTCAGGAAGAATTCGAGGAAGAAAATAGTTCCATTCAGGAATCTTCACCACCTCGTTCTCAGTGTTCAGACATATCAACTGTTCAGAGTCAATAATCTTCTGGGTCTTCGTATCAGGGATCTCCTCAGAATCAACGGTCGAACCGCCGTCAGCCGCGTCAGCACGCCCGACAAAGACCTTGGAAGCCAGAGAGGCATTTCACCCATTTGTCAATGTCGTACATTCAAATGTTGCCGGATTTGATCAGAGGTGGATTAATAGTGCCGAAGGGATTGAAGCCAGTGATTCCTCCGTATCCACCAGGTTTTGATGACAACGCCCATTGTGACTATCATGCTGGGGCACAGGCGCATTCAACTGAAGACTGTAAGGTGCTTAGGAGCAAGATTCAGACACCGCTTGACTCTAATATGTTCTCATTCACGCCTCAGGGTATTCAGATCCACAATTCTCCTTCATCCAATCATGTGGGTTCATCAGTTCAGGTTATGGAAGAAGACACTGAGAGCAGTGGTGCAAGTTTTTTATCAGACTGACTTCGATGAGCAATTCTGAAGATGGGTAGTTCAGCAGCAAGTCAAGCTTGGAAAGCCCAGTTCCCCGAAGCTGGCAATCTTTTAGATCATGTCATTTCTTTGCATTTGTAGTTTCTTTTCTGTTAAAGTGAAAACTCATTTGTAAAACGTCTGTTTTTAGTTGATAATGATAATGAAATGAATATGCATGTTTTGATTAAATCCATATGTGTTCACTCATATTTTCTTTATTGATATCTAACCCTTGTTTAAGCAGGATCCGAGGGAAGATGATGAAATTCAAAGACGCAGAACTTCTGATGGTATGCTTTTGGGACAAAACCTTGCTAATGATGTACAGGCATTGTTTCAACTTCCCAAACACCGGAGATATAAGGAAGATAATCCCTTGTTAACCCCTTTGAGCCTAGAAGTAGGAGTTTCTTTATGAAAACGAAAAAACCCTCAATCTTAACCTGGGGCAGGGTAGGTGTCAATTAATTTGACCGAGCGTTTAATTCGAGGATCAAATCACAACGGTTATCCCTCACCAACTGAAAAGTGAGGCAGTCACATCCCTTTCAAACAAGTCAGACAAGCCAGTGTCACACGATTTGTTCAAAAAAAAAAGAAGAGAAAAAGAATCAAAAGAAAAAGAAAGCCCGCTAAGTCAAAACTTGAAAACAAGTGACTTAGGCAAAAGTTAGGGCATCCCGCTGGACTTCAAAATCAAAAAATTCAAAAGAATCAGTCCAGGAAAAAGTTAGGGATAAGCAAAAAAAAAAGAAAAAAAAAGAATGAGAAAGTGAAAAACAAAAGAAAATCCTCGAGCAAGAACAAAGTCGTGTGACTACGAACAAAAAGACAAAAGGGGTGACTGCTACTCCAAAGCCGCATTAGGTGCCAAACCATCAGTTTCATGGTTTCCTTAAAGATCACAAAATCGTTTTGAGAGGCGAACGCTTGTGTCGAGTTAGCTGAACGTAGGACTGGAGAACATCATAGAGAATGGGTGGGTTAAAACACAACTTTGAGCCTTATATCCTTTGTTTCTCAAACCGTGAATCAGGCCACGTTACAACATGCGAAAGACCTAATTGAAGCAGGGTTGTTTCGAAAGCATACTTCGGTAAAGATCGCGGCGAAGCTGACTCCCAAAAGGATCTTCTTACCAATCAGGTTGGTATTGATGTGACATTCTAAGCAGTGATTTGTTCACTATATGTCATAACATTTTTCCAGTGAACAAACTTGGATTTCAAAACTGTCATATGCATTGCATCAAAATTATCTTTTCAAAATGGATTGTTTTACTTGCAAGTAAGTGCTCGATCAGGAAAGTTTCTACAATGGAAAGATTGATTAATCTAAGGTGCAAAGTGCTCGAGTACTCTGTTGAGCCAGGGCAAGTTATACCAAAGGGGCAATTCATTCCAAGATTTAGCTAATCTGGGGCAATCAGGTCGAGATTCGACAAAATCTCTCAAAGGACAGTCAGTCAGAGGTACTCCTTCACAGATCAGGCAGTCAAGGGCAAAATCACTTCAAGGCTGGGGCAGGTCACCCCAAAAGCAAAAGAGTTTTTCTCAGGAGAACGGTTAATCAAGATCATGGGGCAAGATATATAAGATCTTCATGAGACCTCTCAAAGACAGGTTCCTTTATGGGCTATGTTGTATCAGGGCATCTTTTGGTCATATCACATCTGCAGGGTTCATGTTGATGGTCGACACGTGACGTCCCCAGTAGAGTTTCTCTCCCCAACAGAGTAAGGGTAGAAAGTAAGACTCCAGCAGAGGAGTAAGCTCAATGTTGTCCCCTAGCAGAGTGGATATCAACTGTCGTTCCCTAGGCAGAGTTGTTGGTGATGGCTGGTATTCCCCAGCAGGTTAAGTGTGTTTCCCCGACTACAGGCTAAGTTCAATGATATTCTCTAGTAGGTTCACTGTTATTGACTTCATTCCCCAAGTAGGTGATAGTCATCTCAATGGCTTGATCAACAGTGGTTGACGTCCCCACCAGATTCAGAGTCCAATGGTTATTGACACCTCTTCTGTAACAGATCTTTGGGGTCCATCTTCAAGGTTTATTCGTAATCCCCAATGGAGTGGGAGTTCTCTTCGGGTTTCATCTTCAGCAGTGGTTATATCAGGAAGGCCGATCAGTGTGACTTCCTCGGCAGGGTTCGTAACCTCGGAGACAGTTCAATTCGTCATCCCCAGCGGAGTTGGCCTCTTCTCTTCAGCATTTATTTTGCTGGAGGGGTCTCTTTTGCATATAGTAAGCATTCTTGCATAGCATCCTCAAAATGCATAGCATTTCCACTTCGTGTGGAGCATTACGGCACAATTCAACATATGCATGCGAAGCATAAGCCAGATTTGGTACCTTGTGCAGAAGCCCGAATCAATTTTCAGTCAGAACAGTGACATATCCCAAAAGAGAATGCCAAGCCATTCCCCAGCAGACAGTTTCTTCCCGTCAACCCTTTGACGATGTGTTCCGAGCTCAGGTTTCGTACCTTCGGATGTTTTCAGCTTCCTTCCGTCAATCCCTTGACGATGTGTTCCGAGCTCAGGTTTCGTACCTTCGGATGTTTTCAGTTCCTTTCAGTCAACCCTTTGACGATGTGTTCCGAGCTCAGGTTTCGTACCTTCGGATATGATCAATTTTCTTTCTGTCATCCCTATGACAATGTGTTATCTTTTCAGAGCTTCTTTCCGTCATCCCCATGACGATGTGTTCCTACGGTGGAATTTTCATTTTCTTTCTGTCATCCCTATGACAATGTGTTTCTTGGGTTTCATCCTCTTTCTGTCATCTCCATGGCAATGTGTTCCTACGGTGGAATTTTCTTTCTGTCATCCCTATGACAAGGTGTTTCTTCAGATATGGGTTTCATCTTCTTTCTGTCATCCCTATGACAATGTGTTATCTCCATGACAATGTGTTCCTACGGTGGAATTTTCTTTCTGTCATCCCTATGACAAGGTGTTTCTTCGGGTATGGGTTTCATCTTCTTTCTGTCATCCCTATGACAATGTGTCCCTTCGGTCAGGTTTTCGTTCTCTTTCTATCATCTCTATGACAATGTGGTTCTTCGGATAAATAATCGGTGCGGTTCTGGGGTTCACTTTTCTTTCTATAGGTTTCATCTTTTTCCTGTCATCCCTATGGCAATGCGTTCTCTTCGGTTAGGTTTTCTTCCCGTCAACCCTTTGACGAGATGTTTCTTGGGTTTCATCTTCTTCCTGTCATCCCTATAACAATGTGTTGTCTTCGTCAATTCTTTGACGATGTTGAGCTGTCCCCCTGCAAAGGTTGATGTTCAGGTCTCTCTCATGTGAAGTCATGTTGAAGATTTTCTTCGCCAATTCCCTCTATCAGCCGGGATGGTGTTCTTTATTCAAATTTCTGGGTTCTTTTTATATTCAATCACCTTCTACCTTGAATGTCTGAAAGCCATTGCTATCATCCCTTCAGGTTCAAGTCGATTGAATAGGGGCAGCTGTAGCACCCCAAAATTTGCCCTACACTTTTTCTGGCTTATGTTTCGTTTTCATTCTGCATTTTTTAGGTCATAGTTCATAATTAATCATTCGCATTGGTTCTTGAGACACGGGATTGAAAGTTTTTCTTATTGGTCGTATTTAGAGGATTCATCAAAGGCTTTGGGTCAGAGGTTCATTGGTGTGAATCAGGTTTTAATTTCTTCTCAGGGCAAATCATCTTCTTCGAGATTTATCAGCATATCATGGAGAATTGGAGTTCTTGTTTACAGTTGAGCTGGTGGATAGTTATCGGTTGAGATTCTTCAATGGATCATGTGAGTGGCCAGATTGTTCAGTGGTAGCTGTGACTATTTTGTCAGAGGCTTGTGGAAAGTTGGTGATTGGTTTTGAATTCAGTTGGTTATCCATTTTCTATCCATAATCCATATCCAAACTCATTGTTTTTAATCCATCAACCATTTTCATTTTTTATCCACTTACCTTTTCTTTTATTCATAAACCATTTCTAATTTCTAAATCCATTTTATCATATCCATTTTCCTAAACCATTCTTCATCCATATCCATTTTTATCTTTTCCATTATCCAATTTTATCATAAATGCCCATATTTAAAATCCAAATAGGTCCATTTTTAATCCATTTCTATCCTTTATCCACATATTCATTTACCAATTAATATCCAATTATCCTCATTGAGCCATTTTTTTCCAAATCTACATTACAAAATTCCATTCATTATCCATTCTTTCTAACCCATAACCATTTTAATCCATATTAAATCACTTTTTACACATATTCATCTAAATAACCATTAACTCTTTTAAACCACTTTCTAAACCTTTTTGTTCTCTTATCCGCATTTTTTATCCAATATCCATATTTTTCAAATTCCAAATCCAAATCCTATGTCCATGCCCATTTGTAAAAAACAATTATCCAATTTGAAATGACCACTTTCATATCCCATGTTAATACTCAATTTCAACCCCCAAAACCATTGTTCAAGTTCACTTTTTTATGCCCATGAATTCCATTTAAATCACCTCAAGAACCACATCCAACCATACGAGTCCATAATACAAGGCGGTGAAAGCATGTACCGCAAAATGTTCAGTTCCAATACATGAGCCACATACAGATTGTACAAAAGAGAAAATACACACAAGCGTAAAGCACGTGACCAAAGCAGCAGAATTACATGACAGAAAATTAAAAGAAAAAAGGATTAATTCATAACAGAAATACGAGGCTTCACTGTGCAATACGCGTGCAAAACTTCACAAATCCTTCAAGCCATCAAACTCGTGACGATTCCTACACGATTTTTCTCTAACAGAATTTCACCCAGGATACCTATTCTACCCTCTCAAATCACTCCATATAAAAGAAGCTGCTTCAATTTCAATCGGGATCTGGTTCTCTCTCGCTGAATTCTGCATCTGGATCTCTGAATTCTGCATCTGAAAAAGCACCCGAGTTCCATCATCCTTACATCTATTCTTTCGCTTCCTTCTACGCTCTTCAAATTATTTCTCTGCAACAACCGAAACTTCATCAATGGTGTCAATGATTCAAGCAGCAACATCAGCTTTCAATAATTACACGAGCAGCAAGAGGCGAATCAAGTAGAAGGAGAAGTGAAGAATCAGAAGTGGAAAGTAGAACGTAAATTGGAAGAGCAAACTCATACCTGAACCATCGTCAACGTCATTACGGTAATCTCGTTCCCATACTTCGTTTGATTTCGCCCTGTTTGTGCAGTGATTGATTTACTTTCGTACTAGCAATGTTTAGTTCATGTGTTTACTGTTTCCAATTCGCGATTCGTGCTTGTGTTTGTTGCTCTGAACTCGTGTTTGTCGGTTTGCATATTACTGGTTTTTGAATTGTCGCCGTGTCACTGTGTTCGCGAGGTTAGCTCCGATTTTGGTAGCTGCAGCGAAGGCGTGACTGTGTTATCTCATGCGATTCATTGAGGTGAGATTATGGTGAGGACGAATCTGAGACGAGTGTGGTTCCGACGGAGTTTTGTTCGTTTCCGGCGAGGGTGAAGACAGTGAGAGCGTAGATACTGAGAGGGTGAGAAGATGGCACGGATGAGAAAGGATGGGGAGCAGTAAACCCAGTTTCTGGTGCAGTTTTTTTCTTTACTTTCCGGTGGCTTTGTAGGTGGCGGCGTGTCCAGAAGAAGAAGGAGACCATTGGAGCTTTGATGGAGGAGAGGTGACGGAGAGGGTCACGGCGCGACGAAAGTGTCAATTTCGATGAAGAAGTGTTGAGTTGGAGAAGTGGTCACGGAGAATGGAAGAAGGATGAGAGAGCGAACGAAGAGGATCGACGGCGTTTCGCCGGAAATGGAGGAAAGGAGAACGCCGGCGAGGAAAAGGTTGAGAAGAAAAGATGATGTCACGGCGTTTTGGTGAATGAAGAAGAGGACTGAAGCAGGGTGTTGTTGAAGACCTCTAGGTTTTTAGGTTTTGAATTGTAAGGTGGATTGTGCTTAAGCCCGTTTGGTTTTCCCTTTCCAGACTCATAAGCCCGTTGGCAACTTTTGTGCACACCCCTGAAACACTTGCGTACCCCCTCTGGACTGAAGAAAAGATTCTTGGGCCTTAGTGTCACAAAGCCCAAACGCCCGATTTTCTATTTGCACCACCAAGACCCTGCTGCACCCTTTGTTTATTCTTCTTTTTAGTTTTTTATCAATTGTTTGTTTAATTAGTTTAATATTTGAATTAATTTAGGATAGTTTTTAATTAGGAATTAATTTTTGGTTTAGATTTTAGAATTAGCTTTTAATTTTAGAATTAACTTTTGATGTGGTTTTGATTAATTCTTTTTAATTGAATTTTATTTTTGATTGGTTAGATATTAGATTTTAGAAATTGATTTGAATTAGTCTTAGGTTTAGATTGGTGACTAACTTTTAATCTTGATTATTAATTGTAGTTTAATTTGCACATTATCTTGGATATTTTGATTAATTGTTTTGACCATGATTTTAATGCTTAATTTCCGATTAATTCATGAGTACTCTCTTTCACTCTTTCTCATCCCATGAATCTCAAGACTTGTTCAAGTCTTGGATTCTTTTCCCCTTAGAGCTACCTAGTCCAACTTAATTTTTGATTAAGCTTGGAGTAGGATTAGCAATACTTATGACAACAAACAAGCTTGGATAAGTATGTGACACACACACACACACACACTTGCCTGTCAATAGTAATGCAGAAAGAAGAATATTTATATTTATAAGTCAACTTTGTCCAATGGAAATTTATATCTCATTATCAATTAAATCAATCTAAATAAAATTCTTACCCCAAAAATATTCCCATGGCCTATAAATATGTATTTAAAATATGCTCTGGCCTAACTCCATGACATTGCAAGTAATACAATAATAATATTCTTGGGTCGATTGGGTGTGTTAAGGTAAACTGTCAAAACTTAATTATTATAGCATATATAGCTTGCTTGAAGGTGCAAATTTCTATTTTAGATACTTTACAAACAACATTGTTCTCACAGATTAAATAAAATCTACCCTTGTGATGGGTACTTGAATTACAACATTTTAAAATAAAATTGCAACAAATCTGGATCTAACATCACAATTTCACAAATAACATGTACTCCAATGCTATCTGATAAAACAGACAACTTTTAACTACTACTATGGTTAGAAGTGAAGGCAAGCCAAAGAAAAATTGTGACTGAAACAAAGAGTTAGTTCAAAAACAAAGCACTTCAGCTTTCATGTACAAGGAGAGATGCTGAATCAAGAGCTACGGCAAAGTCGGCTTAACAACAAAGGGAGCAAACACTGCATCATGAAAGTAGTTGGTCTGCAATGGATGATACAAAATATCTGCAGATTTAACCTAATAGTGTTATACTATCATGCATTTGTCTAAATTCAAAAGATAAGACAAGTAGAACTTAAGCACTACTATTCCATCATTCTTTAACCAAATTGAAATTGCCATTATTTTTCATCTCTGAATACATGAACAAAAGAGAGTTAACCTCAACACTCAAAACATTATATTACCATCATGAGGTTGATGCAGGTGTATTAAAAAAATGTCATTAAACTGAAATAGATCAAAACGATTAGACCGCAAAATAAACAAAATATTGAAGATAAAGAAACCATTACAGTTGGAACCGATCAACTTGAACAATATAAAATATATATTTATCAAAATCAAAACAATAAAGAGATAGAAGGAATATTCTGAATCCAACCAACATGTCTGTGTTGTATCTACACTTCCATGATTGTACCTATATAAAGCAATTGTGTCACAAGTGCACACAAAGATACATTCAGCCCTACATTCATCATGGCGACGCACAACTTCACATTTAGATTAGTCTTTCACTAAGTCATGAACTTGGCTTGACTAAGGATATTAAACACAAACAAATGTTCTCAGTTCTTTCACAGTTAAGAATTATGCTTGAGATATCAATACAAAATGTCAAATTTTAAACTCATGATAGGAAAATCAATTAAAGCAGGTATACTAAATAATATATTTGATAAATGATGCGTGGCCCACTCATATAAACAGACATATTCAAAATTTGGAAAATACTTGATTTTCTAGCTACCACATCACTAATGCATGAAATCAGCAGCAACAAATATCATGAGCAAGAATCGAACACGTTGTACAAACAAATCAAGACAATCTCAAAGTCCAACAACACAGATTTTAATGTTTTACTGTTGCATGCAATGCACATTTTATAAAAATTACCTCTTTTTCTGTTTAGAACATTCTCCAGGTGTTTTGGTTCGAGAGGATCCTGCGGCGTTTACCGACTTCACATATGGATGATCTACCTTTTTCCCCTTTCTTCCTTCCAGCCTTTGTATTCACATTTTTTCCAGCTCTCGCCTCGTCGCATAGTTCCTTGATTCTGGCTTTAACCTGTAGCGAGCGATTTTGGACGCAGTTCTTAAGCGCTGTCGCTCTCTATAGTCATTTTACTACAGGTCGATTCATTTTTTATCCTATTAAAGCTGATGAAGGAAGGGAAATAGATGTCTCCAATTAACCCTGCTTGCATACTGAGTTTAAACAGCGGTCTGTTTGGTTACGGATGCGATCAATGTGGTGGGGCCTTTCTTGTGCTATTTTGATAGAATAACAGGTTTCTGGCGGGGAACAAGGATTGGGATGTTAAGACTGATGCTTTTTTATGAGAGTATGGGCTTTAGGGTTTTTGTTTTGTGTGCTCGCTAAGATCTTTTCTTTCGATCTTATGCCTACGTATTCCCGTTTACCGAAACAGGGAAATCAGAGCGTTCGTAGTTCCTCCTATTCTATGGGAGGAAATGGTATTTGGTGTCTTGTTCAAAGCCCAAGACGTGAAGCGAAAGGTAGTTTGTATCTTGTTCAAAGCCCAAGATGTGAAGCTAAAGAGTGTTGACTTTAGAGAGAATTTGTCAACTCTAAAGAGGGGTCTGTTTGTCACAACTGTTGGGTGACTGGTCATAAAGGGAGGATTACTTTAACCGGGATACGCGGATCCTAGCAATGCCATAATTTCCTTTATAGGGGGTTTTAACCTGAAGGAGAAGACTTTAACTCAATGTAGAGCAATGCCATCTTTCCTTAGGAATTTCTCATGCTAAAAGAGGGACAGTGGCATGGATGTAAATGATCTAGAGGCTTGCCACTTACAACGATTAAATGAAGGGGAAAGAGTTGTTGATGTTTGTGTACTGTGAACGAGGCACAACTTTGATGCTAAAAGGTTGATTGGATCAACCAGTGGTTTTCTTATACAAAGCCTAAGAGGAGGCTATTGGCCCAACAAGAGGGAGTTTTTGTGTGTCTCGTACGAAGCCCGAGGGAGTGGCTAAAAGGGTTTTGACTCGACGAGGGAATCTTTTGGTATCTCGTATAAAGCCCGAGATGGAGGCTATTTGACTCAACAAGAGAGTTTTTTTTGTATCTCGTACAAAGCCCGAGATGGAGGCGAAAGGGGTGATTGACTCAACGAGGGAGTCTCTTATGTGTCTCGTACAAAGCCCGAGAGAGAGGCTAAATGTCGTTTGACTCCGTTGGGGAGAATCATTGTACAAAGCCCAAGAGGAGGCTATGGTGACTATTTCAATTGAGTGACAGGTCCAGTATACTGATTTTGAAAGAGAAAATCAGTTCTTATATGAGTAATGTTGTACTCAAAGATTTGATTCGAGGATCCGGGTTATTCTTATTCTTTAAGGAAACGGGAAATCCAAAGGGTATTGAGACTGTCCGAGTCTACAGGTTTTCTTCCTATTTAACGAAGGGGTCACTTGAGAATGCCTTTGAGACTCAAGGAAATTAGACTGTCTGTGTCTAGAGTTTCATCTTTTGTACTATGCTTTGAGAAACAGTAATAGACTCTTTGAAAGGACTGTTCTATGCAGATGATTAAGTTCTGTTCCTATACCTCTAGGAGGTCGTCGGGACAATTTGTACGAAGCCCAAAAGGAGGCTGGAAGCTTTTAAGAAGTCGACGGGTCCTTGTACGAAGCCCAAGAGGAGGCTATCATTCCCGGAGGAAGAATCATTATACGAAGCCTAAGAGGAGGCTGTGAATACTTCTAAGAAGCTGAAGGGTCCTTGTACTAAGCCCAAGAGGAGGCGGGGTTGCTTTTAGGAAGCCTGCGGGTCCTTGAACAATGCCCAAGAGGAGGCCGATGCTTTTAAGAAGCCGATGGGTCCCCAAACCCCGAGAAATTCAAGACAGGCTATTCACGAGGAATAGATCAAGCCAGGAAAGTTCGAGAATTTGGAAGAAACTCAAGTGATGCCATTCAAGGAGAAAAGATCATCTCTGGGGAATAGAGTTTCTTGACAAGTGCTTTTAAGAAGCCTGTGGGTCCCCAAACCCCGAGAAATTCAAGACATGCCATTCACCGAGAATAGATCAAGCCAGGAAAGTTTGAGAATTTGGAAGAAACTCAAGAGATGCAATTCACGGAGAAGAGATCATCTATGGGGAGTAGAGTTTCTTTGACAACTTCTACGAGTGACAGTCTATGAAAGGGTTCATAGAGAATGCTGCCTTTCATATCTCCATATTGTTTAACCCCAAGAGGAGGGAAGACTGTGTCTGGTTATCCTATGGGGATCTAGTTTTGACTATTTAAGAGTGATCAACGGGCTTAATGCTAGACGCAGTTGCCGGGGGAAACTCTAAATATCTATACTATTATTACACAGTTGATATGAGTTTATGTAAGAAGACTTACAGCGAAACAGCACCACAATACAGTTATATGTATATGAAAGCGGTAAATGAAAGCATATAAACACTTACTCGGTTGTAGAGCTTCCATGCTGTTTGGTTAGTTGTTCAACAAAGAAAGATTGAAAACAACAGTATATTCAAAATCAAAGGAGAAAGTGCTTTGAAAAAGAAAGATTTGGGGCTTACATCTCAAGGAGAGGCCCAGGGTTTTATCAGTGAGCGCAATTGTTTGAATTTATACAGAGGGACTTATACAAGTGACTGAGGCCCAAAAATTGTTTTCTGTACAAAGGGATGGGTCTTACACTCTCTCAAGAGGCCCAAAAAAGGTTTAAATAAAAAGAGTGAGGCTTATAACACGAGGGTAGGCCCAGATGATTTTTCGTTTAAAATGGCGATCGCGCCGAGATTTTCTTTTAACGCAAAGGGGCTTATACAATATCTGAGGCCCAAAGTTGTTTTTGGTTAAAAGGGGGTTGGGTCTTACACTCTAATAGAGGCCCAAAAGTTTTGAATGGGTCTTATAGCTCGAGGAGAGGCCCAAAGTTTGTTTTTCAATGGATGATGATCGCGTCGTTTATTTGAAAATGTACAGAGGGACTTATACAACGAATGAGGCCCAAAAAGTTTTCTGTACACAGGGGGTTGGGTCTTACACTCTAATAGAGGCCCAAAAAGTTTTAAGAAAAGAAATGGGTCTTACTACTCGAGGGTAGGCCCAGATGACTTTTCGTTTTGAAAAGGCGACGATCGCGCCGTTTGTTTTTGACGGTATCGGGACTTATACAATACGCTGAGGCCCAAAAGTGATTTGGTCAAAAAAGGATTGGGTCTTACAATCTATTAGAGGTCCAAAGTGTTTTGAAAATGATTTATGAGGGTTGAATTAATCCAAAACCCTAATTTGTTTTCAAAAATGTATTTAATTGAATAAAAATTCAATTAAAATGATCAAAATTGTTTAACATATGGAAAACAAATTGTGCTCTTGGATTAATGCTTCAAAAATTAAGTATTGACCTACAAAATAATTAGAAGGCATTAAAAGTTGCAAAATCAAGATGGAAAAAATATTTTAAATGTTAAAAACAATTAAAACATTAATTCTTTGTAAAAATATCAATTATATGAAATAAATAATATTTTTGGGATTTTTTGGGAAAATAAAATATTTTAACATTTTTGTGAATTATTAAAAAAAGAATCAACTCAAAATCATTAAAACTCAGAGAGAAATTAATTTTTGAATCAATTAAATAAAATCACAAAATTCAAATATTCAAATATTGGAAAATGGCGCCAAGAACAAAGGCAAGAACACGCGCGTTTTTCAGTTTTGCCCAGATTTGCATTTTCTCTCCAATCTCACTGAATACTTAATCATATCATGTAATCCACATACCAATCAACTCGTTTCAACCTCACGATCATGTCTATGGTATTTAATTTCATTTAAATTAAACATATAACAAGAAATCATGAAAAATCCTCAAGAACCCTAATTTCTGCATGAAGGCTAGGATTTTTGATACACGATTCAAACAATGCAATTAATTGAGGGGAAACATTCCATGCATGATTATGAACATATGGCCAAATTATTGTGCAGCAAAAATTGCATGGATCATCGAGTTAGAAGAGCTCATTGTCGCTCCCGGGATTTTCATCCAAGTACAAACTCGAAAGTGGCACCGAAACAGAGTCTCCAACAATGTGTATTTATCCCAAGAGAGGGAAAGGAAACACCGCATAAACCTGAAGGGAAGGAAAAGAGCATGGTCTTACGACCAAGAGAAACTGGGTTCGGGAGTCGGTTACGCGAGAGGAAGGTATTAGCACCCCCTCACGTCCATCGTACCCGATGGGATCCACGCTTGCTTGTCTCGATCAACGGGTGTCATCGTCTGGAGCTCCACTGCTACTGGAAAGGGAAAGGAAAAGGAGAAGGGAAAAGAGAGAGAGAACAAGGAACAAATGTAGGGAAAATAAAATAAGTGCTCGAATGGGCCCTACCCCACTGCCTACGTATCTCATCGGGAACATGAGAATCAGAGCGACGTAGTTCCCCTCAACGAGGGTCGCTTTGTTTGTGTTTTTTGGGAACGGCTTACGTTCTAGCTCAGGTGTTGCAGGCTCGCTGGTCCGAGTGCGTTACCATCTTGCAAGAGAACGAGTAGGAGCACGTTCGTATGCTGAGAGTGAATGGGATGAGAAAAGAAATCCCGAAGGAAAGACGTTATTATTTGTTTGAAGTATTTTAGAAAGAAGTGTTTTGATTGTTTTGTGTTTTGTAACGCGCATTGTATTTAAGTCCCTCATGTAGGAGCGAATGCCTCACATAACGACCCGAGATGGGACGCACGCTAAACATTCCAAGAAAATGAGGGAAGATCCCTCACTATCTTATTCTTACATGAAAGGCCTAAATACAATGGTTTTTTTGCCTTTATTAAGTATTTTTTTACTTTTGTTTGAAGATGAGAAGAGAGAAAACGCAAAGGGAACTCTAAAGGGAGACTAAAGGGTCCTAATGTTATCATGCATGGATGTCCTATGGTTAGTGAGGTTTAGGAGGAAAGACTACCTAAAACCTAATGCTAATCCTACTCCAAGCTTAATCAAAAATTAAGTTGGACTAGGTAGCTCTAAAGGGAAAGAATCCAAGACTTGAACAAGTCTTGAGATTCATAGGATGAGAAAGAGTGAAAGAGAAAAAAAAAGAAGAAGAAGAATGAGGAAAGTGATGGGGCAGCAAGCACATCATAATCATCATATCCAAATCATAACAATAAACATGCTTCAAAGATCATACAAGCACATATCAAGTATACAAGTGAAGGTACACAAGAAAGGATGCAAGTAAACTTGCACAAGATTCACAATTTCACACACTAAGATTTCATACAAAGATGACATGAACAAAACAAGATGAAAGTGAAACCAAGTCAGCATTCAATTCATATCATGATTATCTAATCCAAACATGCAAGAATGTTTCACATTATGATGCATTAGGAGCCAAAGAAACCACGAAACCAAAGATGATGATATGCATCATACCAATTAAACCATAATGAACATATGAAGTGAAAACCAAATAATGAACTCAAGAGGGCAGTAGCATATGTATCCACAACATATCAAGATCAAACTCAAGTCACACAAGATGAATCATTAAGCAACACATTCCAAACATGCATCAAAATTAGATAAAACATCCACTTATCATTCATGCCAACAAACAAAGAAACATGTGAAGCAAAGAGTGAGAACATGTCACATAAAGCACCTTAAACCAAGAGGGTCAGAACCTCTAGCATGTCATACAAGTCAAACAAAAGGCCTCATGCATTGGTTGTTGCATACAAAGGAGCATTGCACAAGATTAGGTCAAACATACCACAAAATTCAAGTCAAGACAACATCCACTTAGAAAATCAAGATCAAATTGGAAAATGAATCATTGGAGATGATTCTAAAGCCATAAACAAGCTCAAATAGAATAGGATCACACCATATAATCATCTCAAACATCAATAAATCACAAGTAAACAAATGCACTCAAACTAGGTCAAGTGTCTAAGCATGCTTCAATCAAATTCAAACCACAAATAGGTATCAACCAAAAATAGGAAAGTTGTCCAATAAATTCCTAAAAAATAATCAAAGACAATTTCAATCAGTCAAGTAACACGTACAAAAAGATTGGATCAAAAATAGTTAAGGAGCTTGTCTAAAAGTGATCCACAAGTCAAGATGTGCACATAATCGAACAAAAATCGAGGGTCAAAAAAACTTGAGTGGCAAGTCACTAAAAGTAACTCAAACCAACCTTAAACTAGCATTGAAACATCCTTGTATCAATGTCTAAGAGTGGCCAAGAGACTAGTCTCAAAAGGTGAACAAAAGTCACAAACATTCCTAACCCTAAGTGAAGGGTATCATTGGAAAAGCACTATCAAATTAATTCAAAATAAAATAAAAAAATAAAATAAAAATATTGAAAAAAGAACCAACACACTAATTGATTAGAAGAATATTTTTTGGTATTTTTATAAGGATTTTAGAAATTAAAATTAAAATAAATGGGCAAATGAAAATAAAAGTAAAATAAAAAACAAAGACATTCACGGGGGTGCATTCAGCAATGATTTAAAGCAAGGGAACCAGTTATGCACGTGCTGGGCCAAAACCAAGGGGGCGCGAAGAGCAAAAGTACTAAGCCCAATCCACAATATAATATACCCTCAGATTTTTAAATGAAATAAAATAAAAAAGAATGGAAATGTAATGCTGAATCATGTGGGAACTTTATCAATCGGTACACCTCACTTAAAACGCTACAGGACAAAAATAAAAACCACCCAACCAGGACGCGACACGCGTCCATCTCCTTCCTCCAGCCATGCAAAACGTAGCAGCAACAAGCTATTCACGACATGAATACGAAAATGGAACATAAGATACCATCAACTTCACCACTCCATATCTCAATCAAAACTCAACGAAATTGAATGAAATCAAAACCAAAAATGTAGATCTAAGTGAGATGAACACAACCCTCACTAGTATGAGGTAAAACGCAAACTAAATCATAGAGAAAAGTGGGCTCAAAGGTACGGGTACCAAATTATATCCATGAATTCCAACAAGACAACATGTTCAAATATATACATAAATCAATGCGCACACAATGCCTACCATGAGTAGGGCTTCAGCCACACATCAAAGGACTTCAAAATTTCATAGATTCAACAATGGAGAGTTTTGAAAAAATTACCTAGTGGAGTTATGTCCACTGCACCTTGGATAGAATAGCTTGAGAAACCCAGAAGTATTGAACTTCACTCTTCAGAGAACACCAAGCAAGCACGAAAATGAAGTAATCTTGAGGAAAAAATAGAGAGCTCTTGAGATGAAGAAAGAAAGAAAAACCAGATCTGAAAAATCAAGCCTCCAAGGTGTCCTCCTCTCATTTTTAGGGTTTAAGGAACTTATATAGGATGGGTTGAAAAATGATTTTGGGCCTGAAATGACAAAGTTGTGTTTGGAGTTTTTGCAAAGATTGGAAGAGAGAGAGAGCAGCACGAGTAGTGATTTTTTGAGGGTGTTGATAGTGATTTTTTTGAGTGGAAATGAGTGTGAGAAAGGTGTGAAGAGAGATCAGGCACGTGAGAGGAGGGAGCTGTCATATTGTACTGATTTTTTCTTTCACCAAAATGGCAAAAATGTGCATGGCATGCATGTAAGGATATGGTATGTTGTTTGGTCATTTTGGGAAGGTTTTGGTGAAGTCACGCGTGGTGTACAAATGAGGAACAACATGCTGCTAAAATGTTCACAATCGTGCCAAGAAATGCACCATGCCATGCTTTATAAAAAAATTGGGCAGCTCACTTCATGCCATGATATTTCCATGAGTTCTAATCCAAATTGTACCAATTGAATTCCATTGGAAATCCCACACATCATGGAACATCTTTAGTGTTGAAAACAAGTGGAAATGAGGCTTGGATCTTTCTGAAAATTGGCCATGGAAATGTGTCCCTAAATCTGCCACAAATGACTTAGAAAAAAATTCTAAGTTTTGAACTTGACAAGGTGAAAATGTCACACTTTGAGGAAACATAACTCACTCAATAACAACTCAAATGCCATGGTTCTTGTGCCCATTTTGAAGAGAAGACTTCAAACTACAACTTTCATGTTAAAGTTTTCTCAATTCAAAACTTGGAAGTTGATCAAAATTGAGCATGAACATGAGTGCACCAAACTGTCCAAGAATAACTTAGAAAAAATTCTAAGTTTTCACATTTTACAACTTGAAGATTCCAACTTTGGGACACCATAACTCTCTCAAAAATAATCCAAATGAGACAAACTTTACATGGTTGGAAAGCTTGGAACAAGTTCTACAACTTTCATGTTTGAGGAAAATTGAGATGGAGCATGGATCATGGAGAAATATGACCTTGAAAGTAGCTACTAAAACATGCAAAAGTTGCCAAAAATAGTAAGTTCTAAAACCTAGTTTTCTTCCAAAAATGGCAACTTTGCAACTTTCTTGATCAGATCTTGTCCATGGACCATATTTGACTTGAAAATCATGATGTTGACCTCAAAAGTCAAGGGTTGACTTTTCCACTGCACAGTTGACTTTATTCCTAATTCTCCTGATTTTGAAATTTCTGATCAATTGAAAACCTTCTGAAACAAATTGATGGGAAATCTTCCATCCCTAGACACTTTGAGGACATAAGGGATACCATGAGATCAAGTCTTGCCCAAAAAATCAGAAATAAACTGATTTTATGGCAAACCCTAGTTTTGGTGCCTTCAGCCTAGGAGGAATCAGCACATCCTCCAAATCCAAATTCCTCTGAATATGATGTGTATCATGTCCACCAATGATGACATGTGCCACTTGGAGATAATAAAAACTCAAGGAGCTTGCTCATTTGGGGGTCATATCCCAACTTTTGACTGCCTTGTATAGGAGATCATGCACTGTCCAATCTTCTTGATGAATTCTCCTCTTCCCATGACTTGTGAGATCAAATGGAGATGATACATGATGTAAGAGGTCCTTGAAGCTTGTGAGAAACACTTGGTTTTCGTCTTTGATGATCAACACCTTAGAGAATCACCTGATCACATGCCCTTATGCAAGATGCAATGCTAAATGCTTGATGCTTTGTTTTTTCTATGCTTGAATGCAATGCAATGCAATGAAAACTCATGCTAAAAGATATGAGGAAAAGAGAGGGCAAATTTTGGGGTATTACACTCATGCTTACCACTTGCAGCTGGTGATCGTGATTTGTGTTGGAGGTGTTACAGCTAGGTTCAAATGATCTGGATAGCTTCCCTAGGTGCCATGGAGTGTGTATGGGTGCTTGGAATGGATTGAAATGGTTTGGAGTTGAAGATGGTACCTCAACTGCAAAACTGTCAAGAACTTGAGCAATTGGCTGGTGATTTTGTGAAATATGTGTTCCAGATGTTATATGAGTGTTTGGATCACTTCTGTATGATGTATATGAGGTGTGTGTGTGATTGGTTTGATTGGAAAAGCTTTCAAACTCAAAACCCGATAGTGACTTGCCTTAGAAGGTAAAATTGGAGTGAAAGAAGAGATTTTGAGGAAAGCATCTATTTGATGGCTTTGGTGTACTCAAACTGATCACAATTGAGCTCTATTTATAGTAGAGCAAGTTTGTTTTGCAAGGAATAGTGAATGGCAATTGCTGAGTAGGTTTGGCCAATGTTGGCAAATGAAAATCCAAGTCTCCTCTAGCCATTGACTAGAGGTTAGGGCACAGGCTGCTGGTTCCCTTGGTCTTGGATAAGTCTTGACTGAATTCAGTTGAGAATGGCTCAGTCCATGCCACCTTGATGCTTCCATTGAATGCTGCAATCCAAAATTAGAGTCTTGTCCCTATTTTGGCAATTCTAGATTCAACATGCTATTTCTTGTTCCAAAGACTTTGGAGGCTTGGCTCAGTGATTGTCCCCTTTAGATTCAATCTGAGGTGTCCAAGTGGATAGGAGCATTTGAATTTGGCTGATTTTGGCAAATCGACCAAAAGTGTAAAATCTGCCTTGCCTTGACAGATTTCAACAAGGCAACTTGCCAATGTCATATCTCATGACTCAAATTGAATTTGGTAATGTTCTTGGCCATTTTGGAAAGCCGTTGCATGATACAACAACTGTTTGAACATGTTTTGTTTTGATCTCTTTTGAATCCAAGTGAAAAATCCCCCTACATTTGGCAAAAAGTAAGGCAAAATCTGACTTAGTGAAATTTTCACTAAGTGTTGGAACAAAGTGACTTTTCTTGATTTTGATCATTCCATAACTCATAATCCATGAGGAATTTGGACATAGGTCAGTATGAAGCTTTTGTAGAGGGCAATGTGATCTATAAATCAAGCTTTGAATGGGGAACAATGGCCTTGTGGTTTAGGAGTTATAGTCCTCCAAAGTTGGCACATTAGTGTCACTTTTTCCATAACTTAGAAATTTTTCTAAGTTTTTATGGTTACCCCTTTTACAAGTTATCCCACTTTCTTTGATTTTTCTTGATGAATGATGATTCAAATCATACATTAACATCATTTTAGGGTTAAAAATCCATTTTGGTGAAAAATCTCAAAAAGTCAAAGTTGACTTTTGTGCACAGTTGACTTTTTACCAGATGAATTCCAAACTGTGCAATTCTTCAGGAAATCATGTCCTTGACCTAAATCAAACTTGATGGATATGTTCCATGGGTGTCATAGGGTATATTGAATCATGTCTTAGGGTTTGGGAGCATGTCCTGGTCAAAAGCCAAAGTTACAGTTGACTTTTCTCGCAAAACCCTAATTGTGGTGCAGATGAAATTGAGACTTGTTGCTCAAGCTTCTTGGATTAATCCATTGCTCCAAATGGATCAATATAGTATATTAGAGACCCTAAAATCATGTCTTGAGGTCTTGGCTCATGATTTGTCCCAAAAGTCAACTTAGGGGTGAACTAGGTCAAGAAACCCTAATTCCTGATTTTTGAAGAATGCATCCCCTGAGGCAAAATTGACTTGATGGTTGGGTTTATGAGGTTCCATGAAGTATATTAGGTTATGTTTTGGATCATTGGCTTGTGCCCAGATGAAAATTTTCCATCTGGAGGCCCTGGTCGACCAAAACCCTAATTTGGTGACACTGTCGATCTTGAGACTTAATCCACCTAGAAGGGAGCAGCCTTGTGCTTAATCCTTGAAGTGGGAGTCCTTTTGATCCATTGTGGATATGTTAGAGGCTAGACAAGTTGAAGATCATGTTGTTTCTTGATTGATCCTTTGTCTAAGTACTCAGATAGGGCTTGGAACCCTAATTTTGATTGTAGTGGATGCTCACCCATCTTTGGGGAGACTGATGAAGTATGATGGTTCCTACATATTGTGATGATGATTTTCACAATGATGGAAAATATTAGTGGTCAAAATTTGGGGTATGACAGATGCCCCTGTTTAATCTTCTTGGACCCGAAGGTGTGAATGACGGAGGTATTCGGGCATTCGGGGTGCAAGAGGATTAAATATCGGAATACCCGAAATTTTGATGGTGGTTATGAATGGTAGCTTACGCATTCATCTTCTTTAGCTAAGCGATGATGCTTAGAAAAGGTAAACTTCCCCTCGATCCTGGTCTTCTGCCAAGGAGCTGGTCTCAGTTTTCTTTTGCAAACTTCCTCTCGATCCTGGTTTCCTACCAAGGAACTGGTCTCAGTTGCTGAATTAAACTTCCCCTCGTTCTTGGTTTCCTACCAAGGAACTGGTCTTAGTTTCTTTTGAAATAAACGTCCCCTCGATCCTGGCTTCTAACCAAGGAACTGGTCTAAGCTTCTTTCGTCAATAAACTTTATTGACAAGGGACGCTATGTGTAGCGGTTTTCCTCAAACTTCTCGCCGAATTTTCCTAGAGAGATGCCATTTGACGGAAAAACTTTTGATGTCAGACTTGCTGGGGAACCCAGTCGTCTGAGTTGTAGAGTTGCATAAACTTCTCTGTTGGAGACGCCATTTGCCGACTCTATCTAGGGGAAAGCAGGTATCTTGAGAGACTGCTGTCGCTTGGGGATCTTACATCATACCTTTCTCAGGATCTTCCCGGAGAAATGCCATATGATGGGGTCCAATTTTAAGGTGCCGATGACCTTTTTGTCAGCGGTCTTTTAGGAGCGAAACTGGCATGCTGCCGAATCTCTGATTACGAGGCTTTCTCTGTGGATTTTCCTTAATCCGGGAAAGCAAGGATATCATCTTCAATGGCGAAGAGTGATGCTAACTGAAGGTTCCTCTAGTTTTTCAGAGGTTCAAGTTATCAAAGTGGTAAAGGGCCAACTTCCTTCCAGAAATAAATTGGGGGCGAGGTTGTTCAAACGCAGCGTTTCCTGACGAGGCAAGAACTGACAACTCGATTGGGAGAACTTCTATCACTAGGGGACAAGACCGACTAGAGCGATAGTGATGCAATATGAAATGTAAATGCAAATCAATAATGCATGATGTATGTATGTATATGCTGACAAAACTGACGCGACACACAAACTAAAAGATGAACATGACTGGATACTCGGCCACAGTGGGGCATGTAGAAATATCGCTGGTTCAAGATAGCAATTCTACCTTGCTTAGGAGGGATAGTCCCTGTTGGGAGCTATGTTGATCGGGCTTAGGAGATGAGAACTCGACCGTAGGTGTCAGATGGAATATTCGCATCCGGCACTATTGATCCTTCATTCAGGCACACTGGCGTAGGAGAAGTACTTTGATTCTGCATTTTGAAGTTCGCTTATTTCTGGAGAAGTGGTCGATGTTTTTCTGATGTTTAACAGTCAAAAGAAATTACCATCTTTAATTTAAAAGAAGAAAAAGTTTTAACAAGTAAATTCATTTTTGTTTCATTTCAAGAATCGCTAATCATATCAAAATGTCATTCTGTAAAGCTAAAACAAATAAGAATTACAAAAAAAAGCACAAAGGCTCAAATTTTATTGATAAAATGGAGATCAGCCAAACGTGTGATTCCAAAGAGTATTTACAAAGTTAGAAAATGGTAATTTACAGGGAAAAGGGCTACGTTGAAACATAACGACCGCTATCCTTCTACCAACTTTGAATTCGGGGCATCCTGAGCTTCTGTCTAAGATGACCTTGACTGGAGTTTTCCTCTAATGGATGGTGTAACTGCTGCTGAGGGACCTGCCTCTGTTGAACACAGTTACTTGCCATTATCCCTAATTTTTGCCTGGATTGTACTATGATGTTTCCAATCCATCGGGATGATTTTTTTTTATGTCTCTAACTTTTTCCTGGACCGCTCTTTCGGGTTTTCAATCCACCGAGACGTTTTTTCTTTAGTTTAGGCGAAGTATTTCTTGACTACATCAACATTCGTGGGGTAGGCAAATTCCTCTCCGTCCATGGTTGCAAGTCTCAAGGCACCGCCTGAGAAAGCTTTCGTCACCACATAGGGGCCATCATAATTCGGAGTCCACTTGCCCCGAGAATCAGTGAGAAACGATTGTATCTTTTTGAGCACAAGATCTCCTTTCCTGAAGATGCGGGGTCGAACCTTTTTGTCGAACGCCTTCTTTATTCTCTGTTGATACAACTGACTGTGGCATAGTGCCGTGATTCGCTTCTCTTTGATCAGGTTTAATTCGTCGTGTCGACTTTGACACCATTCAGCTTCTGAAAGCTTAGCTTCCATCAATACCCGGATTGATGGGATCTCTACTTCTATGGGGAGAACTGCCTCCATGCCATATACTAGAGAGAAAGGGGTTGCCCCTGTTGAAGTGCGGACAGATGTTCGATAACTGTGAAGAGCAAAGGGTAGCATTTCGTGCCAATCTTTGTAGGTTACAACCATCTTCTGAACAATCCTCTTGATGTTCTTGTTATCCGCTTCTACCGCTCCGTTCATCTTGGGTCGGTAGGGAGATGAGTTATGGTGTTCGATCTTGAAATCAGCGCACAACTCTTTCATCATTTTAGTGTTCAAGTTAGATCCATTATCAGTAATGATCTGGCTCGGAACACCATAATGACAGATGATATTGTTTTTGATAAATCGGACCACCACTTGTCGGGTTACATTAGCGTACAACGCTGGTTCGACCCACTTGGTGAAATAGTCAATGGCTACCAGGATGAACCGATGTCCGTTTGAAGCCTTAGGTTCGATCAAGCCAATCATGTCGATTCCCCATATGGAAAAAGGCCACGGGGAAGAAAGAACTTTGAGATGTGATGGCGGTACATGAATTTTGTCGGAGTATATCTGACATTTGTGACACCTCCTCATGTACTTGTAGCAGTCGGATTCCATGGTCAACCAGTAATACCCTGCTCTCAGAATTTTTCTCGCCATTGTGTGTCCATTGGCATGAGTGCCAAGGGATCCTTCATGAATTTCTTTCATAAGCATGTCTGCTTCTAGTCTGTCTACGCATCGGAGCAAGACCAAGTCAAAATTTCTCTTATAAAGAGTATCACTGCTCAGGAAGAAGTTTCCAGCCAGTCTTCTGAGGGTTTTTCTGTCCTTTCTAGACGCCCCAGATATGTACTCTTGTTTCTGAAGGAAGCATTTGATATCGTGATACCAAGGTTTGTCGTCTATGACTGCTTCAATCGTGAAGACATAGGCGGGCCGTTCAAGGCGCATTATGTCGATCTTAGGTAAGTCATTCCATTGACCTACACTAATCATAGAAGAGAGAGTGGCTAAGGCATCAGCCATGTGATTCTCATCACGAGGGATATGATGAAACTCAACTCTGTTAAAGAAAGGTAACAACCTTCTTGCATAGTCTTTGTAAGGAATCAGTCCTGATTGGTATGCGTTCCAATCTCCTTTTATCTGATTGATAACCAAGGCTGAATCGCCGTATACGTCCAAGTTTTTGATCCTTAAATCAATCGCTTCTTCGAGACCCATAATACAAGCTTCATATTCGGCCTCGTTGTTCGTACATTTGAACGTAAGTCGGGCAGTGAAAGAAATGTGGGTACCCTGAGGGGTAACAATGATCGCCCCAATTCCGTTTCCATAATGATTAACTGCTCCATCAAAGATAAGTCCCCATTGGGAACCTGGTTCTGGCCCTTCACTGGGTAACGGTTCATCGCAATCTTTCATTTTTAGATACATGACATCTTCGTCTGGGAAGTCAAACCCGATTGGTTCTTGATTGTCAATCGGTTGATGATCCAAATGATTGGCTAAAATACTTCCTTTAACGGCTTTCTGAGCGTGGTACTCTATGTCATATTCTGATAATAACATCTGCCAACGGGCAATTCTTCCCGTGAGAGCAGGCTTTTCGAAGACATACTTGATTGGATCCATTTCGGATATTAACCAAGTAGTGTAACGAATCATGTATTGGCGAAGACGTTTGGCTGCCCAAGCCAAAGCACAACAAGTTTTCTCAAGCATCGTGTACCGAGCCTCGCAGTCGGTGAACTTCTTGCTTAGATAGTAAATGGCAGACTCATTCCTTTTGGTTTCGTCTTGTTGGCCAAGTACACATCCCATTGAGTCCTCTAGGACTGTTAAGTAAATGATCAGTGGTCTTCCTTCCACTGGAGGTGATAGAATCGGCGGATTCAATAGGTATTCCTTTATACTGTCGAAGGCGGTTTGGCAATCTTCTGACCAAACACAATCCTGGTTCTTTTTGAGTAATTTGAAAATCGGCGCGCACGTGGCGGTCATAAGGAATATGAATCTAGAGATGTAGTTCAAACGTCCCAGGAATCCTCTGACTTTTTTTCAGTTTTCGGAGAAGGCATTTCTCGAATGGCCTTGACCTTGTCAGGATCAACCTCAATTCCTTTCTGGCTGACGATGAACCCTAGTAGTTTCCCTAAACGAACACCGAAGGTGCACTTGTTAGGATTCAAGCGGAGCTTGAATTTTCTTAAACGTTCGAACAATTTTGACAGATGTTCAACGTGCTCATTCTCTGTTTTTGATTTTGCAATCATATCATCAACATATACCTCGATTTCTTTGTGTATCATGTCGTGAAACATAGTAGTCATGGCCCTTTGATAGGTTGCCCCGGCGTTCTTCAAACCGAACGACATTACCTTATAGCAAAAGGTGCCCCATGGGGTGATGAACGAAGTTTTCTCCATGTCTTTCGGCGCCATTTTGATCTAATTATAGCCCGAGAATCCATCCATGAAGGAGAAGACTTTGAACTTTATTGTACTGTCTACCAGCATGTCAATGTGTGGTAAAGGAAAGTCCTTTGGACTAGCCTTGTTCAAGTCTCGGTAGTCGACACACATTCTGACCTTTCCATCCTTTTTGGGAACGGGTACGATGTTGGCTAACCATTGAGGATATTCTGACGTGGCGAGGAAACCCGCGTCAATCTGTTTCTCTACCTCCTCTTTGATTTTGATGGCCATGTTCGGGTGAGTCTGTCTCAACCTTTGCTTTACTGGCGGACATTCCAATCTTAACGGTAAGTGATGTTCCACGATGCTGGTATCCAACCCTGGCATATCCTGATAGGACCAAGCGAATACATCGGGAAATTCTCTGAGAAGCTTTATCAAACCCTCTCTAGCAGTTGGACTGAGCAGTGCCCCAATCCTGATTTCTTTTCTCTCTTTTTCCGAACCCAAGTTTACCGTTTCCAACGGCTCTTTGTGAGGTTCAATGGACCTTTCCTCTTGTCTGAGTAGTCGGGAGATCTCTTCTGGAATTTCATTGTCAACTTCTTTTTCAGCCCCAAATACCGGGAACTCAAAGTTAGGAGAAGGCATCGGATCGTATGTTTCAACTGGGTTTAAAACAAGCAATCTGCATGACGTGATGATTCGTGTTTAGAAGAGATAGAGAAAATGCGAGTGTGTGCAGTGTATTATTTTTTATTACTGCTTGTTTTCGTTATTGAACTGTTTTTTAGGATTACCATTTTCTGAAAAACGAATAGAGAAAACAGAAATTAATGCGGAAATTACATAACGACGTTATTTTATTAATGAACAAGTCGATTCTTGAAACTACAGCCCTATAAAACAAAACTCTATCGCTTCGGGCAAAGCGAAGAGGGAAATTTACAGAAAGCGAGCCCTATCAAAACATCCGTTTCACCTGGGCAGGGTGAGAGGTTAAAGATGGCAATTACTTTGACTGATGAACGATCTTCGGAACCTCGACGGCAACCCATTGGCGGCGAACTCCTTGGTGAATCACAAAGTCTGGCACCTTCCTTGATTTGTCTTCAGAAATAACGCTGATTTCTAGTGGAGCAGGATCATTGGAATCTGTCTCCCAGGAGGAATTGTCGTAGGAGAATTCCTTTGTTGAATTTTGCATAGCATTTGTGCTCTCAGCTGTATCTCCCCATCCAGTAGGCTGGATATCTTTGAGCCTGATACGAGAGCTTTCGGGAGCGGTGTACTTGACCATATAGTCGTATTTTCCACTCGGTTGTCCCAAGGTGTCCCAAACTTCTTTGGAACTCGAGGAGTCATCTCTCTCGATGATGTTGACCTCGGGAAAAGCATAGTTGATGAATTCAAGTCCTGCAAATGTTGCGAATTCATCTTCATGTTGAGTAGTTTCTGAATGACCTGAGTGTCGATCCCATGACATGGTGGGGACACAGGTATTCTGTTTAATGACGGTCAACTAATTTTCATTGTTCGGCTGACTCTCTTGCCCCAAGTTTCCTGGGTAAGGCTGCCATATTGGCAGGCCATCCATCGGGCCATAGTAATTATGGTCAAAGTTGTCTTTCATCAGAGTGTCCTCCTCTAATGAATTTGGCGGAGCACGACATCCTTCCGGATCACAATCTCCATAGATCATTTCGACATCTGATCTGGGTATAAATCTCGGACTTTGTGTAGGAAAGCAAAAAGGAGTTTGCGTTTCATCCTGAGACATATAACCGTCCTTGTTAAGATAGGACTTCCATTCTGCATCTGTGTCAGAGGGATCCTCCTCATTGATAACATGGATTGCCTGAGGCACTGGGTGAAGGAAACCTCCACTATGGAAGAAATTCTGAATGGGATGAATACTTTCATCGTTGGCAGCTGTTTGAGTACAGGTTGCAAAAAAACCAAGACCCTTCTTTGTTGTATTGCTAGTAGGAATGACAAGCTGTCCCCATCCGGTTGTATTGGTACTCTCGACCGCTTTGATAGAATTATTGTATGAAGAAATTGAAGTTCCTTCTTTGAACTAATTATTCTTGCTCACCGACAGTGCTTGGAACTGAGTTCCAATAACCTCCTCGGGTTCTACACAAGCAGATGATGACAAGTTACTCACGAGCAAGGCCTGTTCTCCACAGACTGTGACAAGTTGGTCGTTCTTGACGAACTTTAGCTTTTGGTGGAGGGTTGAAGTAACCGCTCCAGCCTGATGTATCCAAGGTCTTCCTAATAAACAACGGTACATTGCCCGGATGTCCATGACTTGGAAAGTGACTTGGAAAGTGTGAGGACCAATAGTTATGGGAAGATCAACTTCGCCGATAACCGCTTTTCTGGATCCGTCGAACGCTTTGACTACGACGTCACTGATTCTCATCGGAGGGCCTTTGAATGATAATTGCATCAAAGTGGACTTCGGCATAACATTCAGGGCTAACCCTGTGTCTACCAGTACGCTGGCTAAAGCATCGTCCTGGCAGTTGATTGTGATATTGAGCGCCATGTTATGACGACGACCCTCTTCAGGTAACTCCTCATCACTAAATCCCCAATTGTTACAGGAAGTGATGTTAGAGACAATGCTATCGAACTGTCTGATTGTTACATCCTGTTCCACAAAGGCTTGCTCCAAGACTTTCTGTAGAGCCTCCCTATGTGCTTCTGAACTAAGTAACAGTGATAACACAGAGATCTTTGAAGGAGTTTGTAACAGTTGATCGACAATGTTGTATTCACTCCTTTGGATGAGCTTCAATATCTCATCATTATTTTTTGAAAGGTCGGGATTACTGGATTGACTGACTGATGGATCGGGAGCTTCCGTCTGAAGTTCCTTTTCCTTGTTAGGTTCTCCAACTCCTCGGTTGAAGATTCGACTGCTCCGTGTTACACGACTGATGTCTCCAATGTTCACGACGGAGGGTAATGGAATTTCCTTTCCATTTTCAACGGTCGTTGCACCGTATTTGTAAGGGATAGCCTTAGTTGATTCATACGGTAATGGTCCCAACAGATAGATAACTATGGGAGCCTTCTGATTTTTCTGACCATCATAAGTAATCTCGATTCGTTCCCGGTTGGGAACTTTAGATTCGTCAAGTAGAGGGATAATGGCAAAAACATATCTGGTCCTGCGATGACCAGAGATTGTGACAACATCCTCAACTTGATCGGCAAGGTAGTCCGGCGTCCAGTTGATGGGTCCAGAACCCGGATATGGACGAATTTCTCCACGATCCACCTGACCCTGAAGAGCTGCTCTCACAAGGTAACACCCTTGGTTACTTTCCAAACAGACGCTACAACGGTCATAATTGTGTGGTGGCACCTGGCCACGCCCACTTTGAATACAATATAACCTCACTAGATTAGCTTCCACGAGTCGGACATCCTGACTTTGACGTCGAGTAGGATTTCTGTTATTGATACTAATTTGCTGAGTATCTTCATCCATATAGATTGGCATCCACCAGTGATTTAAAAAGTGCTGAAGTGCCTCCTGGACAAGGGTACAACCTCGATCGTTTTTGCAACACGCTTTACAGCTTTGATAGTCATGTGATATCAGGAATCCGAGTCGGACCTGTTCAGCATGTAACTCTACCAGGTTGGTATTCATCTTGCGAATATCAAAGATCTGAACCATGTTTATCTGATAAGGGTTCCTATCATGGTAGTCTTGGATCCATCCAAGATCCATCTGACGTTGGAGGGCCTCTTGTACAAAAGAGCGCCCCTGTTTGTTTACCGAGCAAGTCAGACAGGAATTATAATCGTGTCGCGGCAGATTATGATACTGGCTTTACCTTGAGTGCATTGCCACCAAGTTGACATTCATTACACTGATATCGTGGCTCTGAATGACGTTAGAATTCGTATAGACCATGTTAACTCACGAACTCGGTGCTCTTGGATCCATCCGAGATCCATCTGTTCCTGTAGAGCTGCTTGCACCACAGAACATCCTTGATTGTTTTTAGAGCAGACATCACATTGATGATAATTATAAGGTGGCACATGGCCATATCCACTCTGTCTACAATGCATCTTGACCAGATTGGTCCTCAATAAGAGTACATCGTGAATTTGATAGACATTGTTAGATTCCTTCTCAATCAGGTTGACTGCAGCTTTCTCATGTTGAGGCAGCGGGTTTGTGAGATTATTGGGATTCGTATCTTTGAAAGATAAGAGCCCGCTCCTAACAAGCTTTTGCACGTCAGATTTGAAATTGAGACAGTTCTCTATGTTATGCCCTGATCCTCCTTGATGATAAGGGCATGTCTGATCCACCTTAAACCAAAAAGGCAGATTTTCTGGTACTGTAAGAGGAGACTTAGTCTGGATGTGCCCCTTAGCCAGTAGTAACGGAAATAGTTCTGCGTACAACATGGGTATAGGATCAAACCCTGATGGTCGTGTTGTACGGTTGTTGTTATATGGAGGACGAGCCTGCTGAAGAGGTTGTTGTGTCCTTTGCTGATTAGGTTGGCTCTGCGCAACCTGAGGTTGATACGTAGGAATAGGCGCAGGGCTGATAGCAGGAGTTACAGCTGCTACCGGTTGATAACGCCGCCTTTGCTTTCCGAGAGAGATATTCCCAATATCTTGCTCTTTTTTCTTAGGGAGAGCACTACCGTATCATTTTGTACTACTCGATGATCCAGCGTCTTTTGCCAAACGTCCTTCTCGGACGGCTTCCTCAAGACGAACTCCCATACCCACCATCTCGGTGAAATCACTAGGCGCACTGGCAACCATTCTGTCGTAGTAAAATGAGCTTAAGGTCTTTAAGAAGATCTTTGTCATCTCTTTTTCCTCAAGAGGTGGACAAATTTGAGCGGCAATTTCACGCCATCTCTGAGCGTACTCCTTAAAGATTTCTTTGTCCTTTTGTGACATTGATCTGAGTTGATCTCTGTCTGGTGCCATGTCCAAATTGTATTTGTATTGTTGGACGAAGGCAGTACCAAGATCTTTGAATGTGCTAATCGTAGTACAGTTTAAACTTATGTACCATTTGAGTGCGGCATCAGTTAAACTATCCTAAAAGTAGTGAATCAATAGGTCCTGATTCTCAGTCTGAGATGACATTCGTCGAGCGTACATCACCAGATGACTCTGAGGGCAAGAGTTACCCTTGTACTTTTCAAAGTCGGGCACTTGGAACTTGTGCGGGATTTTCACATTGGGGACCAAGCAGAGGTCAGCGGCGTCCTTTCCAAATAGATCCTGACCGCGAATGGCTCACAGTTCCTTCTGCATTTCCAGGAACTGTTCCTGGAACTCATCCATTCGGTCAAACATAGTTTCCTTCTTACCAGAAGGTATCTGTGGAATCTGTCCTTCCGGGACAGTGTGCACCACAGGGGGTGGTACCGTGACTACGGCAGCGAATCTTGGCGTTTCCCGAAGTTTGTAACCTTCAGGAGTCTTCAGAATGCCCCTGGCAT
Organism: Lathyrus tuberosus; assembly: GCA_022829125.1. Lineage (NCBI taxonomy): Eukaryota > Viridiplantae > Streptophyta > Magnoliopsida > Fabales > Fabaceae > Lathyrus > Lathyrus tuberosus. The sequence continues at coordinate 15,519,088 of JALAZF010000082.1, read as the reverse complement.
CTTCGCATTCCCCAAGTTTGTAACCTTCAGGCCCAGCGGCTTCTGTTGTGATTCCCTGATCTTTAGCGATCGGCGGAACATATCCTTCCGGGATATAGTTAACATGCATGCCCCAGGGACGATCTTTCGGCATTTGATACCTAGGATCATACGTCTCCACTATGGGCGTCGAGGTGATCTCTGAGATCACAGTTCTTTGTAGCTGAGCTTCTGCCATGGCTTGCATGTCGTTACGAAGCTTTCTCATATCCTCTCTCAAAGCGTCGATCTCTTCCTTCAACTCTCTGTTTTCTTCCTCAAGATCATCCATCTTTTTCTGACGATTGGCCCGAGTATTATACGAATGAGACAGTTTAACTCTAGAACCGAGACACAAACGTGAGATTCGTAGGTAAGAAGAATATGCAATGTGAGAATGATGAATGCAATGATTATATTAATTATTTTTTAGTTTAATCAAAATAAACTTCGACAATTAGATTGCAAATATCAAACAGTGGGGAAACCCCTTTTTATTGAAATTCAAAGGATTGCGGAAATGAAATATAGTAGATTACAAGGTGCAGAAACAGAAACCTAAGCTAATGGGTCCCGAGTCCTCTCTGAAGAGAAATCGGGTGCTGATTCTGGTACTTTCCTTATCTTTGACCGGGGCTCTTGGGCCGTTGTCGGGTTGTCATTCCTTTGCCAGGTGAAAGGAGCGAGCAAATTCCTTTGGTCATCCTGATTATCCACAGCATGTTGCTCTAAAATCTCGATCAGAGCATCTCTCTCTTTCAGTAGTTGCTGTATTTTGATGCACTCTATATTGAGGGTGCGGTACTTGTTCTTCCAAGACCTTTTCTCCTTTTGAACTTTGTTGAGAGCAACCTGAAGCTTTTCAGTTTCCGTCATGAAGTACATGACAAATTCCCTCGGTGGAAGAATTCCGTGACGAGGATAAGACATCTTTAGCTTGAGAGCTCTAGTTTGCACCCAGTGGAGGTAAGGCTCCACCGAGACACAGTCCGGTTTTCCTAGAGACTCCTGTCCTTTCTTATGAACGAATTTCCAAGCGTGCACTATTTCCATCTTTAGTGCTCTGTCACTTTCTCCTTCCTTGAAGAAAAGACCTTCCAGATGAGCATTCAGCGGAATATGCCTCATCGGGTATCCAAATTGACGACGAACTAGAACTGGATGGTAGTCGATTCCCCCCTTAGTTCCTATAAGGGGTACGTTGGGGAAGTTTCCACAACGGTCAATGATCCTGATTCCGTCATAAATCCTATTACACCAATCTATATCATAGTTGGTAAGAGACATGATCTTCTGCGACCAGCGCAAGGCACTCTTATGATCCCAGAAAGCAGCAGACTTGGGTAAATACGAGATAAACCATTTATATAGCAGAGGTACACAGCATGTGATCTCTCCTCCACTGTACAAATTCCCCAAGTGTACAGAATAATACGCATCTGCGAGCAAAGTCGGCACAGGGTTTCCAATGAGAAAAACCTTAATGGAGTTGATATCGACGAAGTTATTGATGTTGGGAAACAAAAATAACCCGTAGGTGAGCAAGACAAAGACGCTTTCAAAAGCAGTCACGTTTCCTATACTGGCAAAATACAGGGCTTTCTTTGTCAAGAACTGGGCTGGCAAACCTTGGATGCCACCCTTAGTGGTCATGTGAGTCCCGACCTCAGACTCGTCCAAATGAATTGCTCTTGCAATGGTCTGATTCTTTGGAATTTCTTCCAGTTCAGAAAATGGAGATCGATCAGTGATATGTAAATCGATCAGATGAGAATACTCCTCCGGCGTTGGTGCTAGCTGGTAATCTAGGAATGTAAAGCAGTGATAAACTGGATCATAAAACTGAATGAACGCATCCATGATTCCCTCAATCACATGGACTCTTAACAGTGGTAGCAGACCTCCGTGCTTGGCTCTGAAGGCCTCTTGGTTTGTGATCATTCTCGCCAAACCTCTTAAATCCTCCAGTTTTGGAACCTTGCAGGTATACCTATGGGTTCTCCTTCTACCGAAATCCATTAGCGCAATCCTTTTCTCTGACATTTGCAATCACAGTCTTAGTTTAATTTGAAAAACAGAACGACTAGAAGAGAAGATTTTTTTTGAATGTTTTAATGTTTTTTAAATGAATGCGTGAATGCAGCACACAAAAACATAGAAAAAACATGGGGTCAAAGGGTCGTTGTCATGAAGTCAAGGCTCTACCCATCCCCAAAGGTTTATACTAGGGTGATTTTTGTACCTGTACTCATTATCATCAGCTCCTCCCAGGAAAACAAAATAATAAGCGGGTCGCCAGCGAGTTGTAGAGCAATCTTAGAGTAAGTTCCATTCACCGAGAATAGATCACCAGCCTCAAATGAGGGTAGTATCGCGTGACAACTATTTCTGATGGTTTCCGCACTACAAAAGGGTTTGGCTCCTCAGCTTCTCAGACATCACAATCGGCCCATTGCCTATGAGAGGGAATGGGTTGCATTGGTCAGCCTCCACTGAGGTTGATGGCCGACCTCGTCGCCATCACTTATCTTAAGTGTATACTCAATCTTTCCACATGCGGCATCACATGCATTCCCATTAGCAGAAAAATAAACACGTATAGCAATTAGGAAAAGCAGTATATATATTTGTCCTAATCATCCTAGACCTTTAAAGCTATGAATCCTAAGTTCCTGACAGAAAATGGGTTCCCCGGCAGAAGCCCCAATCTGTGGTTTCATACTAGAGAAAAGGGTAGAAGAGCCCCACGGTGGGCGCCATTTTTCTGTAGCGAGCGATTTTGGACGCGGTTCTTAAGCATTGTCGCTCTCTATAGTCAGTTTACTACAGGTCGATTCATTTTTTATCCTATTAAAGCTTATGAAGGAAGGGAAATAGATGTCTCCAATTAACCCTGCTTGCATACTGAGTTTAAACAGTGGTCTGTTTGGTTACAGATGCGATCAATGTGGTGGGGCCTTTCTTGTGCTATTTTGACATAATGACAGGTTTCTAGCGGGGAACAAGGATTGGGATGCTAGGACTGATGCTTTTTTATGAGAGTATGGGCTTTAGGGTTTTTGTTTTGTGTGCTCGCTAAGATCTTTTCTTTCGATCTTATGCCTACGTATTCCCGTTTACCGAAATAGGGAAATCAGAGCGTTCGTAGTTCCTCCTATTCTATGGGAGGAAATGGTATTTGGTGTCTTGTTCAAAGCCCAAGACGTGAAACGAAAGGTAGTTTGTATCTTGTTCAAAGCCCAAGATGTGAAGCTAAAGAGTGTTGACTTTAGAGAGAATTTGTCAACTCTAAAGAGGGGTCTGTTTGTCACAACTGTTGGGTGACTGGTCATAAAGGGAGGATTACTTTAACCGGGATACGCGGATCCTAGCAATGCCATAATTTCCTTTATAGGGGGTTTTAACCTGAAGGAGAAGACTTTAACTCAGTGTAGAGCAATTCCATCTTTCCTTAGGAATTTCTCATGCTAAAAGAGGGACAGTGGCATGGATGTAAATGATCCAGAGGCTTCCCGCTTACAGCGATTAGATGAAGGGGAAAAAGTTGTTGATGTTTTTGTACTGTGAACGAGGCACAACTTTGATGCTAAAAGGTTGATTGGATCAACCAGTGGTTTTCTTATGCAAAGCCTAAGAGGAGGCTATTGGCCCAACAAGAGGGAGTTTTTGTGTGTCTCGTACGAAGCCCGAGGGAGAGGCTAAAAGGGTTTTGACTCGACGAGGGAATCTTTTGGTATCTCGTATAAAGCCCAAGATGGAGGCTATTTGACTCAACAAGAGAGTTTTTTTTTGTATCTCGTACAAAGCCCGAGATGGAGGCGAAAGGGGTGATTGACTCAACGAGGGAGTCTCTTATGTGTCTCGTACAAAGCCCGAGAGAGAGGCTAAACGTCGTTTGACTCCGCTGGGGAGAATCATTATACAAAGCCTAAGAGGAGGCTATAGTGACTGTTTCAGTTGAGTGACAGGTCCAGTATACTGATTTTGAAAGAGAAAATCAGTTCTTATATGAGTAATGTTGTACTCAAAGATTTGATTCGAGGATCCGGGTTATTCCTGTTCTTTAAGGAAACGGGAAATCCAAAGGGTATTGAGACTGTCTGAGTCTACGGGTTTTCTTCCTATTTAACGAAGGGGTCACTTGAGAATGTCTTTGAGACTCAAGGAAATTAGACTGTCTGTGTCTAGAGTTTCATCTTTTGTACTATGCTTTGAGAAACAGTAATAGACTCTTTGAAAGGATTGTTCTATGCAGATGATTAAGTTCAGTTCCTATACCTCTAGGAGGTCGTCGGGACAATTTGTACGAAGCCCAAGAGGAGGCTGGAAGCTTTTACGAAGCCGACGGGTCCTTGTACGAAGCCCAAGAGGAGGCTATCATTCCCGGAGGAAGAATTATTATACGAAGCCTAAGAGGAGGTTGTGAATACTTCTAAGAAGCCGAGGGTCCTTGTACTAAGCCCAAGAGGAGGCGGGGTTGCTTTTAGGAAGCCTGCGGGTCCTTGAACAATGCCCAAGAGGAGGCCGATGCTTTTAAGAAGCCGATGGGTCCCCAAACCCCCGAGAAATTCAAGACAGGCTATTCACGAGGAATAGATCAAGCCAGGAAAGTTCGAGAAATTGGAAGAAACTCAAGAGATGTCATTCACGGAGAAAAGATCATCTCTGGGGAATAGAGTTTCTTGACAAGTGCTTTTAAGAAGCCTGTGGGTCCCTAAACCCCGAGAAATTCAAGACATGCCATTCACCAAGAATAGATCAAGCCAGGAAAGTTCGAGAATTTGGAAGAAACTCAAGAGATGCAATTCACAGAGAAGAGATCATCTCTGGGGAGTAGAGTTTCTTTGACAACTTCTACGAGTGACAGTCTATGAAAGGGTTCACAGAGAATGTTGCCTTTCATATCTCCATATTGTTTAACCCTAAGAGGAGGGAAGATTGTGTCTGGTAATCCTATGGGGATCTAGTTTTGACTATTTAAGAGTGATCAACGAGCTTAATGCTAGACGTAGTTGCCGGGGGAAACTCTAAATATCTATACTATTATTACACAGTTGATATGAGTTTATGAAAGAAGACTTACAGCAAAACAGCCCCACAATACAGTTATATGTATATGAAAGCGGTAAATGAAAGCATATAAACACTTACTCGGTTGTAGAGCTTCCATGCTGTTTGGTTAGTTGTTCAACAAAGAAAGATTGAAAACAATAGTATATTCAAAATCAAAGGAGAAAGTGCTTTGAAAAAGAAAGATTTGGGGCTTACAGCTCAAGGAGAGGCCCAGGGTTTTATCAGTGAGCGCACTTGTTTGAATTTGTACAGAGGGACTTATACAAGTGACTGAGGCCCAAAAATTGTTTTCTGTACAAAGGGATGGGTCTTACACTCTCTCAAGAGGCCCAAAAAAGGTTTAAAGAAAAAGAGTGGGGCTTATAACACGAGGGTAGGCCCAGATGATTTTTCGTTTAAAATGGCGATCGCGCCGAGATTTTCTTTTAACGCAAAGGGGCTTATACAATATCTGAGGCCCAAAGTTGTTTTTGGTTAAAAGGGGGTTGGGTCTTACACTCTAATAGAGGCCCAAAAGTTTTGAATGGGTCTTATAGCTCGAGGAGAGGCCCAAAGTTTGTTTTTCAACGGATGATGATCGCGTCGTTTATTTGAAAATGTACAGAGGGACTTATACAACGAATGAGGCCCAAAAAGTTTTCTGTACACAGGGGGTTGGGTCTTACACTCTAATAGAGGCCCAAAAAGTTTTAAGAAAAGAAATGGGTCTTACTACTCGAGGGTAGGCCCAGATGACTTTTCGTTTTGAAAATGTGACGATCGCGCCCTTTGTTTTTGACGGTATCGGGACTTATACAATACGCTGAGGCCCAAAAGTGATTTGGTCAAAAAAGGATTGGGTCTTACACTCTATTAGAGGCCCAAAGTGTTTTGAAAATGATTTATGAGGGTTGAATTAATCCAAAACCCTAATTTGTTTTCAAAAATGTATTTAATTGAATAAAAATTCAATTAAAATGATCAAAATTGTTTAACATATGGAAAACAAATTGTGCTCTTGGATTAATGCTTCAAAAATTAAGTATTGACCTACAAAATAATTAGAAGGCATTAAAAGTTGCAAAATCAAGATGGAAAAAATATTTTAAATGTTAAAAACAATTAAAACATTAATTCTTTGCAAAAATATCAATTATATGAAATAAATAATATTTTTGGGATATTTTGGGAAAATAAAATATTTTAACATTTTTGTGAATTATTAAAAAAAGAATCAACTCAAAATCATTAAAACTCAGTGAGAAATTAATTTTTGAATCAATTAAATAAAATCACAAAATTCAAATATTCAAATATTGGAAAATGGCGCCAAGAACAAAGGCAAGAACACGCGCGTTTTTCAGTTTTGCCCAGATTTGCATTTTCTCTCCAATCTCACTGAATACTTAATCATATCATGTAATCCACATACCAATCAACTCGTTTCATCCTCACGATCATGTCTATGGTATTTAATTTCATTTAAATTAAACATATAACAAGAAATCATGAAAAATTCTTAAGAACCCTAATTTCTGCATGAAGGCTAGGATTTTTGATACACGATTCAAACAATGCAATTAATTGAGAGGAAACATTCCATGCATCATTATGAACATATGGCCAAATTATTGTGCAGCAAAAATTGCATGGATCATAGAGTTAGAAGAGCTCATGCTTACCACTTGCAGCTGGTGATCGTGATTTGTGTTGGAGGTGTTACAGCTAGGTTCCAATGATCTGGATAGCTTCCCTAGGTGCCATGGAGTGTGTATGGATGCTTGGAATGGATTGAAATGGTTTGGAGTTGAAGATGGTACCTCAACTGCAAAACTGTCAAGAACTTGAGCAATTGGCTGGTTATTTTGTGAAATCTGTGTTCCAGATGTTATGTGAGTGTTTGGATCACTTCTATATGATGTATACGAGGTGTGTGTGTGATTGGTTTGATTGGAAAAGCTTTCAAACTCAAAACCCGATAGTGACTTGCCTTAGAAGGCAAAATTGGAGTGAAAGAAGATATTTTGAGGAAAGCATCTGTTTGATGGCTTTGGTGTACTCAAACTGATCACAATTGAGCTCTATTCATAGTAGAGCAAGTTTGTTTTGCAAGGAATAGTGAATGGCAACTGCTGAGTAGGTTTGGCCAATGTTGGCAAATGAAAATCCAAGTCTCCTCTAGCCATTGACTAGAGGTTAGAGCATAGGCTGCTGGTTCCCTTGGTATTGGATAAGTCTTGACTGAATTCAGTTGAGAATGGCTCAGTCCATGCCACCTTGATGCTTCCATTGAATGCTCCAATCCAAAATTGGAGTCTTGTCCCTATTTTGGCAATTCTAGATTCAACATGCTATTTCTTGTTCCAAAGACTTTGGAGGCTTGACTCAGTTATTGTCCCCTTTAGATTCAATCCTCAGAGGTGTCCAAGTGGATAGGAGCATTTGAATTTGGCTGATTTTGGCAAATCGACCAAAAGTGTAAAATCTGCCTTGCTTTGACAGATTTCAACAAGGCAACTTGCCAATGTCATATCTCATGACTCAAATTGAATTTGGTAATGTTCTTGGCCATTTTGGAAAGCCCATACATGATACAACAACTGTTTGAACATGTTTGGTTTTGATCTCTTTTGAATCCAAGTGAAAAATCCCCCTACATTTGGCAAAAAGTAAGGCAAAATCTGACTTAGTGAAATTTTCACTAAGTGTTGGAACAAAGTGACTTTTCTTGATTTTGATCATTCCATAACTCAAAATCCATGAGGAATTTGGACATAGGTCAGTATGAAGCTTTTGTAGAGGGCAATGTGATCTACAAATCAAGCCTTGAATGGCGAACAATGGCCTTGTGGTTTAGGAGTTATGGTCCTCCAAAGTTGGCACATTAGTGTCACTTTTTCCATAACTTAGAAATTTTTCTAAGTTTTTATGGTTACCCCTTTTACAAGTTATCCCACTTTATTTGATTTTTCTTGATGAATGATGATTCAAATCATACATTAACATCATTTTAGGGTTAAAAATCCATTTTGGTGAAAAATCTCAAAAAGTCAAAGTTGACTTTTGTGCACAGTTGACTTTTTATCAGATGAATTCCAAACTGTGCAATTCTTCAGGAAATCATGTCCTTGACCTAAATCAAACTTGATGGACATGTTCCATGGGTGTCATAGGGTTTATTGAATCATGTCTTAGGGTTTGGGAGCATGTCCTGGTCAAAAGTCAAAGTTACAGTTGACTTTTCTCGCAAAACCCTAATTGTGGTGCAGATGAAATTGAGACTTGTTGCTCAAGCTTCTTGGATTAATCCATAGTTCCAAATGGATCAATATAGTATATTAGAGACCCTCAAATCATGTCTTGAGGTCTTGGCTCATGATTTGTCCCAAAAGTCAACTTAGGGATGAACTAGGTCAAGAAACCCTAATTCCTGATTTTTGAAGAATGCATCCCCTAAGGCAAAATTGACTTGATGGTTGGGTTTATGAGGTTCCATGAAGTATATTAGGTTATGTTTTGGATCACTGGCTTATGCCCAGATGAAAAATTTCCATCTGGAAGCCCTGGTCGACCAAAACCCTAATTTGGTGACACTGTCGATCTTGAGACTTAATCCACCTAGAAGGGAGCAGCCTTGTGCTTAATCCTTGAAGTGGGAGTCCTTTTGATCCAATGTGGATATGTTAAAGGCTAGACAAGTTGAAGATTATGTTGTTTCTTGATTGATCTTTTGTCTAAGTACTCAGAGAGGGCTTGGAACCCTAATTTTGATTGTAGTGGATGCTCACCCATATTTGGGGAGACTGATGAAGTATGATGGTTCTTCCATATTGTGATGATGATTTTCACAATGATGGGAAATCTTAGTGGTCAAAATTTGGGGTATGACATAACCCATTCTTCGTCTCTTTCAGATTCTGAAGATGATCTGCAACGGATCGAACAAATATGTTACAAACATGTTATCAATGTTTTAATAAACTGAGAGAAGAGTTTAGAATCGCAGTTTGAGCTGTTTATAGATTACCCGCTTGAGATTTCAATCGGCCTTGACTGGATTATTCCGTCCAAGTAATGCATGTTGTTGGCTTCTTGAGTTAGGGTTGCGTTCGTTGAATAAAGGGGAAGATGGTTCGCACACGACGATGGAATGTTCTACTTTGAGAGACGGAACGTTGTTCGTTGTCTGGAGCAAGTAACATATGAGAAGGATAGTTTTGGTTTTGTCACACGTTACTTTTAGATGATTTTGGTATTTTTAATATATTTAATTTTTTTCCACGTTTTATAACATGCATATGGCCATGTGGTGTTTTGGGCCATTATAATTTTGTATTTATTTTTTATATATAATTTGTTGAAAGTGAAAATTGCCCCCAATAATTCAAAAAAACACAATCTATTTTTTTCTATTTGAAAAAATTGAAAAGTTTTTATTATTAACTTTTTTTTAAATTTATTAGTTTCTATTTTTTAAATGAGTTTAAAATGCAAATCTATTTATTCTATTGTTTTATTTATTTAATTGGAATTATATTAAAATGTAAACCTATTATTTTTTGGGTTAAGTTATAAATATTTAAACTTATTAAATATATTAATTTTATTAGATTTTTTTTTATTTTTTTATTTTTATAGAAATTCATTTTTATGCCAAATGCGCGTCACCGACGGGTACCCGTGCGAAGGCACAGATATCATACTAGATCTAATTAAATGACAGTGTAAAATAGTTTTACACTGACAGTGTATTTCAATTAATTTCATAATAATAATAATAATAATAATAATGAGAAAAAAGATTATACACCGACAGTGTAAAATATTTTTACACCGTCAACCAATCACGGACGTGTATCCCGCCAAATCACAAGTTTAATTTTAAAATACTGATATGACATGGCGAAATGTTATAATTCTATTGGATGATAGTGTAAAATAAGTTTACACTGTCAGTGCATTACCTTTGCTCTCAATAATAATAATAATAATAATAATAATAATAATAATAATATAAAATAAATTAAAGCTTGAAAATTGACAATTATAAAATATTATGTAGTTAAAATAAAATAATTGTAACCCAGCCCCTTTAAGAGATCTAAGAGCTTTTTGCAAAAGTCGAGGCAATATTTATTTAAATTAAAACCATGGGTTGCTATTTTTTAGACTAGACATGTCAATAGTTAAACCATTTTTTTAAGAAAATAATTATCAGTTTTGGCTAGCTCGTTTTAAAGGTTTCGAGGGAGAAAGAATTTTGAGAAAATGAGAGAAAAATAGAGAGAAATATTTCATCTTATTTGAAGGAGTCTTTTTTATAGAAAGTGAGAAGAAAATATTTATGATTAATTTTTTAAGAAAGGTTATATATAATTAATATATTTTTTGTTTTAAAGTATTCTATCAATCAAAGTCCTCTAACACACTATTCTAATACATTTTGGGAATTCTCTATATTAAAGAAATTTAAAATTATGAAAATAAATCAAAATATATATTTAAATTGGAGGACTATCATTTCTTCATGTTGCTTACCTTATTATTTTTCTTTCAAAATTCTCCCCCAAGAGAATACTTTCCACCTCTATTGTAAATATACATTAAAAGTTTCATTTTTAACCATATGAATTGATGCAGTGTACTGAAAAATCCATTTCTAAATTTTAGTTCAATGTGCTGCTTGTCGTGGGCGCTACGCTTCTTTTAACATTTTTTTTTTATATAAAAATAAAATTATTAAAAAAAAGCCTTTGAAGAATTCAAAAATCCGGTGTTTCACCAATGCGATACTTCGCATAATTATTTAATATCCAAAACAATGATATATGATCATTCTAAGAAGGAATTATTCACAGGAAAGTGAAGATGATCAAGATCGGTTGATTTTTTTTTTTTAAGAAATAGTAAAATTTTATATGTGGTCTGATATCGGATGGTATAATTGTAAATACTCTGATGTTCAAGTAAATAAGTATATGAGATAAAAAAAATTATATGGTAGAAACATGTGTATATTAATTTGACGTTTATCATCACTTTTATAGGCGAATTCTAGGGTTTTTTACTTTAGGGTCTATAATTTTCTTATGTAGAATAACTATCCAAAAGGACATGTCTTAGAAGATCATTTGTTCTATCATCTAACAACTCTCTTTCATTCATTTGTCTAGATCAAGTGTTTTCTTAGGGAAGATCCACACTTGTTCGTGAGGTCCTAGAACCTTCTTTTGTTCTATAGTTGGTGGAACAATACTTTTATATGACATCATTGGCCTAACATCATAATCATTATCCTGTCTTTTGATTAGACACTCATTTGATCCTTGCAACAATTCATGGGCTTGATATGCCATCATGAGTTAGTCGTTCATTGGGTCACATATACCCCCTTGTCACATGCGGGAACAATTGCCCACAAGTCAAGTCCAACTAAGTGGTTAAGTGGCATTTGATCTTACATCCTATTTACTTACTTAATATATGTGCCCTAAATCTCGATGGACAACTTATTTGTTTGTTCTGGTTTTTTTCCTTCTTCTCAGTTAGGATTTGAAAGGGTGTTTCTTTATCTTTGTGGTATGATGTTGATATGTCCTTTCAACTTAGTATGGATGTTATAACCATGTGTTTTCTTAGCTTTGATGATTGTTGAGTGGCCTTTGAGCCTTGTCAAATCTTGGCCCTTGTTGAGCTATTATGTGGAGACCTTTGTGTTTGTTGGGAGTATTTTTGGGTTATCCTTTAGTTCTTGGGGTTTTGTCTAACATCCTCTAGATTTATCCCTAGATATTCTAGGTAGAAGGCATATTTATTAGATCTTTTTTCCTTGTTCTTAGGTGTGATTAATGTGGTATGGGAATATGTCGTTGCGATAATTTTAATGTTTCCTAGAAATCAGCCAATGTCCATACGTGTATGAGCACATCCAAACGTATCGAAACACGTCTCATGCGCCCCATACGCGTCCCGTATGCCCCATACACTTTTTCAGACGTTGTTTACTGGTATTTTTAGTAAATCAAATAATAAATTTTAGTTCATTTAATGGATTAAACTCGAAAAAAATCATAAGGATAATTTTTGAAGAATAATATGATAAAAAGTGTTAGTGCTTGGAACTTTAATGCTTTGATGTTGAGAATTTGGATAGAAACTCTAATAATGCATAATTGGATAAAAGAAATAAAAGAATAACATACTAAAAACTGTTTACGTAAATGATCAAATTTAAAGAATTAAAAGAAATGATGTAAATTCATACATCTTCTCACAAAGTTTTTTCTCTTTATGACTTGGACACTTAAGTTCTATAGAGAATATTTAATGAAATTTGCGACCCCGGTTTACATGATTGAACTCATATTATATACTATTATAATGTTAACCGTCGATAACATTTATCTTTTCAGAAATTGATATGTAGTCCCTTACTTGGGCTTCAGCCTTTTAGTATGTTGTTGAAACAAATTTGGTGCATACCATGTATCCTCTAAGGTTTTGATGATAACAAAGTATGTGAAAAACAATTAGGATTTCTAACTAGCTAGTTAATGTGCACATAATTCAATTTATTTGATGAAACAGGTTCTGTCACAGAAGAAGCATTGGTTTGGTTATGATCAAGTACTTGTGAGGAAGTCTGATCAGAAAGATATCTCTTGTACTATTCTAAATCAAAAGCGTGCTAACCCTGCCTCTGAAACTGATAAGATGTCAACTCAAGCTCAGAAATCACGAGACTCGAGAATAGTTGACATTATCTTCAAAAGATTGTGTTGTACTTGTTTCAAAGAAGAGTCCTCAGGATAAAGGCCTTGCTCAGTGGATAATTCCTTGGCTACGAGTTCCAAAACCTGCTTTATTGGAAAAGAAGATGTGCAAGAAGATTTGATCTAAATATAGCCTTTGGAATGCTTTAACGACTCTATTTCTTCAGCTATAAAAGGAGCAGAAGAATTGAAGATCAACTAAGAGAATAACATTGCAACTACAACTGAAATATAAACACACTTCAAGTTGTTCGTTTCAGCTCAAGAGAAGCTTATCTTTAAGAGTTCTTATTCTTGTATAGCTTAATAATCTGTTGTGTTAAAGTGTGTTGCATTATATTTGAACACCTCTGATTGTTAATCAAGTATTGTTGTAAGTTATTCCTTCTCTAAACAGTCAGTTTAGATAAAAGTATCTTGCTTTGGGCTTGAGCATTGAAGTTTGAATCCGTGGGATTTAAGCATGAAGTCAAAGATCCAAAGAGAAAAATATGGCTACTGAGGATCTTACTACTAGTACCTCGGAAAGAGGATTTCCCCATGATTATAGTGGTTCTGAAAGAAATCATTACTATGCTAAACCTCCTATATTCAGTGGTGACTCCACTGAGTTCGAATTATGGAAAGGCAAGATGTACACGTATATCATTGGACTTGATGTTGAGTTATGGGATATACTTGAAGATGATTCATGAAAACAAGTTTTTAAAGTACTTATGGGCATAAGCTGTTAATACATCATGTTATATTCAGAACAGAATCTATATTAGACCAATTCTAAATAAAACATCGTATGAATTATTTAAAGGTACACGAAAAAGCATCTCTTATTTTCATCAAATTGGATGTACTTGTTACATTTTAAATAGTAAGGTCTACCTAAATAAATTTGATGCTAAAGCTCAAAAGGGTATCTTTTGAGATACTCTGAACGCTCAAAAGCATACATTGTGTACAACTCAGAAACTGGAATGGTTCACGAGTCTATGCACATTAAATTTGATGACAAAATACCTGACTGTGAAAAGTCAAAGTCTATGGACAAGGATGATAATCGTGCAGAAATTTAGAATTCTGAAGAAGGGTTTATGGTGTGTATTCCAAAAGAAAAGAGTTTAGATTATGATATATCAGAATCTAATACTATATCTAAAGACGCACCAGAAGCTGCAGAAACTGAAGCTATTCCAAATGGTCCTACTACTACATATCTAGTAATTATTCAAAATGATTCTGAAGTGTCTGTTCCACCTAAGAGACCATTTAAATATAAAACATTTCATCTAGAAGGGAAAATCATTGGGAATAAAGATGAGCCATAGAGAACCAAATATGCTTTCAGAAATAATCAATCAATGCTTGTACTTATCTCATTGATATATCCTACCTCTATTGATGATGCCTTATCCGATGATGGGTGGATCTTGGCTATGCAAGATGAAGTGAATCAATTTTAAATAAATGATGTGTGGGATCTTGTTCCAAGATCACAGTGTTAGAACAAGATTTGTTCTTAATATTTTCTCTTTTTAGTTTTGACGATAACAAAAGTATTAAAAGAACAATGGTTTATTTGATTTGTATTTTATTTATGCAGGTTCTTGTTCTGGTACATAAATAATCAGAATCTGTTTATCTAAGATACACTTGGAGTTGCTTCATTGCTAGCTTCTGGTGGCAGAGTCTGAAGAATAATTTCTAGTGCGGTTTGATGCCGACTCTGAACTAAAGGCCTCATCATTCAGACGAGTTTCTACACTTAGTAATTGTATATCAGCTTCTGGTATCATTCAGAGTTGGTGATAAAGTTGTGGACTATCTGTACTACTGAAAGCATGTTGTATTGTCTTATCAGCCTGTCAGCTCGAGTCTACAGGATTGCAAGGCTCAAGAAAAATCTGATACGTTCTATGGATGTCTTCTCCCAACGACTCTATTAGTACAGAACCTCTTTAAGACTCAAAGGTTAAACGTGTTACACAAAGGATTTAGAAATCTACTGTGCATCCATCTTCAACGTCTCTTGTATTATGGAGCAAAAGCAAAGACACTTGATCAAGTCACCTTCTCAACGGCTAGTTTCTAAAAAGGCTATATATATGGCTGAAGATTCAAGCCTAAATTTTCAACAAGGATTCTTCGGTTGAAGGAGTAGCAAGATCAAGAATTATCAACTCTATGTAATAGGCATATTTTCTGTTGTAGGTTGTAATTGTAAAAGCCTTAAGACTTCTTACCCCTGTATATATTTAGAAATCTTAAGTTCTTTTGGTCTTTGTTGTGGTGATCTCCCGTACCTCTGATGCTTTCATCATGTACACCTTGTTCTTTATTCTACTGAGCCTTCAGTAGTTTAGATTAAGTCATCTGCTATGTGCTAGAGCAAAAAGTCTTGTCTCATTGGGATTCAAGTAACAAGTCTTGAGCCAAGATGCTTAAGCCACGAAAGTCTCATTGCTTAAGTGCTTGAGCTGTGGAAGCCTTATTCAGCTAGTCTGATTGAGCAAAAGTAAAGTCTTAAACATGTGCTCTAAGAAAAGGTAAGTCTCAGCCAAAAGACAGATGAGCAAGCAGCTCAGTCTGATGGTGTGAGCAATGGAAAGTCTTAAATATGTGCTCTAAGCAAAGGAAAGTCTCAGCATGAAGGCAGATGAGTAGGTGGCTTAGTTTGACGGTGTGAGGAAAAGGTAAGTCTTATACATGTGCTATAAGCAAAGGAAAGTCCAGAAGGAAGATGAGTAGACGGATCAGTCTGACGGTGTGAGCAAAGGGTAAGTCTTAGACATGCGCTCTAAGCAAGGGAAGTCTCAGACAGTTGGTCTGAGCAGTTGTAAAAGTCTTATGCAGAAGCATAAGCGATTGTAATCATGAAGTGGTTTTAATGAAAAGCTCTTGTGAGGAAAGGGGACTGGACTACTCTCAGTTAGGGGAGGAAGCAGTATAAATCTTTTATGTCTTCTATTGTTATTTTTTTTATTTCTGCTGTATCCGCTGCCAACTGAATTAACTCAGAATTTGAACATCCGTTCTGATTCTGAAACTCTAATCAGAAGCTAAATAATAAGAAAACGTGAAACACAAGTCACCCCCTTCTTTTAATAGATATTCCCATGAGAAATCTTTAACGTTTCTTTGAGCGCTGTTAGTTGTACTAAGACAGTACTCTGATCTTCTTTATGTCAATTTCTGATAGCTATCGCCATCTGGTTCTGAGCTTGTCAATGATTTCAAAGTCAAAAGATTTATTCCAAGATAAAGAGATTATTTTCATTGCTTAGAACAAGATTTTGTTCATATCTCATTCTAGACTTACACTCTGGAGTGACTTATGATCTGCTGTTAGATTGAGATGTAAGGCAGAGAAGAGTCTGTTTGTACTTACATGTATGATCTTATAGAAATGTGATTATCATAATGTATCTGCTAAAGATATCAAGGAAAGAAGCAGAGGCATCTTCCATAAGGTTGTTTACAACATTGATTGGGAGAAGAGCCAACAACCCATATTCAAGTACTGGTGGTACTGAATTTTGTGAGAGTAGTGGAATCAGTGGTCAGGCATCCATTGAATCAGAATCCACTCAAAGCTGTGTTCAGACTTTATTGGTCAAGTCTGAATATTGAATCGAGTCTGACCAAACAAAAAAAATGTGTGGTGTGTTTGTTCTTGTCTGACTTATCTTTTGATTCAATAAGACATTTGTTTAGATATAAATGTAAATTTCTATTAGATCTCTAGAGAAGTTTTTCTTTTGAAAAAGGACAACTTCGAGAATCTTTAAGAGGAAACTCTATTGTGTTTGTCTATACTGAATGTCTTATCAAGCCAGATGATGATCACATTTATGTAAACAACTTTCTCACTTTCGTGTTGATACTGTTGTTTGTTAGCTGTCTAAAGAAGACAATTCAATATTCGTCTATCACTCATGACTCTTGTTTCAAGATAAATTGCTAGTTCTGAATAGAATCTTAGAGACTTGTGACTGACAGATGATATCTCTATCTTAGTCTAGACTTACTAGACTCTGTTGGTTGATAGCTTCTGAAGGTTGTCAGTTTCTGAGATTCAGAAGAAGATTCTTTCAGTCTGACATAGCATTTTAAGTAAAGAGTTTTCTAAAAGCTTTTATAATACTTAATCTTTCATAAAGGTGAAACTTATCTGGTGGAATTGAAATATCTGCTGGATAAAGAACCTTTGGGTAATGATGTTTTCTATTTTAGTACTTGTTGTTACTATTCCCTGTCTTATGAAACACGTCCTTTTCTGACAAGATTCTTATTTTTGTGAGATTCTTGTCCAGTTTCTTTTTCTTCTTCTTCTTCTTCTTCTCCTTCTTCTTTTCTTCTTGTGTGCATGCTGATCAAACCAAACCTGAGATTAGTTCTTCAGTTTATTCTCCTTTGAATCGGCTGGCTGTCATCAAAGAAAAGTTTGTGAATTTTGATGAGTTGCTTAAGATTGGTTTCAACTTCTGGGAGACTGTGTCTAAACAAAAGTGGAGTGGCTACTTTGAGATGCTATGTGGTTTCACTTATCCAAGTCTTCTCAAAGAGTTTTGGATTAATGCCTCCATTGTTGAGTTGAATTCTGAGTATGCTATTTTGTTTAGAGTAACTGGTGTTTCTATTACAGTAACCTCTAAAGCGGTTGCAAATGTGATCAATTGTGAGGAGATTGGAGAAGTTCCAGGAACTCTTGTTTGGGAACACTATCTTCCTACTTAGCATATCTTTGTAGATTCATCTAATACATCAGTGGTTTCTAATCTTCTTCCCGATGCTGTTGTTTAGATTCAGATTCTGAATTCAAACTTACTGCCAAAGGATCAAGATTTAGACCAAGTGGACCCTATTGAAAGAGATCCGCTTCTACTTCTTAATTCAAATTTGAAGATTGATCTTCCTCAAGTTATGTTTGACCATCTGAAGAGGTCTCTTTCTTCTTTTAAAAGGAGAAAAACCTTCTTCATATCTTTTGGACGAGTTATTTCTGAAATGCTTGTTTAGCGAAGGGTCAACATAAGTTCTAAGGCTAGTTCTTCCAAGATTTAGAGAGACAAGTTTGAAGCTATCTATGAAAGATTCTGATGTTAAATTTCTGCTTAGTTATGCCTTGTATTATTGATGAAATCTTTGTATTAAGTATCTTATTAATAAATTCAAAAGTTTGTTCATGCTTGTGTTCAGTGAAATTATGGTACCAGATATGTGATGTTACGTGTGATGTCACAACAACACACTCTGCAATGGACAAAGTAAAACAACAGAAGAGTACACAAAGAATTGTTCACCCAGTTCGGTCTAACTACCTACGTCTGGGGGCTACCAAGCCAGGGATGAATTTCACTATCAGTAGTCTCAAATTTACAGACTCAACAACCCAATTGACATCTTCTAAACTTAATCACTACTTAATGAACCTTCTACCTAAGAGTCCACTTAAGTATGAGAACACTACTCAATCCCTAAATCACTTCAGTGATATAATTCAAAGATCACACACTTTGAAAAACACAACTTGATTCTGCTTCACAACTTTGATCAAGAACAACTCAAAACAACAACACCAATTCACACTAGAATGGTTTACAATACAAACACGAAGACTCAAACGACTCTCAGTCTTTAGCTCTCTTTCTTCGTTACTTTCTTCAAAGGATTGATACGCTTTACATAGCTATTTGATCTGGTCTTGGACCTGCTACAATATCTGACCTGATTTGTTATTTAAAACTGAATCTTCAACAGATTTTCTCTCTCAAAATCTTCTTAAATCTTCAGCCTTTAAACACTCCTACAAATCTGCATCAAATCTGTTTGTAACAGAAAATATCTCCTCCAAGATATTCGCATCCAATTACTCTGCCAGCTCTCCTAAATTCCAGCTAAAACGCTTAACCCTAAAAACATCTCAAACCTGATGTTTTACTGATCTGCATATTTGATGTCATGACATCGCATGAGACATCAGACTTCACAACTTCAACAAATAACATTATTTAATGTTAAGACTCAATGTTAAGACATCACCCATATGACATCAACATTGAACACTTTGTTTTACCAAAATTCTAGCCAATCCAAGAACCAACAATCTCCCCCTTTGGCTAATTTTGGCTAAAACAATCTCTGCAACATCAGAGACTTCAGCAGCAGATTAAAATTATAAAAAGATTAAAAACTCAAAACCAGAACCAGCATAACCAGCTGTTCAACATGCACACTCCCCCTCAACCTCTGCACCACACCAGATCTTAGATAGGATACACTCTACACACCTAGGCTAACTCTCCCCCTTTTTAGCCATAATTGGACAATCACCAAACACAATGTCCTGACATAAAGACATGGTCAAACATCAAGCTTCCCAAAAACACAAGTTCCAACACATTGACTGTTCAGTCGATACAAACTATGCTCCTTGTTTTCATTATAAACACAAGCCTTTCTTCCTTCTAGCAGCACCACTCAGCAACCAAGAATGAGCCAGTCAAACATCAAAGATGCAGCAAAGAACTTCAAACAGAAGGACAAGACTTCAGATCCACCTAAGAAGAGGAGCAAAACAATGACTGCAGCTGAAACTACTTCAGGAACCACAAAGACAGGCAGAACCTCAGAAACACCCATGAAACCAAGCAAGAAGCTTCCTGTGCAACAACAAGCTACTGATGATGATTGGGATGAAGACTGGAAAGCTTTTCTAAATGCAGGGGGTTGGGATAATCTGTAACTAACGATGTACTTCAAACCTGTATGCCTTCAGCAGTTGAATGAAATCCATTTCTAATAAAGAGTACAACTGCTTAAAACACTCTCTAGCACATTTAATCTTCATAAATGCAAATTCCTAATTTACTTCTCAAACTTTCAAATTGGTGTGCATCTAAGGCTTTAGTAAAAATGTCAGCTAATTGTTTATCTGTAGCAACATGTTCCAAAGCAACTACTTTGTCTTCAACCAAATATCTTGTAAAATGATGCCTTATATCAATATGCTTGGTTCTGCTATGCTGAATAGGATTCTTAGCGATATTGATAGCACTCAAATTATCACAGTACAATGTCATGACATCTTGCTTGACATTGTATTCTGTTAACATCTGCTCATCCAAACAAGTTGAGAACAACTACTCCCTGCTGCTATATACTCAGCTTCAGTAGTAGAAAGAGACACACAGTTCTGCTTTTTACTAAACCATGATATCAGATTATTCCCTAAGAAGAAACAACCTCCTGAAGTGCTTTTCCTATCATCAGCACTCCCAGCCCAGTCAGCATCACAATATCCCCTTAACTCAGTCCCAGATCCATGACTATACAACATCCCATAGTCACTAGTGCCATTAACATATTTCAGGATCCTCTTTACTTGATTCAAGTGACTAACCTTAGGCTCAGATTGGTATCTGGCACAAACTCCAACAGCAAAAGCAATGTCAGGTCTACTAGCTGTGAGATACAATAGACTCTCAATCATGCTTCTATATAAAATTTGATCCACACTGACACCATGTTCATCCTTGGATAATTTTAGATGAGTAGGAGCAGGAGTCCTCTTGTGATTAGCATTCTCTAGACCAAACTTCTTCATTATGTTCTTTGCATACTTGCTCTGAGAAATGAATATGGAGTCCTCCATTTGTCTAACTTGTAGACCAAGAAAATAGTTTAGCTCACCAACAAGACTCATTTCAAATTCAGACTGCATCTGTTCCACAAAATGTTTCACCATTGCATCTGACATCCCACCAAATACTATGTCATCAACATAGATTTGAGTTATCATCAGTTTTCCTCCTTCCTCTTTAACAAACAAAGTCTTGTCAATCCCTCCTTTTCTGTAGCCATTCACAACCAGGAATTCAGTAAGTCTTTCATACCAAGCTCTTGGTGCTTGCTTCAAACCATATAGAGCTTTCCTTAGTTTGTACACATGGTCAGGAAATGTTGGATCAATAAATCCTTTTGGTTGATCAACATACACCTCTTCATTTAAGTAACCATTCAAGAAGGCACTTTTAACATCCATATGAAAAAGCTTGAATTTGAAATTATAAGCCACCCCTAAGAGCAATCCGATAGATTCCAGTCTTGCCACAGGAGAAAAGGTTTCATCATAATCAATTCCTTCAACCTGAGTGTATCCCTGAGCAACTAATCTGGCCTTGTTTCTGGTGACCACTCCTTGTTCATCAGATTTATTCTTGTAGATCCACTTGGTGCCAATCACATTAGCTCTATCAGGCCTAGGTACAAGCTCCCATACTTCATTCCTCTTGAATTGCTCCAGCTCTTCATGCATTGCATTTATCCAAAACTCATCAGTCAATGCTTCCTTGACATTCTTTGGCTCAATTTTGGAGACAAAACATGAACTTGCTATAACATCTCTTGACCTAGTCCTCACTCCAGAGTTTGGATCACCTATAATGAGCTCCTTTGGGTGGTCCTTCTGCACTCTGATAGAGGGATCTTTATGAGGTTGCTCAGTTTTAGGCTCAGCAACAGCAACACTAGGAGTTGGACTTCTGTCTTCAGCTTCTGGTGCAACTTCACCAACTGATGTTCCAACATCATCTAGGACATCATCATCTTCCTGCTTGTCATTGTCATCAATCACCACATTGATTGACTCCATCATCACCTTGGTTCTAGAGTTGAAAACCCTATATGCTCTGCTATTAGTAGAGTATCCCAAAAATATTCCTTCATCACTTTTGGAATCCAATTTCTTCTCTATTCTCTATCAGCCAGAATATAACATCTACTTCCAAAAACATGAAAGTATTTAACATTAGGTTTTCTTCCCTTCCATAGTTCATACAGAGTGGATGAAGTGCCTCTTCTCAGGGTAACCCTATTGTGAATGTAGCAGGCAGTATTCATGGCTTCAGCCCAGAAATGATAGGGAAGTTTCTTGGCATGGATCATAGCTCTAGCAGACTCTTGGATAGTTCTGTTCTTCCTCTCAACTACTCCATTTTGCTGAGGAGTAATAGGAGATGAAAACTCATGACTTATACCTTCAGCAGAGCAAAATTCTTCAAACTTGCTATTCTCAAACTCTCTTCCATGGTCACTTCTTATCCTGATAACATTACTCTCCTTTTCTCTTTGGAGTCTTTGACAAAGATCTTTAAAAACATCAAACACCTCTGATTTGTCTTTGATGAAGCTCACCCAGGTGTACCTTGAATAGTCATCCACAACTACATATGCATATTTCTTTCCACCCAGACTTTCCACCTGCATAGGTCCCATCAAGTCCATATGAAGTAGTTCCAAGACCTTGGAGGTGGTGTCATGTTGAAGCTTCGGATGAGACATCTTTGTCTGCTTCCCTTTTTGACATTCTCCACACACTTTTCCTTCCTCAATATTAAGTTTGGGAATTCCTCTGACTGCTTCTCAGGAGATGATTCTCTTCATTCCCTTTAGGTAAAGATGTCCCAACTTCTGATGCCAGATTTTGACATCATCTTCTTTAGCAAAAACACAAGTGGGAGAATTTGAGTCTTGTGGCACCCAAAGATAACAATTGTCCTTAGACCTGTCTCCCTTCATAATGACTTCTCCTTTATCATCTTTGACAATGCATTCAGACTTTGTAAAGTCTACTTTGAATCCTTGATCACAAAGTTGACTAATGCTAATCAAATTAGTTGTCAGTCCTTTCACAAGAAGAACATCCTCCAGTCTGGGAGCACCAACACAATTTAGTTTACCAATCCCCTTGATCTCTCCTTTGACCCCATCACCAAATGTAACATATCCTGAAGAGTGAAGCTTCACATCTACCAATAGATTCTTTACTCCAGTCATGTGCCTTGAACACCCACTGTCAAAGTACCAATCTTCTTTGGTAGAAAACCTTAAAGAAGTGTGAGCTATCAAGCTGGTAACCTTAACTTTAGGGACCCATTGCTTCTTAGGCTTGGTAACCTGCCTTCCTTTATAACAGTTCTGTTTGGGAACAGCCTGATGAGCCTTATGTGGATATCCATGTAGCTTATAACAATAAGCCTTAATGTGTCCAAAACATCCACAATGGTCCAGTGTCTGTATTTCTTCTTAGATGGAGTTATGTCGTGATGTTTTAACATCTATTTTAACATCACTGGTTTTGGGGTGATAGAACCTGCATCACTGGTGAATCCCAAACCACATTTGTCTGTAGCCATCTTCCCAATACTAAGAATGTTGTCTAACGCATTAGTACCATTGTTCAACATTCTGATAGTTTTGGTCATAGAGTCCAGTTTATAGTTAAGCATACTGACTTCAGCTTCAAGTTCAGTCTTTTCAGCTTTTAACTGTACTATGGTTTTCTTCAGCTCTTCTCCTTCAAGACACACTTGTTCACTTCTTATGAAAAAATCTTTATAAGTGACAGCAAGTTCATCATAAGTAACCTCATCATCCCAAGACTCACCATCTGACTCATAAACCCCAAACATAGCTCTAACAAGTTTAGCTGAATTTTCTTCAGATTCACTCTCACTGTCAGACCAAGAAGCTGATAACCCTTTCTGCTTCTTTAGAAAAGTAGGACATTCCTTCTTGACATGTCCATACCCTTCACACTCAAAGCATTGTATCCCTTTGTCATTACTGGATTTTTCTTCATCTTTAGACTTCTTCCCTTGTTCTCCTGATCTGTTGATGTCAGAGGTAATGTTCTTGACATTGGGATTATAACTCCTATTTATCCTCTTCATAACTTTGTTGAACTGTTTACCCAGTAAAGCAATAGCCTGAGACAGCTCCTCCTGAGAATCATCCTCTTTCCCTTTCTTGGCTTCTTCAGAACTGGAAACCAAAGCTATACTCTTGTACTTCTTCTCAGGTTCCTCTTCACTTAACCCTAGCTCAAATGTTTGAAGAGATCCAATAAGCTCATCAAACCTCATTTTGCTGATGTCTTGAGCTTCTTCAATTGCAGTCACCTTCATCTTATACCTCTTGGGAAGGGATCTAAGGATTTTCCTCACCAGCTTTTCTTCAATCATCTTTTCTCCAAGAGCACTAGAGGCATTGGACAGCTCAAGAATACTCATATGAAAGCCATGAATAGTTTCATCTTCTTTCATCTTTAGACTTTCAAACTTTGATGTCAGAAGTTGAAGTCTTGACATCTTAACCTTTGAAGTTCCTTCATGAGTAGTCTTCAAGATGTCCCAAGCTTCCTTGGCAACTTCACAGGTATTGATCAACCTGAATATGTTCTTATCAACTCCATTGAAAATAGCATTTAAAGCTTTGGAATTACCAAGGGCAAGCTCATCTTCTTCCTTGGTCCATTCTTCTTCAGGTTTCAGTTTTGAGCTGCCTTCTTTTTCTTTCCCAGCATCATCTTTCTCAACAACAACAGGTGCTTTCCATTCTTTTATGATAGCCTTCCAAGCCCTGCTATCCAAGGATTTCAAAAAGGTAATCATCCTTAGCTTCCAATAATCATAATTAGAGCCATCCAAAATAGGGGGTCTATTCACAAATCCACCAACTTCCTTGTCCATCTTTACCAGAAAGTATCAGCCCTAGATCTCACCCAGATTCTGAGCAGGATGCCTGCTCTGATACCAATTGAAATTCTGGTACCAGATATGTGATGTTACGTGTGATGTCACAACAACACACTCTGTAATGGACAAAGTAAAACAACAGAAGAGTACACAAAGAATTGTTCACCCAGTTCGGTCTAACTACCTACGTCTGGGGGCTACCAAGCCAGGGATGAATTTCACTATCAGTAGTCTCAAATTTACAGACTCAACAACCCAGTTGACATCTTCTAAACTTAATCACTACTTAATGAACCTTCTACCTAAGAGTCCACTTAAGTATGAGAACACTACTCAATCCCTAAATCACTTCAGTGATATAATTCAAAGATCACACACTTTGAAAAACACAACTTGATTCTGCTTCACAGCTTTGATCAAGAACAACTCAAAACAACAACACCAATTCACACTAGAATGGTTTACAATACAAACACGGAGACTCAAACGACTCTCAGTCTTTAGCTCTCTTTCTTCGTTACTTTCTTCAAAGGATTGATACACTTTATATAGCTATTTGATCTGGTCTTGGACCTGCTACAATATCTGACCTGATTTGTTATTTAAAACTGAATCTTCAACAGATTTTCTCTCTCAAAATCTTCTTAAATCTTCAGCCTTTAAAAACTCCTACAAATATGCATCAAATCTGTTTGTAATATAAAATATCTCCTCCAAGATATTTGCATCCAATTACTCTGCCAGCTCTCCTAAATTCCAGCTAAAACGCTTAACCCTAAAAACATCTCAAACCTGATGTTTTACTGATCTGCATATCTGATGTCATGACATCGCATGAGACATCAGACTTCACAACTTTAACAAATAACATTATTCAATGTTAAGACTCAATGTTAAGACATCACCCATATGACATCAACATTGAACACTTTGTTTTACCAAAATTCTAGCTAATCCAAGAACCAACATTTAGTTTTAACTGATTAATATTTACTCGTGTTGTTCACTGAGTATCTGAAATAGATGAAAGAACTCAAATGTTTGCAACTTATTTTATTAATGAAAAAGGAAGCTATTACAAGACAATTAGATTTTTCTAGTCTAATGGATGTGTCCTAAGAAACTCCCTAGGATCATCTGAAATGTCTAGATTGTCTAAGAAATCTTGTCATTCTTCCTTAGAAAACTCCAAAACCTTATTCCTCAGTTTGATTCTGCCTCTGGATCCAGAAGACTTCTTTCTTCTGTGTGTCTTCACAAAGGATGCTGAAGAGGAGAGCACTTCTGAAGTTGTCCTCTTGCTTGCAGGTTCTACAGCTGACGTCTTGCTTTGAATTTCTTGAGTTGTTGCATTCAGTAATGCTGCTTTCCTGAAATCTCTCTTTGGAACCCAAATCTGCTTCTGCTTATACATCTTGGTGTTTTAGAGATTAAGTGATGATGGAAGAAAGCTTACTTGAGTCCTTTTATAGACGTATTACATTTATTATCATGAGTTTAATATTATTTAAGTACTTATTAAATCATCATTTTAATAATGACTCTTGGTAATGTAATCTAATATATTAAGATTCTCTGAATTAGTATGAGTTTATGACCGATCTGTTCTAACTGTCGTTTCTGTGTCAGTTTCACTTTATTAAGTGTACCTTCAGAAAATCTAAAGTAAAATTCTGGAATGTAAATGCGAGTATTGGTCTGAAATAAACTTCTCATTAATTAAATGAGGATTACAACTTTTTAACAAAAAAAAGGGTACAATATGATGTCTATAATTCATCCCTAGCCATTGTATTACGTGCCCAGTGGCATCCACTGTTGTTATAGTCCACCTCCTCGTCCTCTGAATCAATCACTTCTTCCTCTTCTATATCTGGAAGAGAGCAGTAGAATGACTTATTGACCTTCTTTTTCTTCTTCCTTGATCTCTTCATGCTTCTTCTCTTAGGCCTTAAGGTAGTGTAGTACCCCAAAATTTGCCCTACCTTTTTCTAACTTTTTCTAGCTTTTGTTTCGCATCCATCTGCATATCCATTAGGTCATAACTCGTTCGTAAATCATACACATCATTGGTTTTCCTAAGACATGGAATCAAGTTATTCTTCCAGCAACTCATGGCGTTATCAGCTCCAATATTATTATCAGCAGTATTCCGAGCTAAGCAGATAATTTTCAAAGTCTTTTGGAGCTTTCATTTTGCTCATTAGACATTTTGATAATCAGAAGCTTCAACAGTCATTCTCTGGTCAAGCGATCCGGTATCAAGCATTATTAATTCAGCAGGATATTCTGAGGTGTCAGCAAGAATTTGTGTTTCATTCCAAGTGTTACTCAGTAGCAATGCCAAGTTTTGGGTTTCGGAGGCTTAATGGTTTCAAAACAACTGTCATAAGTCACTTTTCCAAGTTTCCCTCCGAAAGGCGCCAAAATTCAAATTTTGCACTGTGTAACCGGTTACAGCATATATGCTAACCGGTTACTCTGTTGTTTTTCTGCGTATTTTCAAGGTTTTTGAACTAAGTAACCGGTTATCATATATGCTGTAACCGGTTACTCTGGGTAAAATTTGAAATATTCTGTTTTCATCATTTGTGATCATGTGCTTAGCTTGTGCACGTATGGGAAGGATCTAGAGCTGATATTTTCATCATTTTCCACCCAAAATTCAAATTCCTCCCAACATTTTCCACTCTAATTCCTCATTTCCTTTCCTAATTCACTTTTCACTCCAATCTCCACTCACTTAACCTCACTCCAAACCCAAACTTAACTCCTAACCTAGGGGTTATTTAAATCAATTCATTCCAAACCAAAAAGGGACCTAGATCATTTTTCACCCTCATTTTTTCAGAATTTGCTCTCAATTCTCTCTCACTTTTTCATCCTTCATCTTCATCTTCAACCTTTCACCAAAGCTCCATATTCATAGATTCAGAAATTCTTCAATGGAATTTGTGAATTCTTGAGCTAAGCTTCCATCACATCATCATTCTTGGTTCAATACTGCAGTAGCTACTGGTTTAGATCTTGGATTAAGCCGTTGGAATCACTTTTGGAGGAGCTTTTGCTTATTTGAAGTTTTCTTGCTTGGATCTTCAAGTGTTCTTGATAAAGCTTCATAGATCTCTGGTTTTCTTGCTTGGATCCATCAATTTTCGTTTTCAGCAATTACCAAAGCAAGTCTCGGCTTTGAAGGTTGGTTAATTTCATATCTATACTTGTTTTAGCTTATTTACAACTTATTCAATGTAGATCTTTGGTTGTTGTTGATTTTGATCCATGTGCTTGATTTTGATTCTTAATGTTGATGATTATTGGATCTAAATGATATTTGAATACTGTGTTTGAATGTAATTTTAGTGCATAAGTGATTACATGATCATTGGAGTTGTTTGAATAAGTCATTTGCTGCTGAAAAGTGCTTTTGGAGCTGTTTTTTTGAATTCGGTTGCTGTGTAACCGGTTAGCAGTTATGCTGTAACCGGTTAACATGTTGTTTTTTACGTAATTTCTGGCTGTTTTGAACTGTGTAACCGGTTACAGCATAACTACTAACCGATTACCACTGCTGCTGAATGAGATTTTCTTGCATTTTCTTGCATGTTTGAGGTCCTTTGAATGTCTAAACGTCATGGATTAATATGTTGATGATTTATGGATTATTCTTTATCTGTCTCACCCCACATCCTTGCATGGACATGATTCTTGAACACGCGATCTTTGAGTTCTCATTGTTAAATGTTCATGTTTGCATTGATGTTTTCTTAATGTGACGAACACTTTGCACACACTCCTTGAGCATGTTAATTATGAATTATTGCTGGTGTTGCTGGAGTTGTTGTGATGTATATGTGTGCTTGCATCTAACCTCATGAAATGCATATTTGATTGGACTTGTTCATGTGCTAAATGTTGTGCATTCTTTCATGATGTGGTGTATTCTTCCATAATGTTTTCAAGCATTGCTTACTATGGTGTGTGGTGTGATTGTGATCGTGATTCACTACAAGAAAATTGGTAAATTACGACGGTTAATATTGGAAGATTACGGCGGTTACAACCGACGCAAATTGCAAGTCAAGACGGTTCTTCTTCTGTCGCAGAAACATGTGTCGCGAGGCTGTTTTACGACGGTTTGTAAAAATGTCGCTCCAACTGCCGTAACATTTCGCGACAGTTTTAAAACGGCCTCCAATATATTATTACGACGGTTGTAACCGCCATAATTATATAATATATATTTCATTGAAAATAACGACGCTTGTAACCGCCATAATTATATATTATATATTTCATTTCAAATCGTGACGGTTTAGAACCGCCGTAAATTTTTTTTTTTTAATTTAAAAAATGCTACATTATATCCTCTCTTTATATTATGAACTCATTGTCAAACACCACTCCCTTAGAATTTCATAACAGTATAACTGCAGAAAACTAAAGAGCTAAATGAAACTCCAAAAAAGCAGTAGATGCCAACAACAAACATTGCTTAGGCTACCTGCCATATTCTGACATTCTCATTAGCAAGCTTTCACCTACTGTGGTCTGACTAATAGTTTGACAAAATCAAACCAAAGTTGCATTTACACTTTAATTCTCTTTAAATCACTGCTTACATGTCAAAGTAGTCACAAATTTCAATTCAATACATAAAATAAATTTTGAAAAGCCTCTAAAATGAGCCTAAATAAAATAGCTATATTTGACAAGCCCAGAACATGAAATAGATTGCACCAGGATAAGTCGACAACATATTTGAATATCACCACTCTCCTGCAATGAATGACATAAAAAATAGGCTAATGTTTGAAAATTTTGTCCATAAACCAAAAATAATATCACTTTTAGACAAATACTTTACCTATCAAGTTTAGACATGAACAAAAAAAACCCACAAAAACTCTAATTTGATATATATATTCACATCACTAATACACATCAAACTCATTAATTTCCAAATGGAAAATACCTGCAAATGACTCTTGAATTGTTACAGAGTGAGTCCAGGAATTCCCATCATCCTCATCAAACTCTTTGGGCTTGCCTATGCCACATAAATCAGCGCATGAGTGTTAAAGAGAATTTGTGGCATGGTTGTGTGCGGGGTTTGGTTCAACGACTGTGAGTGGGGAATGGTTCACCGGCATAGGAAAACTCTTCAATATCGACAAGATCCTGAAGTAGAAGCAAATAAAGTAAGCAAAACATCACATTAATGAAGGAGTTCCAAATTCATAAAAAAAAAAAGGTTACCAATCTTCATACAAATTTCAAATTGAAAAGGGTTACATACCCTGTCAAAAATATTCATACACATTACAAATTGAAAAAAGAAAAGACAGTCAATATATTACCTTATCATTATTAATTATCCCATTCACAAGATCCCATTATATCTTACCATCCTCCCAAGCTCATGGTTTGTATCTTGTCAACGATGTTCAGCCCTGCCATACATCTGTTACCCCTCTCTTGTAGATTGGGAATCACAATTCTAATAAAAATCTCAATCTTGTGAAACACAATTAAAGCGACACAATTGTAAAACCATTCCATAAAATAAATAATTAATATGAATTAGTAAATTTTTTCACAACAGTAGACTGATTGACATAACAGATTGAAGCTATGAATACAGTTACAAACAATGTTGTTAAAATCGAGATTTTATATAAAATCGGAAAAAAAATATCAAAATCGTAAAATATAAAATCGTAATTAAGATCGAAAGATTCTACTAACTTATTTTTATAAAATCGTTAAAGGATATTAAAATCATAAAACATAAAATCGTAACCAAATCGTAAGATTTTACCAAAATAATATAATACTATATATATAAAAGCTATAAAAATACTATATATATAAAAATTAATTAAAAACTAATTAAAAATTAAATACTCTATATATTAAATACTATATATATATATAAATTAATTAA
Organism: Lathyrus tuberosus; assembly: GCA_022829125.1. NCBI lineage: Eukaryota > Viridiplantae > Streptophyta > Magnoliopsida > Fabales > Fabaceae > Lathyrus > Lathyrus tuberosus. The sequence goes on along the minus strand of JALAZF010000082.1, from coordinate 15,488,771 downwards.
AAACTATAAAAAAAGAAAAAAGAAAAAGGAAATATGTGTGGTGTGGTGGCGTGTTTGTGATGTTGTGTCAGTTACACTAAACAAGTTACACTGTACATAAGAGAAAGCTTAATTTGTACAATAAAGTCAATTCAACTCATTTTTAAAAGCTGGCATATCACGTGACTGTAAAATTATTTAGTATTTTCTTTTTTTTTTGAGAGAAAAATTATTTAGTATTTTCAAAACAACATCAAAAACCAAAAACAAAAATAAAAAGAAACTAAAAGATGAAGAACCAGTGAAGCTTTCAGAAGGAAAAGCTGCAAACGCAGGTAAACAAAAATGAAAATGAAAATGAAAAATGTAGGTGTAAACAAAAACAAAGTTTGAAGCTTTCATTACAGAATGAGCAAAAACGCGAAAGGCCATAATAAAATACATCGGGTTTCAAACCGGGTCGAATTTGACCCGGGTAGTTAAAGGTCATGATTCTGAAATATTTCTGGAAATCGTATGATTTCATAATTTGTTTACTGAAACTGAGATTTTTCCTGTGATTTCTGCTAGTGTAAGATCTTGCTTGCGATCCAGATCGGTGGAGGTGGTTGAGATTGCAAAATCGTGCGATTCCACGATCTGGATCGCGATTTTGATAACATTGGTTACAACAGTAGCAAACCAACAGTTGTGATGCTAGAAGAACAACCATCACAACTAATACAATGGACCATGCCGTTAAAGAAAAAATCATGCTTATATGGAGGTAGGTAAGAGTCACATGCATATCTTACCACAATTACTATCAATTCCTAATATACCTACTAATTTGTCATATCAATGGAAGTAGAGAGAAGAAATCCCACATTAGAAAATAAATAGACATATTAAGCCAAGGATAGAAGCAGAAGGTAAAAGCATAAAAAAGTTGTGCACCGGCGGGAACATATTGTATAACCAAGAACCTACCAACCTATAGTTAAAGCACAGAAACATATTGCAAGCACATATGTAAATCAAAGGCAAGGTGTAGCGAGCGATTTTGGACGCGGTGCTTAAGCGCTGGTCGCTCTCTGCGGTTTGAGCTTAAACTACAGGTCGATTCATTTTTTATCCTATTGTGAGCTGATGAAGGAAGGGAAATAGATGTTTAGTGTGCTCGCTAAGATTTTTCTTTCAATCTTATGCCTACGTATTCCCGTTTACTGAAACAGGGAAATCAGAGTGTTCGTAGTTCCTCCTATTCTATGGGAGGAAATGGGTGTTTTGGTGTCTTGTTCAAAGCCCAAGACATGAAGCGAAAGGCGATTTGTATCTTGTTCAAAGCCCAAGATATGAAGCTGAAAAGTCTATTTGTATCTTGTTCAAAGCCCAAGATATGAAGCTAAAAGGTCTCAACTTTAGAGAGAATTTGTCATCTCTAAAGAAGGGTTTGTCTGTCACAACTGTTGGGTGATTGGTTATAAAGGAGAATCACTTTAACCGGGATTTGTGAATCCGGCAATGCCATAATTTCCTTTATAGGTATTTTAACCTGAAGGAGAAGACTTTAACTCAGTGTAGAGCAATGCTATCTTTCCTTAGGAATTTCTCATGCTAAAAGAGGGACAGTGGCATGGATGTAGATGATCCAGAGGCTTGCCGCTTACAGCGATTAGATGAAAGGGAAGGAGTTGTTGATGTTTGTGTACTGTGAACGAGGCACAGCTTTGATGCTAAAAGGTTAATTGGATTAACCAGTGGTTTTCTTATATAAAGCCTAAGAGGAGGCTAATATGTGTCTCGTACAAAGCCCGAGAGAGAGGCTAAAAGGTTTTTGACTCAACGAGGGAATCTTTTGGTATCTCGTATAAAGCCCGAGATGGAGGCTAAAATTCATTTGGCTCAGTAAGAACCCTTTTGTATCTCGTATAAAGCCCGAGATGGAGGCTAAAGGGTGATTGACTCAACGAGGGAGTCCCTTATGTGTCTCGTACAAAGCCCGAGAGAGAGGCTAAACGTTGTTCGACTCTGCTTGGGAGAATCATTGTATAAAGCCCAAGAGAGAGGCTATGGTTACTGTTTCAGTTAAGTGACAGGTCCAGTATACTGATTTTAAAAGAGAAAATCAGTTCTTATATGAGCAATGCTGTACTCAAGGATTTGATCCAAGGATCCAGGTTATTCCTGTTCTTTAAGGAATCGAGAAATCCGAAGGGTATTGAGACTGTCCGAGTCTACGGGTTTCCTTCCTATTTAACGAAGGGGTCACTTGAGAATGTCTTTGAGACTCAAGGAGATTAGACTGTCCAAGTCTAGAGTGTCCTCTTTTATGCCATGCTTTGAGAAATGGTAGTAGACTCTATGAAAGAACTGTTCCATGAAGGTGACTAAGTTCTGTTCCTATACCTCTAGGAGGTCGTCAGGACAATTTGTCCGAAGCCCAAGAGGAGGCTGGAAACTTTTAAGAAGCCGATCGGTCCTTGTACGATGCCCAAGAGAAGGCTATCATTCCCGGAGGAAGAGATCATTATACGAAGCCTAAGAGGAGGCTGTGAATACTTCTAAGAAGCCATAGGGTCCTTGTACTAAGCCCAAGAGGAGGCGGGGTTGCTTTTAGGAAGCCTGTGGGTCCTTGTACGATGCCCAAGAGGAGGCCGATGCTTTTAAGAAGCCCGTGGGTCCCCAAACCCCGAGAAATTCAAGGCAAGCTATTCACAAGGAATAGATCAAGTCAGGAAAGTTCGAGAATTTGGAAGAAACTCAAAGATGCCATTCACGGAGAATACATTCATCTCTGGGAATAGAATTTCTTGACAATTCCTAATGAGGACAGCCGAAGAGAAGACTGTATCTGGTGATCCTATTGGGGATCTAGTTGTCTATTTCTACGAATAAACGAAACGACGTCACCTAGTTCTAGATGTAGTTGCCAGGGAAACTCGAAATATCTATACTATTATTACACAGTTGATATGAGTTTACGAAAGAAGACTTACAGTGAAACAGCCCCACAATACAGTTATATGTATATGAAAGCGGTAAATGAAAGCAATAACCACTTACTCGGTTGTAGAGCTTCCATGCTGTTTGGTTAGTTGTTCAACAAAGAAAGATTGAAAACAACAGTATATTCAAAATCAAAGGAGAAAGTGCTTTGAAAAAGAAAGATTTGGGGCTTACAGCTCAAGGAGAGGCCCAGGGTTTTATCAGTGAGCGCACTGTTTGAATTTGTACAGAGGGACTTATACAAGTGACTGTGGCCCAAAAAGTTTTCTGTACAAAGGGATGGGTCTTACACTCTTTCAAGAGGCCCAAAAAAGTTTAAAGAAAATGAGTGGGGCTTATAACACGAGGGTAGGCCCAGATGATTTTTCCGTTTAAAAATGGCGATCGCGCCGAGGTTTTCTTTTAACGCGGAGGGACTTATACAATAAGTTAGGCCCAAAATGTTTGGTTCAAAGGGGGTTGGGTCTTACACTCTATTAGAGGCCCAAAAGTTTTGAATGGGTCTTATAGCTCAAGGAGAAGCCCAAAAGGTTATTTTTCAAAAGGCGACGATCGTGTCGTTTGTTTTTTACGGTATCGGGACTTATACAATGCACTGAGGCCCAAAAATGAATTGGTCAAAAAAGGATTGGGTCTTACACTCTATTAGAGGCCCAAAGTGTTTTGAAAATGATTTATGAGGGTTGAATTAATCCAAAAACCCTAATTTGTTTTCAAAAATGTATTTAATTGAATAAAAATTCAATTAAAATGATCAAAATTGTTTAACATGTGAAAAAAAATTGTGATCTTGGATTAATGCTTCAAAAATTAAGTATTGACCTACAAAATAATTAGAAAGCATTAAAAGTTGCAAAATCAATGTGGAAAAAATATTTAAAATGTCAAAAACAATTAAAATATTAATTCTTTGAAAAAATATCAGTTATATGAAATAAATAATATTTTTGGGATTTTTTGATAAAATAAAATATTTTAACATTTTTGTGATTTATTAAAAAAAGAATCAACTCAAAATCATTAAAACTCAGAGAGAAATTAATTTTTGAATCAATTAAACAAAATCACAAAATTCAAATATTCAAATTTCTGAAAATGGCGCCAAGAACACGCGCGTTTTTCTGGGTTTCCCAGATTTGTATTTTCCATCCAATCTCACTAAATACGTAATCATATCATGCAATCCACATACCAATCAACTCGTTTCAACCTCACGATCATGTCTATAGCATTTAATTTCATTTAAATTAAACATAAAATAAGAAATCACGAAGAAACCTCAAGAACCCTAATTTCTGCATGAAGGCTAGGATTTTTGATACATGATTCAAACAATGCAATTAATTGAGGGAAAACATTCCATGCATGATTATGAACATATGGCCAAATTATTGTGCGAGGAAATATGCATAGATTGAGAGATGACCAAGTATATGCTTACCTCTAGGCCGTGACAGCAAGTGCAGTGTGATTTTTGATTTGGAGGTGTTACAGATGAGTGGTGATGATCTGAACAGCTTCCCTACACCCTATGGAGTGTGTTTGAATGCTTGGACTTGATTGAAATTGGCTGGAACGATTTGTAGTATCTCAACTGCACTTTGGTTAAAACCTTGAGCAATTGACTGGTGATTTTGTGAAATCTGTGTTCCAGATGTTATATGAGTGTTTGGATCACTTCTATATGATGTATGTGAGGTGTGTGAGTGATTGGTTTGATTGGAAAAGCTCTCAAACTCAAAACTCGATAGCTACCTTGCTAAGAAAGGCATTTTTGCCAAGAGAAAGAGATTTTGAGGAAAACATCTGTTAGATGGCTTTGGTGTACTCAAATTGATCACAATAGAGCTCTATTTATAGTAGAGCAAGTTTGTTTTGCAAGGAATAGTGAATGGCAACTGGTAAGTAGGTTTGGCCAATGTTGGCAAATGAAAATCCAAGTCTCCTCTAGCCATTGACTAGAGGTTAGGGCACAGAGCTTTGGTTCCCTTGGTCTTGGATAAGTCTTGACTGATTTCAGATGAGAATGGCTCAGTCCATGCCACCTTGATGCTTCCATTGAATGCTTCAATCCAAATTTGGAGTCTTGTCCCTATTTTGGCCATTCTAGGTTCAACATGTTATTTCTTGTTCCATGGACTTTTGAGGCTTGGCTCAGTGATTGTCCCCTTTAGATTCAATCCTCAGATGTGTCCACGTGGATAGGAGCATTTGAATTTGGCTGATTTTGGCAAATCGAGCAAAGTTGCAAATTCTGCCTTGCCTTTGACAGATTTCAGCAAGGCAACTTTCCAATGTCATAACTCATGGTGTAAGTGGAATTTGGTAATGCTCTTGACCATTTTGGAAAGTCCTTACTGTGCAATTCTTCAGGAAATCATGTCCTTGACCTAAATCAAACTTGATGGACATGTTCCATGGGTGTCATAGGGTATATTGATGCATGCCATAGGGCTTGGGAGCATGTCCTGGTCAAAAGTCAAAGTTACAGTTGACTTTTCCCTTAAAACCCTAACTGTGGTGCAGATGAAATTGAGACTTGTTGCTCAAGCTTCTTGGATTAATCCATTCTTCCAAATGGATCAATATAGTTCATTAGAGACCCTCAAATCATGTCTTGAGGTCTTGGCTCATGATTTTCCCTAAAAGTCAACTTAGGGGTGAATTAGGTCAAGAAACCCTAATTCCTGATTTTTGATGAATGCATCCCCTGAGGCAAAATTGACTTGATGATTGGGTCCATGAGGTCCCGTGGAGTATATTAGGTTATGTTTTGGATCATTGGCTTGTTCCCAGATGAAAAATTTCCATCTGGAGGCCCTGGTCGACCAAAACCCTAATTTGGTGACACTGTCGATCTTGAGACTTGATCCACCTAGAAGGGAGCATCCTTGTGCTTGATCCTTGAAGTGGGAGTCCTTTTTTGATCCTTTGTGTATGTTTGAGAGGTTTAGACAAGTTGAAGATCATGTCATTCCTTGATTGATCCTTTGTCTAAGGCTCCGAGAGGGCTTAAAACCCTAATTTTGATTGTAGTGGATGCTCACCCATCTTTGGGGAGACTGATGAGGTATGATGGTTCCTCCATATTGTGATGATGAGTGACACAATGATGGGACATCTTGGTGGTCAAAATTTGGGGTATGACAGATTCCCCTTTTTAATCTTCTTGGACCCGAAGGTGTGAATGACGAAGGTATTCGGGCATTCGAGGTGCAAGAGGATTAAATATCAGAATACCCGAAATTTTGATGGTGGTTATGAATGGTAGCTTGTACATTCATCTTCTTTAGCTAAGCAATGATGCTTAGAAAAGGTAAACTTCCCCTCGATCCTGGTCTTTAGCCAAGGAACTGGTCTCAGTTTTCTTTTGTCAACCTCCCTCCCGTTCCTGGTTTCCTACCAAGGAACTGGTCTCAGTTGCTGATTTAAACTTCCCCTTGATCCTGGTTTCCTACCAAGGAACTGGTCTTAGTTTCTTTTGTCAACTTCCCCTCGATCCTGGTTTCCTACCAAGGAACTGGTCTTAGTTTCTTTTGTCAATAAACTTTATTGACAAGGGACGCTATTCGTAGCGGTTTTCCTCAACTTCTCGCCGAATTTTCCTGGGGAGGTGCCATTTCAGTGGAAAAAGTTTTGATGTCAGACTTGCTGGGGAACCCAGTCGTCTGAGTTGTAGAGGTGTACAAACTTCTCTGTTGGAGATGCCATTTGTCGATTCTACTGGGGAAAGCGAGTCTCTTGAGAGACTGTTTTCGTTTGGGGGCTTACATCATACTTTTCTCGGGATCTTTCCGGAGAAATGCCATATGATAGGATCCATTTTTATGGTGCCGATGACCTTTTCATCGGTGGGTTTTTCGGAGAATGGCAGCTGTACTGCCAAATCTCTGCTTAGGAGGCTTTCTCTGGGGATTTTCCTTAATCCGGGAAAGCAAGGATATCATCTTCAATGGCGAAGAGTGACATCGGTCGAAGGTTCTCTGGTCTTTCAGAGGTTCAAGTTATCAAAGTGGTCAAGGGCCAATTCTGATCCAGAAATAAACTGGAGGAGAGAGAATGTTCAGACGCAGCGTTTCCTGATGAGGCAAGAACTGACGACTCGATTGAGAGAACTTCTATCACTAGGGGACAAGACCGACTAGAGTGATAGTGATGCAATATGAATGTGAATGCAAATCAATAATGCATGATGTGTGTATGTTTATGCTGACAAAACTGACGCGACATACAAACTGACAGGTGAACACGACTGGATACTCGGCCATCGCGGGGCGAAGAAGTACCGTTGGTTCAGAATAGCAATTCTGCCTTGCTTAGGAGAGATAGTCCCTGTTGGGAGCTATGTTGATCGGGCTTAGGAGATAAGAACTCGGCCGAGGTGTGTCAGACGAAACAAGGTCTCTGACACAGTCGATCCCTTCATTCAGGCGTACTAGGCCTAGAAGGAGTACTTTGATTCTGCACTTTGAAGTTCGCTTACTTCTGGAGAAGCGACTGATGTTCCTTTGATGTTCAACAGCCAAAAGAAATTGCCGACTTTATTTTAAAAGCAGAAAAAGTTTTAATAGATAAATTCATTTTTGTTTAATTTCAATAATCGTTAATCATGTTAACAACGTCGTTCTGTAAAGCTAAAACAAATAAGAATTACAAACAAAAGCACAAGGGCTCAAATTTTATTGATAAGATGGAGATCAGCCAAACGCGTGATTCCAGAGAGTATATACAAAGTTTGAAAATGGTAATTTATAGGGAAAAGGGCTACGTTGAAACATAACAACCACTATCCTTCTACCAACTTTGAATTCGGGGCATCCTGAGCTTCTGTCGAAGATGACCTTGACTGGAGTTTTCCTCCGATGGATGGTATAACTGCTGCTGCTGAGGGACTTGCCTCTATTGAACATAGTTACTTGCCATTATCCCTAATTTTTTCCTAGATTGTACTGTGATGTTTCCAATCCATCGGGATGATTTTTTTCATGTCTCAAACTTTTGCTTGGACCGCCCTTTCGGGTTTTCAATCCACCGAGACGTTTTTTTTTTAGGAGAAATATTTCTTGACTACATCAACATTTGTGGGGTAGACAAATTCCTCTCTGTCCATGGTTGCAAGTCTCAAGGCACCGCCTGAGAAAGCTTTCATGACCACATAGGGGCCATCATAATTCGGAGTCCATTTACCTCGCCAATCAGTGAGAAATGACTGTATCTTCTTGAGCACGAGGTCTCCTTTCCTAAAGATGCGAGGTCGGACCTTTTTTTCGAACGCCTTCTTCATTCTCTGTTGATACAGCTGACCATGGCATAGTGCCGTGATTCTCTTTTCTTCGATCAGATTCAGTTTGTCGTGTCGGCTTTGACACCATTCATCTTCGGTGAGCTTGGCTTCCATCAATACTCGGATTGACGGGATCTCTACTTCTATGGGGAGCACTGCTTCCATGCCATACACTAGAGAGAAAGGGGTTGCCCCTGTTGAAGTGCGGACAGATGTGTGATAACCGTGAAGAGCAAAGGGTAACATCTCATGCCAGTCTTTGTAGGTTACAACCATCTTTTGAACGATCTTCTTGATGTTCTTGTTAGCCGCTTCTACCGCTCCGTTCATCTTGGGTCGGTAGGGAGACGAATTATGGTGTTCGATTTTGAACTATGCAGACAACTCTCTCATTATCTTGTTGTTCAAGTTAGATCCATTATCAGTAATGATCTCGCTTGGAACACCATAACGGCAGATGATATTGTTTTTGATAAATCGGACCACCACTTGCCGGGTTACATTGGCGAATGACATTGCTTCGACCCACTTGGTGAAATAGTCGATGGCTACTAGGATGAACTGATGTCCGTTTGAAGCCTTAGGTTCGATCATGCCGATCATGTCGATTCCCCATATGGAAAATGGCCATGGGGAAGAAAGAACTTTGAGATGTGATGGCGGTACATGAATTTTGTCGGAGTATATCTGACACTTGTGACACCTCCTCATGTACTTGTAGCAGTCGGATTCCATGGTCAACCAGTAGTACCCTGCTCTCAAAATTTTTCTCGCCATTGTATGTCCGTTGGCATGAGTGCCAAAGGACCCTTCATGAATTTCTTTCATCAGCATTTCTGCTTCTGGTCTGTCACCGCTCAGGAAGAAGTTTCCAGCCAATCTTCTGAGGGTTTTCCTATCTTTTCTGAGTGCCCCAGATGGGTACTCTTGTTTCTGAAGGAAGCATTTGATATTGTGATACCAAGGTCTGTCGTCTAGGACTGCTTCAATCGTGAAGATGTAAGCGGGCCGTTCAAGGCGCATTATGTCGATCTTAGGTAAGTCGTTCCATTGACCTACACTGATCATGGAAGAGAGGGTGGCTAAAGCATCAGCCATGTGATTCTCCTCGCGAGGGATATGATGAAACTCGACTCTGTTAAAGAAAGGTAACAACCTTCTTGCATAGTCTTTGTAAGGAATCAATCCTGATTGGTATATGTTCCAATCTCCTTTTATCTGATTGATAACCAGAGCTGAGTCGCCATATACGTCCAAGTTTTTGATCCTTAAATCAATCGCTTCTTCGAGACCCATGATACAAGCTTCATATTCGGCCTCGTTGTTCGTACATTTGAACGTAAGTCTGGTAGTGAAAGGAATGTGGGTACCCTGAGGGGTAACAATGATTGCCCCAATTCCGTTTTCGTAATGATTAACTGCTCCGTCAAAGATAAGCCCCCATTGGGAACCTGGTTCTGGCCCTTCACTGGGTAACGGTTCATCGCAATCTTTCATTTTTAGATACATGACATCTTCGTCTGGGAAGTCAAACCCGATTGGTTCTTGATCGTCAATCGGTTGATGAGCCAAATGATCGGCTAAAATACTCCCTTTAACGGCTTTCTGAGCGTGGTACTCTATGTCATACTCTGATAACAGCATCTGCCAATGGGCAATTCTTCCCGTGAGAGCAGGCTTTTCGAAGACGTACTTGATTGGATCCATCTCGAAAACCAACCAAGTAGTATGACGAATCATGTATTGGCGAAGACGTTTGGCTGCCCAAGCCAAAGCGCAACAAGTTTTCTCAAGCATCGTGTACCGAGTTTCACAGTCGGTGAATTTCTTACTTAGATAATAAATGGCAGACTCTTTCCTTTTGGTTTCGTCTTGTTGGCCAAGTACACATTCCATTGAGTCCTCCAGAACTGTGAGGTAAATGATCAGTGGTCTTCCTTCCACTGGAGGTGATAGAATCGGAGGATTCAACAGATATTCCTTAATACTGTCGAAGGCGGTTTGGCAATCTTCTGACCAAACGCAATACTGGTTCTTTTTCAATAATTTGAAAATCGGCGCACACGTGGCGGTCATAAGGAATATGAATCTGGAGATGTAGTTCAACCGTCCCAGGAATCCTCTGACTTGTTTTTCAGTTTTCGGAGAAGGCATTTCCTGAATGGCCTTGACCTTGTCAGGATCAACCTCAATTCCTTTCTGGCTGACGATGAACCCTAATAGTTTCTCTGAACGGACACCGGAGGTACACTTGTTAGGATTCAAGCGGAGCTTGAATTTTCTTAAACGTTCGAACAATTTTGACAGATGTTCAACGTGCTCACTCTCTGTTTTTGATTTTGCAATCATATCATCGACATACACTTCGATTTCTTTGTGTATCATGTCATGAAACAGAGTAGTCATGGCCCTTTGATAGGTTGCCCCGACGTTCTTCAAACCGAACGGCATTACCTTGTAACAAAAGGTACCCCATGGGGTAATGAACGAAGTTTTCTCCATGTCTTTCGGCGCCATTTTGATCTGGTTATAGCCCGAGAATCCATCCATGAAGGAGAAGACTTTGAATTTTGCTATACTGTCCACCAGCATGTCAATGTGTGGTAAAGGAAAGTCGTCCTTTGGACTTGCCTTGTTCAGATCTCGGTAGTCGACACACATTCTGACCTTTCCATCCTTTTTCAGAACGGGTACGATATTGGCTAACCATTGAGGATATTCTGACGTGGCGAGGAAACCCGCGTCAATCTGTTTCTGTACCTCCTCTTTGATTTTGATGGCCATGTCCGGGTGAGTGCGTCTCAACCTTTGCTTTACGGGCAGACATTCCGATCTCAACGGTAAATGATGTTCCACGATGCTGGTATCCAACCCTGGCATATCCTGATAGGACCAAGCGAATACATCGGGGAATTCTCTGAGAAGCTTTATCAAACTCTCTTTGGAATTTGGACTGAGCAGTGCCCTAATCCTGATTTCTTTTCTCTCTTTTTCTGAACCCAAGTTTACCGTTTCCAACGGCTCTTTGGGAGGTTCAATGGACCTTTCCTCTTGTCTGAGTAGTCAGGAGATCTCTTCTGGAATTTCGTTGTCATTTTCTTCTTCAGCCTCGAATACCGGGAACACAAAGTTGGGAGAAGGCATCGGATCGTATGTTTCAACTGGGTTTAAAACAAGCAATCTGCATGACGTGATGATTCGTGTTTAGAAGAGATAGCGGAAAATGCAAGTGTGTGCAGTGTATTTTTTTTTTACTGCTTGTTTTTATTTTTAATTGTTTTTTAGCATTACCATTTTCTGAAAAAGCAAAAAGAGAAAACAGCAATTAATGCGGGAATTACAGAACGACGTTATTTTATTAATGAACAAGTCGATTCTTGAAACTACAGCCCTATAAAACAAAACTCTGTCGCTTTGGGCGAAGCGAAGAGGGATATTTACAGAAAGCGAGCCCTATCAAAACATCCGTTTCACCTGGGCAGGGTGAAAGGTTAAAGATGGCAATTACTTTGACTGATGAACGATCTTCGGAACCTCGACAGCAACCCATTGGCGGCGAACTCCTCGGTGAATCACAAAGTCTGGCACCTTCCTTGATTTGTCTTCAGAAATGACGCTGATTTCTGGTGGAGCGGGATCATTGGAATCTGTCTCCCAAGCAGAATTGTTGATGCGTGCTTTTTCGCAAGTGTACGAACGCGTCAGAGTAATATAAAAGATTATCGTATCCACAGAGACCAAGTGTCAATCTATCGCTATCTATTTTTAAGGTGTGTATCTAAGGTGATTGAAAATAGTAGTTTTGAAGAGTGCACGGTAGTAAATAAAGTAATTAAAATTAATTGATAAAGACAGGTTCGAATGCAATTCACACAACCAATTGATAATCCAAGTACTTGCTAATAGAACTACTTACGGGCAATGTTTTCTACTTTGAAAAGAACTAATTTGACAGGAACTGTCGCTTTCGCGTATTCAGAACCGAGTTGTACCCCCTAATCAAACCCTCTTATTGTCACGGATAAAAAGGCGCGCATTGCGTTAGAGTAGTAAACCTATTTTTAAGAAATATAGTACCTTGACCAAGTTGAAAAGTATTTTAACCCGGATTTTCTAAAAAAAAAGAGGTTCTTACGAACCAGACTTTAAACTTCTTAACGCGTCCGAAAATGGTTTTAAAATCCCTTTTCCTTTTAAGTTAAAAACTCCTAATAAACTAAACAAAGCGCTTTCGCTGTTTTTGAAATAATTTAAAAACAATTAAGTTTAGATAGGCGTTGGACGGCTTTCGATCTTACCCAACGGAATTTAAGAACAAGAAAACTTATATTGAAAGTTAAAATAGCCCTTAAGTGTTTCCACTAACAATTGTACAGATTATCGGTTCGGTTATGATCTTCACATTCTAACCTTTATAAAATTAGCCAGACATGGTAAAGTAAAAGTTCATTTTTAGATTTTTCATAAAAAAAGGGTATTTAAGTGCGAGTGCGGAAAGTAAATGAAAGTAGTGCGAGTGCGGAAAGTAAATGAAAGTAAAGCAGTGCGGAAAATAAATGAAATTAAAAGACAGTGCAAGAAATAAAGTTGACAAAAGGTAAAGTAATAAAATCCTGCTCCAATCGGAGTGGTTGAATAAAATGCGAACTGAAAGTAAAATGGCGGCAGGATTAACTTCCTTCCAGAGTGCTCCAAGACTCAATCTCACAGGCTCTTACAGACTCGATCTCTCGAATGTAGTAACACCTCGATGTGAAGCGATTAAAACTATTACACTGATATATGCTTATGAACAACTAAGCTTGGATGAAGAAAAACGAAAATCTAAAGTCCTATTTATAGGCAAGGAAACATGTGGAAAAGACAAGGATGCCCCTAGCATTTGAATTTGGGAGGGAACTCGTTTTGTTCTTGTGGCGCCCGCCACAACACCATGGCGCCCGCCATGAGTGTAAAATTGCTTGGGCAGTTGGAGATCGTGGGGAAAAACAGTTGGGAGGAGTTTGAGACACGGCCACGTCATGGAAGACCCTGTGGCGGCCGCCATAGTGGACGCCATAAGTGAAAAATGCTGATTTTCTCTATTTTAGCTCATTTCGGCTCCTTTTTCGCTCCTTTTCTCGCTCGGGGCTCCGATTAGACTAAAAACCTGAAAACAAAGAAAAACATAATAATAACATAATAAAATGACATTAAAATACTAAGAATGCATGCGAAATCGGAGTCAAAAATACGGTGAAATTCAGTGTCATCAAATTCTCCCACACTTAGACCTTTGCTTGTCCTCAAGCAAAACATTTAAAGCTCAAAGTAAGAAAACTAGTGCTGACACGTGATTCAGGCAAAAAGGGCTTCTAAGTTCAAGTCAGGATGCAGTGACAGGTACTAAGTGAACCAAGGGTATCGTAATGACACTTATCCGCAGAGGCGGACATAAACTTCATTCTTATATTAATCAACCGTATCATCCCACAATAACTAGGCCTACCTCTTCATCTCTTTTTGGGTCCTTTTCATTCAGGCGCAATCACATTAAGCCCGTTATCCGTACATGTCTCATAGTAGAGTGACCTGTTAGTGATTCTGATCTAAAACATAGGGTTTCTGGCACATAAGACTGTGTAAACCCTTTTATTTAACCCAAATGCAGTTGTGGGGGATCGGATCGTAATCCGCCCTACCGAGTTCAGCGCCAGATACCTCTGAACCAACTAACTATGGGTGATCTAAAATTATATATATATATATATATATATATATATATATATATATATATATATTTTTTTTTTTTTTTTTTTTTTTTTGTGGCAACAATTCAACTTTTTGGTTTAAACGACCTTGTGAGGGTCATCTATCCGGAGTTTTGCCTTTTTCTGTATTTAATTTACTGGATCATTCACTTATGTTCATCGGTCCCCTACGTAGAACATGCTTAGGCCGGAGCTGACTGCTGAAATAAACTACTTAGGACAAATTTGGAAATGATAATTAAGGCCATGTACATGGGATTTTGGAATGATTCCTATATTCGTGAAGTCTACGGTGCCAAAACGATACTAATGTTTCAAAAAGTTCACCTAAGTCACCACATCCTAATCCAAACCTGTCTTAAAGCCCAAAAAACGTGTAGAACAACAATGTTTTCCTTTTGCAAAATTTTTTTTTTTTAGGGCTAAAGAAATGGGGAAAAATGAGGGTGCACTAGAGATACACTGTACTGGTGACTCGTCAGACTCATGCATTTTCTAGAAAAAAAAGACATAGACAAAAACATGAAATAAACAACTAACTAAAAATGGAAATAGAAAGCAATAAAATCCCCTCCCACACTTAAATCGAACATTGTCCCCAATGTTTCGAAATAAGATAAGGAGAGTAACCTGTAAAACTACTGATGTGGACCACTGGTGCCCTCGTCGTCCTGCTGGGAATGCATGGGACGACGGGATCTGCTACGATGCTGGTCTCTCCGGTCCAATCGGGATGATAAGGCCGCCTGGGCATCTCTGACCTGTAGAAGGTTACCTAGAACGGAACCTTGAGTAGCCTCCATAAGTTCGTAATGCCGGCGGTTGAAGTCTTGCTGACGGGATTGCTCGTCTGCGATCGCAAGCAAGGTGTGAGAAACGGAATCGAAGGATCGATCTGTCCTCCGTCGTGATTCTTCCATGAAGCTCATATTATCCGTCAGTTGTTGCTGAATGGTAGAGAGAAGGTTATCTCGCCTTTCTTCTCTAGCCATAAGGTCACGCCACATCTCCTCAGTGACATAGGATCCAGGGACTGAACCTGCAAAAGGGTTAGAGGAAGAGGGTGCGGTGTGTGGTGGTGAAGGATGATGGGGGGACACATGAGGTATGGGAGACTGATCTCTCCGCTCAAATTCTTCGTCAGTGTCGTGTCCCTCCGTATCAGGAATATTAGGAGGAAGTGGACCTAGAACAGGTGGAGCATTTAAATCATAGGTCCAGTTCCTTTCATTACGTACATCGGTACGTCTACTGCAGGGCAAGGCAATAGATGGGATAGCTACACCATGGATCATCAATACAAAACCACCCTCTCTTCTCGCTCGGCACAATTTTATATCTTTTAGAAATTTTAGGTTGATTGTGCGAGGAGTTAAGGGCTCTAGTGTGGCTATCTCATTGTTCAGGTTAAGGGCCCGAGCAATAGACGTAATTAGTCCTCCAAAAACAATCGGTCCTGCTTTATTAATAGTAACAGACATGTGAGAAAGCATAAACGGGACCGGATTGATTCTTCTATTTGTGAGACTTCCTTGTAAAAACTGAAGCTCTTTAGCATTAACCTTATTTGGATTATCCCGGCCAAAAATAGTACATGCCAACAGGTATCTAAAAACTCTGATGGCCGGGTTTTGGATGGTCGATGCGAGAATTCCTTCAAAAGAAGTTATTAAATTATTCGACAATCTCTGCCAAAAAGAAAATGCATCGACCGACCATCCGTCATCCAAAGGGGTCTCACAAATAGCACTTTCCCAAAGAGGAATCCCTAACAGACTTGTTAGTTCGTCGGTACTGTACTTATATTCTATTCCAAACATTCTAAATTGGACAGTACCGACTGTGCTAGCAGTGTTAGGGGAGACAGTGTAGATCAAAGAACTTAAGAACTCAACTGTCAGTTTCTCAAAGGTTGGTTCTCGGTTTTCAAGAATAGAGTGCAGTCCCAAAAAATCAAGTAAATGATAAACACTATGATAAATACCCAAAGTATAGAGACAGTTGTCGTCCACGTACCTCGTCGAGAGAATTTCTCGACCTTGAAGCCTTTGAATATTCATCCTCTGCCTATCCCCGGGTTTTCCTTCTCGCAAAATAAATCCTTCGAACTCCATAGCGTGCTCCTTGAATTGATTTGAAGATAGTGAAGATGGGTTTAAATATAAGTTGGTAAAGGTGAGATTTTTATGGAATTTAATTGGTGGAATTTCAAATGGAAGTTTGAAAGGGTTAATGGATAGTGGGTATTAAATAAAGGTGGGAGCTTTTATGGGTTTTAATGGAGTTTTGGAAGAGGAGAAAAATGGGTTTTGGGAGTTTAGAGGTTCAAAAATGGTGGAAGATGAAGTTCTCCCCCGTATTTACCAGGACGCCGTGGCGGGCGCCATAAGGTCATTTTCGGACCTGGGCCAAAATTTTGAATTTCGGAATGGGCCTCTCTTACCTTTTGCGTCTGGGGGTCCCGATAGCGTTTTCATTTGCTTTCCTCTTCAACACGGGACTTGCACAATTTTTGTGGAAATAAAAATCAAATATTAAGAAATAAAATTATTATTGGATGTATATATATAAAAGGAAAAATAAAAACACACATAATATATATATATAATCAAAGTACTTAGGAAATGTAGGAAATGCGAAAATACGAAATGTGTCCAGATATGCTAAAAAGTAAAGAAAACGCAGAAATACTGAATACTAAATAATAGAGTAGTAAGTCAGGGCAATATGATCAATCAGCTGGCTCCTCTGCCTGGCTGGATCCACGAAGCTCAGCGATCTCGCGACGAAGCTCTCCGATCTCCTGGTATAAAGAGTCTGCCTCAGTAGCATGAGTGAGATCAGATACCTCAATCTGCAAAGCAAGATCAGCTACCTCCTGTTTGAGCTTGGCAGTCTCTCTGCGGAGCTCAATAACCTGGGTGTATAAATCGGGTGGCTGCAAAGACAAATTATTAGATAATACAGTGATTTTGGGAGACGGAGGTGTAAGGGTGTACTCAGCAATAGGAGGCGATCTAGGCTCCTCAATAGTCTCTCCGTAACCCTCCAAAGCATATCTCCAATTAGCTGGGTCTGGTTTTTTATCTTCAATGGTTTCCAACTGGGCTATCAGTCTATCATAGGCAAAATCATCATTTATGGGTACTAATTCAGGATTCAGGTATTCTAGCCTAGATAGGTGATCGGCTACTACATTTTCTGTGCCTTTTTTATCTCGGATATCTAAGTCGAACTCTTGTAGCAACAAAATCCATCGAAGTAACCTGGGTTTAGCATCTTTTTTACTTAGTAGGTAACGGATGGCAGCATGATCGGTGTAAACTATAATTTTGGCTCCTACTAGATATGATCTAAATTTGTCTATAGCGAAAACTACCGCTAGGAGTTCTTTCTCGGTTGTTGCGTAATTGAGCTGGGCGGCGTCTAGGGTTCTACTGGCATAATATATTACATGTAATCTTTTATCTTTTCTCTGACCTAGAACGGCTCCTACAGCATAATCACTGGCGTCACACATTATCTCAAACGGTTCAGACCAATCAGGGGGTTTCATAATGGGTGCTGAAATCAATGCTTGCTTCAAAAGGTTGAATGCTTCATTGCATTTTTCATCAAAGATGAATTCAGCATCTTTCATTAACAGCCCAGTTAAAGGTTTTGTTATTTTGGAGAAGTCCTTGATGAAACGGCGGTAGAATCCAGCATGTCCAAGGAAACTTCTAACTTCCCTGATAGTCTTGGGTGGTTTTAGGTTCTCTATAAATTCTATTTTTGCTTTATCTACCTCTATACCTCTTTCGGAGATTATATGTCCTAAAACAATTCCTTCAGTCACCATGAAATGGCATTTTTCCCAATTCAGTACAAGGTTCACCTCCACACATCTTTCCAGGATTTTCTCGAGGTTGATAAGACAATTTTGGAAATCAAAACCGTAAACCGAGAAATCATCCATAAATACTTCCATGATTCCATCTAGATAATCTGCAAAGATTGACATCATGCAACGTTGGAAAGTAGCAGGGGCATTACAGAGTCCAAAAGGCATTCGTCTGTAGGCAAAAGTTCCAAAAGGGCATGTAAAGGTAGTTTTTTCTTGATCTTCTGGATGTATAGGTATTTGGAAGAATCCCGAATACCCGTCTAGATAGCAGAAGTAAGAATGTCTGGCAAGACGTTCTAACATCTGGTCTATGAACGGTAAAGGGAAATGATCCTTCCTAGTTGCTTTATTTAACTTTCTATAGTCTATGCACATACGCCAACCTCCTTCTATCCGCTTTGCTATTTGTTCACCTTTCTCATTTTGCACAACTGTGATGCCTCCCTTCTTGGGTACCACATGCACAGGGCTCACCCACTTACTGTCCGAGATCTGATATATTATACCTGCTTCTAGCAACTTCAGAACTTCCTTCTTGACAACATCACTCAGTATAGGGTTTATCCTTCTCTGGTGTTCTCTGGAAGGTTTTGAATCTGCTTCGAGCGAAATCCGATGCATGCATACGGATGGACTTATACCTTTCAGATCAGAGATATTATATCCTAAGGCTGAGGGATATCTTCGTAAAACGTCCAAGAGTTGATCTGTTTCTTTTTGTCTCAAGGCAGTACTAACTATAACCGGACGATTCATTTCTTCATCAAGAAACTCATATCTCAGGTTCTTAGGCAGTTCCTTAAGTTCCAAGGCTGGTTTAATAGGGCAAGGCATAGGATCTGGGGTAAGGGATAAACATTCGTAAAGGTTATCATTGATGTAGGGTTTCTTATAATTGTCATCTTCCAAAATAAGAGTTGATGGCAGCTTAATTGTTTCAATGACTTCTTCTTGCTCTAACTCCCTAACACATTCATCAATGATATCTATTGCATAACACGCGTCTCCTATCACAGGTGCCATAAGAAATTTTGAAAGTATAAATTCTATCTTCTCGTTCCCTACCTCAAAGGTTAGCTTCCCCTTTTTGACATCTATTATGGCTCCAGCAGTCGATAAGAATGGTCTACCTAGAAGAATTGGTATGTCATCATCTTCTTTAATGTCCATGACAACAAAATCAGTAGGGATAAACAGCTGACCTATCCTAACAGGGACGTCTTCAAGTATGCCTATCGGATATTTAACAGATCTATCGGCTAATTGAAGTGACATCTTGGTAGGTTGCAACTCTCCTGAATTTAACCTTTCGCAAACCGCTAAGGGCATTAAGCTCACACTAGCTCCTAAGTCTAGAAAAGCTTTTTCGATGACATGACTCCCCAAAATACAAGGAATGGAAAAGTTTCCAGGATCTTTATCCTTTTTTGCTAATTTATTTTCGGCAATAGAATTACATTCCAAGGGTTTCGGATCATCAAGTCTACGTTTATTGGTAAGGATGTCTTTGAGAAACTTTGCGTAGGATGGTATTTGGGTAATGGCTTCTGTGAACGGGATTTCTACGTGAAGTTTTTCTATAACTTTAATGAATTTATGATACTGATTATTGATCTGGGTTTGTTTAAGTCTTTGCGGATATGGTATTGGTGGTTTGTATGGCGGGGGTGGTATATAGGTTTTGTCTTTGGGTTCTTCTCCTTTTTCTTGACTTTCCTGGTTTACAGATTCCTCTGGTTTCTTCTTTTTATCTGGGATGTTGTCATCTTCCTTAGAAGTTTTGGGATCACTCAACCTTGG
The DNA here is from genome assembly GCA_022829125.1 of Lathyrus tuberosus. Lineage (NCBI taxonomy): Eukaryota > Viridiplantae > Streptophyta > Magnoliopsida > Fabales > Fabaceae > Lathyrus > Lathyrus tuberosus. The sequence continues at coordinate 15,469,084 of JALAZF010000082.1, read as the reverse complement.
GTTACAAGGTTCATCATAAGCGGTCCCACTTCGTAGGGTAATGGCATTTGCTTGTCCTTTCGGGTTTTGTTGAGGTTGTCCAGGGAATTGTCCTCCAGGTGTGGCCTGAGGGGCTTGGTTTAAAGCTACCTGCGAGATTTGGGTTTCAAGCATCTTATTGTGAGTGATTATTTGGTCAACCTTGGTTCCTAACTGGGTAATTAGTTCGTTAACATGAACGTTTTGGTTCATGAACTCCTTGTTTTGTTGGATTTGAGCAGCGACAAAATTATCCACGATTTTCTCAAGGCTCGGTTTTGGTGGTACAGGTTGCATAGGTTGATTTGATCTTGGGGCTTGATAACTTGATTGTCTCGGAGGGGCAGTATTTTGGATAGGGTTATTATTCTTATAGGAAAAGTTTGGGTGATTCCTCCATCCAGGGTTATAGGTATTTGAAAATGGGTTCCCTTGGGTGTAGTTCACTTGTTCAGAGCTGGTCTCGTTTAACAGACTGCATTCTGCGGATTGGTGTCCTTTCGTCCCACATATCTCACAATCTGACGAAACTGCGGCTGCAGTATTCGGGGTTGTACACATATGCTCAACTTTTAGGGCTAATGCGTCCATTTTAGCTTGCATCATGTCTATAGAGCTTAACTCATGTATTCCTCCTTGGGCTTCCTTCTTTTCCACTGTCGCTCGTTCTACTCCCCATGATTGATGGTTTTGGGCCATATCATCGATAAGGGCACTAGCTTCAGGGTAAGGTTTGTTCATCAGTGCGCCACCTGCGGCGGCGTCGATGGTTATCTTAGTGTTATAATGAAGTCCATTATAGAAGGTTTGAATGATTAACCAATTTTCTAAACCATGATGTGGGCATGCTCTTAACAGCTCTTTATATCTCTCCCAGGCTTCGAATAACGATTCTCCTTGGTTTTGGGTAAATCTAGTTATTTGGTTTCGAAGAACAGCGGTCTTACTCGGGGGAAAATATCTGGCAAGGAATACTTTTCTAAGGTCTTCCCAACTTGTTATGGAATTTGGTGGAAGGGAATCTAACCAAGATAGGGCCTTATCTCTGAGGGAAAAAGGAAATAATCTTAAGCGAATCGCCTCAGGAGGGACTCCATTGGTTTTAAAGGTGTCTGCTAGTTGGAGAAAGTTTTTCAAATGTTGGTTTGGGTTCTCTGTAGCAAGACCTGCGAATTGTCTCTGCTGTACTAACTGCAGCAGGGATGGTTTAAGTTCAAAATTGTTGGCTGGTATGGCTGGATTTACTATACTAGAACTAGGTTCCTCGTTGGATGGTAGAGCGAAATCCTTCAGAGGTCTTTGATTTTGATCTTCGGCCATAGCTTTCCTAAGTTTACGGAAATATAAACGTGCGCGAGCGTAACGTTCTGGTTCAGCTAGAGGGTCTACTAAACTGCCGGTACTACGAGTTTTTCCCATTGACCGGCGGGTAACTTCCTTAGTCTAAACGGTATAACAACAGGGTACGAAATTTGACGAAATTGGTCCCCGACAACGGCGCCAAAAACTTGATGCGTGCTTTTTCGCAAGTGTACGAACGCGTCAGAGTAATATAAAAGATTATCGTATCCACAGAGACCAAGTGTCAATCTATCGCTATCTATTGTTAAGGTGTGTATCTAAGGTGATTGAAAATAGTAGTTTTGAAGAGTGCACGGTAGTAAATAAAGTAATTAAAATTAATTGATAAAGACAGGTTCGAATGCAATTCACACAACCAATTGATAATCCAAGTACTTGCTAATAGAACTACTTACGGGCAATGTTTTCTACTTTGAAAAGAACTAATTTGACAAGAACTGTCGCTTTCGCGTATTCAGAACCGAGTTGTACCCCCTAATCAAACCCTCTTATTGTCACGGATAAAAAGGCGCGCATTGCGTTAGAGTAGTAAACGTATTTTTAAGAAATATAGTACCTTGACCAAGTTGAAAAGTATTTTAACCCGGATTTTCTAAAAAAAAAGAGGTTCTTACGAACCAGACTTTAAACTTCTTAACGCGTCCGAAAATGGTTTTAAAATCCCTTTTCCTTTTAAATTAAAAACTCCTAATAAACTAAACAAAGCGCTTTCGCTGTTTTTGAAATAGTTTAAAAACAATTAAGTTTAGATAGACGTTGGACGGCTTTCGATCTTACCCAACGGAATTTAAGAACAGGAAAACTTATATTGAAAGTTAAAATAGCCCTTAAGTGTTTCCACTAACATTTGTACAGATTATCGGTTCGGTTATGATCTTCACATTCTAACCTTTATAAAATTAGCCAGACATGGTAAAGTAAAAGTTCATTTTTAGATTTTTCATAAAAAAAAGGGTATTTAAGTGCGAGTGCGGAAAGTAAATGAAAGTAGTGCGAGTGCGGAAAGTAAATGAAAGTAAAGCAGTGCGGAAAATAAATGAAATTAAAAGACAGTGCAAGAAATAAAGTTGACAAAAGGTAAAGTAATAAAAACCTGCTCCAATCGGAGTGGTTGAATAAAATGCGAACTGAAAGTAAAATGGCGGCAGGATTAACTTCCTTCCAGAGTGCTCCAAGACTCAATCTCACAGGCTCTTACAGACTCGATCTCTCGAATGTAATAACACCTCGATGTGAAGCGATTACCACTATTACACTAATATATGCTTATGAACAACTAAGCTTGGATGAAGAAAAACGAAAATCTAAAGTCCTATTTATAGGCAAGGAAACATGTGGAAAAGACAAGGATGCCCCTAGCATTTGAATTTGGGAGGGAACTCGTTTTGTTCTTGTGGCGCCCGCCACAACACCATGGCGCCCGCCATGAGTGTAAAATTGCTTGGGCAGTTGGAGATCGTGGGGAAAAACAGTTGGGAGGAGTTTGAGACACGGCCACGTCATGGAAGACCCTGTGGCGGCCGCCATAGTGGATGCCATAAGTGCAAAATGCTGATTTTCTCTATTTTAGCTCATTTCGGCTCCTTTTTCGCTCCTTTTCTCGCTCGGGGCTCCGATTTGACTAAAAACCTGAAAACAAAGAAAAACATAATAATAACATAATAAAATGACATTAAAAGACTAAGAATGCATGCGAAATCGGAGTCAAAAATACGGTGAAATTCAGTGTCATCAATTGTCGTAGGAGAATTCCTCTGCTGCATTTTGCATAGCATTTGTGCTCTCAGCTGTACCTCCCCATCCAGTAGGCTGGATATCTTCGAGCCTGATACGAGAGCTTTCGGGAGCGGTGTACTTGACCATAAAGTCGTATTTTCCACTCGGTTGTCCCAGAGTGTCCCAAACTTCTTTGGAACTGGAGGAGTCATCTCTCTCGATGACGTTGACCTCAGAAAAAGCATAGTTGATGAACTCAAGTCCTGCAAACGTTGCGAATTCATCTTCATGTTGAGTAGTTTCTGAATGACCTGAGTGTTGATCCCATGACATGGTGGGGACACATGTATTCTGTTCAATGATGCTCAGATGATTTTCATTACTCGGCTAACTTTCTGGCCCCAAGTTTCCTGGATAAGGTTGCCACATTGGCAGACCATCCATTGGGCCATAGTAATCGTGGTCAAAGTTGTCTTTCATCAGAGTGTCCTCCTCTACTGAACTTGGTGGAGCACGGCATCCTTCTGGATCACAATCTCGGTATATCATTTCGATGTCTAACCGTGGTATAAATCTCGGACTTTCTGCGGGAAAGCAAAAAGGCATAGGTACCTCTTCCTGAGACATATAACCGTCCTCATTAAGATAGGACTTCCATTCTTCATCTGTGTCAGAGGGAACTTCCTCATTGATAGCATGTACTGCTTGAGACACTAGGTGAAGGAAACCTCCACTGTGGAAGAAGTTTTTAAGGGGATGAAGACTTTCATCGTTGGCAGCTGTCTGGGTATAGGTTGCGGAAAAACCAAGACCCTTCTTTGTTTTATTATCAGTAGGAACGACAAGCTGTCCCCATCCTGTTGTATCGGTACTCTCGACTGCTTTGATAGCATCTTAATATGAGGAAATCGAGGTTCCTCCTTTAAACTGATTGTTCTTGCTCATCGATAGTGCTTGGAACTGCGTTCCAATAACCTCCTCGGGTTCTATACCAGTAGATAATGACAAGTTGCTTACAAGCAAGGCTTGTTCCCCACAAACTATGACAAGTTGATCGTTCTTGACGAACTTTAGCTTTTGGTGGAGGGTCGAAGTAACCGCTCCAGCCTGATGTATCCAAGGTCTTCCTAATAAACAACTGTACGTTGCCCGGATGTCCATGACCTGGAAAGTGACTTGGAAAGTGTGAGGACCAATAGTTATGTGAAGATCAACTTCGCCGATAACTGTTTTTCTGGATCCGTCGAACGCTTTGACGACGACCTCGCTGATTCTCATAGGAGGGCCTTTGAATGATAATTGCATCAAAGTGGACTTCGGTATAACATTCAGGGCTGACCCTGTGTCTACCAGTACGCTGGCTAAAGCATCGTCCTGGCAGTTAACTGTGATATTGAGCACCATGTTATGACGGCGACCCTCTTCAGGTAATTCCTCATCACTAAATCCCACATTATTGCAGGAAGTGATGTTAGAGACAATGCTATCGAACTGTCTGATTGTTACATCTTGTTCCACAAAGGCTTGCTCCAAGACTTTCTGTAGAGCCTCCCTGTGGGCTTCTGAACTGAGTAACAGTGATAATACCGAGATCTTTGAAGGAGTCTGTAATAGTTAATCAACAATGCTGTATTTACTCCTTTGGATGAGCTTCAGCATCTCATCATCATTTTTCGAAAGGTCGGGATTACTGGATTGACCGACTGGTGGATCGGGAGCTTCTGTCTGAAGTTCCTTTTCTTTGTTAGGTTCTCCAACTCCTCGGTTGAAGATTCGACCGCTCCGTGTTACACGACTGATGTCTGCAATATTCACGACGGAGGGTAATGGAATTTCCTTTCCATTTTCAATTATCGTTGCACCGTATTTGTAAGGGATAGCCTTAGCTGATTCATACGGTAGTGGTCCCGGCAGATAGATGACTACAGGAGCCTTCTGATTTTTCTGACCATCGTAAGTAATCTCGATTCGTTCCCGGTTGGGAACTTTAGATTCGTCAAGTAGAGGGATAATGGCAAAAACATCCCTGGTCCTGTGATGACTAGAGATCGTGACAACATCCTCAACTTGCTCGGTAAGGTAGTTCGGCGTCCAGTTGATGGGTCCAGAACCCGGATATGGGCGAATCTCTCCACGATCTAACTGACCCTGAAGAGCTGCTCTCACAAAGTAACACCCTTGGTTACTTTCCGAACAGACGCCGCAACGTTCATAGTTATGCGGTGGCACCTGGCCACGCCCACTTTGAATACAATGTAACCTCACTAGGTTAGCTTCCACATATCGGACATCTTGACTCTGACGCCGAGTGGGGTTTCTGTTATTGATACTAATCTGCTGAGTATCTTCATCCATATAAATTGGCATCCACCAGTGATTTAACAAGTGCTGAAGTGCCTCCTGGACAAGGGTACAACCCTGATCATTTTTGCAACCCGCTTTACAGCTTTGATAGTCATGTGACATTAAGAATCCGAGCCGGACCTGCTCGGCATGTAACTCTACCAGGTTGGTATTCATCAAGCGAATATCGAAGATCTGAACCATGTTGATCTGATAAGGGTTCCTATCATGGTAGTCTTGGATCCATCCAAGATCCATCTGACGCTGGAGGGCTTCTTATATGAAAGAACATCCCTGTTTGTTTACCGAGCAAGTCAGACAGGAACTGTAATCGTGTCGCGGTAGATTAATATACTAGCTTTGCCTTAAGTGCATTGCCACCAAGTTGACATTCATTGCACAAATGTCGTGGTTCTGAATGATGTTAGAATTCGTGTAAAACATTTAACTCCACGAACTCGGTGCTCTTGGATCCATCCGAGATCCATCTGTTCCTGTGGAGCTGCTTGCACCACAGAACATCCTTGATTGTCTTTAGAGCAGATATCACACTAATGATAGTTATGAGGTGGCACATGGCCATATCCACTCTGTCTACAATGCATCTTGACCAAATTGGTCTTCAACAAAAGTACATCATGAATTTGATAGACATCGTTAGTCTCTCCTTCTATCAAATTGACTGCAGCCTTCTCGTGTTGAGGCAGCGGATTTATGAGAACATTAGGATTCGTATCCTTGAAGGATAAGACCCCACTCCTAACAAGTTTTTGCACGTCGGACTTGAAATTGAGACAAGTCTCTATGTTATGCCCTGGACCTCCTTGATGATAAGGGCATGTCTGATCCACCTTAAACCAAAAAGGCGGATTTTCCGGTACTGTAAGAGGAGATTTAGTCTGAATGTGCCCCTTAGCCAGTAGTAATGGAAACAGCTCCGCGTACGTTACGGGTATAGGATCAAATCCTGGTGGCCGTGTTGTACGGTTGTTGTTATATGGAGGACGAGCCTGCTGAAGAGGCTGTTGTGTCCTTTGTTGATCAGGTTGGCTTTGCGCAACCTGAGGTTGATACGTAGGAATAGACGTAGGGTTGATAGCAGGAGTTACAGCTGCTACCAGTTGATAACGTCGCATTTGCTTTCTGAGAGAGATATTCCCAATATCTTGCTCTTTTTTCTTAGGGAGAGCACTACCGTATTTTTTAGTACCGCTCGCCGATCCAGCGTCTTTTACCAAACGTCCTTCTCGGACGGCTTCCTCAAGACATACGCCCATGCCGACCATTTCGGTGAAGTCACTGGGCGCACTGGCAACCATTCGGTCATAGTAAAATGAGCTTAAGGTCTTTAAGAAGATCTTTGTCATCTCTTTTTCCTCCAGAGGTGGACAAATTTGAGCGGCAATTTCACGCCACCTTTGAGCATACTCCTTAAAGGTTTCCTTGTCCTTTTGCGACATCGATCTGAGTTGATCTCTGTCGGGTGCCATGTCCAAATTGTATTTGTATTGTTGGACGAAGGTAGTGCCAAGATCTCTGAATGTGCTGATCGTGGCACGGTTTAAACCCATGTACCATTTGAGTGCGGCACCGGTTAAACTATCCTGGAAGTAGTGAATCAGTAGGTCCTGATTCTCCATCTGAGCTGACATCCGCCGAGCGTACATCACCAGATGGCTCTGAGGGAAAGAGTTACCCTTGTACTTTTCAAAGTCGGGCACTTGAAATTTGTGCGGGACTTTCACATTTGGGACCAGACAAAGGTCTACGGCGTCCTTTCCAAATAGATCCTGACCGCGAATGGCTTGCAGCTCCTTCTGCATTTCTAAGAACTGCTCCTGGAATTCTTCCATTCTGTCAAACATAGTTCCCTTATTACCAGAAGGTGTCTGTGAAATCTGCCCTTCCGGGACAGTGTGCACCACAGGGGGTGGTACCGTAACTACGGTAGTGAGTCTTGGCGTTTCCCGAAGTTTGTAACCTTCAGGAGTCTTCAGTATGCCCCTGGCATCTTCGTTTTACCGAAGTTTGTAACCTTCAGGCCCAGCGGCTTCTATTGTGATTCCTTGATCCTCAGTGATCGGCAGAACATATCCTTCCGGGATATAGTTAACAGGCATGCCCCAAGGGCGATCTTTCAGCATTTGATACCTAGGATCATACTTTTCTACTATGGGCGTTGAGGTGATCTCTAAGACCACAGTTCGTTGTAGCTGAGCTTCTGCCATGGCTTGCAAGTCGTTACGAAGCTTTCTCATATCCTCTCTCAGAGCGTCGATCTCTTCTTTCAACTCTCTGTTTTCTTCCTCAAGATCATCCATCTTTTTCTGACGATTGGCCCGAGTATTATACGAATGAGACAGTTTGACTCTAGAACCAAGACACAAACGTGAGATTCGTAGGTAAGAAGAATACGCGATGTGAGAATGATGAATGCAATGATTATATTAATTGTTTAAGGTTTAATCAAAATAAACTTCGACAATTAGATTGCAAATATCAAACGGTGGGAAACCCCTTTTTATTGAAATTCAAAGGATTACAGAAATGGAAATACAGTAGATTACAAAGTGCAGAAACAGAAACCTAAGCTAATGGGTCCCGAGTCCTCTCTGAAGAGAAATCGGGTGTTGATTCTGGTATCTTCCTTTTCTTTGACCGGGGCTCTTGGCCTGTTGTCGGGTTGTCATTCCTTTGCCAAGTGAAAGGAGCGAGCAAATTCCTTTGGTCCTCTTGATTCTCTACAACATGTTGCTCCAAAATTTCAATCAGAGCATCTTTTTCTTTCAGTAATTGCTGTATTTCGATGCACTCTACGTCGAGGGTGCGGTACTTGTTCTTCCAAGACCTTCTTTCCCGTTGAACTTTGTTGAGAGTAACCTGAAGCTTTTCAGTTTTCGTCATGAAGTACATGACAGATTCCTTCGGCGGAAGAATTTTGTAACGAGGATAAGGCATTTTTAGCTTGAGAGCTCTAGTTTGTACCCAATGGAGATAAGGCTCCACCGAGACACAGTCCGGTTTCCCTAGAGACTCTCGTCCTTTCTTATGAACCTGCTTCCAAGCATGCACTATTTCCATCTTTAGTGCTCTGTCGTTTTCTCCTTCCTTGAAGAAAACACCTTCAAGATGAACACCCAGTGGGATGTGTCTCATCGGGTATCCAAATTGACGGCGAACCAATACCGGATGGTAGTTGATTCCTCCTTTAGTTCCTATGAGGCGTACGTTGGGGAAGTTTCCACAACGGTCAATGATTCTGATTCCCTCATAAATCCTATTACACCAATCTATGTCAGAGTTGGTAAGCGACATGATCTTCTGCGACCAACGTAAGGCACTCTTGCAATCCCAAAAAGCAGCAGACTTGGGCAAGTGAGAGATAAACCATTTGTAAAGCAGAGGTACACAGCATGTGATCTCCCCTCCGCTGTACAAATTTCCCAAGTGTACAGAATGATACGCATCTGCGAGCAAAGTCGACACAGGGTTTCCAATGAGAAAAACCTTAATGGAGTTGATATCGACGAAGTTATTGATGTTGGGAAACAAAAATAACCCGTAGGTGAGCAAGACAAAGATGCTTTCAAAAGCAGTCACGTTTCCTATACTGGCGAAATACAGGGCTTTCTTTGTCAAGAACTGGGCTGGCAAACCTTGGATGCCACCCTTAGTAGTTAGGTGAGTCCTAACCTCAGACTCGTCCAAATGAATTACTCTTGCAATGGTCTGATTCTTTGGAATTTCTTCCAGTCCAGAAAATAGAGCTCGATCTGTAATGTGTAAATCGATCAGATGAGAATACTCCTCCAGCGTTGGTGCGAGCTGGTAATCCGGGAATGTGAAACAGTGATAAACTGGATCATAAAACTGAATGAGCGCATCCATGATTCCCTCAATCACATGGACTCTTAACAGTGGTAGCAAACCTCCGTGCTTGGCTCTGAAAGCCTCTGGGTTAGTGATCATCCTTGCTAACCTTCTCAAATCCTCTAGTTTTGGAACCTTGAAGGTGTACGTATGAGTTATCCTTTTACCGAAATCCATTAGTGTAATCCCTTTCTCTGATATTTGCAATCACAGTCTTAGTTTAATTTGAAAAACAGAGAGACTAGAAGAGAAGATTTTTTTGAATGTTTTAATGTTTTTTAAATGAATGCATGAATGCAGCACACAAAAACATAGAAAAAACATGGGGTCAAAGGGTCGTTGTCATGAAGTCAAGGCTCTACCCATCCCCAAAAGGTTTATACTAGGGTGATTTTTGTACCTGTACTTATTATCCTCAGCTCCTCCCAGGAAAGCAAAACAACAAGCGGATCGCCAGCGAGTTGTAGAGCGATCTTAGAGTAAGTGCCATTCACCGAGAATAGATCACCAGCCTCAAATGAGGGTAGTATCGCGTAACAACTATTTCCGATAGTTTCCGCACAACGAAAGGGTTTGGCTCCTCAGCTTCTCAGACTTAACAACCGGCCCATTGTCTAGGTGAGAGAATGGGTTGCGTTGGTCAGCCTCCACTGAGGTTGGTGGTCGACCCCGTCGCCATCACTTATCTTAAGTGTATACTCAATCTTTCCACATACGACATCACCCGCATTCCCATTAGCAGAAAAATAAACACGTATAGCAATTAGGAAAAGCGGTATATATATTTGTCCTAAACATCCTAGACCTTTAAAGCTATGAATCTTAAGTTCCTAACAGAAAATGGGTTCCCCAGCGGAAGCCCCAATCTGTGGTATTCACACAAGAGATGAAAAGGAAGACCGTGCCTAGATCTAACTTTGAACGGCCCCACGGTGGGCGCCATTTTTCTGTAGCGAGCGATTTTGGACGCGGTTCTTAAGCGCTGGTCGCTCTCTGCGGTTTGAGCTTAAACTACAGGTCGATTCATTTTTTATCCTATTGTGAGCTGATGAAGGAAGGGAAATAGATGTTTAGTGTGCTCGCTAAGATTTTTCTTTCAATCTTATGCCTACGTATTCCCGTTTACCGAAACAGGGAAATCAGAGCGTTCGTAGTTCCTCCTATTCTATGGGAGGAAATGGGTGTTTTGGTGTCTTGTTCAAAGCCCAAGACATGAAGCGAAAGGTGATTTGTATCTTGTTCAAAGCCCAAGATATGAAGCAAAAAAGTCTATTTGTATCTTGTTCAAAGCCCAAGATATGAAGCTAAAAGGTCTCAACTTTAGAGAGAATTTGTCATCTATAAAGAAGGGTTTGTCTGTCACAACTGTTGGGTGACTGGTTATAAAGGAGAATCACTTTAACCGGGATTTGTGAATCCGGCAATGCCATAATTTCCTTTATATGGATTTTAACCTGAAGGAGAAGAGTTTAAATCAGTGTAGAGTAATGCTATCTTTCCTTAGGAATTTCTCATGCTAAAAGAGGGACAGTGGCATGGATGTAGATGATCCAGAGGCTTGCCGCTTACAGCGATTAGATGAAAGGGAAGGAGTTGTTGATGTTTGTGTACTGTGAAAGAGGCACATCTTTGATGCTAAAAGGTTAATTGGATTAACCAGTGGTTTTCTTATATAAAGCCTAAGAGGAGGCTAATATGTGTCTCGTACAAAGCCCGAGAGAGAGGCTAAAAGGTTTTTGACTCAACGAGGGAATCTTTTGGTATCTCGTATAAAGCCCGAGATGGAGGCTAAAATTCGTTTGGCTCAGTAAGAACCCTTTTGTATCTCGTATAAAGCCCGAGATGGAGGCTAAAGGGTGATTGACTCAACGAGGGAGTCCCTTATGTGTCTCGTACAAAGCCCAAGAGAGAGGCTAAACGTTGTTCGACTCCGCTGGGGAGAATCATTATATAAAGCCCAAGAGAGAGGCTATGGTTACTGTTTCAGTTAAGTGACAGGTCTAGTATACTGATTTTAAAAGAGAAAATCAGTTCTTATATGAGCAAGGTTGTACTCAAGGATTTGATCCAAGGATCCAGGTTATTCTTGTTCTTTAAGGAATCGAGAAATCCGAAGGGTATTGAGACTGTCCGAGTCTACGGGTTTCCTTCCTATTTAACAAAGGGGTCACTTGAGAATGTCTTTGAGACTCAAGGAGATTAGACTGTCCAAGTCTAGAGTGTCCTCTTTTATACCATGCTTTGAGAAACGGTAGTAGACTCTATGAAAGGACTGTTCTATGAAGGTGACAAAGTTCTGTTCCAATACCTCTAGGAGGTCGTCGGGACAATTTGTACGAAGCCCAAGAGGAGGCTGGAAACTTTTAAGAAGTCGATCGGTCCTTGTACGATGCCCAAGAGAAGGCTATCATTCCCAGAGGAAGAGATCATTATACGAAGCCTAAGAGGAGGCTGTGAATACTTCTAAGAAGCCGTAAGGTCCTTGTACTAAGCCCAAGAGGAGGCGGGGTTGCTTTTAGGAAGCCTGTGGGTCCTTGTACGATGCCCAAGAGGAGGCCGATGCTTTTAAGAAGCCCGTGGGTCCCCAAACCCCGAGAAATTCAAGGCAAGCTATTCACAAGGAATAGATTAAGTCAGGAAAGTTCAAGAATTTGGAAGAAACTCAAAGATGCCATTCACGGAGAATACATTCATCTCTGGGAATAAAGTTTCTTGACAATTCCTAATGAGGACAGCCAAAGAGAAGACTGTATCTGGTGATCCTATTGGGGATCTAGTTGTCTATTTCTACGAATAAACGAAACGGCGTCACCTAGTTCTAGACGTAGTTGCCGGGGAAACTCGAAATATCTATACTATTATTACACAGTTGATATGAGTTTACGAAAGAAGACTTACAGTGAAACAGCCCCACAATACAATTATATGTATATGAAAGCGGTAAATGAAAGCAATAACCACTTACTCGGTTGTAGAGCTTCCATGCTGTTTGGTTAGTTGTTCAACAAAGAAAGATTGAAAACAACAGTATATTCAAAATCAAAGGAGAAAGTGCTTTGAAAAAGAAAGATTTGGGGCTTACAGCTCAAGGAGAGGCCCAGGGTTTTATCAGTGAGCGCACTGTTTGAATTTGTACAGAGGGACTTATACAAGTGACTGTGGCCCAAAAAGTTTTTCTGTACAAAGGTATGGGTCTTACACTCTTTCAAGAGGCCCAAAAAAGTTTAAAGAAAATGAGTGGGGCTTATAACACGAGGGTAGGCCCAGATGATTTTTTCGTTTAAAAATGGCGATCGCGCCGAGGTTTTCTTTTAACGCGGAGGGACTTATACAATAAGTGAGGCCCAAAATGTTTGGTTAAAAGGGGGTTGGGTCTTACACTCTATTAGAGGCCCAAAAGTTTTGAATGGGTCTTATAGCTCAAGGAGAGGCCCAAAAGGTTATTTTTCAAAAGGCGACAATCGCGCCGTTTGTTTTTTACGGTATCAGGACTTATACAATGCACTGAGGCCCAAAAATGATTTGGTCAAAAAAGGATTGGATCTTACACTCTATTAGAGGCCCAAAGTGTTTTGAAAATGATTTATGAGGGTTGAATTAATCCAAAAACCCTAATTTGTTTTCAAAAATGTATTTAATTGAATAAAAATTCAATTAAAATGATCAAAATTGTTTAACATGTGAAAAACAAATTGTGATCTTGGATTAATGCTTCAAAAATTAAGTATTGACCTACAAAATAATTAGAAAGCATTAAAAGTTGCAAAATCAATGTGGAAAAAATATTTAAAATGTCAAAAACAATTAAAATATTAATTCTTTGCAAAAATATCAATTATATGAAATAAATAATATTTTTGGGATTTTTTGATAAAATAAAATATTTTAACATTTTTGTGAATTATTAAAAAAAGAATCAACTCAAAATCATTAAAACTCAGAGAAAAATTAATTTTTGAATCAATTAAACAAAATCACAAAATTCAAATATTCAAATTTCTGAAAATGGCGCCAAGAACAAAGGCAAGAACACGCGCGTTTTTCTGGGTTTCCCAGATTTGCATTTTCCTTCCAATCTCACTGAATACGTAATCATATCATGCAATCCACATACCAATCAACTCGTTTCAACCTCACGATCATGTCTATAGCATTTAATTTCATTTAAATTAAACATAAAACAAGAAATCACGAAGAAACCTCAAGAACCCTAATTTCTGCATGAAGGCTAGGATTTTTGATACACGATTCAAACAATGCAATTAATTGAGGGAAAACATTCCATGCATGATTATGAACATATGGCCAAATTATTGTGCGAGGAAATATGCATAGAATGAGAGATGACCAAGTATATGCTTACCTCTAGGCCGTGACAGCAAGTGCAATGTGATTTTTGATTTGGAGGTGTTACAGATGAGTGGTGATGATCTGAACAGCTTCCCTACACCCTATGGAGTGTGTTTGAATGCTTGGACTTGATTGAAATTGGCTGGAACGATTTGTGGTATCTCAACTGCACTTTGGTTAAAACCTTGAGCAATTGACTGGTGATTTTGTGAAATCTATGTTCCAAATGTTATGTGAGTGTTTGGATCACTTCTATATGATGTATGTGAGGTGTGTGAGTGATTGGTTTGATTGGAAAAGCTCTCAAACTCAAAACCCGATAGCTACCTTGCTAAGAAAGGCATTTTTGCCAAGAGAAAGAGATTTTGAGGAAAGCATCTGTTAGATGGCTTTGGTGTACTCAAATTGATCACAATTGAGCTCTATTTATAGTAGACCAAGTTTGTTTTGCAAGGAATAGTGAATGGCAACTGGTAAGTAGGTTTGGCCAATGTTGGCAAATGAAAATCCAAGTCTCCTCTAGCCATTTACTAGAGGTTAGGGCACAGAGCTTTGGTTCCTTTGGTCTTGGATAAGTCTTGACTGATTTCAGATGAGAATGGCTCAGTCCATGCCACCTTGATGCTTCCATTGAATGCTTCAATCCAAATTTGGAGTCTTGTCCCTATTTTGGCCATTCTAGGTTCAACATGTTATTTCTTGTTCCATGGACTTTTGAGGCTTGGCTCAGTGATTGTCCCCTTTAGATTCAATCCTTAGATGTGTCCAAGTGGATAGGAGCATTTGAATTTGGCTGATTTTGGAAAATCGAGCAAAGTTGCAAATTCTGCCTTGCCTTTGACAGATTTCAGCAAGGCAACTTTCCAATGTCATAACTCATGGTGTAAGTGGAATTTGGTAATGCTCTTGACCATTTTGGAAAGTCCTTACATGATACAACAACTGTTTGAACATATTTGGTTTTGATCTCTTTTGAATCCAAGTGAAAAATTCCTCTACATTTGGCAAAAAGTGAAGGCAGATTCTGACTTAGTGAAAATTTCACTAAGTGTTGGAAAAAGTGATATTTTCACATTTCAGCCATTTTGATCACTCACTAACTCAAAATCCTTAATGAATTGGACTTAGGTCTAGTTGAAGTTTTTGTAGAGGGTAATGAGGGCTACAAATCCATCTTTGGATGAAAAAAAATGGCTTTGTGGTTTAGGAGTTATGATCCTCCAAAGTTGGTGCCCTTGTCACTTTATTTTTAACTTAGAAATTTTTCTAAGTTTTTATGGTTACCCCTTTTACAAGTTATCTCACTTTCTTTGATTTTTCTTGATGAATGATGATTCAAATCATACATTAACATCATTTTAGGGTTAAAAATCCATTTTGGTGAAAAATCTCAAAAAGTCAAAGTTGACTTTTGTGCACAGTTGACTTTTTATCATATGAATTCCAAACTGTGTAATTCTTCAGGAAATCATGTCCTTGACCTAAATCAAACTTGATGGACATGTTCCATGGGTGTCATGGGGTATATTGATGCATGCCATAGGGCTTGGGAGCATGTCCTGGTCAAAAGTCAAAGTTACAGTTGACTTTTCCCTTAAAACCCTAACTGTGGTGCAGATGAAATTGAGACTTGTTGCTCAAGTTTCTTGGATTAATCCATTGTTCCAAATGGATCAATATAGTTCATTAGAGACCCTCAAATCATGTCTTGAGGTCTTGGCTCATGATTTGCCCTAAAAGTCAACTTAGGGGTGAATTAGGTCAAGAAACCCTAATTCCTGATTTTTGATGAATGCATCCCCTGAGGCAAAATTGACTTGATGATTAGGTCCATGAGGTCCCATGGAGTATATTAGGTTATGTTTTGGATCATTGGCTTGTGCCCAGATGAAAATTTTCCATCTGGAGGCCCTGGTCGACCAAAACCCTAATTTGGTGACACTGTCGATCTTGAGACTTGATCCACCTAGAAGGGAGCAGCCTTGTGCTTGATCCTTGAACTGGGAGTCCTTTTTGATCCTTTGTGTATGTTTGAGAGGTTTAGAAAAGTTGAAGATCATGTTATTCCTTGATTGATCCTTTGTCTAAGGCTCTGAGAGGGCTTAAAACCCTAATTTTGATTATAGTGGATGCTCACCCATCTTTGGGGAGACTGATGAGGTATGATGGTTCCTCCATATTGTGATGATGAGTGACACAATGATGGGACATCTTGGTGGTCAAAATTTGGGGTATGACACAAGGCTCTTTGACAAAACTTCTTATTATACCATATCTAAGAGTTGCTTGCACTGACGTTGCATATGAATATTTATAGCCAATGTTAGATTTGTAAATCCTGACAAGATCCATATATAGAAAATTACATGCGTGACAAGAAAACTATACACTCTCAGAACCAACAGCACTTGAATAATTCATCAAATAATGAGAGTTTCACCCTTTTACAAGTCAAGGATCAACTCTCGCAAAAGCTTGAGTTATTACTTAGGTTATGTCTTATGAGTTAAAACTGTGATAAAATTGATAAATACTTCAACATTGGTGCACAATAATAACCAAACCGGCACAAGCATGGTATTTTCATACAACAGTAGGAAACTTTTTTAGGATCTTTATATTTTAAATTAAGTTCTTTGAAGAAACACTTCGGATCCAATCCAACACATGGTATGAAAAATTAAGGAACTAGAAACTGACACTATATAAGTAATCACCTCATGGTACCAAGAGAACAAAGAAATGATCTCTAATGCACCGACTACCATTGGAATATATCAAGCATATCATATCATTGGTTCACTGCAATAATAAATAAAAAAGTACAAGCAATAAATAACTCGTTCAGCAATGATGGCTGCTTTAGAATCAATGCAATCTGCCACCAACAATAGAAAAAAGCAACAACAACATCATATTATAAGTATATAAGGAATATCTTTGATATTCCTCAAACAACAACCATAAATGGATATGTAGCTAGAGCAAGTTCACTTTATTGAGGATTGAAATTAATTCATTTACAGAGAAGTTAAAAGCATGAAAACAAACAAGGTAGCCCAAAACGTCCAATATTACAAAGGCAAAAAAAAAAAAAAGATCTAAGTAGTCTAGACTTGACTTGCAAGAGAAAAACTTAAAGGTAGGTCAAGATATTGATGACATGTCAATACTTGTTTTTGATGAAAACACTTGTCAAAACCATTTTTGTTTACATTTGTAATATTATACTACTTATTTATACATAATATTCTATTTATTTAAATGCCAACAATAACATACCATTTGGGGTAACTCGATATGGTCATGATATTCTGTAATAGCTTTTGAAAGCTCAAGCAGTTCACATGTATGGAAGTTCACATGTATGGAATAAATATATAAATTTTAGAAAGAATTTTGCAAATTTTTAATATTAGAGAGACTCATGAATACAAATTATTATAGTTGATTCAAGCAATGAATGCACTTCAAGAAACACTGGTGTATAATCCACATGCTAGCCAAATTCTATCACATAACATAGAAGTACAATAATTTCCAATATTCAACTGTTCGAAACAGAGTCACCACCGAACTTTATTTATCCCAAAAGAGGGAAAGGAAAATATCGATAAAACCTTTGAAGGGAGATAAGAACATGGTCATCGCAACCAAATTCGGGTTCGGGAGTCGATTACGCAAAGGGAAGGTATTAGCACCCTCTACGTCCGTTGTACTCAACGGGAACCTCTTGATTCGATTCATGAGAAAGTTAGATAGGTTTGTTTATGTATCTTCTAAGGTAATTAATTTTAAGGGGAAAATGGGTGTTTTTTTATTAGTGTGCTCGACAAGGATCAGAACCCTTGGGCCTACGTATTCCCTCGTGCAATGGGAAAGTCAAAGCATTCGTAGTTCGTGGGACTACGGTTGTTTGGTGTTTTTTAAACGAACGAGTGTTTAATTCGCATTCTAACTGCTAAACGTTGGCTTGTCTGCTCGTCAAGGGAGGCTGAAGTACTAGTTCATATGCGCGGAAGAATGGACTAAACAATGTTCTTTTTGTGAAAAGTTGTTTGATTTGGATTAAGTATGTTAAAGATTTGATTGAGAAAAAGAGTTGGATTTGGACGTGTTTTAGGCGAACGAGAATTTAGGTTGCATTCTAACTGCTAAACGTTGGCTTGTCTGCTCGCTAGGGAAGGCTGAAGCACGAGTTCATATGCGCGAAAGAATGACTTAAACAATGTTCTTTGGGGAAGGTGTTTGAGTTATGGATTAAGTATGTTAAAAGATTTGATTGAGAAAAGGATTTAATTGGTATGTGTTTTAAGGTTTCGGTCGCACGGAGGCGAGGAAAGGATAATTTTGATCCTATTGGATGTTTTAAAGGTGACAATTTCTCACACACGAGTAAGAGAACTCGCACCCAAGCAATCGACGAATTAAGGTTTATGTCTTTTAGAAGTGTCAATTGTTCACACACGAGTAAGAGAACTCGCACCCAAACAATTGAGGAGAAAGGTCAAAGACTTGGCCCCCCTCACATCACCTTTTAGGAAACTGTGTTTGAACATATGATTAAGTATATTGAAGAGTTTGATTAAGAAAATAATTTGATCTGCGTGTGTATTAGGGTTTCGGTCACACGTGGGCGAGGAAAAGAGTTTGAATCGTATTGGATGTTTTTAGAGGTGACATTGTCCACACACGAGTAAGAGAACCCGCACCCAAACAATTGAGGAGAAAGACCAAAGACTTGATCCCCCTCACTTCACCTTTTAGTAAAATGTGTTTAGATAAAGATTAAGTGTTTTAATGATTACTTGGAAAAAAATTTTGCATGTTGTCGAGTTACAAGTGTTTTAGAGACGTCAATTGTCCACACACGAGTAAGAGAACTCGCATCTAAACAATCGACAGGCTAAGGTTTAATTTTTTAGAGGTGACAATTGTTCACACACGAGTAAGTGAACTCGCACCCAAACAATTGAGGAGAAATACCAAAGACTTGATCCCCCTCACTTTCACCTTTTAATAAATGATCTTTAAGTATGATTAAATGTATTGATGGTTGATTAAGAAAAGGAGTTTGAGTGGTATCGGATTATATGTATTTTAAAGGCGTCAATTGCCCACACACGAGTAAGGAAACTCGCACCCAAGCAATTGAAGAGAAAGACCAAAGACTTAGTCCCCCTCTTTTTCACCTTTATGAACATGTTTAAGTATTATTACGTATGTTGGTTTGATTTGAGAAAAGCACTCGACGTTGGATCGAGGTTTTAATTTACGTATGAGGAGGTTAAGAAATGGAAGGAAAGGAAGTTATGGTGTGAAGTGAAAGTTGGAAATACTTGATATATGGATCAAGTAAATGCTTAGGATTGAATTGATTGAATTTATTTGGAAAATACTTTATGTCGGATCAAGTTTGTTTTACTCTTATAAAAAGGGTTGATTTTAATCTTATGGAATTAATTAAGCTATGATTAAACATAAACCAATCACATACATGCATACAAATCAAAATAAAATGGATAATCGTTGCATAAGGCCCAAGAGGAGGCAAAGGGGAGGTCAGTTACGATCGTGAAAACGATCGACTTATCAAGTATGAAAATGATTGACACGACGTCCAAATATTAGTTGAAAAATATTCTGATTTGAATAAACACGCAATGACATAGCATAATATAATCAAGGCATAAAAAATCCATAAGGGAAGATCATACACCTCATCTAAAGATCATGAATAAAATGGGGGAAGAAATATGCTTCTAATGTGGATACAATCCTAGAATGAGGCATGAAAGATAAAATCGAGATTCTAGGGGTACCTAACGGAGAAGGTCCGTTGCCTCTTCGATGCGTGCAAAAAGCTCAAGAATTGTTAGAAACTTCGCAATTATCAATCCAATTAATCCTCAACGTCCAAGATCAACTGAGCCAAAATCAAAAGTACTAACAAGAGAGGCAAAAAGTTAGTAAGAATTTAATAAAAGAGAGCTAATTAAAATTCTAACCAAAATTAACAATTTAATTAATCACAATAACCCAAATGAAAATAATATTTAAACAAAACTTTAAATCAAAGTTTAACAAAACATTAAACAAAATAAAACCAAGATTGTCATCAAGAATTAATATTAGAATCAAAGTTAAAAATTAGCACAAGATCTAATATCAAAACTCAAGTCAAAATTAATTCCAAATCAAAAATGATATCCAATAATCACAACTAAAATAATCCAAGATCTAATCAAAATTTTAAGCAAAATACCATCTAAGATTAATATCTAATGTAACAAGATGTTAAATGAGAGAACCTTAAATAAAAAAAATAAAGATAATATTGAAAATTAATCAATCATGGGCTGAGGACCAAACAATGATGTTGTAAAACGCATGGGCCTCAGCAACCCTACGACCCATAAAAATTTATTGTAACAACAAAGTGCCAAACAAAAAACATGGTCATAAAAAAAAATAGGGTGAGGATGGAAACGGGTCAAGCTAACCCACTGTAAACAATTCAAATGGCCAAAATCAAAGTTCAAACGAAAAGTCAAAACACAATCAGTACCAGCAGCCACGTTTCATAGTTATCCCTTCACAATTCATATCAAAGGAAAAAAAGAGCCACATGATTATTATTTCAACAACATTTATCATAACGAAGGAAAATCAGAAATGGAAAAGTGAAGCATCCAAAGAAGCACACGTAATCACCACCGTCGGCAACGCGATCAACACCGTCGTCGACATCGTCTCGCATAAGAACACGAGCGCACCTCACCCTTCTGTTTCGATCTTCCACCACGGCTTAAACTGATTTTGTTTCAAGGTCTGCTTCAATAGCGCTTTCCCGCTTGCGATTTCCGCCTTGGGTCAGATCTCTCTCTCGATCTACTCTGTTTGTTTCATCTCCCTCGTTCAGGTTTGATTGTTTACGGTTTTGGATCAAACTCTCTTCATCTTTGACTTTTCTTCTTTTCAATCCGATTTCAGAGTAGGCTTTATGGATGGAGGTGCGGTTCGGTTTCGATTGGAATGAGGTTTTGAGGCCGTGTAGTGAAGGAGATATGAGGGTTGAATGAGGTTCGAGGAAGGCTGTTGAGAGGAAGAGTTTTTTTTTGTTGTTGTTGTGAGTTTCAGGAAAAGTTAAGTTGATGATGGTGAGTTGATTGTTGGAGTTATGGAGGTTGGAAGGGTTTCACGGTGTTAGAGGGTGGAGTGAGAGCAGTTGAGTCACGGAGGGAGACGGTTGTAGGTGTCGGGGACGATGAGGGTCTGATGGATGATGTTGTGCGTAGAAGGAGGGTGTTCAAAAGGTTTGAGATCTGTTGTTGTGTTTACAGAGATGGAGTTTGGGTTTCTACAAGAGATGAACTATTTTTTTATGAAGATGATGAGTTCGTTAGAGGTTTAAGGTTGTGTTGGTTTTATGGTGGAAGAAAAAACAATTTTGTGAGCTGTTGCGTTTCAAATCAGGTTTGTGTGCCTTCCTCTCCCCCGCCTTTCATTGTTCTACTTCCTTTTTAAAACAGGATAAACTTGTTGATGAAGTTTTCTTTGTACAAATTGTGCAGGTATTGTCGTGGTAAGATTATACGAGCTGTAGCCTTATGGTCTGGTGTAGCATTGGCATGTCGTTGTTTTGATGCAGGTAGTAAGCACGCCGGTTGTACGGCTTGTTTCTTGCAAGAATGTGTTGTCTGTTTTGGTGCAAAGAGTTTTGGCAGTGTTTGTTCTCCCATTGTGCAAGTTGGCTTTTTTGAATATTTTTCTTGTAATAATGTGGGCCTTGTCCTCATATCATTTTTGCAACTTTTGTAATAAACCATAAGTCTCTATTGTAATAAATGTGGACTTTTGGCATGTTTTTTGAATTGGGTATAATAATATTTTGGATAGAATTTGGACATGGATGGAATTTTTAAAAAAATGGATAATATTTGATATTAAAAGTGGATAATGAATTATATTGAAAAATGGATTTGAAGAAAGTTTAATGGATAAAAATATAAAAATGGGTTTAAATGGATATGAAGAATTAGATACGGACACGGTAAAGAAAATGGATATGACAAAGGGGAAATATGGATATGAAGAAATGGATGTTTAAAACAAAATGAATTATGAAAATGGGCTTACTGGATTTTTTGTAGAAAATGATTTAGAAAATAGCTTAAGAAAAGGTTATGGAAAAATGGTTAATAAGATGAAAATGGATAATGGTTATGGTAGAAATGGATAATAAAATTTGGGTTAGAAAAATGGAGAATTATGGATAATGGATAATGGGTTTATGGTAGAAATTGAATATGGATTATGGTTTAAAATGTGGAGAGAAAGCAATGGAGTCAAATGAAATTGGATATTTGTTTAGAATGGAATTGGTTAATCACAAATGGATATGGATTTCGGTTAGAAATGGATTAAAAAAAAATAATGAGTTTGGATATGAATAAAAAAATGGATATGGATATAGATATGATGGCTAGTGGATGAATGTTCAGATGAAAACTATTCACAAGTAGGACAAATTTGGGGTATGACAGATGCCCCTATCTAATTGTCTTGGACCCGAGAGAGTGAACGACTGCAAGACGTTCATTTTAAAGGTAGAAGTCAATTAGATATAAGAAGACCCCGAAATTTGTCTGTCAAAAGGTAAAGTGCCATGGAGTAAGAACTGGTGGAATGAAATAGCGGAGTACAAAAGGAATAGAGTAACTTGAGGTCCTTTGGGTGGTCGAAATAGTCCCTTATCCATTAAGGTTCTCCAATGACACCAAAGCAGTACCTCTGAAAGGCAGACGATTCTCTGGGTCGTCGAAGCAGTCCCTTATCCGTTAAGGTTCCCCAATGATACCAAAGCAGTATCTCTGAAGGCAGACGATTCTCTGGGTCGTCGAAGCAGTCCCTTATCCGTTAAGGTTGCCCGATGATACCAAAGTTGTATCTCTGAAGGCAGACGATTCTCTGGGTCGTCGAAGCAGTCCCTTGTCCATTAAGGTTCCTCAATGATACCAAAGCAGTATCTCTGAAGGCAGACGATTCTCTGGGTCGTCGAAGCAGTCCCTTATCCATTAAGGTTCCTCGATGATACCAAAGCAGTATCTCTGAAGGCAGACGATTCTCTGGGTCGTCGAAGCAGTCCCTTATCCATTAAGGTTCTTCGCGATACCCAAGTAGCATGAAGGCGGGCGATTCTATGGGTTGTCGAAGCAGTCCCTTATCCATTAAGGTTCCTCGATGATACCAAGGCAGTATCTCTGCGGGTAAATTTGCTGAAGGAATAGTTGAGCAAGATTCCTGTTGGAGGAAATGTGCTGGCTTTGTAGGGGAAAGCTCACGAGAAACTTTCTATAGTATCCTCTGCTTGGGGAGTAAGAATATCAACAGCTGTCGGGGATTGTTATTATCAACTGCCTGGCTGAAGAATGACTTGCTGGGGAATAGAATTCCTTGAGCACGTGCGGAGTATCAACTCTCTTTTAAAAGCATACTGCCGACTTTGATGGAGGACTGGCCAAGATGCTCGCGAATTGATCCTGGATCCTGTTATGATATGATGTTGGGGATGAATATGCCATGCATTGCGAGATGCACTGAAACACATGCTAAAATGCAACTGCTGGAAAATATAATGCACGTATGATATGATAGTGCTTGATATGATTATGTAATGTTATGCTAGCATGTTATGCACATGAAGATGCAAATGATCGGGCGCGCTGGGGATAAGTTTCCTTGTTGAGGGTATCACCAGGGATTGGATTTGGTAGTTGCCAAGTGGAATTGGACTTTGGTTATGCGCCAAATGAAATTGGACTTTTTGGTAGTTTGCCAAATGGAATTGGACTTTGGGTAGTTTGCCAAATGGAATTGGACTTTGGGTTAAACTTCCAGACTAAAACTGGATTGGAGGATAGATTACCAAACAAGAACTAGTGAGAAATGGGGATTTGCAAGACGAGAACTGGGCCTTAAAATGATTTGCCAGACGAGAACTGGGCCCTTAAAAATATTTGCCAAACGAGAACTGGGCCTTTTAATAATTTGCCAGACGAGAACTGGACCTTAAAGTAACTTGCCATACGAGAACTGGGCCTTAAAATAACTTGCCAGACGAGAACTGGGCCTTTTAAGATTTGCCAGACAAGAACTGGACTTTGAATTGGTTTGCCAGACGAGAACTGGACCTTAAAGTGATTTGCCAGACGAGAACTGGGCCTTGAATTGGTTTGCCCGACAAGAACTGGACCTTGAATTGGTTTGCCAGACGAGAACTGGACCTTGAATTGGTTTGCCAGACGAGAACTGGACTTTAAAATGATTTACCAGACGGGAACTGGGCCTTAAAATAATTAGCCAGACGGGAACTGGGCCTTAAAAATGTTTTCCAGACGAGAACGGGGCTTTGAATTGGTTTGCCAGACGAGAACTGGGCCTTAAAGTGATTTGCCAGACGGGAATTGGGCCTTTAAAATGATTTGCCATACGAGAACTGGACTTTTTAATGGTTTTCCAGACGGGAACTGGACCTTAAAAATGTTTTCCAGACGAGAACTGGACCTTTTAATGGTTTGCCAGGTGGGAACTGGACCTTAAAAGATTTGCCAGGCGGGAACTGGACCTTAAATGATTTGCCAGGTGGGAACTGGACCTTAAATGATTTGGAGGTGCCAACGAGTGTGGGCTTTTGGGTACTTGCCAATAAAGAATTGGACTTTTGGATTACCAAGCTAAATTGGACTTTAGGTTATGAAAATGCCAACAGGGTGGACTTTTGGGTTGCCAAGCTAAGTTGGACTTTTGGGTTGCCAAGCTAAGTTGGACTTTTGGGTTGCCAAGCTAAGTTGGACTTTGGGTTGCCAAGCTAAGTTGAACTTTTGGGTTGCCAAGCTAAGTTGGACTTTTGGGTTGCCAAGCTAAGTTGGACTTTGGGTTGCCAAGCTAAGTTGGACTTTTGGGTTGCCAAGCTAAGTTGGACTTTGGTGTCAAGTCTTGCGGTATCAGGCTTTGAAACGTCAAATCTTGTTGGCAGGTTAGGCTTGAGGTATGATATGATACGCATGTCTATGCAATGAGTGAAGCGACATGACTAATGCATATGAGGGACTTATGCGATGATATGAAGGTTTCCAAAGATGCCCCAGTAAAGGATAAGAGATGGATAGGTTCCTTTGCGGCGAGGTTTCTTGTCAGAAGGAAGGCGAAAGGTTATTTGGTGGGGTGATAGCATGATTCCCCGACACTTGTTTTGAACTCAAAGGTCACTTGACGATGTTCGCTCGAGCAGATTGAAAGCAATGGAGAGGGTTGCCCCTGTGTAGCTCATCTTGCCCCAGTCTGGGCCTATGAAGAATTTTTCCTTGACAGGAAATTGGAAACAATTGTACGATGAGATGATCTCGAGATGGCTTGCCCCAGAATTCCAAATCGTGAAAGGCTTCGTCTTTGAAAGGAAGTTGGAAGTGGATGTACCATGAGATGAACTCGAGATGGCTTGCCCCAGAATTCCAAGTCATGAAAGGATTCCTCCTTCATTGAATGACTCTTGAAGTATTTGGCTTCAAAGTACCCTTGAGGTAACTTGCCCCAGAATGAGCGTTGGAGCGACTTAACTTGTTTTGATTGAACATTGGAGGGGTTTTCCTTTAATTAAAAGAACCTCTGGGTGGCCTGCCCCTGGTTGGTAGAGTCTTGAGATGATTCACCTTGATCAACCTGTTCTTGAATGATTTACCCCATATTCAACTAATGCTTCGGGGACTTGCTTGAAGCTGACTGATTCCGTAATCATCGGATGTCAATGCCCCTGTTCCATAGGGTTATGAGGTGTTGTTAATTCTTGCCAACATTGTTGAATAGCCCAACCCCCTTTGATTGCTCCTTGTTGGAATTTCCTTTGATGTCAAACACTATTTTGCAGTCAAAATTGTTCGTTCACAAATGGTAATTTTAATGCGATGCTCATGCAAGTTTTGAAAATCAGTCATTATTAGAATGATGTGACAGTGTGTGATGGATGGACCATTAGTCCAAACGTGGTGCTGATTTAGCTGGTGTGAAAGATATAGCAAGAATATGTCACCAATTCAGAAGATTAGCAAATCTCTAGGAGTCAGTTTACGCAACCTTGTTGTAGTATGCTTTCATAATAAACCCTGCCTCAATTAGGTCTTTTGAGGGTTATAACGTGGTCTGGTTCACGGTTATAGAAACAAAGGATATAAGGCTCAAAGTGTGTTTTGTACCCACCCCTTCTTCGTGATGACCTCCAGTCCTACGTTCAGTTAAATTGACACACATCTGTCTCCTAAGAACGCTTGACGGTGTAAGTGATGAATGATTCAAGGTTTGCTCGAAATGGCAGTCACCTTATTCTGTTTTGATGGGTGTCAGTGACCCTTTGATTTGGCATGGTGGCCACTGGATCTTTTTTTGTTGAGGATTCGAGGAACTCTTTTGTTTTTTTTTATCCCTATCTTTTGCATGGACTGACTTTGCTTTTCGAGTCCATCAGGGTTGCCTTGATTTTTGCCTAAGTCTCCTTTGAGGTGCTCGACTTAGCAGGCTTTTGTTTTTTTGTTTTTTTTTTTATTTTGTCAGAGGATTGTGACTGCCAAGTCATGGGTAATTGATGAACAACCATCATGTTTTTGGATTTTGCTTTTGTGAGGATGGAAACGGGTCAAGCTAACCCACTGTAAACTATTCAAATGGCCAAAATCAAAGTTCAAAAGAAAAGTCAAAACACAATCAGTCCCAGCAGCCACGTTTCATAGTTATCCCTTCACAATTCATATCAAAGGAAGAAAAGAGCCACATGATTATTATTTCAACAACATTTATCATAACGAAGGAAAATCAGAAATGGAAAAGTGAAGCATCCAAAGAAGCACGCGTAATCACCACCGTCGGCAACGCGATCAACACCGTCGTCGACATCGTCTCGCATAAGAACACGAGCGCACCTCACCCTTCTGTTTCGATCTTCCGCCACGGCTTAAACTGATTTTGTTTCAAGGTCTGCTTCAATAGCGCTTTCCCGCTTGCGATTTCCGCCGCGGGTCAGATCTCTCTCTCGATCAACTTTCGTCTCCCTCGTCCAGGTTTGATTGTTTACGGTTTTGGATCAAACTCTCTTCATCTTTGACTTTTCTTCTTTTCAATCCGATTTGAGAGTAGACTTTATGGATGGAGGTGCGGTTCGGTTTCGATTGGAATGAGGTTTTGAGGTCGTGTAGTGAAGGAGATATGAGGGTTGAATGAGGTTCGAGGAAGGATGTTGAGAGGAAGAGTTTTTTTTGGTTGTTGTTGTGAGTTTCAGGAAAAGTTAAGTTGATGATGGTGAGTTGATTGTTGGAGTTATGGAGGTTGGAAGGGTTTCACAGTGTTAGAGGGTGGAGTGAGAGCAGTTGAGTCACGGAGGGAGACGGTTGCAAGTGTCGGCGACGATGAGGGTCTGATGGATGATGCTGTGCGTAGAAGGAGGGTGTTCAAAAGGTTTGAGATCTGTTGTTGTGTTTACAGAGATGGAGTTTGGGTTTCTACAAGAGATGAGCTATTTTTTTATGAAGATGATGAGTTCGTTAGAGGTTTAAGGTTGTGTTGGTTTTATGGTGGAAGAAAAAACAATTTTGTGAGCTGTTGCGTTTCAAATCAAGTTTGTGTGCCTTCCTCTCCCCCGCCTTTCATTGTTCTACTTCCTTTTTAAAACAGGATAAACTTGTTGATGAAGTTTTCTTTGTACAAATTGTGCAGGTATTGTTGTGGTAAGATTGTACTAGCTGCAGCCTTATGGTCTGGTGTAGCATTGGCATGTCGTTGTTTTGATGCAGGTAGTAAGCACGCCGGTTGTACGGCTTGTTTCTTGCAAGAATGTGTTGTCTGTTTTGGTGCAAAGAGTTTTGGCAGTGTTTGTTCTCCCATTGTGCAAGTTGGCTTTTTTGAATATTTTTCTTGTAATAATGTGGGCCTTGTCCTCATATCATTTTTGCAACTTTTGTAATAAACCATAAGTCTTTATTGTAATAAATGTGGACTTTTGGCATGTTTTTGGAATTGGGTATAATAATATTTTGGATAGAATTTGGACATGGATGGAATTTTTTAAAAAATGGATAATATTTGATATTAAAAGTGGATAATGAATTATATTGAAAAATGGATTTGAAGAAAGTTTAATGGATAAAAATATAAAAATGGGTTTAAATGGATATGAAGAATTAGATACGGACACGGTAAAGAAAATGGATATGACAAAGGGGAAATATGGATATGAAGAAATGGATGTTTAAAAAAAAATGAATTATGAAAATGGACTTACTGGATTTTTTGTAGAAAATGATTTAGAAAATAGCTTAAGAAAAGGTTATGGAAAAATGGTTAATAAGATGAAAATGGACAATGGTTATGGTAGAAATGGATAATAAAATTTGGGTTAGAAAAATGGAGAATTATGGATAATGGATAATGGGTTTATGGTAGAAATTGAATATGGATTATGGTTTAAAATGTGGAGAGAAAGCAATGGAGTCAAATGAAATTGGATATTTGTTTAGAATGGAATTGGTTAATCACAAATGGATATGGATTTCGGTTAGAAATGGATTAAAAAAAATAATGAGTTTGGATATGAATAAAAAAATGGATATGGATATAGATATGATGGCTAGTGGATGAATGTTCAGATGAAAACTATTCACAAGTAGGACAAATTTGGGGTATGACAATAACGTGTTCCACATTCCATGAGATAGAAATGATGCAGTTTTGCTTTGGAGACCCGCAGAAGTGTATGGTTGGCAATTGGCCACAACATACCCGAATGTAGGAGGAAACAGCAGCAGCAATGACTATCCTTAGCAAATCTGGACAACAAAAATCCCATCGAACTGTAGACCAAATCAACATAAAGACATAGAGAAGTTTGTGTTGATCTATTGGATGGTTAAAGCAAATTTACATTGCGATTAAACTCTCGAATCTACAAAAATAGAAAATTGTGAAAGATGGGAGAAAAATTACCTCAAAAAGAAGGTGTTGTTGCTGAGATGAGATGTTGTAGCCACCGGAAGTAAAATCAAGAACAAGTTAAAATCGAGAGAGATGAAAACGGTGATGGTTAATGAAAGGATATCAAGCAAGGTGAAATTGATTTGATAATAATATGAAAGAAAGGTTAAATCGAGCAAGTGAAAATCAATTTGGTCAAATCGGTTTGGGATAGAAGTTCTAGGGTTTATGTTCATAATGTACTAAGATGAAATTTTAGGGTAGAAGTTCTACGGTTTGGATACGCACTTAAAACATAATGTAAATATAAAATAAATAGAAAAAATAAATAGAAAAAATAATGAGAAAATAACAAGATTTAATGTTAACTAGTGGTCTACTCATGGTACTCATAATTTGGCTAATTTATAATTAATATTATAATTTATGGGGGTGGCGGTTAAACAACCGTCGTGACCTAGATTTTATGGGGGGCGGCGGTTAATTAACCATCGTAATCTGGATTTTATGGCGGTTTCATTAATAAATCGTTGCCATCTTTAATAATTTTTTTAAAAATAAAAGGGCAGTTGGTGTAAACTGTCGTGCCAACCGTCGCTACAAGAATGTTACGACAGTTATCAAGTAACTGTCGTGATTTTTGTGTAGTAAAATCCTAATTTTCTTGTAGTGATTGATCAAAGAGTGTATGATGTTTGATGTTTGCTCATTATGTCATGATTAAATCATCTTCAAATGTATTGCATGCTGCCTTGTTTCTACTGCTGTCTATGTGCATATGTGTTGTTGTATGTGCTGCTGTTGCTTTTTACACCCATTTATGTGCTGAATATGAGCTATTGAATGCTGTTTGGTGTGTTTGCTGGATTTTACTGTTGTATTAGTGCAAATGCGCTGTAGTAGCTGCTGTTTTGTTCATTCATGTCCTTTTCTTCTTCATCCATTGACTCATCTTCTTTCCTAGAGTCTCAAGACTTGTTTAAGTATTGGATTCTCTCTTTTCCCTTAGGATTCCCTAGTCCAACTTAATTTTTTATTAAACTTGGAGTAGGATAGACTTTAGGATTCAAACCATGCATGCTAACTTAGGTAGATGTTTCCCCTTTAAAACTCAACCTTAGAGCCACCAATGCATGACAACATTAGGATAGAATTCCCCTTAGTGTTTTCTTTTTCCTTTGAGTCTTCTCTTCTCATCTCATAACACTTCTAAAACACTTAATAAATATAACGTATATTACGCTCAAGCCTTAAGTGTAGGAAATGAAGAACGAGGGGTCTCCCCTCCTCTTCTAGAGTGTTTAGCATACGTCCCATTTGGGGGCGACCATGCGATTCACTCGTTCCCGCATGGTAGACTTTGGTGCAATGTAAGTTACGAACTAAATTCAATCCACTTCTTCTAAAAAACAAAAACAAACAACAATTCTCTTCTTATCTCTTTCATTCCTTTGCAAGGATGCGTCACTTCCGTTCTACCGCAAACAGGTAAATGCCTAAGACTCCGTACAACGAGTTGCGACACCTAACTACTAGAACGTGAACGTTGACGTACTCCACTTAAAAAACACAAACAAAGCAATCCATCCCTAGTGAGGGGAACTACGTCGCTCTGATTCTCGCGTGCGAGCGGGATACGTAGGCAGGAGATCGTGCGAGATCTCTCCGAGCACAATCCTTTTACCCTTCCCAAATCCATAGCCCGAACTACGTTGAATCTGACTTTCCCATTGAACAAAGGGAATACGTAGGCCTAGGACATGACGTCCTACTGAGTCACTTCTTTTTCTTTTCTTCTTTGTTTCTTCGTTCTCCTCCGTTCTCGTTCCTTCTCCTTTCCAGTAGCAGTGGAGCTCTAGATGACGACACCCTTTGATCGAGACAACAAGCGTGGATCTCATCGAGTACGATGGACGCGTGGGGGTGCTAATACCTTCCCCTCGCGTAACCGACTCCCTTACCTATTTCTCTTGGTCACGAGACCATGCTCTTTTCCTTCCCTTCAGGTTTATGCAGTGTTTCCTTTCCCTCTCTTGGGATAAATACACATTCTAGTGACTCTGTTTCCGCGCCACTTTCACGTTTGTACTTGGATGAAAATCCTGGGAGCGACAGGTAGCCACTACTAAACCACCTTCTGAAGGTCGTTCAGGTGCTGCTGAAGTAGCTTCTTTAGAAGAAAGTTGTGTTGAGAGCAGAGGTACAGTTGTAGAGGACTCATAAGCAGCTTGCCTCTGAGGGGATTGGTTAGCCAAACTTGTAGAGCTCTCGGTTGCTTCTATTACGACAGATGCATTATGACTCTCAGTTGCTAATGCCATTTTCTTAGGTTGGTGATTGATGAAAATGACTTAGGAGTGGGATGTTTTTGTAATGACTTATGTGGATACCAATCCTCTAAAATTAATCCTTGTTTAATTCTTGGAACAGTAACGACCACTAAGACTTTAATGCGTGCACTTTACAAACCTTAATGACTCTTATTATTTGATTACTCTTCCTTCTTGGAAACTGATCTTGTAATGATTATCTAAGTTACATTTTTTAGTGATATTTTTTCTCTCTTTCCTTCTTTTCTTTTTATTCCTTTTTATGTGACAAAAGGGGGAGAAATAATAGTAAGTATTTAAGTAGAAACTGAACCCATTGAATACACATTGGTCATTTATTTTCTTGTCATTTATTTTTCTGTTACTTGCCCAGGGGGCATTTTGACTTTCTGGTACATAGGTCTGAGTATAAGCTTACAAACCTTATATTTAGCCTATTAGGCCCAGAAAAAGCTTACAAACCTCATATTCTGATGTTGCCAAAGAAAGTTAAAAAGGGTGACATATTTAAAACTCTCTTGTACATAGTGTTAAGATAGAGCTTACAAACCTCTGACTTAGCCTATAAGACTCAGAAGGAGCTTACAAACCTCGTATTCTAGTGTTTCTAAAAGGAGTTAAAATGCAGTCATTTTGGTGTTCTTAACTATGGAACTAAGGGGGAGCTTACAAAACTCAATCTTGAAACTGTTTGACTCAAGGGGATCTTACAAACCTCAGACCCTGATGTTGTTAAGAATACTAGTTTATCTTTCTTGAGAAATAGTTCTTAATGCTAGAACAAGCTGAGCTGTGAACTATCAGACTCAGGGGGAGCTTACAAACCTCATACATTGTTGTTGCTGAGAAAATTAAATGCCCAACATTGTCCTTTAAATACTTGTGTTTGTCATCATCAAAAATGGGAGATTGTTAGAACAAGATTTGTTCTTAATATTTTCTCTTTTAGTTTTGATGATAACATAAGTATTAAAATAACAATGGTTTATTTGATGTGTGTTTTATTTATGCAGGTTCTTGTTCTGGTACATAAATAATCAGAATCTGTTTATCTAAGATACACTTGGAGTTGCTTCATTGCTAGCTTCTGGTGGCAGAGTCTGAAGAACAATTTCTAGTGTGGCTTGACGCAAACTTTGAACTGAAGGCCTCTGCATTCAGACGAGTTTCTACACTTAGTAATTTTATATTAGCTTCTAGTACCATTCATAGTTGGTGATAAAGCTATGGACTATCTGTACTACTGAAAGCATGTTGTTTTGTCTTATCATTCTGTCAGTTGAGTCTCCAGGACAGAACCTCTTGAAGACTCAAAGGTTAAAAGTATAACACAAAGGATTCAGAAATTTGTTGTGCATCCATCTTCAACGTCTCTTGTACTATGGAGCAAAAGTAAAGACACTTGATCAAGTCACCTTCTCAACGGCTAGTTTCTAAAAAGTCTATATATATGGCTGAAGATTCAAGACTGAATTTTCAACAAGGATTCTTCTGTTGAAGAAGTAGCAAGATCAAGCAATTATCAACTCTATGTAATAGGAATATTTTCTGTTGTAGGTTGTAATTGTAAAAACCTTAAGATTTCTTACCCTTGTATATATTTAGAAATCTAAAGTGCTTTAGGTCTTTGTTATGGTGATCTCCCGTACCTTTGATGCTTTCATCATGTACACCTTGTTCTCTATTCTGCCGAGCCTTCAGTAGTTTAGATTAAGTCTCCTGCTATGTGCTAGAGCAAAAAGTGGAGTCTATAAGCTTTGATTGTATAGTTTGTTGAATCTTTTTCATTCTTGATAGCTTTATTATTTAAGCAGACAGTAAATGTTTAATTCCATGCTTTGTGCTTTGAATTAACAATTAGACTAATATTGAGTTCGGATAAAATAAGAATCCTTGTTTTATACTCTGATTTTTAACTGATTGAAGAACAAGCTTTGTAAAATATTCACTTGATTGTGGAAAGTTGTCTCAGAAACTCTTTTTCTAGTGAAATTGGTAAATACATTCAATAAGGCTAACTCATAATGTACTTGATTTTTAAGCAAAAGTACATTATGTAATCAACCATAGTTTTTATGTTCTCTCAAAAGTAATTATTCTCGAGACTGAAGGGACATTTCTACCACTCTTGACTATTTTCATAAACTGTCCTGAAATTTGGTTCTTAAAAGGAGTGTACTAGCAAAGATTCTGATTCGTTTTTAATCAGACTCATTACTGACCAAACATTTAACGCATGCTTGCTTATATTTAAACAACATCCTATGTGTTATATGATTGTATCTGAGTTTTATTTGATTTTTATGTATTACCTTATATATAAGATAGTATTGTAAAATCATTGTTTTCTACTAGAATCTCTTTTCTTTTCAATATGTCTTCAAAGACCATTAAATGAGATATCTATGATCTAGATATTCTGAAGGAATATACAGTTGAACTCAATGAATTGACGACAATTAATCTTTCACAGATAGTCTCAGATATTCATTTTTAGAAATGGGATGGATATTTTTCAATGCTTAATGGACCAATCTATCCGGATCTTATGAAATAAATTTGGGAAAATGCTTATGTTACTTAGAGTGAGTTAAATGTTTGTCAGATTCTATCTATTGTCTTTGGTTTTCCTGTTGTGATCAACTCCATACTCATTTCTCAAGCAATAAAATATGAAGAGAATGGAGTTACGGTTGAAGACTACAAGCATGACAGTAGGTTTACGAATCTTATTCACAACATCCATAATAATAAAGGCCTAACTACAAGCCCTTCAACTCTTACTCCCATGGCAAAAATATGGTACCAAATTATGGGGACCAATCTAAAGCCTAGAGAACAAGGTTTAGGATGGCTTTCTCTTGAAGATAAACATTTGATTATGTTCCTAGTCTCAAGGATTTAAATCAACCTACCTCAAAGCATGTTCAATTATCTAAAAGAAGGGATATTAACATCTCGTGAGAAATTCTCTTTTCTCATTCCTTTTGGTAGGGTTCTTTCTATGATTCTTGCTCAACAAGGTATTGTTTCTCACATGCAACACACTGGGTTGATAGAAAAACTTGTTCCTGTCTAGTGTTCAACATTGAATTATTCTGAAACCATTATTAATCACTAGAATCCACTTATCTATTTGTCTGTTGTCTTTTTTTATGACAAAGGGGGAGAAATGGATTAAGTATTCTACTAGATTAATCTTGGAGAGGATATAATTATTCTATATAGGTGGAGCTTCAAAACCTCACCTCTTAGAATTCACAGATGGGACTCAGGGGGAGCTTACAAACCTTACCTCAGACCTTGAAAGTTGTTGAGTAATTAATCTGCAACTAATTTTTTTTTAAATACTTAAGGTTGTCATCATCAAAAAGGGGGAGACTGTTGAAACAAATTTGATTCATACCATGTATCCTCTAAGGTTTTCATGATAACAAAGTATTTGAAGAACAATTAGGATTTCTAACTAGCTAGTTCATGTGTACATAATTCAATTTATCTGATGAAACAGGTTCTGTCACAAAAGAACATTTGGTTCGGTTCAGATCATGTAACTGTGAGAAAGTTTGATCAGAAAGTAATCTCTTGTATTGTTCAAAATCAGAAGCGTGCTAACCCTGCCTCTGAAATTGATAAGATGTCAACTCAAGCTCAGAAATCACGAGACTCAAGAATAGTTGACATTATCTTTAAAAGATTGTGATGTACTTATTTCACAAAAGAGTCCTCTGGACAAAGTCCTTGTTCAGTGGATAATTCATTGCCTATGAGTTCCAACACCTGCTTTATTGGAAAAGAAGATGTCCAAGAAGATTTGATCTGAATATAGCCATTGGAATGCTTCAACGACTCTATTTCTTCATCTATAAAAGGAGCAGAAGAATTGAAGATCAACAAAGAGAATAACACTGCAACTACAACTGAAATATATACAAACTTCACATTGTTCGTTTTAGCTCAAGAGAATTTTATATTTAAGTGTTCTTATTCTAGTATAGCTTAAGAATCTTTTGTGTTAAAGTGTGTTGTATTATATTTGAACATCTCTAATTTTTAATCAAGTGTTTTTGTAAGTTGTTCCTTCTCTAAATAGTCAATTTAGATAAAAGTCTCTTGCCTTGGGATTGAGCATTGAAGTCTTGAAGCCGTGGGATTTACGCAGGAAGTCTTGGATACTAGGTCTAAGCAGGAAGTCTTGTACTCGAGGGGTATAAGAAAGAAAGTCTTGAATTTGTTGGGTTTCAGCAAGAAAGTCTTAGGATCTTAGGATCTAAGCAAGAAGTCTTGATCAGGTGCTAGACTTAGGTTGTAGATATGAGCAGAAGAAAGTCTTATACTTGAGAAGTATAAGCAATTGTAATCTGATTTATTATAATGGAAATCTCTTGTGCTGCAAGGGGACTGGACTACTCTTAGTTAGAGAGGAACCAGGATAACTTTTGTGTGTTCCTTGCCTGTTTTTATTTACTTCTGTTATCTTATCCGCTGCACTTGTTATTAGTTTCTAAACTTCTATTTAGATTCTGAACTCTGGTTTAGAAGTAGAAACGATGTGGAAAACTCAATTCAACCCCCCTTCTTGTGTATTTTTCTCACCTTCAGTCTGCTTCCACGTGTCTTCGACATTTGAATTGTTTTGAACTGCTCTTGTTGTTTCAAACCATCTTTTAAATCTCTTAACTACTTTCATCAAAAGTGTCCTTTGTTGAACCTTTGGAGCGTAGCGCCGAAATGATTAAGCTACATGTAATTAACCTATATATTTATCTCATTCTCACTCTTATTCAAATATACCAACTAACCACAAACCTCTTCGAGATTTTGAACATGTTTTGAAGAGAGAGTGAACGTAATCTTATGGATTTGTTCCTGAGATTTTTCCAAACTAGGCTTCGTAGGTTTTTATATTATCTAAACCTTGAAATAAAAAAATAGATTAAGTCTAAAAACATTTGATAGGCGAGTTGAACTCGCTTCTTCAGTCAAAGTTATCAACATATCAAGACTATAGGTAGGTTATTTTATTCTTAGCAATCTCATACCTTTAGATCACGCCTTTATGTCGAAATACTAAACCAAAATTCCTAGGCTAATAGATGCTCCCCAAAAATGTAACTTTCGATCATATGCACAACATCGAAGAAGGTGGTGGTTTTAGTAACTGCTCGACACTGTTTAAGGTATTCTGTGTACATCATAATCATTATGACTACTTTCACCAAACCATTACACTAGTGAACACTACTACAAAATATACCTTTGGTAACATAATACTACTATGGTTATGCTTTCCACCGTTGTAATATCGCAAACTGGATGCGCCTGATGTTTATTTATTTTTTAATGTTATTTAATCACGGTTGAGATAAACAACTGTGGTGATAAAGTAAGTGTTACAAGGTTTGAATACTAGCAATTACATTTTTCCTATTACAAAAAGCGCGTGTCACTTAAGTTCATAAATAAATTAAAAATAAAAAATTATTTAACCACGGTTTTAATATTCAACCATTGTAATATGATCTGTACAACCTTTGCTCTTCCCAAAAGAGAAAAACGACTATAATGATGATTGAATTTTTTCTTTATTTCTCAAGACGGTCACAAGTCATTCAAGGATATCAACCATTAGAAGTAATCATCGCATGCATTAAATCATCAGATGTTTCTTCTTCAACCTTTTCTATAAATGCACACTTTCATATAATGAATTTCCACTTCTTCAAACTATTCTTCTTAACTTCCTATAGCCACATGAGTTCTTCATCTGAGAAGGATAAGAGAAATATCTCAACAGAAGTCCCTGTTGAGAACAAAACAAACACCACAGTACAACATCGACAATAGTCAACTGAGGAAGTTCAGCCATCTGGATCGACTGTTGTCAGGGATGCACTAAGGGTAAGGAAGGCCAAGAAGAAGAAGAAGAAGAAGAAGAAGAAGAAGAAGAAGAAGAAGAAGAAGAAGAAGAAGAAGAAGAAGAAGAAGATGCTAAAGAAGAAGAAGAAGAAGAAGAAGAAGAAGAAGAAGAGAAAGGTGTCGAGGAAGATTTTTTACTATGACTCAGATGAGGGTAGTGAGGAGCGGGTAATAGATTGGGATGATTCTTGTAGTGCTAGGGGATATTGTTCCGATATAAACAAAATTATGTGATGAAAAAATTATGTTTTATGTACTTTTTCCTTGTGGTCCTCTTAATAGAACTTCTTTATTATTGTTTTATATACTCTTTCCTTTATATATTATTTTCTCTTTACAAAAAAATAGTATACAACCAACAAAAATAACAACAACAACAACAACAACAGTAATGAAGAATAACAATATAATAACATTAATAAACTCTCTCACCATTAAGTTCATAAGTAAATAAAAAATTCAAAGTTATTTAACCACGGTTTTACTATACAACCGTTGTAAAATTTGAAAATTGCATCACGGTTTTTCTTTTCCAACCATGATGAAAAGTGATATTTTTTAGTATATAAGCGAATGTATCTATCGTTCAGTATATTACAATAGTTTCTCTAAAAAAACCTAACATATTTCACTCTTCGCTCTCATAACATAACCCTAACATCCATGTCACTCTTTAAACATACTTCAACCTTCATATTCATCTTCACCAATCGCTACCTTGAGGTTTGAGGTTCATTCATTAAACTTATGCTTCGATACCATTTACGTTTCTTGTTAAAAATGGGTTCTCATTTTTTCATTTGGTGAATGTTCTCATTTTTTCAGATTCGTCTTCACCACCTTAACAAAGCGCATACTTTGGCTATGGTACATATGGTTTGTGTTGCTATGAAGAAAAATACAAGAAGTATGAAGCTATTGTGTAAACTTCATTCACCTTGTAATTTTTCTTCATAGCATCATAAACTAGATGAACTTCATAATTTGTTATAGTTCCATGATTAGTTTCAAAAAAAGTGCATTCTTGAAACATTTTATTATATCTTATGCTGTTGTATGTTATTGTTGCATGTTGTTGTTGATTACTGTTCTCAGAAATTCATAATTTGTTGTTGTTTTTGTTTATTATATCTTGCGTTCTTGAAACTTATTTTTTTTATTTGTTGTATATTGTTGTGTTGTTGATAAATGTTATTGTATGTTGTTGTTGTAGATTAATGTTTTTCAGAACAAGAACAAAACATTCCTAAGTGGTTCAATGACATATAGAATGTGGTTCAATGAACCGATTCCTTCATTACATCCATATCTTCTCTTATAGTTTAATTTGAATAACAACAATTTATTGATATTATTCAAATTAAACTAGAATAAAAAGAATCGATGTCATGAAAAACTTAGACCATTGAACCACATTCTATATGTTAAAAAGCAGGAAATAAATGATGAGACGCATACAATTTGGAAAACAATGGTTTGTTTAAGTTGGCTTTCATGGATAGATTAATTTACAAATTATATACTTCTTCATCAATTTGAATGGTTGTATGTTGTTGTGAGTTTTATTGAAAAACAAGCAATCTACATATTTTATAATAAACTCTGGGTACTTTTAACAACGGTTATTTATTGTATCCGTGATGAAATGTTATTTACCTAAATGTATATACCACAACAGTTGATACAAGTAACCGTTGTAGTAGATAGCGCATGTCCGGCCTTACTATCACAGACTCGCGACTGTGGTGAAAAGCACCAGACATATAATCACCCTTTACCTCACAACGGTTGGTCAAGCGTTGTGGTATCTGTTCGAATCGTAGTTAAAGGGGGGTTTTGTTATCGTCTCCATAGGGATTGCAGATATTTTGATGCTTGTCATTCAACAGTTTATTGTTTCAAGAAAAAGGGCTTTCAAAGTTTTGTTCATAAAATTGTCACGTCTTTAGTAGCAAAGCTTATAAATTCTAAAGAGTTTGATCAACAAAGTATATCAAACGTATTTTTCATCTACCCTAACTTATATGTATTCTTTCAGTCTTGCATGTGAAGCCGGATCCGATTAATATCGTTGCACATTCTCTCAACACCGTCTATCTCTAGAACGGCGTCGTGAGAAATATTGTATTCATCGCTACACGATTTCTCCATATAACAACCAATATAGTAAGCTTTAAATTCAACACAAAGCAACTATTGACCATAGACTGATCTCTCCAATCTATAAACCGATAGATGGATATTTTAGGTCAAGTTTCACAAAATCTATGTCTAGAGTTTTACAAAACAAGAATGGATCATTAAGAACAAAAATATTCATCATATATTAATCATCACTTGTTCACATACAAGGTCAGTCAAAAGAAATACATACAAGCTAATGGTAGACTACATCTACCTTTGATACAATGGAATTAGCTACCCATAACCATGGTAGCTTGCTTTACAAGTTTTGGAAGAAGATGAATGAGCATCCACATTGAAGATGCAAATCCAGCTTCTATTTGCAAAATATCACCTTTTGGTGAAGAAATGCTGAGAAATGAAGTTTTGTGTGAAAAATGGGTTATGATCCCCAAAAAATGTGAAAAGTACTTATATAGTACTTTTGGAATCTATCATGTTCGCACTGCGAACCATTTCTTTGCCCAGAAAACTCACTTTTAGGCACCTAAAGGGCCTATAAGCAGTTAAACCGCCCCTGAGAAATATCTAAAGTTCGTTATGCGAGCAATTCTTCGCCCCGCGAACTACCTCGCTACAATTTCGCACAACGAACTTATGGTCCTTTTGCTACTGACTCTAGTCTAGGATGGTTCGCTGGTCCTTCGCTGAGACCTTGCCACAGCGAACATTTGCTACCATTTTGCCCAGTGAACTTAGTGCCCTTTCCTTACTGACTCTCAATTGAGAGGGTTCGCTGGGGCTTCACCATGAGTTCTCCTAGCAAACATTTGCTGCTACTCCTCACTGGCTATTCACACAGCGAATATGCTGAATTTCTTCTTTTCCTTTGGCTTCCTTGTCCAATTACTTGTGTCTTACACTTTGATGTTTTCATGCCTAATTTCGGCACAATAACACACAAATCAAAGCAACCAAAGGTATTTTCACAGCATTGAAGAATATCATGATATCATGGAGTAAATCCAACAAAACATAACAAAAGAGTTAAAAAATGCCAATAAATAAGGATCAATTTTTAGAGCAAGTTTGACATTCAACAAGCTCTCCCCAACTAGATCTTTGCTTATCCTGAAGCAAAGTATGTCTCTCATTGAAAACAAGAGGATTTGCTCGAGCATTTAATTCAACCAAGAATGGATTTATGGCTCAAATAAACAAACAAATGCACAATAGCAATGTTTACTACTTCCTAGTATCGAACAATGCAAAAGAATTTAGTTCTTAAACGAATATCATGCAATGCTTCAAATAACAACTAAATTCTCATGCTTGAATCACTCTAACACTCCTCTTCGAATAAGAATTGAAGAAATGAATACAAACCAATTCAAATACAAACCAATTCATACATTCATCTAATCAATCATTAAAGAATTCATGGAAGCAAGAAGAACACTA
Source organism: Lathyrus tuberosus (assembly GCA_022829125.1). Taxonomy (NCBI): domain Eukaryota; kingdom Viridiplantae; phylum Streptophyta; class Magnoliopsida; order Fabales; family Fabaceae; genus Lathyrus; species Lathyrus tuberosus. The sequence goes on along the minus strand of JALAZF010000082.1, from coordinate 15,428,576 downwards.
AGGTCTTTAAAGGTTGTAGCTTGGTTAGGTTCACAACAAAGGGATATTTATAAGGCCATGGATTCAAAGTTGCCAATGCAAAAGAAACATTCACTATACAAGGTTATGTACACATTACAACTTCATTTAACACTTTCTTTTCTCCATTGGTCACCCTTCCAACACCCTTTATGCACATTATTCATTTTTTTCTTCATTCAAACAAGCATGCTTTTTCTTTTTCTTTTTCACAATTCATATACATAATTTTCTTTTCAATGCTTGTTTGAAATTTTTCAAAATTTTTTAGTAACCTACCACTTTCTTTTCACTCTCCCCAACTTGAATTTAACCAAACCTTAAGTGAATGTTCCTTGCTTTTTATGGCAAGGAAGACAATTTAGAACAATTTCAAAGGTTCAAGAAAAAAAATTTAGAATCCTACACAATTCAATGATGAACTAACTTTCAAATCATGTACAAATATCAAGTTCATCACTAAACTTGTATCTAAACTATTAAGCTCAAAGGGGGTTAGCAAATTCTCACTACCCATGGGTAAGTTACTGTTGGATATGGTTGTGCTCATTATTAACAAATGCCTTGATCATATCTAATGCTTCCACAAAATAAAAATAATTACAAGATTAAGCATGAATCAAATGTATTCAACAAGATTTATCAGTCATCCTATGCATTTAGTAAACAATGGAGGTTTCTCACAAATTTGTGGCTATTGGAACCTAAGTGATACAAGCATTCAAACAAAGTTGCAAAATGAAACAAAATTACATTTGCACAAAGAAAATAAATTCATAAACATTCTAGCATCCTAGAAAGAGGTAACCATGTACCTTGCCAGCATTTACATGATCATATACTATCACCACCATCCAAACTTGGGAGAATCTTCATTGGATACTTTTATCAAATAGCAACCAATCTAGAAGTTCTCACATTTAATCATCACAAAAGAGAAACATTAAAATCAAAGATAAAAAAACCACAAGAGTTGAATATTCTTAAAATGGAGAATTCAACTCTTAAACAACATAATAAATAAAAATGAAAGTAAAGAAAACGAAAGTTGAACATTCATGAACTGAAGAATTCAACTGAAAATAACATTAAAATGTTATGGTGTAAGAACACCAACAAAAGTACTAGTACCCAAAAGTGGTACATACAAACAACATTATCCAGATTAATCCACCAAGTGGATATTGTACATCAAAAGGGAATACAATAAACATAAAACAAATATAGCAATGATCTAAGCTAACAGAAAACTTCACTTTGTAGAACCAAAGGAAGTAGCCTAAGACCATGCTCAAAATATCCAACAACTAAAACTAGTCCTCATCAGACTCTATCTCCTCCTCTAAATCAACCACTTCTCCAAATCCAAAGCCATCATCATCAGAACCAGCCTCCTCGTCATCGCCAGCCTCCTCAGCGTCATCTGCCTTACCAGGATTATCAACAACTATACCTGCCCCCTCTCCAAAGTATGGCATGGCCTCAGGCCAACAAGCATGAGCTAAGAACTACTCCCTAATCATCATCGAACGCTCCATATAAGGCGCTCTGTAATATAGCTGCAACACCTACATAAAGTCATGAATATCAATCATGGAGCACTGAGTTGCCGCCATCCACTCCTAGTTGTAGTTACAGATCTCCCTCTAGAACGGTTCAAAGCCCTAGGAGTCTGTAACTCCAGAACCGGAAGCCTCACCAGCTCCTGAACCTGTACCAGCACTAGCTCGAGCACCAGAAGTTTGTCCTCCTGTCATGTCCTTCGGCCTGCAAAACTTATCCATGTAATTGTCATTAATAGCAGCCGGGATCGTCATCTGACGTTGGAAGGGTACCTTCACCCTCGAATGCACGCACAAAACCATGATTAGACATGGGAAGACCAAGGGGCAATTAGCTCTCGACCCTGATCTAAATTCACTCTCAACAACAATGTGTATCTCATCAACTATAATCCTAGCTACATCAATCTGAGTATTAATCAAAATACTGTGAACCAAGTGTGCAACCGGAATGGTCACAATGGAGGTATGCCACTTAGGATTGATGTTTGTCAACACGAAGAGAAGCACCAGCTGTGCTAATGGACGCATATCCTGCCTGTGGTATCTTCTTGGAACCCTAGATGGGTTCAATTCCACTGATTTTCCCTCCAACAACAATGCACCAGAAATAACCTCTATATCTCTACACAACCTCAAAGTCCTATGATACTCATCAATTTCATCTTCCCCCAAGGTGAGAGGTTTACCTAAAACATGATTGTCATACCCCAAATTTTACCATTAGATTCTTTGATCTTTTGCATAACATCCTAGGTCAATCATTCATGCATAGCTAACCAAATTATCATACTTTGTTTTGTTTTGTTTCACTTGTGAATTAGGGTTTGCTTCAAAGGTTCAATGGATCGATCAGTCAAGGTTTTGGATGGATCATCAACCAAGAAAGTTATCACACACTCACGAGACCTCTCTCCTTCAATAATCAAGTGCAAAATGGCCTCATATCAAGTTCTTCAAAGGTCAAGTTCATCAGGCCATGAAATTGGGGTTTTGTCAACCAAAGTCAACTGCATCTTTAACTTTTTATCAAGGCATGATCTCAAGCCTTAGGACATGACTTAAAGGCTTGTTTTATCTATATTCCAAACCTCATTTTCCACCTAGCTTTTTCATGAATGCATTAGTAGCATCATCCATGGATTGGAGTTTGAGGTATTGCAAGACTTGGGAAGCAAGAAACTAGAGTTGTCTTGGCTTACTCTTGATTATTTGGGGCAATACAAACTTTAAGGAGTTTTAAATCATATATGCCTGTGCAAAGTCTTTCTTTATCAATTTAAGGACGTTGAACATTAGAGCAGTGGTTTTCCTTTTAACTTGACAGGGATTCAAGGTTATAAGTAGGGGTGTCAAAACGGGTCGCCCGCCCCGCTTAATGCCCGCCAAAAAAAGAGCGGGGCGGGCATGCCCGCCAAGTTTAAATGGGCATGAAAATCAAGCCCGCCCCGCCAAGGTGGCGGGTTGGCGGGCGGCGGGCATGCCCGCCTTTTTTTTTTCTTTCATTTTTTTTAATAAATTAAAAGGTTTTTTTTACCTTTCAATAAGAACAAATTGGGTTAGAAATTTCTCAAACAGTCTCGTTAAAAGCATGCACAAAACATGTGTTTTTATAAATTTTGTATAAAAATTAGCCTACTGAGCAATGTATATAAACTATGTGTTTTTATAAAAGCATGCACAAATTAAACAAACAATGTGTTTTTATAAAAGCATGCACAAATTAGCTTACTGAGCAATTTTTTGCGCAAGGCAAATAAAATATGAGCAAGACTAATAATTTGGTGAATCTTCAAATTTTTATACTGTATATCAATTTTCATATTGTATATAATTTTCATGTGATACAAGGCTAGTAAATAATTTTCATACTGTAAATAATTTCATAATGATTATCATAGTAAATAATTTTCATAAAGTATATAATTTTCATGTGATGCAAGGTTGTATATAAATTTCATACTGTATATAATTTGGAAAATAAAATACCAACCGTGTTAATAAAAAAGGTGCGGCGGGCTTTGGCGGGGCGGGCTTTGGCGGGTGGCGGGCTTTGGCGCGGCGGGCGCTGGTGGGCGGCGGGCCCAAAATTCCAACCCAACCCGCCATTTTTTGGCGGGTGGGCGGGCCGGCCGGACGGGCCACGACCCGTTTTGCCACCCCTAGTTATAAGGGTGAGTTCTTGAATTCACAATTTCAAGTTTCATGCTAGAGAACAGTATTTAGAACCATCCTTAATTCATGTCCAAATCTCAATTCCAAGCTACAAATCTCAACTCATAACCAATTTCACTCATAGCATGATACCAATTTCTATTAGAACAAGATTTGGTTCTGCATCTGTATCTCTAAGTTTTAATGATAACAAGTCAGTATTTGTGTGAGAACAATTTTGGTACCCTAACGGTTTTTTATTGTGTATTTTTAGCAAACGACTTTGATTCTGACTCTTGAACGTGAAACGTTACAAGTTTCTGAATATATTGATCTAAATCGCTTCTGCTCAAACTCGCGGATGATAAGCTTCTAAGAAAACTGTATGTTATTGCTGCAACGTTCTCTTGGCTCTTGCTTTTGATGTGTGACTCTGATCAATTCACTTCTGAAGATTACTCAAGATTCCGAAGATTAAACGCTGAAGGTTCTAAAAACTCTAAAGAATCTCAAGTCAGATATTGATGTGATCAAGCTTCTGATTGATGATTGAAGTTTCTGAACTCAAGCAAAATCAACTCTTCTAACTTATGCTTCAAACAACTATTTAACCAGAAGCCACTAAAGAATAGAAGATAAGAACGAGTTTATACGTGGGAAAAATAGTACATGGTACAAACCAATATTCCTTCCACTAAGCGGATTTCGTGGAGTAAGGAAATTGAGGTAATACGATTCTTGTTCCCTCCGTTTCAAACCGTTACTCAAGTCGCCAGCTCCTTCATGAAGAATACCAGATCTACCCTTCAACGGATCTTTTTTACAGGCTATATAAAGACTTGAAGATTTACTGCAAGTAAGCGAAATAACGAAGAAATTTTTACAAGACTGTTGTCTAAATTTGTGAAGAATTTTCTTTAAGTGTATTGTGTTTTTAACTTGTTTATATCTGCTTGTGTAGAAGCAATCGTCGTAAACACACTTTGTAATCAAACTGATGTTTGTATTTCCTTAAGGGACCAGTTAGGTCATAATCCTTGAGAAGACATAGACTGTGTGTCTTTGTGGTTTGTCAGTCACCAGCAGTTGCTATTGCAGTTGTAATCAAACTGTTGTTTGTATTTCCTCAAGGTACTAGTTAGGTCAGAATCCTTGAGAAGACATAGACTGTGTCTCTTTGTCGGTTGTTAGTCACCAAAGGTTGCTAGTGCAGTTGTAATCAGTTGATTATAGTGGATTAAGTCCTTGGGTATAAGGCGAAATCACCTTGGCGGGTGGACTGGATTAACTTTGAGATTTTTAAGTGAACCAACGGTTTCTATTTGTTGTTCATTAGCGGTGATTTTTATTGAATTAGTAAAAAGCTTTAATTTTTGAAAACCCAAATTCAAACCCTCATTTGTTGTGTTTTTCTCACCTTCAATTGGCATCAGAGCTCTGGTTCTAATTGTGATTAAAGTTTATCAAACACGTAACTGTGTTTAGTACCGATCCAGTGTGTGTGTGTGTGTGTGTGAGAAACAATGGAGGCGGCCGCTATTCCAGTAGACAAATATCACTACAGTGCCAAACCACCAATCTTTGATGGTGACAAGTTTGACTATTGGAAAGTGTAGCTCCGGTTTTAGTGACGTGATCACTACCGCTTTTAACACTACTTTCTGATTTTTGTATTTATCCCATGAAGCTTAAAAGGAAGGGGAAGATATCTTAAACTAACCTTGCGTGGAAGTGTTTTCTTTAACAAATGCGAAGAGATTTGGAATCGGGGTTTGGTTATACAAAGGGAAGCTATTAACACCCATAGCATCTATAGTAATCTATAGGAACCTTTATTTACACATATTTTCTACTGCTTTGAATGCTTTCTTAAGACGATCTGCTGTTGATTGGGGAAAGTTTCTCCTTTGTGAGGACTGAGGAAATTTTTTTGTTGTTTTTGGGTTTTTTATTGTTTTTGGGATGGTACTTGATCTAAGATTTTTGATTTGTGTGCTCGCTAAGATTTTTCAATCTTATGCCTACATATTCCCATAAAGAGATTTGGGAAATCAGAGCAATCGTAGTTCCTCTTATTCAATGGGAGGAAATTTGGTGTCTTGTTCAAAGCCCAAGATTGAAGCTAATAGGGTATTTATATCTTGTTCAAAGCCCAAGATTAAAGCTAAAGAGGGTTTGTGTCTTGTTTAAATCCCAAGATTGAAGCTAAAAGTTGATTGAGAGAGAGAGAGAGAGAGTTTGTAATCTCTAAAGGGAGAAATCTCACTTATTCATCACAAATGTTGAGTAATTGGTTATAAGGGAAGTTACTTTAACTGGGATGTGTGGAATCCAACAATGCCATATCTTCCTTTATAAATATTTGCATGCTAAGAGAGGGACATTGGCTTGGATGTGTAGAATACATAGGCTTTCCACTTACATCAGTTAGATGAAACAGAAATTTTAGCCATGATAAAGGAGGGGCTCCAGCTTGGATTTTGAATTAACCAGTGTGCCACTTACATTAATTATCTGGAAAAAGGTTTTGATTGTTTGTCTTGATATGTGATGTATAGAGGATATGTCCTCCTACAGAGAGGACTCATGGTCTCATCTGTGGGGGTGATGGATTTTGTGACTTTATCAAAGCCCAAGGTTGAAGCTAAAAATTTGAAAACTGACTTAACTGGGGAGCATTATATCTATCTAGTACAAAGCCCAAGATTAAGGCTAACTGGGAAAATTATTATATGAAGCCTAAGAGGAGGCTTACTCTTGCTAAGGATTATTGAAATCCAGGAGAAGGTCTAAACTGTGTTGGGGATCCAAAGAGAAAATAACTCTTGGTGGAGATTGAAGCAGAGTTGATTTATCATATGCCATGAGGCTCTGATTCTTTTAGGGATTTGTTGATGGTAATTTGATCCTGGCTGAGGATTTTTAAAGATGAAAGCCAAATCTCGTTGAGGACCAGAAGGAACTTAAAAGGATAAGCTTGAATGCCTTAAAGGTTTTGACTCTTCTAGGAATTAGTGTATTGTGTAAAGATGACTAGGGTTTATTCTATGCTTTTAGAAAGCCTGTGGGTTCTTGTATTAAGCCAATAGGAGACTATGAGGGGGAGACTTTCCAAGTCTACTTGTATGAAGCCCAAGAGGAGGCTGAGACTACCCAAGTCTCTTAAGAAGAGGCAGACTCTGGTTGGAGAAAGATCTTTGTATGATGTCCAAGAGGAGGCTGAGGGTTCTAGAGATGTAGATCAACCCTTGAATGATTGGATGTTCTAGAGTTTTTTTTTTTTTTGACTTTCCTGAGGATTGAACTAGTATAGATGACTAAAGTTTTTCATATGATTTTAGGAAGGCATTGAGTCCATGTACTAAGCCCAAGAGGAGGCTGGGATGCTTCTAGGAAGCCTGTGGGTCTTTGTACCAAGCCCAAGAGGAGGTTGTGGGGGGAACTTCTAAGAAGCCTGTGGGTCCAAGCCTAAGAAACGCTCAAGAAAGGTTTCACCGGGAAATAATCCTTTCTTTGCTGAGCAGTTCTAAGGTTTGAAGAAATTCAAAAGAGGTATCACCGGGAATTAATCCTCTTTGAGGAAATGAATTTCTTTGTATAAACTAGTTGATTGAACTAAGTTATAAGTATCCTACTGTTTAACCTAAGTGTGAACTGAGGATGACCTGACTGCTAAGGGAATCCTAAACAGATAAACACAGGTGTGTATATATATATATATATATGAATAAGCATATAAACAAGTATGAGTTGAATTGAAAAGGTGGTGGGTCTTATTCTTTGGATGGAGGCCCAAGTGTATTGTGATTGGTTGTATTGATTATCACTATATGATTTAGGGTTTTGAGAAATTGAAGAAAGTTTTGAGAAAACTTTGAATTTTGAATTAAAAGAATGTTGTTGTTATTTGAATGAATTGAAAAGAAAGTTTGGGGCTTATAACTCAAAGAGAGGCCTAAGTGGTCTAAGAGCAGTTTCACCGGGAATAATGCTCCTCTTAGTACCAGTGTAATTTGAATCTTATTTTTTATTGTAAAAAAAGGAAAAGGATGGTACTTACACTCTATTTAAAGGCCCAAGTTAATATATTTTTGAATGAAAAAATGAAAGAATAGTATTGGGTCTTAGACTCGGGGAGAGGCCAAGTTGTTTTCAAATAGTTTAAATTAGACGGATGATTTTTAAAGACAGAGATATGGGGCTTACAACTCAAGGAGAGGCCCATGGAGGTTGTTTATTGTTTAAAACAAAGTTTATGTACAAAATATTGGAGCTTATACTCAAGGAGAGACCCAGATGATTTATTTTGAAAACAGTGATCGCACTGCGATACTAAAAGACGTTGTGGGACTTATACTATAGCAGAGGCCCAAAAATTTTTTATGTACATAAGGGGGTTGGGTCTTACACTCTAATAGAGGCCCAAGTATGTTTGAAATGAAGTTTTGAAAGATTGAATCAAAGAAAACCCTAATTTCATTTTTCAAGATATTTTTCAAAGAAAAATCAATTAAAAATGATAAAAAAAATACTAAAAAAAATCATTAAACATGTTATGAATTATGATTAAGGTTTAGAAAATGAAGTTTTATTCACATAATGATTTAAAATCAAATTGGTTTTGAAAAATCAAGGAAAAAAATTATTTAAAATGTTTAAAACCAAATCAAAATAAAAATCTTTAAAATATTCAAAAATATATCAAATAAAAAATATTTTTTGATTTTTTTTTGTGGAATAAAATATTTAAACATGTGGTTTATGTTTAAAAAATCATTTGAAAAAGATTAAAATTGGAGGAGAAATATTTAAACATGTGGTTTATGTTTAAAAAATAATTAAAATTTTGAAAATTTGAAAAAGATTTGAATTATGGCGCCAACGGTCATCTTCTTCCTCGCGCGTGTCCTCCATGGCCGTTTTGCAAAACCTCTCATATATCTCTCAATAGGTAAAGATTTTTCATGATGTAAACATGAAAGTTGTGTGTTTTTGAACAAGGATTTCAATTATACCAATTAATTGCATTTCTTTTAAGTGTAGAGTGAGATATCATGTGAAGAATAGATGAACCCTAATTTTTGCAAGAACACTATGAAATCCTATACACGATTGATACATAGCAATTGATTGAGGGAAAACATTCTACATAAGTGCATAAACATGTTGGTAACTTGAAAACACATTTATGATGCATGGATCCTGGAGTTTGAAGAGTTCAGGCTTACATGTGCAAGAGGAAATTGAATCCTCAGTTGTAGGTGTTAAAGAAGTGTTTTGATGATCTTGACAGCTTCCTTGGACCTCAAGTAGTGTGTTGAGATGCTTGGATTGGATTGAAAACCTCTGGATTGGTGGACACGACTCCAACTGCAGATGGCTTTGGGATGAGGTATGAACTTGATGAATCTAGTGTTATAGATGTTGTTCAAGTGTTTAGATCATTCATATATGATGTATGTGAGGTGTTAGGACCATTGGTTTGAGTGGAATTGCCCTCTATCTCAAAACACAATTCTCACTTCTTTGAAAATGGATATTTTGATGCACAAGAGGGGAAGTTTGGTGGAAAACATGTGTTGTGATGTTTTGGTGTGGTTTGATCAATCAGAAATGACCTCTATTTATAGTAGGGGAAGTTTGTTTTGAAAGGAATAGTGAATGGGAGCTAGATCACCCTATTGTCCAATGGATATGGCTAGGTGTTCAAAGTCTCCTCTAGCTGTTGACTTGAGTTATACTTTGCAAGTTTAGGTCTTTTGATCCTTGGCTAAAGCTTGACTCATTTGGACTGATATGGCTTGGTTCATGACACTTCAATGCATCCTTTCAATGCCATATGACAAAATTGGATTTTGGATTTGCAACATTGATGATCACATGCCAAAGGGATATGGTTCTTGACTAATTGGCCTCATGGTTAATATTCTTCATCATTTAGGTTGATATTGGACAGAAATCTAATGATGCAAGTATCCAAAATTGGCTCAAGAAATCGTGGGATACAAGTTATGTGCAAATGCTGTCAAAAAACAGTTTGTATCAAGGCATATTGTGAGGTTCATAACTCCTTGCTCAAGTTGAATCAATGGATGTTCTTGTACTCTTTGGAAAGCTTGTATATCATGATTCATCTTTAAAGTTTACATTTGATCTTGATTCATCTTGGATCATAATGAAAAATGCCCCTAAAGTTGGACAAAACAGGAAATAGATTCTACCTAAAAATTTTCTAAGTGTAAAAGTTCAAATCTTATGAAACCCTAACTTTATGGCCTTATAACACAAAATCTAGGCATTTTTTTTAGCATGGATCACTAGGACACTTTTGTAGTATGTAATGAGATCTTTCATTTGAGCTTTGGATGGAAGAAAATGGTTGCTTGGATCACAAGTTATGGCCTTGCAAAGTTGGGTAAAAATCACTTTTTTTTCATAACTTTGTGAAATTTCAAGTTTCTCAAGGTTGCCCTTTTTGCAAGTAACCTTACTTTTCTTCATTTTTCTTGATTGATGATGATCCAAATTACTAGTTAACATTGTTTTTGACCTAGAGAGGCCATGTTTGTCAAAAAAATCCCAAAAGTCAAACTTGGTTTTGGTCACAGTTGACTTTTTGTTTCAGATGAATTTTAGACTTTGTAATCATTTATGAAATCAAGTCCTTTGGCTAAATTGAACCTAATGGATGGATTCCATAGGTGTTTTAGAGTGTCTTGAATCATCCCCCAAGGTTTGAGACCATGTTTTGGTCAAAAGTCAAAGGTATGGTTGACTTTTTCCAAAAAAAATCGTAGTTTGTGGTCCAGATGAATTTGAATCCTTGCATTGCTTATGAACCAAGTTCTTTGAATCAATCCAACCTTATAAATGGATCAATATGATGCATTTGAGGTGCTTAAAGCATATCTTGAGGTCTTGGCTCATGCCTTGCTCCAAAAGTCAACTTGGGGACTGAATTATGTAAAAAAAACCTAATTCCTGATTTTTTATGAATGTATCCCTTGAGGCTATTTTGAACTTATGAATGGATCATGAGGTCATTTTGAACTTATTGAATCATGTTTTGAAGTATTGGCTCATGCCCAAATTAAAATTTCTCTCTGGAGGCCTTGGTCGATCAAAACCCAAATTTGGTGACACTGATGATCTTGAGGCTTCATCAACTTGAAATGTTGCATTTTTGTGTTAGATTCTTGATGCGGGAGACCTCTTGATCTTCATGGATGTTTGATAGGTTTGACAAGTTGAAGATCATGTCAATTCTTGATTGATCCTTTGCCTGAGTGCTCTGAGAGGGCTTGAGTGAACACTCAACAATCTTTGAGATGATTGATGAGGTGTGAAAGTACATCCACATTGTGGTGATGATTTGCACAATGATGTGAAATCTTATGGTCAAAATTTAGGGTATGTCATAAAGACAGAATCGAAAGTTTCTTTCTTTTCTATGATGTAGATCTTTAGGATCTTGTTGTTGATGGCTACATTCATCCTGTTAATGCTTCAGGAGAAAAAAATGTCAATAAGTGCTATGACTGATCAACAAAAGAAAGATTATAAGAATCATCACAAGGCAAGAACTATACTACTAAATGCTATCTCTTATACTGAGTATGAGAAGATAACAAACAGAGATACTGCCAAGCCCATTTTTTATTCTATAAGAATGTCTCATGAAGGAAACGCTTAAGTTAAGGAGACAAATGTGCTTGCCCTAATCCAAAAATATGAGGGATTCAGAATGGAGGATGATGAAATAGTTGAAACGATGTTTTCAAGGTTTCAAATGCAAGTCGCGGGACTCAAGGTTCTGTACAAAGGATACTCAACTACTGACCATGTCAAAAAGATCATCAGAAGGCTTCCTAAGAAGTGAAGACCTATGGTAACTGCCTTGAAACTATCTAAAGATATGAACAGTATCAGTCTTGAAGAACTTGTTAGTTATTTAAGAAGTCATGAGATAGAGCTTGAGGGAGACGAACCTCAAAGGAAAGGAAAGTTAGTTACTTTGAAATCCAAGGCTTATCAAGCTAAGGAAATCTTAGAAGATTCTGATGAAGACTCGGAAGATGATGAACTTTCATTAAATTCCATAAGGGTCAATAGACTCTGGAAGAACATATAAAATGGTCAAGGAAAGTTCAAAGGAGCTAGAAGGACTGCTGGGCGTTCTGACACAACATCTGGACAAAGGAAGTCGAGTTTTGGAAAAGAAGTTATTTGCTATGAATGCAAAGAGCCAGGCCATTACAAGAATGAAAGTCCCATGCTCAAGAAAGACAGAAAGCATAAAAAGAATTCTGTCAAAGGAAAGAAAGGACTCATGGCTACCTGGGACGACTTTGATTCAGAAGAAGAAGATTCTGAAGAAGAACAAGATAATGTTGCATTGATGGCAACAACCTTTGATGCTGAAGTCTCTGGAGAACCCGAAGACAAAGTATCATCAAACTCAGAAACAAAATCTGATCATGATTCTGAAGAGGTATTTTCTAATCTCTCTCGTTCTGATTTAGAATAATGTCTTTCTGAAATACTAGAGAAGTATCAAAGTCTTCAAAGTAAATACAAATACCTTAAACAAGTCCAAGTAATTGCTTCTGAAACTTGTGAGAAGCATGAAGAGAATATTTCTTCTTTAAATGAAAAATATTTTCTTTAGAAAGTACAAACTCTACTTTGAGAAGTCAAATCTCAAAATTAGAAGAAGAAATAGGTCCAGATGCTTCCGGTACCAACTGTGTGTATAGATATGACAGAACTTTTTAGCACTTTCTGACTAAAAGCATAGATAGAAGAAAAATTGCTTCCTTAATCTATGGAGTTAGTAGAAATGATAAGAAAGGTTTAGGTTGTACGGATACCTCTAAGATTGATGAAAGTATCGTGGTAAAACCAAAACCTCTCTATAAGCACTTTGTACCGGCTGGCACATAACCTGTTTATTTTGAGCTTGCACAGAAAACTCCACCGACACAGAAATCTGTTTCTAAACCTAAATATCATGCACGAATTCCACTTTATTATCCTGTTGCACATAAACCCAAAGTTGCTAAACACTCTGGCAAAACTAACAAAAAAGGACCCAGAAAGTGGGTACCTAAGGAAAAGATAGTTTATGTTACAGACATCCTTAGCAGCTCAATTGAAACACCAATCATGGTACCTGGACAGTGGTTGCTCACGACACATGGCGGGAAGAAGGCATATGTTACAAAGTTTGGAACTTAAGCTTGGAGGCTTCGTTGGTTTCGGAGGAAACCAGAAAGGAAAAATCATTGGCTCTGGAACTATCGGTAATGGTAAACTTCCCTCTATTACTAATGTTCTTCTGGTCAATGGTTTGATGCATAACTTATTGTCTATCAGCCAACTTAGTGACAATGGTTATGATATTATCATTAATCAAAAGTCCTGTAAGGCTGTCAGTCAGAAAGATGGCTCAATCTTTTTACCGGAAAGAGGAAAAACAACATTTACAAGATTAGACTTTCTGATCTCAGTGAACAAAATGTCAAATGATTAATGTCTGTTAATGAAGAGCAATGGGTATAGTATAGACGTTTGGGCCATGTTAGCATGAGGAGGATTTCTCAGCTAAATAAGCTTGAACTGGTAAGAGGCTTACCAAACCTGAAGTTTGCTTCAAATTCTCTTTGTGAAGCATGTTAGAAAGGCAAGTTCTCTAAAACTTCCTTAAAAGCAAAAAATGTTGTTTCCACCTCTAGACTGTTAGAACTTCTACACATTGATTTGTTTGGACCAGTGAAAACTGCTTCAATCAGTGGAAAGAAGTATGGATTAGTTATCGTTGATGACTATAGTCGTTGGACATGGGTAAAGTTTTTGAAACACACGGATGAGTCACATTCTGTGTTCTCTACCTTTTTCTCTCAAGTGAAAATAGAAAAGAATTGCAAAATAGTCAAAGTCAGAAGTGATCATGGCGGAGAATTTGAGAACAAATACTTTGAGGATCTATTTGATTCTCATGGCATTTCCCACGATTTCTCTTGTCCTAGAACTCCACAACAAAATGGAGTTATAGAAAGGAAGAAAAGGACTTTGCAAGAAATGGCTCGTACCATGATCCAAGAAACTGATATGGCTAAGCATTTCTGGGCAGAGGCAGTAAACACAACATGTTATATTCAGAACAGGGTTTCAGTTAGACCTATTCTGGGTAAGACTCCTTATGAATTGTGGAAGAACAGAAAGTCCAACATATCTTATTTTCATCATTTTGGTTGTACATGTTTTATGTTAAACACTAAGGAGAATCTTGGCAAGTTTGATTCTAAGTCTCAAAAGTGTTTGTTGTTAGGATATTCTGAACGCTCAAAAGACTATAGAATCTATAACACAGAAACACGAATTGTTGAAGAATCAATTCATATTAGATTCTATGATAAGCTTGACCCTGAAAAGTCAAATCTAGTTGAGAAACTTGCAGATATAGAAATCACCTTCTCATAACCTAAGGATAAAGACTCTAGAGATAAAGACACAACTGCTAAAATTAAAGACTCAGAAACAACTCAATCAGAAACTGTTGTTGGTCCATCTCATCAGAAGAAAAGCAGACCAAGAACTTCTCATTCTGAAGAACTGATTCTGGGAGATAAAGACGCACCAGTCAGAGCCAGATCATCATTCAAACCTTCTGAAGAAACTCTTCTTAGCTTGGTCTCTCTCATTGAACCAACCTCTATAGATGAAGCTCTTCAAGACAACGAATGGATTTTTTCTACGAAAGAAGAACTAAATTAATTCACCAAAAATGATTTTGGGATCTTGTTCAGAAACAAAAAGGTGTCCACGTCGTTGGAACTTGATGGGTATTCAGAAACAAACTCAATGAAAAAGGTGAGGTTGTAAGAAACAAAGCACGACTGGTAGCACAAGGTTATAGTCAGCAAGAAGGAATAGACTATACAGAAACCTTTGCACCAGTTTCCAGGTTAGAATCTATTTGTCTCATAGTTTCTTTTGTTGTAAATCATGACATCACTTTATATCAGATGGATATAAATAGTGCATTCTTAAACGGGTATATTTCTGAAGAAGTGTATGTGCACCAACCTCCTGGTTTTGAAAGTTCTGAAAACCCAGATTTCATTTTCAAATTTAAGAAATCGTTATACGGTCTAAAACATGCTCCCAGAGCTTGGTATGAAAGGATAAGTAACTTTCTTTTGAAAAATAACTTTACCAGAGGAAAAGTGGAGACAACACTCTTTTGCAAAACCTATAAAATGACATTCTGGTTGTGCAAATTTACGTTGATGATATTATATTTGGTTCTGCTAATACTTCCTTGTGCAAGGAATTTTCAAAGTTAATGTACGCTGAATTTGAAATGAGCTTGATGGGAGAACTGAAGTTCTTTCTGGGAATTAAAATTGATCAAGGAACTAAAGTAACACATATTCATCAAAGCAAATATACCAAGGAACTTCTGAAGAAGTTCAACATGTCAGAATGCAAGCCAACAAAAACTCTAATGCATCCTACATGTATTATGGAGAAAGAAGAGGTAAGTGGTAAGGTAGAAGAGAAGCTATTCAGAGGTATGATTGGATCTCTCCTTTATCTGACTGCTTCTAGACCAGATATCCTCTTCAGCGTGTGACTATATGCTCGTTTCTAATCAGATCCTAGAGAAACTCACTTAACAGCTGTTAAGAGAATCTTTAAGTATCTGAAAGGTACTTCTAACCTTGGGCTATTCTATAGAAAATCATCTGACTATAAACTGGTAGGCTATTGTGATGCTGACTATGCTGGAGACAGAATAGAAAGAAAAAGTACTTCTGGAAGTTGTCAATTTCTGGGAGACAATCTGATCTCATGGTCCAGCAAAAGACAATCCATAATTGCTTTATCAACTGCTGAAGCTGAATATATTGCAGCTTCCAGATGTAGCACACAAATTCTTTGGGTGAAAAGTCAATTAGAAGATTATCAGATTTTTGAGAGTAACATTCTTATCTTCTGTGATAATACTTTTGCTATTTGTCTATCCAAGAATCATATTCTGCATTCTAGGGTTAAACATATTGAAATAAAACATCACTTTTTACGTGACTATGTTCAAAAGGGCATTTTTCATTTAAAATTTGTGGATACAGACCACCAGTGGGCTGATATTTTCACAAAACCCCTTGCTGAGGATAGATTCGTATTCATTCTGAAAAATTTATTTATAAAACCATGTCCAGATTGAGTTGATGAAATTTCAACGTGTCAAGTTACCAGAGTTTTCTGAAATAAGATTCTGATGAATTTATTTATTTATTTTTTTATTACGTGTTTGATTCTGAAACATGAGCTTTCTGAAGTAAGGGAGGTTCATGAATTAGAACATTTATTTTCAGAAGGAAATCCTTTGATTTGTCTTCTGGATTATGAACAGTTACAACATTAATTGTTCTCTTTTCATCTGAGAACGTGTGAACGATAGTGGTGACATCTGTCCCATTTGATGAACATGTGTAATCATGATTTGACGCACTGGGTTTCGTAACCTTCTTGAGAATATGTTAAATCTTTACGCATTCCCCCTATTACTATGCATTTACTGTGTGTAATTATGATTAATTATTTTAATTGTTTTTTGTGCCTATATAAAATCACATCATTTACACTTCACACTATGCTCACTTCTCCCACACTTTTAGTTTTCAAACCCTAAAACTCCTCAGAACAACTGTTCACCCAAAACCTTCTGTCTTCATTCCTTCAACTTCAACTTTCAACATCTATAGCTGAATCATCTCAATGTTTCTCACAATCTCAGTAACAAGAAAGATAGTTCACGGTTCCAGATAAATCTTCTATTACTCTCGACACGCCGGTAGATGATCTTTATGTTCTTAGTGAAACCATGGTGGATTTCAACAATCTGAAGGATAATGGGTGCGATCTTACTCAAACTCTTGATTTCCAAGGCTGGAGCAGATTCTTTAAGAGAATGCAAGGACCCACCTTTCCAATCCTGGTTAAAGAATTCTGGATTCATGCATCTGCAAGCAAGAACGTCGTTATCTCTTTTATTTTTGGAAGACGTATCATCATCACGGAAAAGACTATCTGTGTTTTAATCTCCCATGATGGAAAAGGTTTAAGAATCTACAATGTTTAAGCGGGTAAACAAAGTAAAGCTAAAGTCACCGCATCTATCTGCAAGGAAGGTGCCAAGTACAAGACGTGTACGTGCTACACTGATCGAATACATCGAAAAGAAATAAAGAAACTAAAAAGGAGCCTTTTGAAAATTTGAATACTGCTGCTGGGACTTCTACTTCTGAAGTAATTCTAGAAATTCTGAAGACTCTTGCTGAGCTGAAGGAAGACAAGGACACGATGAAGGAACGTTTGGATAATCAAGAAAAGATGTTTCATATTATTCTCTCCAGACTTCCCCCATCCAACCCTAACCCTTAGTTGCACCTAGTTGTTTGTTTGTTTGGGTTGTTATCTTGTTTTGTTCTTTGTTTATGTACTTTTCCGCCTCTGGCGTTAGTTTTTTTATCAAATGAATATTATCTTTTTGTTGCATCTGATTGCATGTTACTACATATTTTCTTTTTTATTGCTGACAAAAAGGGGGAGAAAGTATTGATTTTGATATACCTAATTTCTCTTGAATCAAACCCAAACATTTTAAATATTTGCACTAACCCTTGTTTAAAAAAATATTATGTTAGTTGTTTTCTTTCATGAAAAACTTACTATATATCCGAAACACCTGAAAAATCAGAACAGAACGTATGAAGCCCAAACTCTGAAGATATGCTAGCTTCTTAAAGTTCAGAATCATCTTGAGTGAGAAAAGACTTCAAAAATTATTCATGTTTATCCAACTGATCAGAAGTAAAACTCATCAGAAGTTGATATGCATTTCTGTGTGTTAAATCCTTGTTAAAATGCTTAACAACAGTAAGGACAAGTTCAAGAAACTTCTGAAAGATAACCCAGTTCTTTTGAACAGATGGTTCATCTACTCCAACAAAAAGGTTAATCAGGGAAGTGTTCTTTCATTCTGATTATCTTTTTAAAGTTGCTCATCTCAGGGGGAGCTTTGTGCTTCTTTATGATATATGTTTTGGTGATTACCCGACAAAAATTGTTCATCAAAATACATTGTTTTGTCATCATCAAAAAGGGGGAGATTGTTAGAACAAGATTTGGTTCTGCATATGTATCTCTAAGTTTTAATGATAACAAGTCAGGATTTGTGTGAGAACAATTTTGGTACCCTAACGGTTTGTTATTGTGTATCTTTAGCAAACAGCTTTGATTCTGACTCTTGAACGTGAAACGTTACAAGTTTCTGAATATATTGATCTAAATCGCTTCTGCTCAAAATCACGGATAAGAAGCTTCTAAGAAAACTGTATGTTACTGCTGCAACATTCTCTTGGCTATTGCTTCTGACGTGTGACTCTGATCAATTCACTTCTGAAGACTGCTCAAGCTTCCGAAGATTAAACGCTGAAGGTTCTAAAAACTCTGAAGATTCTTAAGTCAGATATTGTTGTGATCAAGCTTCTGATTGATGATTGAAGTTTCTGAACTCAAGCAAAATCAATTCTTCTAACTCATGCTTCAAACAACTATTTATCCAGAAGCCACTGAAGAATAGAAGATAAGAACGAGTTTATACGTGGGAAAAATAATACATGGTACAAACCAATATTCCTTCCACTAAGAGGATTTCCTGGAGTAAGGAAAATGAGGTAGTATGATTCTTGTTCCCTCCGTATCAAACCGTTACTCAAGTCGCCAGCTCATTAATGAAGAATGCCAGATCTACCCTTCAACGAGTCTTTTTTACTGGCTATATAAAGACTTGAAAACTTGAAGAATTACTGCAAGCAAGCAAGCAAGCGAAATAACGAAGAAATTTTTACAAGACTGTTGTCTAAATTTGTGAAGAATTTTCTTTAAGTGTATTGTGCTTTTAACTTGTTTATACCTACTTGTGTAGAAGCAATCGTTGTAAACACACTTTGTAATCAAACTGTTGTTTGTATTTCGTTAAGGGACTAGTTAGGTCAGAATCCTTGAGAAGACATAGACTGTGTGTCTTTGTGGTTTGTCAGTCACCAGCGGTTGCTATTGTAGTTGTAATCAAACTGTTGTTTGTATTTCCTCAAGGTACTAGTTAGGTCAGAATCCTTGAGAAGACATAGACTGTGTGTCTTTAAAGATGAAAGCCAAATCTCATTGAGGACCAGAAGGGACTTAAAAGGATAAGCTTGAATGCCTTAAAGGTTTTGACTCTTCTAGGAATTAGTGTATTGTGTAAAGATGACTAGGATTTATTCTATGCTTTTAGAAAGCCTGTGGGTTCTTGTATTAAGCCCAAGAGGAGACTATGAGGGTGAGACATTCCAAGTCTACTTGTATGAAGCCCAAGAGGAGGCTGAGACTACCCAAGTCTCTTAAGAAGAGGCAGACTCTGGTTGGAGAAAGATCTTTGTATGATGCCCAAGAGGAGGCTGAGGGTTCTAGAGATCTAGATCAACCCTTGAATGATTGGATGTTCTAGAGTTTCTTTTTTTACTTTCCTGAGGATTGAACTAGTAGAGATGACTAAACTCTTTCATATGCTTTTAGGAAGCCATTGAGTCCTTGTACTAAGCAAAAGAGGAGGCTGGGATGCTTCTAGGAAGCCTGTGGGTCCTTGTACCAAGCCCAAGAGGAGGCTGTGGGGGGAACTTCTAAGAAGCCTGTGGGTCCAAGCCTAAGAAACGCTCAAGAAAGGTTTCACCGGGAAATAATCCTTTCTTTGCTGAGCAGTTCTAAGGTTTGAAGAAATTCAAAAGAGGTATCACCAGGAATTAATCCTCTTTAAGGAAATGAATTTCTTTGTATAAACTAGTTGATTGAACTAAGTTATAAGTATCCTACTGTTTAACCTAAGTGTGAACTGAGGATGACCTGACTGCTAAGGGAATCCTAAACAGATAAGCACAGGTATATATATATATATATATATATATATATATATATATATATATATATATATATATATATATATATATATGGGTTAAATATGTTTTTCGTCCCTATAAATACCACAACATTCAATTTAGTCCCTATAAAAAATACCTTCAAATAATGATCCTCTTAAAGTTTTCCGTCAACGCTTTTAGTCCTTGCCGTTTCTTTGGTTTAACGGAAGCTGACGTGGTATGCCACATGGCATGCCACGTCACCTAAAGTCAACATCATAATTGACTGCAGAAAAACATGTTAGATTACAGGGGTTTTAAATCTCCATAATATAGTGACGTGTTGTTCATGTGTTTGCAAGTATAAGCAAAGAAAGATTTCCACAGTTTTCATGAAAAAGATATTGTCACAGTTTTCATCCAATACCAATTTTAGATTTCCTCGTACCCAGTATCTTCCTTCTCCTTGGTTTCATTTAAAAATCCATTTGCAAAATACCAGAAACTTTGATTTTAAGAAAAGTTGAATTGAAATTTTTTAGTAGGCTTTATACTTTTTCCTAGTGCAACTGTCTTGCTACAGGGGAGTGAAATAAAAGGAAGAGTTATGGTGCCCCATTTAGATGATAGTCAATAGGCTAAAAACTTCACTTTGTAGTGCCAATAAAAAAAATCAGAAAACGCTCACAAATTATTCGACGAAATGCCTAAACAAGCTCACACACGATTTGCAAAGAAATACCAGTGGGGGGTCCTTAAACAAGCCCAGCCACTGTTTATTTTCTCTAGATGCAATTCTAGAAGGAAAGTGATAAAAAAGAACAAGATCAAGTTTTTAGTCTTCACCAACTCAGTGATCTTGGAGTATATACAGAGCAAATTTTGAAGGTTGTATAGAATTGAAGTGTTCCACCTAGTGTCAAGATGCAGTAATGTGATGCATGCAAGATGAAAACTTTGAAAAATTACAATAATAACTACCATATAATTTCATCTAACTCTTAATGATAGAGAACTCAACATGTTATTTGTTCTATTGTAGCATAAAAAAACTAAAAAATACTAACACTAGATGGTGATGTTTGGTTTATGGCTGCATTAAGGGTAAACATCATGCCACTGCATTAAGGGTAAACAACATGGTGATGTTTGGTTTATAGCTGCATGGATGTTGTTTTATACATTGCATATCATTTACACTTTCCTCCATTTCTCACTTTACATTCATGTTTGGTTTATGTTTATCATTATTAGATGAAAGCAGAGTTTTTCTTTCACTTTATTCTCAAATTCTACAAGTTCATATTTGCCCTCACTACTATATACATCTTGTTTGTTATAAATATTGTACTATGCCTTTTCACTACTACAAGCTTATATTTTCCTCACTAATACAAAGCTACTACAACACACATCCATTGTTCTTTATCTATCTTTATGGTGTGAAACTAGTTAATTTATTTGACTTTATCATAGACCAAATTTTCAATGAAGTCATTAAATAAGATTGGTTTGAATTGTTTATTTTGACATCTTCCTCATTCTTTCTATATTGGCTCCTTTCTAATGAAACATAACATGCATGTATCTGTGTGTGCGTACCTTTTTGTTTTAGATATTAAACATGGTGTTTTAATAATATTATCCACATAGAAATCTGTTAAATAATAACCATGCCAAACTTGTATATATCATATTTATTACTTCATGCATGTAGCGTGTTAGATATGGAACTTTCATTAATCCTACCTTTTTTAATTGCTTGCTTTAGGTGGGGAAATACTGTTTGATCCTATAAATAAATAAAACTTAGCACATCCAAAAATGAGAATCGTCTAAGAAACAAAATTTCTTCTTGGCATTTCATCAAACAGGTGGTGAGTATAATCTAAACGGTCACACTTTCAGTGCATGTTCAACAGGTTATTAGTGATAAAAAATTCATTTTGAGTTGTTGAATGTTTGTTAAATATCTAATGGTGCAATGCCATGCCTTGTTGGATCCATTTTTATGAGCACAAGAATGGAACAGAAAGGCATAGACTTGTAGAGATGGAGAAGGCTAAGTGTAAACAACTGAAAATGCTTCTTCAAGATAGCTTGACACCATTTTTGAAGGAACTAAGGAATTTGAAAACCCCACAATATAACACATTTATTTGTAGTTAAATGTAATATTTATTTTAAGTGACATGGCGTCCAATGTGGCACGCCACGTCAGCTTCCGTTAGAGGAAGTTGACGTCAGGGACCAAAATTACAAACGGAAAATTTTGCGAGGATCATTGTTTGAAGGAAATTTTTATAAGGACTAAAATTGAAGGATGAGTTATTTATAGGGACCTCAGACATATTTAACCCTATATATATATATATATATATATATATATATATATATATATATATATATATATATATATATATATATATATGAATAAGCATATAAACAAGTATGAATTGAATTGAAAAGGTGGTGGGTCTTATTCTTTGGATGGAGGCCCAAGTGTATTGTGATTGGTTGTATTGATTATCACTGTATGATTTAGGGTTTTGGGAAATTGAAGAAAGTTTTGAGAAAACTTTGAATTTTGAATTAAAAGAATGTTGTTGTTATTTGAATGAATTGAAAAAAAAGTTTGGGGCTTATAACTCAAAGAGAGACCCAAGTGGTCTAAAAGCAGTTTCACCAGGAATAATGCTCCTCTTAGTACCAGTGTAATTTGAATCTTATTTTTTATTGTAAAAAAAGAAAAAGGATGGTACTTACACTCTATTTAAAGGCCCAAGTTAATATATTTTTGAATGAAAGAATGAAAGAATAGTATTGGGTCTTATACTCGGGGAGAGACCAAGCTATTTTCAAATAGTTTAAATTAGACGGATGATTTTTAAAGACAGAGATATGGGGCTTACAACTCAAGGAGAGGCCCATGGAGGTTGTTTATTGTTTAAAACAAAGTTTATGTACAAAAGATTGGAGCTTATACTCAAGGAGAGACCCAGATGATTTATTTTGAAAACAGTGATCGCACTGCGATACCGAAAGATGTTGTGGGACTTATACTATATCAGAGGCCCAAAATTTTTTTATGTACATAAGGGGTTGGGTCTTACACTCTAATAGAGGCCCAAGTATGTTTGAAATGAAGTTTTGAAAGATTGAATCAAAGAAAATCCTAATTTCATTTTGCAAGATATTTTTCAAAGAAAAATCAATTAAAAATGATAAAAAAATACTAAAAAAAAATCATTAAACATGTTATGAATTATGATTAAGGTTTAGAAAATGAAGTTTTACTCACATGATGATTTAAAATCAATTTGGTTTTGAAAAATTAAGGAAAAAAATTATTTAAAATGTTTAAAACCAAATCAAAATAAAAATCTTTAAAATATTAAAAAATAAATCAAATAAAAAATATTTTTTTGATTTTTTTTTGTGGTAAAAATCATTTGAAAAAGATTAAAATTGGAGGAGAAATATTTAAACATGTGGTTTATGTTTAAAAAATAATTAAAAATTTGAAAATTTGAAAAAGATTTGAATTATGGTGCCAACGGTCATCTTCTTCCTCGCGAGTGTCCTCCATGACCGTTTTGCAAAACCTCTCATATCTCTCTCAATAGGTAATGATTTTTCATGATGTAAACATGAAAGTTGTGTGTTTTTGAATAAGGATTTCAATTATACCAATTAATTGCATTTCTTTTAAGTGTAGAGTGAGATATCATGTGAAGAATAGATGAACCCTAATTTTTGCAAGAACACTATGAAATCCTATACACGATTGATACATAGAAATTGATTGAGGGAAAACATTCTACATAAGTGCATAAACATGTTGGTAACTTGAAAACACATTTATGATGCATGGATCCTGGAGTTTGAAGAGTTCAGGCTTACATGTGCAAGAGGAAATTGAATCCTCATTTGTAGGTGTTAAAGAAGTGTTTTGATGATCTTGACAGCTTCCTTAGACCTCAAGTAGTGTGTTGAGATGCTTGGATTGGATTGAAAACCTCTGGATTGGTGGACACAACTCCAACTGCAGATGGCTTTGGAATGAGGTATGAACTTGATGAATCTAGTGTTATAGATGTTGTTCAAGTGTTTAGATCATTCATATATGATGTATGTGAGGTGTTAGGACCATTGGTTTGAGTGGAATTGCCCTCTATCTCGAAACACAATTCTCACTTCTTTGAAAATGGATATTTTGATGCACAAGAGGGAAATGGTGGAAAACATGTGTTGTGATGTTTTGGTGTGGTTTGATCAACCAGAAATGACCTCTATTTATAGTAGGGGAAGTTTCTTTTGAAAGGAATAGTGAATGGGGGCTGGATCATCCTATTGTCCAGTGGATATGGCTACGTGTTCAGAGTCTCCTCTAGCCATTGACTTGAGTTATACTCTGCCGGTTTAGGTCTTCTGATCCTTGGCTAAAGCTTGACTCATTTGGACTGATATGGCTTGGTTCATGACACCTCAATGCATCCTTTCAATGCCATATGACAAAATTGGATTTTGGATTTGCAACATTGATAATCATGTGCCAAAGGGATATGGTCTTAACTAATTGGCCTCATGGTTCATATTCTTCATCATTTAGGTTGATATTGGACAGAAATCTAATGATGCAAGTGTCCAAAATTGGCTCAAGAAATCGTGGGATACAAGTTATGTGCAAATGCTATCAAAAAACAGTTTGTATCAAGGCATATTGTGAGGTTCATAACTCCTTGCTCAAGTTGAATCAATGGATGTTCTTGTACTCTTTGGAAAGCTTGTATATCATGATTCATCTTTAAAGTTTACATTTGGTCTTGATTCATCTTGGATCATAATGAAAAATGCCCCTAAAGTTGGACAAAACAGGAAACAGATTCTACCTAAGGCTATAAGTTCTCCATCTACTTTTCTTTTTATCACAATCAAATCCATAACTTTTGCATTACTTATTTAATTCATATCAATCCATATGCTCATCCATGTCCAATTTTCACATTCATATTCAATTCAAAACAATTCACTCATATCATCAAACATTCAACTCATGAACAGTTCATTCCCATCAATAATTGGTTCAAGTCCCACACAAACTCATACATAATCATTCATAAAGATCACTGTATTCATAATCATTTGTCATAGTCAAGCATTAGTTCATGTACATACTTTTTTCTTTTGAAAGTAGAACTAAATGTTACCATGTAACTAATTGCTAAGCCTAACAAACAAGGATTACATGCCAAGTCTCCACTGTCATCCTTTTCAAAATTCATGCTTCAAATTACACATACTCCATGCCTTAATTTCCCAGCCCTTTCCATCATGCTGCCATAAGCTTCAATACACCATTTTTTCTCCAAATCATAAGGAAGGTCGTGTAAGTTATAATGTGGCCAGAAGTTTTTGCTGCTACACCAATCTCTTCACAAAATCAGCTGCTTCACCTCTAACACAATTTGTACCAAAACCTGCGCATAATGAAGTCAATTTAGCTCAATTTTGTTTCATTTCAAAATTCAAAAGACCACATTTCAATTCCATTTTCAAGTTTCAGCTCCAATCCCTAATCAAACATCAAAGTTCAGTTGCAATTTCATTTCAATTCTAGCTAAAAAATCAAGTTTTATAATTCAACTATCATTACAAAAAGAAATTAGGCCAGCTTTCTTTTCAAATTTCCAGTTCATACACCCATAATACAATTCAAACATCTCCATGTTCAAGCTTCATGATTCAAGTCATAACACATACATAACATTTATTTTGACATCATCAAAAGGCATACACTGCAAATTCATCATCATATTTTCAAAATACACCTTCAAACACATCCAAGTATTTCAATTTAATTCAAAAGTTCACAAACATTACAATTGGAATCAAAACAAGGAAAACAAATTCACATTCAAGAAGGTTCCAATATGCATCCGTCCGTCACATTCGTACTCAAGTCATTCACATACAAGTCATGTATATCCTCCAAGCATTCATACAAGCAAGTTCATAGATTTCATTTCCATTCCAATCTATCACAAATTCATTTCCACATACACATTCAAATTCAAGTAACATGTTTCACTCCAAATTCATCATGACAAAGCAAGTTTCAATCCAAGCAAGAATAACAAGCTCATTTATCCATTCGTGTTCAATCAAGCATCCATGTCAAGCAAGCAATTTTTAGTTCAAATTCAGCATTACAATTTCCAATTTCCAGTAAACTTATGTCAAGTTCAGCATACATTTCTCAGGGCAAGCATGTTTTCATTGTTTCATCACCAAGTCATTACAGCATAGTATACAGTTCATTGTAATCAAAGGACAGAAAAGCAATTAGAGGTGGGACCATGTATCAGATATCAGAATTTTCTTACAAGGGAAATTTCATAGTCGTAATTTTTGTTTCAACTAAATCAAGTGGGACCACTATTTGTTGTGTATACTACCAGACAAAATGAAATTTCAGAATTGAAAATTGTACAACATTCTTCCTATGCAAGTTTCCAATTGTACCATTTTCCAGCTCACTACCCCATATTTTCTCAGGATAAAACCCTAAATAAGTACCCTATATAAAGGATTACTATTCATCAGAAAACACAAAAAAAAACTAATTCTTCTACATAGCAGCCACCACATAGAAACAAGAACCCTAATATCATACACAGAGAATACATCTGAAGAAAAACCCTAACTCAATTCCTAAAAACTTCACTCAAAAAGCTCATAGTCTGAGATTTTTTAGAGTTTTTCACTGAAGTTCTAAAAAATACTAGCTAAGCCACAACCGAACAACAACATAAGCAATCGAAGAAGTAGGAGAAGAAGAGATTAAGGTGCAGGAAGAAGGAAACAGAGGTTACCTGAATACATTCTGAAGTTCTTCCGAAGAGTTCTTCGAGAGGTATTTCTTCTAAGCTCCGATTCCCTTCAATCTGGACATACTTTGATTTAAATTACTTTGCTACGTGCCTTCTATTTATTGTAGAACATTTGTTTTGCATGTTTTTGGGTTGATTTGTGAGTTAGGGTTCCATTTAGGAACGAGTTCGATTTGTAGATTCCGTTAGTTTTTTTGAGAAATCTGAGGGTAGATTTGAAACGAGGGAGAAAATGAGGTATGGTGTGTGTAGAAGTTTTTGGTATAGGGGTGTCTCGCCGAAGAAGACGGCGGCGGCCGCTGTTGGCCACCGTCTTCTCCGGCCGTCCATTAGGTTTCCGGTGGGTTTTTTTTTTAGCATAAAAGAAACATTGAGAGAGAGAGAGGGATGTTGAGAGAGGGAGAGGAACAAGAGAACTGATTTGTTTTGACCCTCGTGCATGGTTTTTTCCAGTGTTTTAAAAATCGGATTGGTCATCAAACCGCTAAAAGTACTGGGTTACTGGTTTATCGGTCGAATCACTGGATCATTGGTCGAACCGCATGACCAAACCGGATTAAACCGGATAACTCGGTTGAATAAACATGTCATTATAATAGGTATAAAACCGGTAAAATCGGTCGAACCGGATGATTTAGTCTCTAAAAAATATAACTAGCACTTAAATTTTTTGAAAATATCATATCATAAATTCACAGGTTCATAATTTAAATGCAAATTTTAAACAGAGTCTAATTGTAAATTTTAAACAGAGTCTAAATTAAACAGAGTTTAATTTAAATTCATAGTTTTAATGCTAATAGAAAATCAGTTTTAATGTTAATAATTAAAACAATACAAATATTAACATTATTCTAAATAATAAAATTTTCAAATATATATATATATATATATATATATATATATATATAATGGAAATCAGTTAAGTCTAAAATTATATTATATTTAGTTTCTTAATCTGTGTTCTTAAATTTCTATACAAATATTTGTATGATGGTTTTTCAATCAATATAAATACAAAATAGTAAAAATAGTTTTGTGGATATTACGAAACTTAATTTGTGTATCACTTGAATCAAATGAGTGATCACTATTATTCTTGGGGAAAAGTTCATAGGTATTTGAGTAAAAAAAAAAAAATTTTAAAATTAATAAAAATTTTTTTTTTTTAAATAAGCAGTTGAACCACCGATTTGCGAAAATCGCCGGTTTTCCCAGTTCGCACAGGTTCTCTCCGATTCGAAGACATGGGCGATCGAACAAGCGAACCCGGCCGGTTCCCGGTCCAACCGGTCCGGCCGGCTAGTCCGGTCTGATTTTTAAAACATCGTTTTTTTCCTTTTCATAACCATGTATTTTTTTTCTCCTACCTACGTGTCACTTTTAGCCTTTAGATCGTTGAGATGACATGTGTCATCATCATGATGCATCATCAGCATCATTTTGTCAATCTCGTGTGCGCTACCCCTCAAGCTTACCATACGCCATCATCTACTGATCCTTGGATGAGTCAGATCTTGACTCTCGAAGCGATCCAACGCGCAAGATCATTCTGAAGTCAACTAGGTTGACCAGAGTTCATGGTGGACTCCTCCTGACTACGTGGGCCATCTTTTGTTTGGGCCTGGCTTTCTGCTTTATGCACCCCCCTGTTTACTCATATAATCCTGGCCCATTTCTTTTATTTGATTTTTTTTATTTATTTTCTTGTTTTTTTATTTATTTCATATTATATTTAGTTTAGTTTTATTCTATATTTTATTTTATATTTTTATTATATATAAAAAATACAAAATATTTTTATTAAATAATTTTTAATTAATTTTATTAAATTGTTTTATTTAGTACTAATTAATCTATTAAGAGATTAATTTTATTAAATATTTGATTTTAATCCAATTAATTATTTTTAAATTAATTTATTTAATTTTAAAAAAACACAAAAAAATGTTTAATTACTTATTTTAAATATTTTCATTTGATACTAATTAATTATTTTCTTAATTAATTTTATTAAATGTTTATATTTAATTTAATTAATTAAATTTGCTTCCTTAATTCTAAAAAAATCCAAAAATGTATGTTTAATTTGTTAATCATTTTTAATTTGGTTAATGACTTTTCTCTTTGATTTGTGAGTGATATTAATCTTCTTGGTTTGTAGTTGGCCATATGTTTTGTTATACCTGTACATGTCATGACATTTTTGCCTTGTGAGTTTGTATTGACTTCCTGTTTGATGATTACTCTACACCTATTTGCTAATTATTCATGAACCTGATTCTGACATTTGAAGTTCTGCTTTGTCTTATATTGGTACTGTTTTCATGATGCCTAATTTGTTTGATCATCTCCTCTTGATCCAATTCCAAAGGAAGGGATCCCCTCTGTTGACTTTATGTCATGTTTAGGATAACCTTGTCCATCATTCCCTTGAGACCTTGTTAGAGTCTTACCCGTTTATCCTAGCCTTAGGATTACAGTCATCGGACTCTTTGTAGATGTCTTGCCATGAACACTTCCACCCTTTTATCCTAGCCTTAGGATTATATTTGCTGCACTCTATGTAAGTGTCTTGCCATGGACGCTTACCTCCCCTTTTCATCCTAGCCTTTGGATTGGAGTTACTCCGTGTAAGTGTCATGGTTATGAACACTTACTCCCCCTTGGAACTTTTATCACTATTAATAGTTCCTCACCCTTAGTTGGGTGAACTACGAATGCTCTGATTCCATCCTTATTAGGATACATAGGCACGAGATGCGATGTCTTGGCGAGTATACTTAGTAAATAAACCCCTAGGTGTTTACTTTAGCATATTTCCCTTAGCAAACAAATAACAAATAACATAAATACAAATAAGAGGTTCCTGTAGAGTACTACAGATACTTAGGATGCTAGCACCTTCCCTAGGTATAACCAACCCCCGAACCTTGGATTCTCTTAGCTTTGTTGTTACATAGCGCACTTAGGGTTTTCTTCGATCTTTACCCTTTCCTTTGGATAAATCAAAGCTCGGTGGTGAATTTCAAAGATTGGTGATTCAAGTTAACTAATAGCTTAATATTCGATTCTCACCGCAACAGAAATGGCGACTTCATTAGGGATTATGTTCCTAAGAGGGTTAAGCCCACCTTAATTGTATTTGTGTTATATTTGTTTATTTGTATGCATGTATACTTGTATATCTGTATATATTTGTATATCTGTTCTACTTGGGTTTTTGTGTATGCAGGGTTGTTACCTTGAGTGGTGAGATAAGTCCTAACCCGGACTTGAGTGTACACTTATGATAGGATTGTGGTATAATCAATAGTTAACTGTTGGGAGTAGTCCTAACATGATTAACATATGATATAACCATGCTCAGTGGAGGCCCATTTGGGATTACTGATGTCAGATGCGAGTAATCGTATTGGCATTACTTTTTTCGACCCGGCAGTCCGTGAAGCTGAGGACCTTTAGTATCCCTTCACCCCTCTAAGCCTTTTTAGGATGTAGTACAGTGATTATTCAGGTGTAGACCTATGATGGTTGTCATGCGATACTACACTCAGACGAGTTTACCTTGAGAATATTATTAGCCCGCATGAGTAGTCGTTCAAACCATTAATATCCGAAAGATTTATCGATGATTCTGGGAACTTTGTAGAACCCGTTGTACAGGTACAGGTAAACCCATAGTACATACCTTTTGGGATGGGAAGACCATGACTCCATGCTCGTGATCCTAAACCTAAACCCCATGTTTTTTGTATATATGTGAATATGTGTATACGTGCGTTTGTGCATTACATCAATCCATACATTCATGCATTCATGAATCTTTTGGTTTCAAGGAACTCAGTAGTTTTTTCCTTTGCAAAAATCAATAGGTGTCATGGATTTTGGGAAGAGAAACACCAAGAAGTACAATTTCAAGAAACTTGATTTAGTAGAGTTGAGAAAGCTAGGAGCTTTGATATCCTGTCCTGAGGATTTCAGAAAGCGTCATGGAAGACTGTTGGGTATTATCAAGGCCAAGATGTGAAAGCTCAAATGGTTTGACTAAATTTTGGTAAAACATAATGGTGGAAAAGATGCTCCAACATGAAGATTTATGCCCCAGACTAAAGATGTCGAGTGAAATGTCACAACATGAAGACTCGACATCATGACTATCTCAGCAAGTTTGTTTCAAATCTGTTCCAAGATTCAAGGCGCGATTGGCAATGGATCAAGGATCAAAGATATGAAGCCCAACAAAGCAGAAGACTATAAAAGAAGACCAAGACCTAGGCAGAAAATAGAGAGAGGACGACATAGACTTAGGAATCCTATTTTGTAAAGTAGGGTGTAGTTTTGAGAGTCGTAGGTTTCTCTTGTAAGTCTCCCTCTGTATCGATTTGATGCAGTGTGGTAGACATAGATACTTGTACAGATTCAAAAGCCCGTAGGCAATGAATCGTGGAGTGTTCTTGGATGAAGCTTTGAAGTAAATCCAAGTTAACTTGTTAGTCAAGGATGCTTGACTGAATTTTGTATTGAAATAGGTGTCTTTCAATAGGGTATATACAATTATGGTGTAGTAACTGTTAGATAATCACAGGTTGTGATTTAGGAAGTGAGATGGGTTTCTCTTGTCAATTAGATGTGACTTCTAATGATAAAGACTTCATTAGGTAGTGATAGGTTAGCTTGGGTGCTTTCTGCAAACCTGAGGTTGTTTGCATAAAACTATACTACTAATAGTGATTTCTTCTTCCTGGATTGGTATCCCCCAGATGTAGGTGAGTTGCACCGAACTGGGTCATCATATTCTGTGTTGTTTATCACTCTGCTATTTTCAGTTCAGTCTTGATTAACATGTTGGATCAGATGTTGTGACATCTGTGATTATGCAGTTCTGATATTCAAGGTATCAGTATGTTGTTGTGCCTATGTGTTTAAATGATTATGTAGCACAATGTCTTGACATGTGTTAGGACATCTGTTGTCTGCATATGCCAGAATTTCAAGATGGAAGAGGGATTTCTCGACACACTCGTGCAGTTCTATGACCCACTCTATCACTGCTTTACGTTCCCTGATTATCAACTCGTCACAACTTTGGATGAGTATTTGTATTGGGTTGGTCTGCCAGTTTTGGATAAGAAACCTTTCAGTGGTTTGTAGAAGATTCCATCACCTAAGGACATTACAGATGCCATTCACTTAGAGACATTCGAGCTCAAAGCCAACCTTACTACCAAAGGAGGAATCAAGGGTTTGCCTTCCAAGTTCTTGATAGATAAAGCTTTCTTCTTAGCCAAGGAGAATAGTATGGATGCCTTCGAAGCTATCCTCACACTACTCATTTATGGTTGGTTTTGTTCTCAAACATTAAGGAATTTGTTGATGCTAATGTTATTCGGATCTTTCTAAGTGGAAATCTTGTGCCTACGTTGCTCGGTGACACCTACCATTCAATCAATCATAGGACTCTCAAGGGAGGTGGGACTATCTTGTGTTGTGCTCCTCTACTCTACAAGTGGTTTATTTCACACTTGCCTCGAACCGAGCTCTTCAAGGAAAATTCAACAAGTTTCGATGGTCTCAAATGCTCGTGTCTCTTACTCACACTGATGTGCATTGGTATGACCCAGCCTACGACAAGGGAGTCATTATTGATAGTTGTGGCCAATTTACCAACGTACCTCTTCTTGGTATCTGAGGTGGAATTAGTTACAATTATATTCTTGTAAGGCGTCAATTTGGGTTCCCTATGAAGGAAAAACCTAGCAACATTCTATTGGTCGGTTTCTTTTATCTTAATGAGGAAGCTAGTGCGGAATCTAAGGACAGAATTGTGCACGCTTGGGGAACAATTCATAGGAAGACTAAGAATGATTTGGGGAAGAGGAACTGTGTAGCTTTTGAGCCTTTCATTCAATGGGTTTAGTCTAGAGCTCGTGACCTCAAAATGCCATATCTCCTTGAAAGACCTTCACAACCATCTGTTGCATCATCATCTACTATCCCCATCGAGCGTATGGAAGAATATCAAGAAGTGTTGGCAAGGATGAAGCTGGAGCGAGATACTTGGGAAGGAAAGTACCATGCCATCTATGTCGAGCAGATAGAGATGAAGAAGCAGTTAAAGGAGAAAGACGACTTAATTGAGCTACTCGAGAGACGCGTTGTGGAGAAACATGTGG
The DNA here is from genome assembly GCA_022829125.1 of Lathyrus tuberosus. Classification (NCBI taxonomy): domain Eukaryota; kingdom Viridiplantae; phylum Streptophyta; class Magnoliopsida; order Fabales; family Fabaceae; genus Lathyrus; species Lathyrus tuberosus. Next base: position 15,395,805 of record JALAZF010000082.1, on the reverse strand, counting down.
TGCAAGAGAATTTATTTTTCTCTAGCGTGCAGCCAGCTCCTAGTACTCATGAGTATTCCGACATTCCTACAACATCAGGTGCTTGGAAAGGGATCGTTGACAAACTTGTGCTGGAAAATAATGAGTTGAAGAGGCAGAAGAGGATGCATGGAGTAGGACCTTCTTAGATGGGATTCCTTTGTATTTTGAGTTTCTTGTTTTGTACTTTAAGATTGTAACTCTTCTTATCATTAATGAATGAAGTTTTTGTTCCAAAATGTGTTATTTCTTTGATGTTTGCAATTTACTTCTTGGGTTCCTTGAAATCGTTGCATTGCATAGCATTCATGTCAACATGTGCATTTCTTTTGCAGTTGTTGATTATGTTGTCTCATCTTCAGTTTTTCACCCTGAATCCTCTATGTCCATACAACACCAGAGCTCAAGCTCGTAGGAGGATGGCATAACAGAAACAAGAGCTTGATTGCGTCAACAACGAGTTAGAAGACCTATGTGGGAACATAGGACAAATTATGGAGATGCTACAGGTAATACGCGCGAAAATGGATACTCAGCCCACTATTGTTTCTGAGATTGTCAATATAGTTATGGAGCCTTAGCCAGCAATTGTTACTACAGCAAATTTACCTTCATTCGGTCTTCCTCCAGGCTTTGTGCCTGCACCTACTGTAATCCATACTGTTCAACAAGTTCAAGAAGTTGTTCCTTTGGTTACTAAAGCTCCTCATGTGGTTCCAACTTTCCCACCAGCTGATGTGTATACCCATGTGCAACCATACTTCAATGAGCACCATCCAGTGTATGATGCCCTGACATGTCAGAAGATGGGGATGAGCGTCATGAGAGGCTTAGAGAAAATGTGGAAATTATTGAGAAGAGGTTGAGAGCGATGGAAGGAGATCAAGTCTTTGGTGCTGTTGTCAGAGAAATGTGTCTCATATCTGGTATGGTTATCCCTCCAAAATTCAAAACTCATAACTTTGACCACTATGAAGGAACTACATGCCCAAAGAGTCATCTGACCATATACTACCGAAAAATGGTTGCTCGTGTTGATAACGCAAGCTGATGATTCACTGTTTCCAAGACAATTTGAAGGGTGCTTCGTCAAAATGGTATTTAACCCGGGATCAGTCTCACATTAAGAGTTTCCAAGATCTATTCGATGCTTTCATTAAGCATTATAAATACAACATGGACTTGGCTCTCGACCGAATACAACTGTTGAGTATGTCCCAGAAGAATTCTGAGTCGTTCAAGGAATACGCTCAGAAATGGAGAGAGACTGCTTCGTAAGTAGAGCCTCATTTGACTGAAAAATAATTGGCTGATTAGTTTGTCGACACTGTTCGTCCTGAGTTTTATGAGAGAATGGTTGGAAGTGTGACTGCCAATTTTTCTGATATTGTTGTCGTAGGTGTGAAGGTAGAATTGGGTCTGAAAAGTGGAAAAATGCCAGGTGCTACTGGTAGTTCGAGCTCCAACAAAGACCATGCTAAGAAGTCTTCCAATAGTTTCCACAAGAAAAAAGAAGGTGAAACTAATGTTGTGATGTCAAGCGGAAGAAGAAATCAGCCATGGAAGTAACAACAACAACAAAACTATGCTCAGCAACAAGGTTATCCCGTTCAGTTTGCTCAACAGCCGTATGTGGCTGTTGTTACCCCTAATTTTAATCAACAAGCTCCTGTATACCAGCATGTACAACCGGCCCCTGTTTATCAACCGGCTATTATACAACTGCCTCCTGTTTATCAACCAGTTCCTGTTTATCAGCCTGCCCAAGCTCCGCCCAATTATCAACGAGCGCCTAACGCTCCTGCCTATCAACAACAGAGGGTTCAAGCTACTCGCTAGAATGTTCCCAATAGAAGACAAGGGGGTAAGCCTTATATTCATCCTATTCCAATGACCTATACTGAGCTATAGCCTTCATTGGTGCAAAAAGGTTTGATAACTACAAGACCTTTGTGTCCTCCTCCTGATCCACTTCCACCTAATTATAATCCAAATGCTCATTGTTTGTTTCATGAAGGCGCGGTAGCCATGATCTAGAAGGTTGCAATGCGTTAAAGCATATTGTAAGGGAATTGATGGAAACAAAGATTTTGTCTTTCGGGGATGCTAAGCCTAATGTTAAAAATAATCCTTTGCCCACCCATGGATCTATTAATGTTGTTTATGAGGTATTTGACGAAAGTTGGTTCTTGATGTTTTCTAGATTAAAACTCCTCTTCGAGTTTTCCATTCAAAGCTGTTTGAGGCTGGTTTAGTGAATGTTTGCCATGATGATTGTAAAGATTGTGATGTCATTGCCAAAGGATGTATGTTGGTTCAGAATGATATTCAAAATTTGATCAATGATGGTTTTCTACAAGTGAGTAGTAAATTGAAGAAGGATAAAGTTGTCTTGATTGAGCCCATCTTCAACTTGCCAGAACCAAGTGATAAAGTGCCTATTTTTAATTTGCCAGAATCGAGTTCTATAATGCCTATTTGCAGTGCACCAAAGCATGTGTTCAACATACCAGAATCTATTGTTGCCTCTTCAGTTAATCAACCGAAGCCGGTGATCATTCAAAGGCCCGGTCCATTTCCTTTCAAAGACTCTAAAGTCGTACCTTAGAAGTACGATGTGACAATGATTGACAAAGAATCTGGGAAGGTTATTCTGAGAGAAGAATTGAAAAGGGTTAGTGAAGATGTGACCAATATAGCTGGGGCAGGTAAGATGACACGAAGTGGCCGTATTTATACTCCCCATTTTAATGAGGCTCTGCCTAATGAAAATGTTGCCACTGGGCCCGCTAAAGACAAAGAGAAAGAAGTGATTGTGAATGATGAAGATGCTAAGTTCTTAAGGATTATCAGAAAAAGTGATTATAAAGTCATTGATCAGCTTCACCAAACTCCTTCCAAGATCTCAATCTTGTCTCTTTTGATGAGTTCTCCTGCTCATAGAGCTGCAGTGCAAAAGCTGTTGGCTCAAGCTCATGTCGTTTAAGACATTACTATTGGCCAGTTTGATAGTGTGATTGCAAACATTACTGCCTGTAACACCTTTAGCTTCAACAAAGAGGAGTTACCAAGAGAAGGTTAGAATCACAACTGTGCTTTGCACGTGTCCGTTAAATGTCAGGACGACGCTTTGGCAAGAGTGCTCATGGATATCGGTTCTTCTTTAAATGTTTTACCTAAGAGGACTCTTACAAAGCTTGCTTATAAAGAAACTGAGATGCGACCTACTTCTTTAATAGTCAAGGCTTTTGATGGTTCCTATAGAATGATAGTTGGAGAAGTGGAGCAACCGACCTTAATTGGTACACATGTATTTGACATCACATTCCAAGTACTGGATATAAACCCTGCTTATAATTGTTTTCTTGGAAGGTCATGGATTCACACTGCTGGTGCTGTAAATTTAACCTTGCATCAGAAAATGAAATGTGTGACTGATGATAAGTTGGTAATTGTGCATGGTGAGGAGGACCTAATGGTAAGTAACTTGTCTTCGTTCCGTTATATAGAGGCTGATGAGGATGCCTTGGAAACTTCTTTTCAAGCACTCGAGATAGCCAATGTTGTCCTGTTAGAAGTCGAGGAACCAGTGGACAAGAGTAGTCCATCTTTCACGTCTCTCAAGAGTATCAGATCAACGATCAAAGAAGGCATACCCGAAGGTTGGGGAGAGGTGATAGATGTCATGACAAAGATGGATCGACATGGGTTGGGTTACAAACCAACTAAAGATGAAGCATCGACATCAGCCAAAGGTCGCCTGAAGAGCTTTCATTAAGTGTTTGTCAGCGGAGGTTTCCAAGTCAATGTTGTTGAAGATGATGATGAGGACGAAGACTTGAGCAATTTGGTGTTCAAGCGTGATGCTGCTTTGGACAACTGGGAAGCAATAGAGATCCCAGTGATTTTTCCTTCGTCAAAGTAATTTATTGTCTTTTGTTTGTTGTTTTCAAAAATTCCATATCTATGCCCAAAGCTATTGGATTATTTTGTAGGGCCCCCCTTTTTACTTTCAAATGATTATCAATAAATGTATTTTGTTAAATTCTCGTTGTTTCATTTACTATTTTTTTTTCTTTTACTTTTAAAAGAAATTGGCAATCTTTCAAAACTACCAAAAAAAAAACATATTTCGCTTGCCTTTTTCTTTGTGCCTTTAATAAAATAAGTCATTCCAAACATGCAGAATAGTCCCAAACCACGTTGAATCCGATGACCTTACTTTCACTCTTAACTTTGATTCACCCATTTATCAAGATGAGGATGAGAGTGAGGAAGACTTCGAAGTTCCTGATGAACTGGCAAGATTGGTTGAGTATGAGTACACTGAACTTCAACCATATAAGAAGCGAGTAGAGTTGATTAATCTTGGCACTGATGAGGAAAAGAAGGAGGTCAAAATTGGTACAACACTTGGGGCTGATATCAAACAGAGGTTGGTCAAGCTTCTAGTGGAATATGTTGATGTGTTTGCATGGTCGTATCAAGACATGCCCGATCTAGACACTGATATTGTTGTTCACAAGTCGCCGCTTAAACCAGAGTGCCCACCTGTAAAATAGAAACTTCGAAGAACTAGACTTGACATGGCTTTAAAGATTCGAGATAAGGTTAAAAGACAACTTGACGCAGGTTTTCTAACAGTTGCAAAGTACTCTGAGTGGGTAGCCAACATTGTGTCGGTGCCCAAAAGGGATGGTAAAGTCAGAATGTGTGTAGACTATAGGGATTTGAACAAAGCAAGCCCAAAGAATGATTTCCCTCTACCGCATATTGATACACTTGGGGACAATACAGTCTGTTTCACTGTCTTCTCTTTCATGGATGGTTTCTCCGATTATAATCAGATTAAGATGGACCCTACTGATAGGGAAAAGACTACATTCATTACTCCTTGGGGAACTTATTGTTATAAGGTTATGCCTTTCGGTCTGAAGAACGCAAAGGCAATATATCAAAGGGCGATGGTCACTCTCTTTCATTACATGATGCATAAAGAGATCGAAGTGTATGTCGACAATATGATTACCAAGTCCCAAAGCGAGGAGGACCATTTGGATCATCTACTGAAGTTGTTTGAACGACTCAGAAAATACCAGTTAAGACTGAATCCTGCTAAGTGTACTTTTGGTGTTAGATCTGGAAAGTTACTTGGATTTATCGTTAGCCAACGAGGGATTGAAGTGGACCCTGATAAAGTCTGAGTCATTCAAGAAATTCCCGCTCCACAAACTGAAACACAAGTCATAGGTTTTCTTGGACGCCTGAATTAAATTTCCAGATTCATTTCCAATATGACTGTAACCTGTGAACCAATTTTCAAGTTACTTTGCAAGGATCAGATTATTGACTAGAATTCTGATTGTCAACAAGCGTTTGAGAAGATCAAGGGTTATTTGCAAGAGCCTCTCATCTTGATTTCGTCTGTTCCTGGAAGGCATTTATTCATGTATCTGATTGTTCTTGAGAAGTCTATGGGTTAAGTATTGGGCCAACACGATGAGACTGGACGTAAAGAGCACGCCATCTACTATTTGAGCAAGAAGTTTACCGACTGCGAAAGCTAATATTCACTTTTGGAAAAGACTTGTTGTGCTTTAGCATGGCCTGCTAAGCGTCTCAGGCAATATATGATATGTCACACTACTTTATTGATCTCCAAGATGGATCTAATAAAGTACATTTTTGAGAAGCCTGCTAATACTGGAAGGTTCGCCCGTTGGCATATGTTGTTATCCGAATACGACATCCAATACGTGACTCAAAAGTCTATTAAAAGAAATATCATATCAGATTACCTTGTAGACCAACCGGCTGAAGATTATGAGCCTCTAAATTTTGACTTTCCCGATGAAGATATTATGTTGGTGAAGAAAGAATATGAAGAACCAGGTCCAGATGAGGGTCCTGAGCCAGGTTCCGTAGGAAGATGATATTTGATGGTTCCTCTAATTACAGTGTGCATGGCATATGTGTCGTTTTGATGAATCCCGATAGTGGTTACACTCCGTTCACAGCGAGCTAATGTTTTCAATGTACAAACAACGTCGCCGAGTATGAGGCATGCATACTAGGCCTTGAGGCAGCCATTGACCTCCGAATCAAAATTCTTGAAGTGAGTGGAGATTGAGCTTTGGTGATCTACCAAGTTAAGGGTGAATGAGAGACCCGAGACGAAAATTTGATCCTGTGTCGTGCTTATATTGTGGAGTTGATCCAATACTTTGATGAGGTCACTTTCCGACATGTTCTGGGATCTGAAAACCATATTGTTGATGCCTTGGCCATGCTAGCCTCGGTGTGGAAGGTCATATTTGTTAATGAAGCACCACTCATTCGAATTGAGCGCAAGACCGAGCTTGCCTACTGTCGACTAGTTGAAGAGGAAATTAATGGCAAGCCATGGTTCCACGCATTAAGAATTATCTGCAAAACCATGAATATCCAGCTGATGCTACAACTCTTTACAAAAAGACTCTGAGAAGATTGGCATCCAAATTCTTCCTCAGTAATGATGTGTTGTACAAAAGAAACCACGACATGGTTCTGCTTAGATGTGTTGACAGACGTGAAGCAAACCTGTTACTTCAAGAAATTCATGAGGGACCATTTAGAACTCATGCCAATGGTTATGCTATGTCTAAGAAGATTTTGAGAGCTGGGTATTACTGGTTGACCATGGAATATGATTGCATCCAATATGCCAGAAAATTCCATAAGTACCAAATTTATGCTGATAAGGTACACATGCCTCCAACGTTGTTGAATGTTTTATCTTCGTAGTGGCCTTTCTCAATGTGGGGCATTGACATGATTGGGGCAATCGAACCTAAAGCTTCCAACGGCCGCCGTTTCATCTTGTTTGCCATTGAATATTTTACAAAATGGGTAGAAGTTGCTTCTTATGCCAATGTAACCAAGCAAGTGGTTGCCCGCTTCATTAAGAAAGAGATTATCCGCCGTTATGAAATTCCAAGCCGAATCATAACAGATAATGGGACTAATTTGAATAATAAAACTATGAAGGAGTTGTGTGAAATTTTCAAAATCGAGCACCACAACTCTTCTCCTTATCGTCCTAAAATGAATGGAGCTATTGAAGACGCGAATAAAAACATCAAGAAAATCCTGCAAAAGATGGTAAAGACATACAAAGATTGGCATGAAATGTTACCATTTGCTTTGCACGGATACAGAACTTCAGTGTGAACTTCAACATGGGCAACCCCTATTTCATTGGTGTATGGAATGGATGTGGTCCTTCCTATTGAAGTAGAGATACCGTCCCTAAGGGTATTGATGGAAACCAAGCTTGATGAAGTAGAGTGGGTCCAAGAAAGATTTGACCAGCTGAACCTCATCGATGAGAAATGCGTGACTGCAATGTGCCACAACTAGTTATACCAGAAGCGGATGAAAAGGACATTTGATAAAAAGGTTCATATAGATGAAAATAAAAAATAAGAGCTCGCTAAGCTGAAAATCTGAAAGGGCGACTTAGAAAAAAATGAGCGTCCCGGTGGATTGAAAACCCAAAAAAGCGATCCAGGAAAAAGTTAGGGACAAAAGGAATTTTACTGCATCAGACGGTGTTCACCATTGTCGAAGATCAAAGCAGGAGTCCAATCCAGCCGCTCTCGTCAGAAGCAAGGTTTTGTGAAGTTTTAGTTATTAGGGTTAATATGTGTCGTTGGATTCAATGTAACCTTTACCCTATTGCCAATTTCAAATTGTAACATTCCATGGAGCTTTGCCATTTGCAAGCTACCATTCTTAAATAAAATTAGACTTTTGCCTTTCAATTTTTTCCATTTATGCTTTCTCTACTTTTCCTTGTTATGCGAAATGTCATTTATTTGTTAATAATGATTTTGAAAGTGAAAAGTTTTTTAATTTAAAACCTTTTTTGAAAACAGAATGAAAAGAACATAAAGTTTCTTTGACCTGTGGAATGATTTGAAGGAAATCTTTGTTCCTTAAGAAGTTTTAATGTCGCAGAAGCACTTTTAGACCATTTGCAGCAAAAAAAATCCACAACGAAGCATAAATTGATAACATTATTGATTGATCTGTTGATCATAAACCTCCCCAATGCTCACCATTGTGATACATGTGGTTGATGTTGAGGACTTGCTCCCCAGAGGAGTGGTTTTTTTCTTCCCCACTGAAGTTGTCCTATTTTCCCCAGTGAAGTCGCCATTTCTGTTACGATGAGAATTGGATATCAAGCTATTAGTTAACTTGAATAACCAATCTTTGAAATTCACCACCGAGCTTTGATTTATCCAAAGGAAAGGGTAAAGATCGAAGAAAACCCTAAGTGCACTATGTAACAACAAAGCTAAGAGAATCTAAGGTTCGGAGGTTGGTTATACCTAGGGAAGGTGCTAGCATCCTAAGTATCTGCAGTACTCTATAGGAGCCTCTTATTTATATTTCCCTTATCAAACAAATAACAAATAACACAAATAGAAATAAGAGGTTCCTGTAGAGTACTACAGATACTTAGGATGCTAGCACCTTCCCTAGGATAACCAACACCCGAACCTTAGATTCTCTTAGCTTTGTTGTTACATAGCGCACTTAGGGTTTTCTTCGATCTTTACCCTTTCCTTTGGATAAATCAAAGCTCGGTGGTGAATTTCAAAGATTGGTGATTCAAGTTAACTAATATCTTGATATCCGATTCTCACCGCAACAATGATTAATAGTATCCCGATTAAATTTCACCTTTATTCCATAAACCATAGTTGTCCAAGAAAAGACCTTGTCGTCATCCGGAAGGGCATTAGCGTAGAACTCCCTTACGAGCTCTACGTTATAGCTGTCACAATGCCCGGTAGGGACCTTGAGGGTTGATGTTAAACCTATTCTCTGGCAAAATGATCCTCGTCTCGAGAGAAACATAACGAGCAGCCTGTTTATCTCCTTTAAACCGATCAGAATCATATTAAATTGGTTGCGGACGAGATGTACTTCTAACCTTTCTTTTCTTGGAAGGAGTTGCCTTTGGAGGTTCCATATGCACATTCACCAAACAAAACCAGCAAACTAAACACACGATATATTAGTGAGAAAGCAAAGCACAAAAAATTAGAACAAGAATCTCAGCACAACTCAAAAATCAAATTTGCTGTCATGTTCACCTTAAGTTCGCCTAGCAAGACCTAGCGAACTTTCGCTCCAGGTTCGCCCAGTGAACTAAAGGCGAACCCTGCGAATTTTCAAAATTGCAGGTTCTGCCTATTCAAAAGATAAACAATGACACAGAAAATTTTCTTCATTCAATCATTGCTATTCATAGTACATATTGAGTATCAATTAGCAACACCAACCAAACCACATTTTCTAAAGCAAAGGTTCAAAGTTCATAAGCTTCATTTAAATTAATTCAACTTTAACCTAAGCAAGTTCAACTCTTAAAGTTTTAAAATTCAAAACCTAACATGCAAAGCAATGTAAACCAATAATTAAGAACATGCAAGCAGATTTACAAAGCCTAGAAGAAAGTTTCTAACATTTGATCAAATCAAACCTAACAACATTTTTCTAAAAAGAACAAGGAATGAATAAAGAAATCTCAAACCTGAATTGTGTTGAAAGGATAGAATGTAATTTACAATAAAACTTGGAAACAAACTTCACTCGCACAAAAGAAATGGAGAAAGCAGAGAAATATGTGTGTGGTGTGTTTGTGGAAAGTAAAGAGATAAGAGGGAAAAGGGAAGGAAAAAAAGGGGAATGGGGAAAGTTTACCCCACAAATTATGCAAAGAGGGTCTTGGACCCCCGCAGCTCAGGCTCACCAAATAATACCACTTAAGTGATGTGGCAGAAAAACTGCTATTTTTCTTTATCCCGGTCAGTTCGCCTAGCGAACTTCCATCGAACATTCGCCCCAGGTTCGCCTAGAGAACTCAAGGAAAATGTGATAGATGTTTGAAAAATTTGTTTCTTTTTATCTCATTCTACCACAACACTTTCCATACTATATTATTCTACAAAAGCATAAAAAATTTAAAGGGTACTTACAATGTTAGGGTGCCTCCCAACTAGCGCTTTGTTTAACGTCGCTTGAGCTCGACGGTCCGGAGGTTTGAAACCTCGAAACTAAAAGCGGTTGGATTAGCTTCCGAGAAGAACACTCTACCACCAAAGACCTCAGCTGTTATTATGAGCTGTTCTTGGTCCACTTTTCCTTAAGAAGAAAAGTCCCAACATGACTTCATCAAAGCCTCCTTGGCCTCTTCGTCCTTCTTTTTAAACACATGTTCATGGTTGGCTCTTTCTTCTTTCTTTTTCTTTGATGTAACCTTTGTGTCTTCATTTTTCTTTTTCTTTGCCGCAATTCTTGCATCATCTTTTTTCACTTGAAAATTGTCCTCGATTGATTCGAATACACCACCCATTTGAAAATTGTGAAACACACTTCCTCATCATTTGTCTTCACCTTCATTATACCTTCATCAACATCGATTAACATCCTAGTGGTCTTCATGAAGGGTCTTCCAAGGATTATTGGTGTATCCTCGTCCTTTTCCATGTCCATGACTACGAAATCAACCGAAAATAAAAACTTGTCGACTTTCAATAACACGTCTTCAACAACTCCATGAGGACGAGTCCTAGACTTGTCCGCAAGTTATAAAGTCATGTTGGTTGACTTCATCTCCATGTTCTCGAGTCTTTTGGCCACAGATAAAGGAATTAAATTAATACTAGCTCACATATTGACCAAAGCTTTGCATTTGAAATCACTACCTATAGTTATAGGTAGAGCCACTCTTCTCGGATCTCCTTCTTTTTGCGGAAGAATGCTTTGGACAATAGCACTACTATTAGCATTAAGCTCAATGGTTTCTTTATCCGTGTACCACTTTTTTTCTTAAGTATGTCTTTCATGAATTTTGCATACTTAGGCATTTTCTCTAGAGCCCCGGAGAATGGAATGGTTATTTGCAACCAACCAAATATATCCAAGAATCTTGCATAATTCTTTTCATTTTCTTTTTTCGTAGGAGCAATAGGTATGGTAACTTTTTCTATAGAACTTCTCCCTCATACTCCTTTCGTTTTTCAGTTTTTTTCAACTTCTTTTCTACATCCTTCTTTTCAACTACATTCTTATCATCTTTTTTTTCAACTTCCTTCACAATTTCATCCTCCTTTTCAATTTCAACATTTTTTCAACTCCCCCACCAATTGTTCTTCCACTCCTTGTAAAGATGGCCTTACAATGCTCCTTCGGATTCACTTGAGTATTATCTGGAAAGGTTTCTTTATGTTGGTCGGCTAGTTGCTTGGACAATTGTCCAACTTGAGTCTCAAGATTCCGAATTGTCGCATCCATACTTTTTTTAGTAGAGATAGACATTTACATAAATTGGTTGAAAGTTTCCTCAATCTTAGAGCCTCCTCCTTGATTTGGTTGCGGTTGGTTGTAATTTTATTAAGGTTGACGATTTGAAGAACTCGACAGTTGCCTCCACCCTTGTTGGTAACCTTGGCTATTACCTCTCGGTTGGTAGCCTTGGTTATTGCTTTGATATGGTGGTCTTGGTTGATAGCCTTGATTTTAGTTTCCCGCATAGTTGGCTTCTTCAACAACCGGTGGATAATAGCCGGTAGGATTATCACCTTTGCAAAGTTCATAACTTGCTACATGTTGATTTTGGTTGGGAACTTCTTGCATCTCTTTGATTTGTTGTGGAAGCTTTGACATTTGCTTTGTCAACAACTCCACTTGTTGCGAAAGTGATTTGTTTTGAGCTAGAATAACATCATTTGTTCCCAACTCGATCATGTCCGGTTTTCTTTGAGGTGTGCCACGGTTGTGATTTCCTTGGTGGTCATTGAGTGTCATCTTATCAATAATAGTAATTGCATCTTCAGCGCTTTTGGACATTAATGATCCACCCGAAGTAGCATCCAACAAAGTCTTGTGAACCGATTGGAGCCCATTTCGAAAGATGTGCACTTGAGTTAATTAATCAAAGTTGTGGCCTTTGCATTTTCATAGCATAGATTTAAACCTCTCCCAAACTTCATTGAGAGATTAATTTCCACCTTGAGCAAACACAGATATTGTCGTCTTCACTTCCATAAATCTATTGTTGGAGAAAACCGTTCAAGGAACTTTTCTTCCAATAAATTCCAATCCTTCATCGCTAGAGTTAATTGATCAATATATCATTCCTCCGCCTTCCCGATTAAGGAATGCGGAAATAGTCTCTTAAACAAGGATTCCTCTTCCGCTTCCGGTGCTCCCGTTGCACCCGCAATTCATAGAATTTGGTGAGATGTGTGAACGGATCCTCATGGTCCATACTAGTAAAGGGATTTTGATACAAAAGAGCAAGGATATACCCATTTTCATCTCAGAATGCCTCCCATTGCAGGCGTTGCGCGCAAACTGAGCGTTGTGTCTTGGACTGTTAACACATGGTGTTGAAGGAGGAGGTGGTGGTGGTGGTATTTCTGCCATGATTGGCATAACAATGGGTGTAGATGAAAAAATTTCTCCACGCTCTTGTCTTTCTTTAGCAATTTGCCTCCTCCGTCTAGTTCTGCTATTGAGCCTACGAGCGGTTCTTTCAATCTCACGATCGAAAAGAAGTTGGTCTGCAGGTACACTCCCTCGCATAAACAGAATCTGAACACTTAGCCAAACAAATAAAGCAGCACAAGAAAAATAACAGGGGTAAGAATACAATACAAAGTTCTTAAATCAATAAACTGTTGCAATGCTTGCAATATCAAACAATCTCGACAACGACGCCATTTTGTTTGAATCGGAGTTAAAGGGGGTTTTTGTTATCGTCTCCACAGGGATTACATATACTTTGATGCTTTCCGTTCAACAGTTTATTGTTTCAAGAAAAAGGGTTTTCAAAGTTTTGTTCATAAAATTGTCATGTTTTTAGTAGAAAAGCTTATAAATTCTAAAGATTTTGATTAACAAAGTATATCAAAAGTAGTTTTCATCTACCCTAACTTATACGTATTCTTTCAATCTTGCATGTGAAGTCGGATCCGATTAATATCATCGCGCATTCTCTCAGCATCGTCTATCTCTAGAACGGTGTCATGAGAAATAATGTATTCATCGCTACACGATTTCTCCATATAACAACCAATATAGTAAGCTTTAAGTTCAACACAAAGCAACTATCGACCATAGATTGATCTCTCCAATCTATAAACCAATAGATGAATATTTTAGGTCAAGTTTAACAAAATCTATGTCTAGAGTTTTACAAAACAAGAATGGATCATTAAGAACAAAAATATTCATCATATATTAATCATCACTTGTTCACATACAAGGCCAATCAAAAGAAATACATACAAGCTAATGATAGACTACCTCTACCCTTTATACAAAGGAAATTAGCTACACATAACCATGGTAGCTTTCTTTACAAGTTTTTGAAGAAGATGAATGAGCATCCACGTCGAAGAATCGAACTCGGATGCGAATCCAGCTTCTATTTGCAAAATATCACCTTTTGGTGAAGAAATGCTGAGAAATGAAGTTTTGTGTGAAAAATGGGTTATGATCCCCAAAAAATGTGAAAAGTACTTATATAGTACTTTTGGAATCTGTCATGTTCGCACTGCGAACCATTTCTTTGCCCAGCAAACTCACTTTTAGGAACCTAAAGTGCCTCTGAACAATTAAATCACCCCTGAGAAATATATGAAGTTTGTTGTGCGAGCAATTCTTCGCCCTGCGAACTACTCGTTACAAGTTCGAACAACGAACTTATGGTCCTTTAGCTACTGATTCTAGTCTGGGATGGTTTGCTAGTCCTTCGCTGAGACCTTGCCACAACGAACATTCTCTACCAGTTCGCTCAGCGAACTTAGTGCCCTTTCTTTACCGACTCTCATCGTTGGGGCTTCGCCATGAGTTCACCCAGTAAACATTTGCTGCTACTCCTAGCTGGCTGTTCGCACAACGAACATGTTAAATCTCTTCTTTTCCTTTGGCTTCCTTGTCCAATTACTTGTGTCTTACAATTTGATGTTTTCATGCCTAATTTATGCACAATAACACTCAAATCAAAGCAACCAAAGGTATTTTTCACAACATTGAAAAATAGCATGATATCATGGAGTAAATCCAACAAAACATAACAAAATAGTTCAAAAATACCAATAAATAAGGATCAATTTAAAGCAAGTTTGGCATTTAACAGTATCTCTTTTCTAACTGTTGTGGTATGGCTTTTCCGTAGTAGTGGAACATGCATGCACTCAGCCATCATAATTCTGATTTTCTAGTACATCGCGGGCCACAAGATTAAATCACAATAAATAAATCATTTAATTGATTTTAAGTAAGAAAAATTTAGCGCCATTTGTCCAGATTCGAGAGAGACACCGAAACGTTTTCTTCCACTATATACAACTTCATTTTCTCATTTTTTTTTTCTTTCTTTTTCACAGGTTCTTCTTCTTCAGAACCCTAAAAATTTTCAACTTCTACAAACTTTCACTTTTGTTCCTTTATCAAACATCAGAAACAATGGCTTCTTCTTCTGTTTCAACATATCAACTTCCAATTTCGTTTGTTGCTGATGTTATTTCTCCTACTTTTCATAGAGATTACACCTATGTCCCTGAACAACCAATGAAGGAAGAAAAATCTATCATATATGCCTCCCAGGTACTAATCTCTTTCTCTATCTCAGGTAATGTTCATGCATTCTTGGGTCCATTTCTCGGATCTTTTGAAAAACATGAACAACTAAAGAATTTTTTCCTTGATATCATTGTTGTAAACCCCAAATGTTTGAATAAAAAATATATGCGTTAGGGTTCACGAGTTCTCCGCAATGTGTTTTTCATTCCTCTACCACTATTTAAAATTAGGCTTACATCAATTGGTTAGATAAAGTAGAAAAGAAGAAGGAACAATTTTGGAAAGACCAGGGTATCTATGATTTGATTTAATTATCCATAGTTGGCCCCAAGTACAACAGCAACATGCTTATTTCAGCCCTTTTCTTTTAGGAAGGCTCGACTAACACCTTTCACCTTCATTGTGGAATGGTAACTCCTACCCTCTTCGACGTGGCCACCATCACTAGCCTTCGAACCACTCGGGAAACCTTCGAACCTTCTCAAAAAAACAAAACCAAACCAAACTTATCTTTTTCCCATCCAAACTATAGTAACTATATTGAAGATTAATATGAAGACCACCACGAGGAAGTCTCTGACTACGAGCATATTGCTTTCCTCACTTTTTGGCTATCCCATTTTGTCTTCTATTCTATCTCTTTGTAGGTAGCCAAGACATTCATAGCTTTGGCAACCCAAATCCATGAGGGACGGGATATCTCTCTTAGTAAGTTGTTTTTAGGTTCCTTATATGAATCTATTGGGCTTGCTTCGTGTGACCTAAAATTCATAATCGATCCTGATCAAAAGTTTTTTATCTCTGGGCTTATTTGGCTTCTGCAACTATGGCTTAATGCCATTATTGAACCTTCTCTGAGGATTACATCCATTCCAACTAAACAAAGAAGGTTGAAGAAATACGGGTCGAAGCCACTAGGCTTGTTCTACTTACTCCAGAATGAAAGTGAGAAAAAGTACACAAGAAGGGGGTTGAATTGTGTTTTCCGTTTTCTTAATTTGCGTATGTTCAGAGTTCAGAATCTAAACTGATGTTCAGATTCTGATTATACTTAGCAGCAGAATGTTAACAGAAGAAAATAAATAATAGCAGAAGTCACAAAGATTTATATTGGCTCCTACCAACTGAGAGTAATTCAGTCCCCTTGTTCCACAAGAGATTTTCACTATAACCATATCATGATTACAATTGCTTATGCATTCTACATAAGACTTTTACAATGCTCAGACCCTAGGTCCATGACTTCTTGCTTAAACTTCTAATGTTTAAGACTTCCTTGTTCAAGTCCTACAGACCTAAGACTTCTTGCTCAAGCCACATTGGCCCAAGACTTCTGCTCCAGGTTCCACGAACCGAGATCTTCTGCTTAAGCCACATTGACCCAAGACTTCTGCTCCAGGTTCCACGAACCGAGACTTCCTACTTAAGTTCCACGAACTCAAGAATTCTGCTCAAACCCCTCAAGTTCAAGACTTCCTGCTTAAGTCCTACAGACTTAATACTTATGCTCAGGTTCCACGAACCCGAGACTTCTGCTCAATCAATCCACTTGATTAAGACTTTCAATACTCTAGCACATAGCAAGAGACTTACATGGCTCAAGCATTTTGGCGAGAGACTTGGATTTGCTCAATCAATCCACTTGATTAAGACTTTCAATGCTCTAGCACATATTAAGAGACTTACATGGCTCAAGCATATTGACGAGAGACTTTGATCTAAACTGCTAAACAACATATTTAGCAGAATAGAGAACAAGGTGTACTTGATACAAATATCAAAGGTATGGGGAAATCACCATAACAAAGACCTAAAACTCTTAAGATTTCTAAGGTATTCAATGTGTAAGAAATCTTACGGCTTTTACAATTACAACCTACGACAGAAACTCTGCATAGCCATTAGACAGATGGAACAGTTTCTTTTGATGCAGGAACAAATAGCTACCTGGGATGCTGATTTTCAGTCTTTTGCTGCATGTACAACTAAGAATCTCTTGTCCATCCGGAATAGTGTAAATGAAAACCATGTCGCTGCTATGGAAAGGATAAATCACATGATTGTAGCTTAAGAAATGGATTCTGCCCATTATGATCGCTTTTACCGTGAGATATGTGAGGCTGCATCCTTAGAAGGACGACCGAGACCAATGTCGAGAGGCCATGGAAGACGATGAACTGTCTTGATGTTGTGCTGTGTGTTTTGAGTTTTGAGTCTTGATGTGCTTTGTCTTTTGAGTCTTATTTAGAGTTTTCATGCATTCTCATGTTGTTTGGTTTGGTGTTTGCTTATTGGTTTTGTATGAACAATATTTCTACTATGTTTGACTGGTTGTACTATGTGTTTAACTCGATGAACTATTATGAATGTTGTTGTGTTTATTAAGTTTGTGTGTTTACATATATTGTATGTGAATGCACTGCCTATCTTTGCAAATTGCCTCTGTGTAAGTATATTGAATATGTATGATGTGTATCTATGTGATACTCCTAATAGATTGGTTGTCTCTTTTGGGTGTTATCAAAGGGGGAGAAGAATATGCAGGATACAATGAAGAATATGAAGGATATAGTGCACATACTCAGGGGGAGACATTCAGTGTACTGTAGAAAAACACATCGCAAATTTCGATTTTTGCCATCATAAAAAAGGGGGGGTATGTGAGTAAATTCTTCCATATATTTCAAAATTAGGAGTGATTTAGCGTTTTTGTATATTGGACGATATCAACCCAATCTTAGATGTGCATTAATCATCTTAGCCTTAGGATGCATACAAATATGTTTGAAATTGATTGGAAGTGACTTAGGAAAGGACCGTGCTTCAAATATTGAGTTTTAGTTTGAAAACCACTACATAGGCCGACACATACGTGTTTAGGTCCGCCTATAGAAGCTTTTGCTTCAGTATAGGTCGACACAAAGCTTGTACAAGTCGACACCCACGCCTCAATAATGAAGGTTATAACTTCTGTCCAATAGGTCGCCTTAAACAAGCTGACCTAAGACCTTTACAGGTCGGCACATTACATTCATAGGTTGAATATAATGTGCAAATTTTAAAAATTTGTTTTTCTTTCATTTCTTCATGCATGCCTTTTGTTCCATAGCACATATACACACACACACACAAACATATATATATATAATGCACCTCATTTTAGCAAGGTACTAATGTAAGACCAATATGAAACCAGAATTATAAAGTAAACCCATCATCTTCAACCTCTCTTCCAGGTATACGCACAATCAAACTACACATAATTATTTTTTGATTGGGTGACCATCTAGATTAGGGTTGATAACATCCAATTAGGTTAGTGTAACCGAGAATATTGGGTTGGGTTCTTTTTGTGTTTCAAATAAGAAAACCAAGTTGGAATTTTCCTTCAAGATCATTGGGATTTGAAGGTTTTGGACAAGATCACATAAATACAGCTTTGATCGAGTGAAGAGGCCTTGGGACAAGGCACGGTGTACCTTGCAAGGGAGTAGCATGAAACCTTGAATCGTATTCATGAATCTTTGGTTCAATAAGTGCGTGCTAGGGATTAATTCGACCGAGCGAAAACCTTGAAGACGATGAGGTCTTGCAAGCTAGTAACAAGATCTGGTGGATTATAGCAGCATTGTTTGTTACTTGATCAATCTTGGATCAAGGGTTTAAAGGTGATAGAATCAACGACAAACCATAGGGTTTGTGGGGTTAGAGTTCTTCATCTCTTGTATATACATTGTTTGCAAAGTAAAGGTTAAATTACAACTATCTCAATTCGAATTGAGAGCAGATGTACCCATAGCGAGGCCGATTGGGGAACTGCCTAAACAAATTCCTCTTTCTCACTCTGTATACACACACACACACACACACACACATATATATATATATATATATATATATATATATATATATATATGATCGTGCCTGGATCAGAAAGTATGACAGTGGCCAAAAACGCCGTGAGGTCTTCAACTCCGGTAGTGATGGAACGACCGAGGGGGAGTGTACCTGCAAGGTACTCCGATGCCAAAGTCAGAAAATGGGAGTAAGCAAGTACAGAATTTAGGTGTAAGAGTGAGAATAAACATAACCTGACCCTCTCAAATGAGAGGGTATTTATAGAATGCCCACAGCGCGGGGCCAACGGTCTCCTGCACTGGGCTGGATTGCTAGGCCCATCCAGGTGACTGCCAGGGCTTACGCGGTGTAGGGAAGACCAGCACGTGGTCTTCGCCCTGGGGTAACGGTCTCGAGATCTCCGAAAGGGGGGGTAGACCGTCTCTTTCGGAGGTGGGAGGTTACAAGGTGACGTGTCCTCGTAGGAGGAACACATGGAGGTCGGGGAGAGGCGTGTCCCCATAAGGGCCAAAGGCTCTGTTCGACAATGTCTGTTAAACGTGCCCGACACTGAGGAAGATGGGCACGTTCTCGACACTGGGCGAAAGTGGGCCTTGTTGGGCCACCTAAGATTATTGGATTGGGCCTGCCCGACTGGTTGGCAGGCGCTGGCCCAGTCCAGAATAGGAGCCCCCCAAGTCGTTGCTCCGGCGTGTCGGAGTAATGACTTAAGGGTCAGCGTCGAAAGATCAGGCCGAAGGTAGTTGTCGGACACATACAGGCAATCTTCTGTCGAGGAGACTCGTTAGCGAGGCGACGTCCCCGTAACACCGAGTATGTGATAACGGTCGGACCACGAGGGGGAATGCAAGGCGGGCATGACTTCTTATGTCTGCTCGACTCTGCGGGGAGATGGGAAGTTGTGGATTCGAGCACCAAGGCAAACGAAAAGACATACGCGAGAATCTGTGTGCCACGTGTCACTCGTCATGATTACCTAGGGCGGCTAGGCTATGGTTAGGGTACTCGAATGCCTAGGGACGCCTCGAGTCCTGTGGGGGGCTTATAAAAAGGGGATCAGTCTGTGCCATTTGCACGTTTGCCTCTTCTTCGCTCCCACTTTTTCGCTCTAAGTCTCTCCCGTCTCCTTTTTGCTTCCGCCGCCGTCTCCCCTTCGTACAGTCGTACTGGAACTCGTCACCACCGTAACAAGTAAGGTTTTCTCCTTTTTTCTTCGCATTTTACGATCTCGCGGGGAGATGGGATGAATGTCCTAGGGACCTGGGGAAGATCCCGATGAGAAATGATGAATTTCCCGGGGGTACCAGACGAAGATATCGGGGACGCTGGCATGATTGTTTCAGGGACACGCGACAGAGGTACCCAACACATCTGAGCGTCTCCCCGATCATCGTGGTCGGATGGTCGTTTCCCTGTATCTCTTTGCCCTTTCACTTGATCAGTGGTGGAAGGGTGAATTTGATCTAGGACATCGAATTCACCAGTTTCCTCTGCTTTTCAGGTCAAAATGGCTGCCGAGTGGATCGAAGGGAATATTGAAACGGACGACGAGCCCGACTCCCCTGCGTCCCCAAAGAATGATGCCCCACCTTTCGAGGATTGGATCGGGGACGAGCCTCTCAACTTCCCTTCGTTATTTACCCCTGGTGGTCCCGGTGCTTTTGCCACTATTGAGGATGTTCGCCCAGGTTCCCCGCTGAGTTGGCGGGCATACAAGCCGTTAGAGCACCATAGGATATGCTCGACATTCAAAAGGACCCGATTTCCTATGTACGAATTCGCGTTCTAGGTGGTGGGTATCCGTATGCCCTTTAGTGCTTTCCAGATGGGGGTGTTTTCTTAGCTACATCTGGCGCCTTCCCAACTCCATCCAAATGCCCTTGCCTTTGTGAGGGCATATGAACTTGTTTGTAAATACCTCGATGTCGAGGCCACTGTCCCCCTCTTTTTTTAGATCTTCAACCTATAACGACAAACAGTGGATGGTCGTCACTGCTGGGTGTCGTTTAAGCAATCGAGGAGTCTGTTTCGGGCGTATATGGACTCTGTCTGTAATTTCAAAGGCCGATGAAATGTCATCAAGCCTCTCACCCGGGCAACCACTGACACTCTATACCATCGTAGAACAGTGGAGCTAGAAGGTGGTTGAAAGAAAGAGGTCCTCGAGTCGAAGCATCCCTTGGAATGGACAGAGGAGCACTTCCAGCTGAGCACCGAGAGCTACATCGTCAGTCCGGGCGCCTTGGGCGAGGAGGACCATTAGGCCTATGATAAGATAATGAAGTTCGTCCAAGGGTTTAGCAAAGCGAAGTTGGTGACCCCGGATGGAAACTTCATAACCAACGTCCACGGGGAGACCTTTACCAAAGCCCGACTCATAAACACCAAGGCCCTCCTCGAGTGTGACACTGAGGGGGAGGCTCTTTGGTTCTTAGGTAGTGTGCACACCCCCGATCCGGGGCCTGTTATCATTTCTGTTTGTTAGATTACTGATGTTCGTCCCCCTTTTCTGCAGGTGCAATGTCGACCCTGGAAGAACGCGTGAAGAAGTTGACCTCCGCTCGAGGCTCGAAGAAAGCTGGGAAAGGACGGGTCGAGCAGGTCAAACAGCAGATTCTGGGTCCTGTCCCGTCCCCCGAGGGCTCCTCCGATTCTGTGCAGGGCAGTCAGTCTCCAGACTCGCAGGGGTTTCCGAAGAGACAGAGGACCGTCGAGCAGACCCACGTCGATCTCACCGAAAGCCCTCCCCGTGAAGGATTTGTGTTTCCACCCTGTCATCTAAGGCCTAACGTGTTCTCGGGAGCCAACACCCCGACCGTGTCTGGTTCCGAAGTTCAGGCCATCTTGGGGGCTGACCGGATTTCGAGGAGAAAAAACCTGGTGGAGGATATGGCCGCGATGATGCAGGTTTGTACCACTGCGCTAGTCTTGAACGACGAAACCTGTCCGTCGTCAGAGCTGACAAAACTGCAGAACAATTTTAAATCACTTGAAGCTGAAATGGGGAAGGTGAGCAAAGACCTTGCAGAGTGCAGGAAGCAGAACGAGGACCAGGTCGAGCTTCAAAAGCAGCTGGATGGGAAACTAGAGAAAGCCGCCGAGGAGAGGAAAAACCTCCTGGTGAGAATCGACGAGCTAGAGCGGGTTGTCCGACCTGTCGAGGATGAGATTGGGGAGGAAAAGTTGCTGACCTCCCGAGTTGAGCTGATTTCCAAACTCCGGTTGACCGAGCAAGATGTTCTTTAGTCTGTCGAGTTTGGTTTTAAGAAAGCCTTGAAGCAGCTCCAGGTGCTGAACCCTGAACTTATCACCGAGGGAACTGGCCCTTATCACGACGTCTTCGATGTTCAGATTGTCCCCCCGGCGTCCGAAGAAGAAGATGATGAGACTGCAGAGGGAGGACATCCCGGAGGGGACGTGTCCGCTTAGATTTCCCATTTAGCTTGTTCGGCCTGCGTTCCATTAATCTTTTAACTTTATTCGGTTTGGCCTGCGTGCCTTGAATTTTGTAACTCCCGGCCTGCGCGCTAGGGGCCTTGTGACATTTTTGTAACATTTGCACAATGGGTTTCTGCCTGGCTTAATGCTTTGACTTTCGTTTACTTGTGTGTGTGGTGGTTGTATGCTTGAAATACTTATTGTATTTTATCTAAGTGATTTGTCTAGGTTGGGGGTTTGCTCGACTTTGTTGATCCTCGACAGTGTGGGGAACTGCTCGAGTGATCGGTTTGTATTCCGACCTTTGACGAGGCAAAGAGCTCGGTCGAGGTCTTAGCTTCGTGTCGTGAACTTCCCATCGCGAGCTGGGCATTCTGCCTGACTAGTACGGCGACGACGGAGCTCGATCGAGGAATCCTCGTCGGATCAAAGGTCCACGCACACACAACGCGGTCTTTGATCTTCGTGTGTCGTGGAGGGGAGTCGCGCTTGTACCTTAGTGCGCCCCCGTAATCGTGACGTTGCTATGTCGCGGGCAGTGTTTAACTGTAGTATTGTTTAAGCTTCTCAGCATTCCATGGTCGAGCAAGTTCCTCCCCGTGTAGATTTTTGAGGTAGTAGGCTCATTCCCTCGTCTTCGCGCGGACGCGGTAGGGGCCCTCCCAGTTCGCGGCGAGCTTGCCTTCTCGCGAATCTTTCTGGTTCCTTCGTAGGACGAGGGTTCCTACTTGAAAATCACGTTTAATAACTTTGTTGTTATAGCGTAGAGTTATTTTCTGTTTAAGTGAAGCTTCTCGGAGGGACGCGCCGGATCTTATCTCCTCGACAAAGTCGAGCTCCTCCCTTAGGGCCTCTTCGTTTGTTCCCCCGTCGAGGGAGGATTTGGTTCTCCTCGAGGGTTCCCTTATTTCCACGGGGATCACCGCTTCTATTCTGTAGGTTAGGCGAAAAGGGGTCTCCCTGGTCGTGGAATGTGGGGTTGTCCGGTAGGCCCGGAGGACGCTGTGTAGTTCCTCGACCCACCTTTGCTTGGCGTCGCCTAGTCGGTGTTTTAGTCCTCGCAGGATCACTCTGTTCGCCACTTCAGCTTGCCCATTCGTTTGAGGGTGCTCGACCGACGTGAAGTGCTGCTTCGTGCCCAGCTTGGTGACGAAGTCTTCGAAGTTCCTGTCGGTGAACTGTGTCCCGTTGTCGGTGACAATCGCCTGGGGCACGCCGAACCGGGCTAGTATGTTCCTCTTGTAGAAACGTAGTATGTTATGGGTCGTGATTTTGGACAAGGCCTCAGCCTCGATGCACTTCGTGAAATAGTTGACGCCGACGATCAGGTACTTATTTTGGTATGATCCCTGGACGAAGGGGCCAAGGATATCCATCCCCCACCACACAAACGGCCATGTGGATGACTGTGTTTTGAGCTCGTTGGGTGGGGCAAGGTGCATGTCCCCGTGTTGTTGGCATCTGTCGGACTTCTTGACATGCTCATTGGCGTCCTACTGCATGGTGGGCCAGTAGTATCCTGCTCGCAACGCCTTGCGAGCTAAGGACCATCCGCCGAGGTGTTGAGCATCGATCCCCTCATGGATTTCCTGGAGTATACCGGGGACCTTGGTCTCTTTGACATACCTGAGGAGGGGGATCGAAAAGCCCCGACGGTATAGTTTATCTTCGACAATTGTGTACGAGCATACTCGTCACTTAACCACCCCGACTTCCTTGGGATCGTCGGGCAGTTTTCCAGTGGTGAGATACTCGTATACTGGGGTCATCCAGCAGTTGCTGTCCCCGATGGCGTTCACGTCAGTTGCAGGGACGGGATTATCGATGCTTGGGGGCGAAAGTACCTCTTGTATAATAGATTTGTTTCCGCCCTTCTTTTTCGTGCTCGCCAGCTTGGACAAGACATCTGCTCGGGTATTGTGCTCGCGCGGGATGTGGGTTACTTCTGCTGAGGTGAAGTTTTTTATCTTTTTCTTCACCAGGGTCAAGTATTCGATGAGGCTGTCGTTCCCCTCGGACCTAGGAGGCCACGAGCTGGGAGTCGGTGAAAATTTTGACTTCTTGGGCACTGAGGTCCTCAGCCAACTGTAACCCGGCGAGGAAAGCCTCGTATTCAACTTGGTTGTTTGACGTTGGGAAGGACAATTCTAGGGAGACTTCGATCAGGATGCCTTCCTCGTTTTCGAGGATGATGCCCACCCCACTGCCTTTCGAGCTGGATGCCCCGTTGACGTAGATCTTCCACTTTTGGGATCCGTTGGTCGTCGGTGTTGGGAGGGTCATTTCTACCACGAAGTCGGCCAGTACCTGAGCCTTCAGGGCCTTTCTTCCCTCGTATTGAATGTCAAACTCAGCGAGTTTGAGTGACCACCTGAACATCCTTCTTGCCATGTCTGGTAGACCTAGGAGCTGCCTTATGGGTTGTTCGGTCCTCACCACGACCGTGTGGGCCAAGACATAATGACGCAGCCTCCTAGCCACGGTGACGAGGGCCAGGGCACCTTTCTCGATCTGCTGATACCTGAGCTCGAGGCCCTGAAAGGCCTTGCTGGTGAATTAAATCGGTTTCTGCCCGTCGGGGGTTTCCCGGATAAGAACGGCGTTGACTGCTTCGCTCGTGATAGCAAGGTATAAGAACAACGTCTCCCCGTTTCCTGGTCGTGAGAGAACCGGGGGTTGTGATAATACTTGTTTAAGGTGGAGGAGCGCTTGCTCACACTCCTCGGTCCATTCGAATGTTGCTTTCTATCGTAGAAGCTTGAAAAATGGGAGTGCGTACTGTGCAGATTTGGCGATGAAGTAAGACAGCACGGTTAGGATCCCGTTCAGCGATTGTATCGACTTCTTCGAGTTCGGATTAGGGATCTCGGGGAAGGCCCTACACTTGTCGGGGTTCAACTCTATTCCTCGTTCTGTGAGATAGAAACCGAGGAACTTGCCTGCCCGAACGCCGAAGGTGCATTTGTCGGGGTTAAACCTCATCCTACACTTCCTCGCCATGTCAAAGACTTTCTTGAGATGAGCAGCGTGGTCGACTTCCTCTACGGATTTAACGATCATGTCGTCCATGTAGACCTCGATCATGTCGTCGATCTCTCCCTGGAAGACTTTGTTCATCAGCCGTTGATAGGTCGCACCATAATTCTTAAGACTGAAAGGCATTACGTTGTAGTAGTAATTGCCCGACTCGGTCATGAAGGCAGTATGCTTCTTGTCGGTCTTATCCATGGGTATTTGGTTATACCCCGAGTAGGCGTCCATGAAGGACAGTAGTTTGAAACCTGCAGAATTGTCGACCAGCTGGTCGATGTTAGGCAAAGGATAAGAGTCTTTCGGGCATGCCCGGTTAAGGTCGGTATAGTCAACACACATCCTCCATTTTCCATTATTCTTTTTGACAAGTACAACATTGGATAGCCAGGTCGTGTACCTGACCTCCGAAATAAAATTTGCCTCTAGGAGGTCTTTTACAGCTTTTTCTGCAGCCTCCGCTTTTTCGGGATACTGCCTACGCCTACGTTGAACTATGGCCCTAGCGGCTGGATCCACGGTGAGTTGATGGCAGGCCACCTCTGGGTCGAGGCCAGGCATCTCAAAGGCATTCCACGCGAACAGATCAGTGTTCTCCCTGAGACATGCCTTCAGCTGCTTCTTCGCCAGGTCGGGGAGTCCGGTGCCAATTTTTACGCTCCGGTCTGGATCGTCTCCGAGGGCGACGAGCTCGAAGTCTCCATCTGGAATGGGGCGCGTTGGGTGGAGAGGCTGCCCGTTGATTTTTGCTTGGAGGTCGTGGTCAACTGCTCCGCCTTCCTCCTGCTCGCCAGGGAACCTGTTGTCGAGGTCGACCGTGTTGACGCGCGGGAGCGACCTCTGTACTGCTTTCAGGGATGGTTTTACTTCAATCTTGGGCTTGGTGCCGATGGAACCCAGGCCTTTGGTCGCTGCGTCGAAGCACCTCCTGGCCGCTTCAATGTCCCCGTGCATGGTAACTACCCGGCCCCTAGCCGTGTAGTACTTCATCTTCAGATGGACTGTGGATGGTACCACTGTAAGTTCGGCCAGAGTGGTCCTCCCCAGGATACAGTTGTAGAGGGATGGACACTTGACCACCAAGAAGCGGGTCTTGACTTGTCGAGCCGTATCCTCGCTCCCGAAAGTGACCATCAGTTCAACATAACACCAAGGTCTGGTGGTGGTGCCGTGAACCCCTGTAGATCTGAGCCCACGTAAGGGGTCAAATTCTTCTCATCGAGCTGGAGGGTCTCGAAGAGGTGGGCGTACATGATGTCCACCGAGCTCCTCTGGTCGACCAGGATCCTGCGGACGTCGAAATTGGCCATCTGTGCCCGGATCAAGAGGGGAATGGTAGCATTGGGCGCTCCGCCTGGCAGCTCCTCCAGGTAGAAAGTGATGGGGTTCGAATTCCCTCGCATCTTCTCGAGGGTGGTGGTCTTCGCTGAGGTCGCGGATTCCAGTTCGTCAAATTTCCGCTTGATCGACCCGACGGAGACCTTCTCGAAACCTCTACCTAATATGACCATTGCCTTGGGGAAGCTTTCCCATGTGTTGCGGGCAGTGACGGGGTCTTCATGGGGGAAGTTCGCCCACATGTTGCGGACAACCTCTTGGTTCTCGATTCCCTCTGGGACGAAGAAGTCCTCGGGTCAAGTGGCGCTGAGGGCGACTTGCAGGCGGTTTTCCCCGGCGGGAGGCGTCGTCTCCTTGACGCTTTGAGCATCTTGGACATTTGACCGAGGAGCGTCGTTCCTCTTGGCGTAGTGCTTTAGATGCCCTTCTTTGATCAGGATTTCAATTGCGTCCTTGAGGTGGACGCAATCTTCCGTGACATGTCCATGGCTCCGGTGGAACCTGCAGTACTTGGACTTGTCTGTGTTTGATTTGGGGGGTGTCGGATTTGGAAAGCGGACACCCCCTTTTTGAAACTCCGAGTTAGCACACTCGTTGAGAATTCGCTCGCGGGAAACGTTGAGCAGAGTGTACTCCGTGAACCGGCCAACTGGTCCCCTCGGTTCACGAGAGTCCCTGGGACGGTTTTCGCGTCTCTTCTCCCCCCCCCCGCCGAGGGGGAGGAGAGCCTTCATCTCTTTGGTCACGGGGGCCATCCTGACGTCTTGAGTCGAGGGCTATTTGGGCAGCCTCCGACTCTTCGAACTCGATATATGATTGAGCTCGGTGGAGGAGGTCTTCCAAGTTTCCGGGTCTATGGATGCCCACAGACATGGCGAACTCAGTCCCGATATGTAGTCCCCGTACGATCAGGAACTTCTTCATGTCATCGGTCGTGTGGACCTCGACAGCTTCGCGGTTGAACCTCTCAATATAGCCTCTAAGAGATTCGCTCTTCCCCTGGAAGATGCCTTCCAACGAGGCTACCGTCTTCGGATGTCGGCGAGAAGCAGTGAAATGTTTAGAGAAACGTCCTTTCAGTTGCCTCCAGGACGTGATTAATTCAGGTGCGAGACTTTTGTACCAAGTCATGGCGCCCTTCCTAAGAGTGGTCGGGAAGAGCCTGCACTTGATAGCTCCGCCGACATTCCTATAGTCGAGCATGACTTCAAAGCTCTCGACGTGATCGTCGGGGTCAGCTGTGCCATCATAGGTCCCCAGCGGTGGAGGCTTCTCCATGCTCATAGGGATAGGGGTGTCCATGATCTCCTTGGACAAATGGGTCTTCTGGTCGTCCTCATCACTTCTAACTGGCGATCGTGATGGGGAGCGATGGCCTCGACCAAGTCCATGTCGTCGAGGAGAGTTCCTGGAGCGGTTCTTCGGTCTTTCGCCGTCAGTCTTGTCCCTTTTCCTGGTCGGGGAACCCCTTGGCTCCTGTGGAGGAGGGGAGCGATGGCGCTTCTGGGCGACCGCGGGTTGGGGTCGCTCCAAACGTAGTTGGCGGCCCTCACGTTGCGGGGAGGGGATGCGAGAGTTCGTCGGGGGAGTCCTTCGCGGGGAAGGAGGATGGTTGGGAGATGGTGGGTGATGATGTCTTCACGGGGAAGAGCGTCGTGGTCGTCCTCTCTGGAGCCCTTCGATCCTGAGATTCTGCTGGGCAATCATTTGGTTGGTTTGGTTGACCAAGGCGAACAGAGCCACCGTGCCCGGATCTGCGTTTGGTGGTGGAGTGACTGGCTGGTAGACAACCGACGAGATGTCCTGTTGGGCAGCGTCATATGTCGCGTCTTCGGAAAAAGAGGAGGCGATCAGCCCGTCCCTTACGTCGCCTTCCTCGGTGTGGAAATTAAATTTTCGAATCTTTGTTGTTTGGATCAATTCGTTTGGAAATTAAATTTTTTATTACGTTTTGAATTACGATTTGTTGATATAATCATAATCACTTTGACTGTGATTGGTTTTAACATTAACAAATCAAATTAAATTTCCAAACGTTATCGACTGCACTCAATGTGTTCGATAAATTGTGTCTATTAATTTTAATTAAATTTTTAATCATTAAAAATAAGCTCTACGTGTAGCTTAACATTTAATTGATTTGTGAATTAATCTTTGTTGAACAATTTGTGCTCATTATCATCCAATTGGTTTACGTTACACATATCGGAGCTTTTCGATAGTAGGTTCGGTTAGACGATTCGATTTAGGTTGTTTCTGATGTGCCATAAAACTTTTGAAAACCATTTTTGCCAAAAGTTAAAATTTTAATTTATGATCTATTCACCCTATCTAGATCGAAGCCTATCGTTTAACAAATATCACTAGGGATAGTTTTAGGATTGGCATTAGACTCTGGTGGTGTGATTTGGGTTGTCTGTATTTCTGGTTGCATCTGGTTGTTTTCTTTTGTCCTACACAACCTAATAAGTTTTCTTGTTTGTGTCAAGTACTACAGGTTTATGACCGTCTTCTTTGATTCTTCTACATTTGGTTTGGGAATGACCAATGCAATTGTAGTGATTACAAAATTCAGACATGTTTTCATAGTAAATATCAACAAAGAAAGCAATTATAGTTCTTTCTACCAAGACACGATAAATAAGAGTATTTTCTAATAAATGTCCACTAGGACTCTGACAAAGTCTCCAAATTCTCTATCAAACCTGGGTTCGTTAGTGAATTAATACAAATAGGAATGCATACACTGCTTCCAATTGCAAGCAAAAATTTTGGGCGCCAATATTGTTGCCAAAGATAAAAAAAAATTGATCCAAACCTGGGCTGAGGAATGAGGTTGCACATTAGGGATGAAGTCCCTATTCCAAGCAAAAAGTTTTCAGAGACCTAAGTTCAAATTCCATGATCCTATCGACCTAACGTGTTAGGCTTCTTCCAATGAAGAAAAAGGAACTTGTAGTAACCTTTTCCAAGGGAAGAAATGCCACATTTATCCAAAGAGCTCCACAATGGGGTTAGCCTACTACGCAAGACACCATTTTTATAAGAGTTGTACCTTTGGGCCATAAGATCCTTGCATGCATTCTTGCAGGCTTCTAAGCCGGCTAGATGTTCATCTTCCATTATTGTAATAGCAACTCTGACTATGTCTCCTTTGATTACCAGTTGTAGGAGTTGCAATGTGGGTATATTTACAAACATTGTTAACTGCTTCGATAAAAGTTTTCTTTGGGTTTGAGTTTGAAATAATTAGCTTTGATGCTGAACTTTTTGAGGAAGAAGAGAATAAGCATGTCCAAGGGATAACTAGTTGTTGTTTTTTCGGTTGGGTTTGGAATGGGTGCTTCCATGAAAGATGATTTTCATAGTAAGATGTTATGGTTTGGTAAATAGTGCGTGGGAATTTCAAAATCTCCAGAGCACATTTTTCTATTGTTTTTATGACCTACTGGGTTTGTAGAGATCCACAATGAATACTCTTTGAAATAACATCTTTCGTAATAAAACTAGGGGTGGAAAAACGGGCCCGGCCCGTTGGGCATACCCGTTTTACCCGCACTTTAGTGCGGGGTGGGCCAAGGGTTTAGGCCCTCACCCTCTAATGTGTCCGCCCCGCCCCGCCCCGTTTTCTTCGCGGGCTTTTGCGGGCACAAGCATTTACATAAAATTTTGTGTTTTTAGGCTTAAAAGGTACAGTGTCCGCGGGCTTTTCCTGCCCCCGCCCTCACTTTTTTGCAGGATGGGCCTAGGTTTTAGGCCCGCATCCTTAACTATGACCGCTCCGCCCCGCCCCATTTTTTTGCGGGCATTTGTGGGGCGGGCCTAAACGGGGCGGGCATGCCCGTTTGCCACCCCTAAATAAAACTAAACCTTTTGTTACTATTGGGTTTGAACTTGTCATGTGCATAAACCAATGCGCTCTCTACTAAAGGTCTCTCTCGTAAGCGATTAGAGATTTCATTTTTGTTTTCAATTTCAACCATTTAGCGGCGATTTTAAACCGTCATAAATTTTCATTGATTATTTTGTGACGGTTTAAAACCGCCACTAAAAAGTTAATAACAAAAAACCTGAAATTTTACATCCGTTTAAAACTGCCACTAAATAGTTAAAAATTGAAGAAAAAATAAACTACATTTAGCGTCGGTTTAAAATTACCGCTAAATGGTTTATATTGAAAAAATATATATAATGACAAAATTTCTAGTCACTTACTTGAGAATGTCTCTCACGATAGACATTCATAAACCAATAGTTCTCTATGTTTCCTTTTTTATTTTTAAACAGTCTCTTATAAATATTTTGTTGAAAAAAATATTAACTATTTGCAAGATAGTTTTAACTATTTACTTACTAATATTTAATTTGAAAAATTACATTTTTTTTTATGTTTTTGACTTAAAAACTATTTTTCTAAACAATAAAAGATCAAATCATCACATAGATCAAATATAACTTACCGTAAGAAGTATTTCACCTATATCTGATTTATTTATTTGTCAATTGAACCAATTAAACCATAATTCATATAACTGATTTTTTTAACATTTATAAAATTTAAATAACTATAATAAAAATATTGAGACCATATATTTGAACCTTTCTTTAGTAAAATTTCAAAAGCATTACATCAGTTAGTATTAATTAAAATATTAAAAACAACCATAGAGAACCTTACTAAAGCAACCTCCACCTCTCCTATAAATACAGAATCACAATCAATCTCTTTTCATGCTTGTGTTACACTCATAAGAGCCAATTAACCAAAAACTTACACCAAAACCTTCCTCACTCTTCCATTCATGGCATCAAACTCCCAACCTCTCCCCACCACCACCACCACTCCCACCACTAGACTCACCACCATACAAAAAGTAAAAAACAACTTACTTTTCCATTCAACATTATCCGAAATCAATGGAGCCATAGGTGACCTTGGCACTTACATACCAATAGTACTCTCACTCACTCTTTCCAAAAACCTCAACCTTGGAACCACTTTGCTTTTCACTGGCTTCTATAACTTCCTCACAGGTGCCATGTATGGTGTTCCTATGCCAGTTCAGCCCATGAAATCAATAGCTGCCGTCGCACTCTCCGACCCCTCGTTCGGTATCCCGGAGATCATGGCTTCCGGTATCTTAACCGGAGCGGTTTTATTGGTTTTGGGCGTTACCGGGTTGATGAAACTAGCTTACAAACTCATTCCCTTAAGTGTTGTTAGAGGAATTCAGCTTGCACAGGGTTTGTCTTTTGCTTTAACTGCTGTTAAATATGTTAAAAAAAGTTCAGGATTTACCAAAGTCTAAATCTTTGAATAACAGGGATTGGTTCGGGTTTGATGGGTTGGTTTTAGCTATTGTTTGTGTCGTCTTTATTGTTGTTGTTAATGGTGCTGGTGAAAAGGATCATGAACTTGAGATTGAGGAAGAATTGGGTGATTCAATTGAAGGTGGTGCAGAGAGAAAAAAGAGTGGTAGGTCATTGAAAAAGATGATTTTTTCACTACCTTCTGCTTTTATAGTGTTTGTTTTGGGTGTGATTTTGGGTTTCATAAGAAGGCCTAATGTGATACATGAAATTAAATTCGGACCTTCAAATTTGGTGTTAGTGAAATTCTCAAAACATGCATGGAAACAAGGTTTTATAAAGGGTACAATTCCGCAACTTCCACTATCAATTTTGAACTCTGTGATAGCAGTTTGTAAGCTATCTTCTGATTTATTTCCCACCAAGGACTTTTCAGTAACTTCACTTTCAGTGACAGTTGGGTTGATGAATCTTTTGGGTGGTTGGTTTGGTGCTATGCCGTGTTGTCATGGTGCTGGTGGATTGGCAGGACAGTATAAGTTTGGTGGGAGGAGTGGAGGGTGTGTGGCAATTCTTGGTGCGGCGAAATTGGTTTTGGGTTTTGTGTTGGGGAGTTCGTTGGCGCATTTCTTCAAACAGTTTCCGGTGGGGATTTTAGGGGTGTTGTTGCTGTTTGCTGGGATTGAATTGGCTATGGCTTGTAGGGATATGAATAAGAAAGAGGATTGTTTTGTTATGCTTATTTGTACGGCGGTTTCGCTTGTGGGGTCAAGTGCAGCTCTTGGGTTTTTGTGTGGGATGGTTGTTTTTGGAGTTCTTAAAGGGAGGAATTTGACAAGTATGAAGTCTCTTTCTAGTATTTGGAAGCATGAAGAACAAGAGCAAGTTTGAACAGAAAGATTAATGTATGTACTTGGTATTTTCTAATAATAATGTAATTGTTCTTCAATTTATATGTTTTATTTTTGTTCAAAAACAACTTGTTGACATTTATGTATCATATATATAAATAAATAAATAAAAACCAATACTATTATGATATTATTAGTGAAATAGTTAAGATAAAAACCAATAAATAAAAATATAATATTAAAAAATATATATTGCACTAAAGAGACCATTACTATTATGAAACATTTTGTACCAAAAAAAAAATGTTTTTATGAAAGGAAACTACTTCCTCTTCTTTAGGATTCACATGTTGTAAAACGGAATAAACTTTGTACTACAAATTCTCACACTTTAGCATATTTTTAGTAAAAGGTGTACGGTGGAATTAGATCCTCAGGAGTCTAAATATCAATCGCTTTATCTGCTGTTTCATTCTTGATCATTACAGTTCATCTAAACATTTTAGTAATCATATTATTTTACTTTCTCTAACTACATATTAAGGATATTCGCGGTTCGGTTTGGATCGGTTTTATAACAAAATGTCATTCGATCCAAAGATATATTTACTTGCGGTTTGGTTCGGTTTTGAATTATTGGTTAAAAAAATCCGATCCAATTTCTTGCGGTTTGATTTGGATCGGTTTTTTGGATATCCAAATTACAAATTATAATTTTATTAATATTGTAAAAACACTAATAAATAATAAATTTTATACAATATATAACATATACTTTATTAAAAATTAATATTACAAAATGAGAATGATCAGTTATGATTGAAACAAATGAAATAATAAAAATTGATAGATTAAATCAAACTAATAAATAGTATTTTATAAAAAAAATATCAAATAATAATAAATTAGTACAAGGTATTATACTAATAAAAAATCAATAAATATAAAAATATATATATGCGGTTTGGTTTGGTTTGGTTTGGTTTTGATCGGTTTTGAAAAATCAATCCGAAATTCGATCCGAACCGATCGGTTTTTATAAAATGACATCCAAACACATTGAATAATTTTCAATTTTTTGCAGTTTTCATTTTTTTTTGATCGGTTTACGATTTTTATTTGAATTGGTTTGGATTTGAACACCCCTACTACATACAACAAAAAAAACTTATATTCGCGAGTACTCACTCAAAACAATCCTGAGTTTGATTGGAAAATTCATTTTAATTGACACCCACCCAAATCCGTCATTGAACTCACTTTGTTAATAATTTAAAATATTTTATAATACTAATTCTTTGATTAGTATATTGATATTTTTAGTTTGTATTTTATTATTTGAAATATATGATATAAAATTTTCACGATTATTTTAATTTATGAGCAGTTTGTTTTAACTCTAAAAAAGTAAATTTTTTTTAATTTTTAACTGATTTTTATTAAAAAAAACCAAAACATTAAAACTTTTTTAAATTTAATTTTTATAAATTAAAACATTTTATTTGACATCTATTAACAATGATTTTTTATTATATAAGTGATGATTACTAGCATGAATGGTTGACCCAGATAAAAAGTTTTTGTGCCCTATACATGTAAATACTCATTAATCTTGATATCTCTAAAATGATTCGATGTGGTTTTCTTGAGTTCTACTAGAAGGAGTGTAGGCATATTGTAACTGAGTGTGAAGTTGCATCATACAAGAGGTTTTGTGGATAATATCAGCTCTTATCAACATGGTGAGAACAAAAAACGCCGAACACATTATTCATCATAAGATAGAGCATTCAGGTATGTTTTTATCATCTAAAACTTGCGTATATTCTTTTTCTATATCCATTGAATGATTACACACACTGAGGCACATTGTTTGTTTTGGCCTCGAGTCTTTCTAGTCATCTCATGTATTGTGATTATCCTTTGTTAACCTTATTTGAGCTTGTATCTCGTTGTTTGTGAAATCACTCTATCAATAGCCCATGGCCCAAACATTTCCCTACCCTTTCAGAGTTATTGTGTTTCATTTTTGGATTTGTGTTACATATTAAGTTTGGGGTTGCTATTGGAATAACAACCTTTAAGTTTGGGGTATTTGTACAGCAGTGAAAACAAGGTGAGTGCACCTGAGAAAAAAATAAGAGAGAAAAGTTGAAAAATCAACTTAAATGGAAAAAAATGAAAAAAAATAATAATAAAGAAAAGCACTCGCTAGAAGGAGAACTCAGTTGGATGCCGAGAATCAATGAAAAAAATCTAAAAAATGAGTAAGTCCAAGATGGCTGGCCTAAAAGGCAAAGATCATAAAAATTTCAGCAGTGATACTTTGGAATGAACATGTGAAAAGAATGATACTTTTGAGTGTATATACATGAACACCTGAGAGAATTGGTGAGATTGTGAATAGAGCTGACAAGAAAATCAGTATCATCAAGTGTAGGTGTGGCAGATCGTTCGACCTCGATGACCAGACCAAACAGAAGGTAGCAACAAAGGAGAATGTTGGAATATCTCAGAGGTATGTTTTTATTTAATCTTTGTTTTGTTAATGACAGGTGACATGATGTTTTATTGCTAAAAGTTGCTTGAGGACAAACAACAAGCTACGTTTAGGGTTGTGATCAGTCACCTTTTATGTTAGATTTATCATCATTGGAGTGTCAAAAGCATGTGAATTATTGTTGATTTTATAGTAGTTTGGGTCAGTTTTCAATAGTTTTTTGTTGTGTCTTGATCTGCAGTGGTTTTATAGGTTACAAGCTATTTTACGTGCTTGAGGTAGTGTTTCATATGTTTTCAGGTCTGATGAGTCAAAAGGAAATTGATCAGAGAAAAGTTCAGACGAAACAACATGAGCAAAAGAAAAAAAAAAGAGAAAAATGACCATCTCCTGCCCATACGCGTATGGCCACTCCTTTCCACCATGTGCCATACACATAACAACAGGAAAGTAGAAAAAATTCAGCTTCTGCCCATACGTGTATGAGAAGGTACCTACGCGTATGGGGCCAACCACCTCTGACACCCAAGTGTGGGCCAAACCCTTGCGCGTATGGGTCCAGGAAGGCCATACGCCTTACCATGGGACATACGCGTATGAGGTAGTACAAAAATGTGTCATACGCGTATCAGAGATGGCAATATGCGTATGACACGACCCAGATCTGAAAAAGTCCAATTTTTTCTTATTTAGTAAAAAAAAAGCAAATTTCCAAGCGGTGGACGATTTTTCACTACAAGAACACGGTTTTAAGGCTGGAGACCTCAGATTTTTGTGGTGGATCAAGGCTTTCATGAACCCTAAGTGATTGAAGACTTAATTTCATCTCATTATATGCAATGTCTTCATCTTGTATTTTGTTTTTCATTGATATTATGAGTAGCTAAACCCCTTAATGCTAGGGGATGTCCCTAATTTTAATTTGCTAGATAATTTTGATTTGAACCTTGTGATAACAACAATTTTATGATATTTTATTTTCTTTTAATTTGTTCTTAATTCTTTCTCTTTCAGAAAAAAATGAGTTTGATTTGCAGTTAATCTTTAGGTTGAACTGCCATTGTTAACGCTCAATTGAGAGTATTTCATAGTAGATATCACCTAGGACTAGAGATACCATGTGGAAACCAGAATATTCTTTATAAAGTAATGCTTAATTTCATTTGTAATTCATTATGGACATATGAGTTAATTTGAATGTTTAAAGGTTTTCTCACTAAGGACTTAGGAGTAAATACCCTTAAGAACCGATAGTCAATATTGTTAATTATGTTGTTACAATGTCAGGTTAAAATTATTGAAGAATCCAATCATACACCTTCCCTAGTATGTTCACTCATATTATTTTAAACCGTTCAATTGCTCTATTTACTTTTTAGTTGCAATTTATTTTATATTTCTAAAACAACAATTCAAAAACCCTAAGTCTTTTGTTTAACTAAACTAAAACACAAACTTTGTATCATCAAACAGTCCCTGAGATCGATATTTGGGATTTTCCCTTATTACAACATTGGAAGATTAGTACACTTGCTAATTTACCTATCATGTTGTCAGGCACCTTCAGGGAAGCTGCCCTTCGATGGCATATGGGCCTCCCACGACCTCTATTAACAACTACCAGGAATTGGTGAGAAAGATGGTATACCAATTCGTTGCTACTCGTCACAAGAAGATGTCAAACACCAGCCTATTTAACTTTCGACATGGCCCGTCAGAGTCGGTAAGGGACTATCTCTCTCACTTGAATAAAGCCACGATCAAGGTAGTCTCTCCAAACTAGGAGATGTTTGTGGGGGCATTCCAGAACGGACTCAAGGCAAGACACTTCAATGAGTCCCTCGCCCATTATTCGACACTCTCGTTAGCTGAAGTAGTCGTCAGGGCGAAGTTCTATGCCAAAGGCGAGGAAAGCAACTCCAAAAAGAAGGCTCGCTACACCAAGGAACGGGTCACTGGCACCGAAAACCCTCATCCCTTAAAGAAGAATAGCTACACCTTGCCCGTGAAGGACAAATTCTTGTTCAAAAAGGCAACAAAGGTAACAGAGAGTTTCACGCCCTTGAATACCCGCTGAGAACAGATTTTGTGTGAGGTGTTCCACTTACATAATATCCCAACACCACCTGCCCTGGATCCGAGATAATAGGGTCTGAACTTGAAAGGAGGTGTAAGTTTCATAGGGTAAAATGACATCATACAAACAACATATACCAGTTAAAGGAGACAGAAAGATTGATACATGAGGGCAGCCACAATAAGTATGTGAAAGGAGACTTTTCCCATCAGGCGGAATGACGTAACCTGTGGGGGTGCGATGATGTCGGGAACCCCAGACCCAACAAATCCAAAGAGTCGTACCATGGCAAAGACAACAAGACCACATGTCACATGCTCAACACCATAACCAGAGGATTTGCCGAGGGTGGCGAGACCAGCTCCGCCCGTAAAAAATACGTCTGTCAAGTCTCAAGCATAGACGACCTCCCTGAGATTACTAGCTGTAATACCCCAAATTTTTCCTACTTGTGTATAACTTTCATCCGTACATCCACCCACTAACCATATTCAAAAAATCCAAAAATATGTCACTTCCACTTTCATGTTTCATGTGACTCTATCAAGTCAAGTGTGCGTGCAGTGATGTTTCAGTTCAAAGTGGAAGTCTAATATAATCTTGGTCAAACAAGGAGTGTGCTTCATTTTCGAGTTATCAAGCTGTGTCGAATTCCTAATGCATCATTGAGAATCATTAGGGTCAGTCTATTTCCAATTAGGGTTTTGTGTGATGTATCGAAATCCATGTCTCGATTCATAAACTCTAAGATTTCAAGGGATTGATTCAGACAAGTTTAAGGTCGTGCTAATCAGAGGTCCAAGAGATTTATTACAGCTGTTTTGTTGAAAAATAAGTGGAAGGGCAATTCATAACCATCATCCATTTTTTTTCTTAACCATTATTTTTAAACCATTTAATATCCATTTCCATTCTATTACCATATCCAAGAAATCCATTTAAAATTCAATTATTTTCTAACCTATGGCCATTCTTTCAAGTCCAAGTTTCAAAAGTCCATATTACAATCCATAAGTCCCTTGTCCATACAAAGCCCATCATCATTTTTTTATCATTACCATTTTTATATACATTTACAAAAAGAACCATTATTATTATTACCAATTACATTTTTGTTCCAAAGTGAGTCCATTACAAACATAGTTCAAAAAATAAAGGGGTGTCAAATGTATTTCAAGCCCATACAACCCAATACATAAAATTACAAAAAAATGATGAATAAAAAAACCACTTCCAACCGTGCCATATGTTGTTGCAGTTGTTCCCAAGCTAATATGCAAAAAAAAAAAAAAAAAAACCATTACAAGAATCTTTTTCATTACACAATCCAAAAAATGAAAACATGAGTTGGTCTTATACATGATTCAGCCCATGATATTACACGGCCCATCTTCAGCATGAGATTCACAACACACCATTCCAACTTTACCTCACCAACCTGCAGCAAAATCAGTCACGCAAAAGGCAAAAGTGATTCACGAAAACAAAAGTAATACACAGCAAATTGTCCTACAAATCACCTGCTGTCGTCATTCACACGACCTGTACTCTTTTACGCAGCACACATACCATGGTGCGCAACATTATGCAGCAGCCTTGAAGTACCAATTTGATTCACATGACCTTTCACAACAAACTAACGTATACACTTCCAAATGACTTCACCTGCGCCTATATTTTTTTTCCTTCAGCCAAGTACATCATCAACAGCTATCCCAATTCAATGTGTTTCATGGCCCACACAGCAAAATAAATTTCTTTCCAGCCCCACAAGCCATTCGCACCACAAACCGTAACTGTCACACACAACAATAACCTTTGTTTTTCACAGCAGTCACAATGCGACAGACCTCCTTTAAAATTACCCTGAAAACAAATCCCAACCTTCTTCCTTTACAAACCAT
Organism: Lathyrus tuberosus; assembly: GCA_022829125.1. NCBI lineage: Eukaryota > Viridiplantae > Streptophyta > Magnoliopsida > Fabales > Fabaceae > Lathyrus > Lathyrus tuberosus. The sequence goes on along the minus strand of JALAZF010000082.1, from coordinate 15,356,835 downwards.
AAACAAACGAATCTTCACTTCGGCTCAACCCTTCCACCACAACAAATCGTAACACCAAATCCCTTCAAAACCTTCACTAACATCAACATAGAACAAATCACAACCCAGAACCAGAAACGAAACCGAACCAGAGAAATTGAATCAGAGAAGAAGAAGAGATGTTTTTTGCAAAATCCAAACACATACGAACCTGAATCTAAGCGTGAATCTGAACGAACAAGAAGGAGAAGAATATTTGGAGATTATATAAGGGAGGACGAGTTCGAAAGAAGAAGGTTGTGAATCGATCGAGCACTTTTTCCTTTCGCCATTTTGTTTCTTCGTTATTTTGTTGGACGCTGTTCTTTTCCATTTTTTTCCGTTTGAAGTTGGTGTACCCTATTTCTCTTTTTAATACCTTGCCCTGTTTCTATTCTTTGAAAAAGCTGATTGTGGATTCAATGTCACCTTAACGTTTTGGTCTGACATTGTTTTGTAAAAGCATCGCCTCTTTTAGTTAGGTTTTGGATCCTTTGTTTCATTTTGATGCTTGGCTGATGGGCTCTACTCACCCACAATATATCACGCCACACCCATCCTTAATAGTTTAATTTCAATTCATCTTATGTCTTATTTTTTCTTAAAAACATTTTATTTTCTTAATATAGTTTTGTTTAGTTTTTAAGTTTTTAAAATTAATTTCACTTCCATTTTCAATTTTTGTTTTTTGTCGATGATATAACAAAAGATCATAGATTGTAAAATCTTGATCAATATGAGACCACTTTTCTTTTTCTATTGGTCAATGAAAGTCTAAAATCATGGATTATCGTTTATCGATTTAAAATCATGATTAAGACAAGACCATTTCGATTTCAGTTCGATTTCCATTTCATTTCGCATTATCTTCTTTTATTTTCTCTTTTTCGATCGATGAAGTCTTTAGAATCGCGAACGTTGGTTATTGAAGCGATTAACCTTCATTATTTCAAATCTGTAGTGAGTGATCATCGAGATCATTTTCTATGCTTTGGGATCGTGATAGGTTACCTTCGATTAATCAACGAAAGTTTGTGATTAAGACGAGACCGTCACCTTTTCTTTTCGTGTGGCACGATTTCAATGGAGAATGGTCCTCAATATCATTTCTCTATCATATTTTAGCACAAAGATCAATTGTGTAACCTCCTATAGTATGATCTTCGTAATGGATCGTGCTACGATGGTTTAGCGCTACATGTCCCGTATCGGAAAATGATTCTTCGTGGCCCAAACCTATGTTTGCAAGCCCAAGGATGGTTTTAACCATCATGGATCATTTGCTCTACCAACTAATCAATTAACAACTAACTTTACTTTCAATCAATATATTAATGATTTTATTTTCCGTCAAATATTATCTTGATCATGTTATTCATCCGTTCATATTCATCGTATTCATACTTGTTCATCTAACTCTCTTGTTTCTTTTGTTCAAACATTATTCAAAACACACTAATAAATATTGAAACAATAAAAAAATTCAATTGGTGGACTGTTGGTTACTTTTCTGAGCAACGGAACTTTGACTTTGTGCAGAAACTCTAACAAAGGAGGTTTTGTCCGACTCTTGCTCAAGCCTTAGTTTAGGACACCTTGCACACACACGGCTTCCTCTTAGGCTACCTTACACTGAGACCTTTTATTTAGTGCAATCCCCTGTACTTTACGTGTACCTCGCTCCCATTCTGATGTACGCATCCGTCTTGCTTTGATTGTTGTTTGTTTGCTAGGAGCACCCCTAGGGACTAGCATAAACAATCATTTTCAAACTAATTCTCGATTCGTCATCGAGCCATTTTTCAAAACACCCCCGTAAGTCGATTGCTCATTAGCATTCGCCATCAACCTAACGCACTCACTCTCACTCTTCATCATGGTTTCGTTACTATGAGCACCCCTAGGGACTAGGATCGATTCTCACCCTTTTTCAATTAAACTCTCGATTCGTCGTCGAGCCATTTTCAAAACAAACCTCTTTTCAACCAAACCCCCGACTCGTCGTCGAGCCCATTTAAAATCAACCTCAAACCAAACTCTTTTAAAATTAACCAAGCGCATACAAATAAACCCTTGATCCAACGTCAAGCGGATTTTCATAATCAAGACCTCAAAACGACTAACAACTATTGCAACTCTTTTTCAAGGTGAAAAATAGGAGTTCAACTCTTTGATCTCCCTTCGATTGTTTAGGTGCGGGTTCTCTTACTCATGTGTGAGAAATTGACGCCTCTAAAACACTTCAACCCTCTTCCTCTTTTCGTGGGCGTACCACGAAATACGATTACCCTGATTCTTTATTCTCGTCCGAGTAAAGATACGTAGGCACGAGATTACGTAGATCTTAGAGGGATACCTTCTCCATTTTTCACCGTTTACCCTCCCTCTCTTCGTGGTCGTCTCCACGAACTACGACTGCTCTGATTCTTTATTCTCGTCCGAGTAAAGATACGTAGGCACAAGATTGTGATGATCTTGGCGAGCACGCTATCATCCATCTTTCGTTTAGCCCATATCATTTCCATAGTCGAACTAGGATTGCTCTGATTACTCATTCTCGTCCGAATGAGCATATGTAGGCACAAGGGCCCCAATCCTTGGCGAGCACCCTATCCTAAAACCCCTTATTTCGCCCTTAGTATCTTTTCCTTTTATCTTATTGTTTCGCATTTTATCATTTAGAAGAAAACAAACAAACTTAGCTAATGTTCATCGCAATTCAAATTAATAGGTTCCTGTTGAGTAAAACAAACGTGAGGGGGTGCGCGTACCTTCCTCTCACGTAACCGACTCCCGAACCCATAATGTGGTTGCGACGACCATGTTCTTATCCCTCCTTAAAGGTTTTCTCGATATTTTCCTTTCCCTCTTTTGGGATAAATAAAGTTCGGTGGCGACTCTGTCGAACCGCAATTTCTTCCGCGCCTTTCGCGCGAGGGTCGTTTCTTCGGTTAACCAATTTTTCGAGGTGCGACACTAGCACGGAGGCACCAGAGGCCATTGTTGTCTTCTCGAAAAAAATATGTGCTCGACGTCTATCCTTACAACGACGATCCTATTGTCATCACTATCAAATGTGAGGAATGAGATATCAAAATATTCCTGGTTGACCAAGGAAGTTCTGCTGATATACTGTACTAGGTCGCCTTTGAGAGATTATGTCTCGACCCCGAAGACCCAAAGCCTTTCAAGGGATTGATGGTGGGATTCTCAGGAGAACAAGTGTAGGTGAAAGGTTATCTCACCCTGAGGATCACATTCGGAGAGAAACACCACGCTAAGGAAATAAAGGTTAAGTACTTAGTCATTGATGCTCATCTTCATATAATATGATTAATGGGTGACCAACCTTTAACCGGTTGGGAGTCGTTTTATCTACTCTGAATGTGTGCGTGAAATACATGATGTCCAATGGGTGAGTGTGAGTGGTTTGAGGATATCATGAAATCGCCCCAAAATTTTATGTAGAAAGCCTCAAATTAAGGAAAGCATGCACCTTAGGCGTGAGGGGAAAAAAGGCCAACTCTGGGATCGTTCCACCCAAAGAATCTGAAAATGACAAGGAAGCTTCCTTCCCATCCTCACCATGAAACAAAGTCTGATAATAAGAGGAGATCCCTTTTCATTGGGAGATGTTGCATCGCTATTTTATTTCTATTATTTATGAAGTTGCTTTCCCTTATGTTGTTTCATTTAACTGAATTTTTTCATAGGTGAGTATTTAAACTCTTCCGCTTGTAAGGACACATTGTTAACGAGGGTGCACTTTTTTCCCCTTTTACCTATCCAGGGGCATAGGTGTTTAATCTAGTACCTCGCATCTCTATCTATGCTTAGTTCATTATGCCCTACCTACACACCAAATCCAGTTCCATAAGGAACAAAAAAACAATTATATTTGCTGGATCCCCAAGCGTGGATCATTGCCGTTTATAGTGCCAATTATATTTGCTAGGTCCCCCAAGGGTGGATCCTTGCTGCCCATATTGACAATTACATTTGTTGGATCCCTCAAAGATGTATCCTTGACGCCTATAGTGGCAATTATATTCGCTGAATTCCCCTGGGTGGATCCTTTCCGCCCACAGTGGCAATTAAATTTGTTGGATCTCTCAAGGGTGGATCCTTGTCGCCCATAGTGGCAATTATATTTGCTCGATCCCCCAAGGGTTGATCCTTGTTGCCCATAATGGAAATTATATTAGTTGGATCCCCCAAGGGAGGATCCTTGCCGCCCATAGTGGCAATTATATTTGTTAGATTCCCAAAGGGTGGATCCTTGTCGCACATAGTGACAATTATATTTGTTTGATCCCCCCAGGGTGGATCCTTGCAGCCCATAGTGGAAATTATACTCAATGAATCCCTCGTATTGGAAATTATATTCACTGGATCTCCCAAGGGTGGATCCTTGCCGCCCATAGAGGTAATGTATTTGTCAAGGGTGGATCTTTGTTGCCAAAAGGGCGACCGTAAAATATCAAAACTTCTTAAAATCAAGACAAAATAACAGAACAACGAAAGCAATTAATATAAGGGCGCCCACAAAGGAAGACCGTTTTCCCAAAATAATTAAAAAAGCCCCATGAAGAGGTAATCAAATTTATAACCAAAAATAAAAAATCATTATTCATCCATCAGTTCCCCGTTTAGAACCACTTTTAAAGGATATAAAGGACTCAAGTCTAGTTAGGGATAATGGAGAGTCATTTGCCTTTTCGCCTCCTCAAAATGATTAACAGAGGCTACTAAAACCTCATTCGTGAGTTAAGAGACACTCTCCTCCATACTTACAAGGGTTCCTTGAGTGTCCTCGAGCAATTTCTTTAAACCTTTCGCCTCTGTTTGTTGGATCTTTTTCTTTAAATGATTCATCATCGCATTCATCTGCCTTAGCGCCACGGGCACGCTTGCCTAGCTTAGACACCTCAGACTGTATCCTCCACAGGGTTTTGGCGCATTTTTCACTCGGCACTCTGTCCACTAAAAAAACACCTCACCAGTTGGGCCTCCGACATAATTGATAGTTTGGTAGGAGATAGAGCATGAAGCATCTGATAATCTCCGGGGAAGTTCCTGGGAAAAGAAAATAAACGATCGGAAAAGATCGTAGCATCAATGGTAGAGTCGTTCCATGATTAGGGCTCTGAGAGATGTTGGGTGTCCACCAACCTTTTTGTCCCTATTTCGTGGCTCATAGCCGGGACAGGAGAATTCGTTTTCCTCCTAGAGGAAGTAAGGGGACGAATCTCCATTGCTTGCGAGGTTTCACCTCGTAATGCTCCCAAAGTGGCATAAGTTCCATGAGAAAAAGATTGCACCGCCCGCTAGTCAACCATTTGCATTTTTACCAGGCGCTCTTATTTTTCATCAAGAGGTATCAGCATCCTCTCACATGCATATAACAAATCGTTAGAAGGCACACATACAAAGGATACGCCCATAAAAATATACACCTTTGCTCTTCCCTAGGTATTCTTCTACTTAATTACAGTCGTCACGGTCCCGTGCATTGAGGATGCTGCACTCCAAAGGGTGGAAGCACACTAGAGCCTCGATCACCTCGCGATCCGAGGGAGGAAGGACACGTGAGTCCACCTTCACTATGGTCCTAGGGTCAGAGGTCCAAGAAAAAAGGAACAAAGGCTTGCATCCCAATCCCACCATGACATGAGACGCATGATCTACCCCCTTATTCGAGCAAATTTATTTTTCCAATCCTTATAAGGACTGGAAAAAGGCTTCAATAAACGCACCCCAAGAAAAGGTTGTAGAGTCATCTAGCCAGTGCTAGGGAGAGGCTCTGTCCAGAAGAAATACAAGAGCACCCTAACTGAGGGAGACACTCCAAGATGATGACACCTTATTTGGAAAGCCCTAAGTATTCACCAGATATTTTGAGTAATCTAGGATGGAGCCACACTAACAGTAGTTAGAAACTCTATTTTGAAGGAAGTGAAAGGAATCAAAATTACCAAATTATAAATAATACAGAGGTGTAAGTAGAAATAAAGAGTCGATGGATCTTCAGAGGTGTCCATATTCATTTTTTCCTCACGCGAACATTGCTCTATGAGTACATCCCTTTCACGACCAGTACTGGAAAAACTAAAACCATGACGGAATTTATTGATCATATCCGCAGTATCTCGCACATGGATGAAATTCGCTTTCCTTGCCATGGTATATGAAAATAAAAATAGATGTAGGAGGTTGGAAGAGAGAAGAAAGAAAGTATGAAACCTTACTTTCAAAAATATATAGGAATTCGAAAAGAAACAAACTCGTACAAACACCCACAAGGATGACTCCAAAAGCGAGAAAATACCCACGCCTAATAGTCATGTGTAAATACGGCGAATCGATTTATCTTATCAAGCAAAAGCCATTATGAGGTGCATTTAATGCTACACGCGCCTATTCCCCTCTAACATTCAATCTGGCCAAGTCAATTGATTACCCATCAATGTCGACACATTTTCCCAAACATTCTTAACACCCTAGCCACGTAGGCATAGGCAATAACAAAACACTTCTAAATGAGGGATTCACATGTTATTTCCATCTCCCTACAATGAAGGACTTACCAAGAAGAAGGTGTCGGCCTCATCCCAAAGAACTGCCAACAGGACGATGGGCGCCTTAAAAAAGAGGGGTGGTTCCAAAACACTTCGCGCCTTTAACAGATAAAGCCTTGTGCTTGAGGGAATGTGCAGTGTCCCATTTGGAAAAGTCATATATCAGGGTGTCCATCGCCTAATAAATAAGTCGCCCGGACACAATACAATGGAGCTTCCTGCGGGACTCGTTCAACGTAAGGTTGAGGAAGAAAAAATCCTTGTTGACTCCGGAGATATATTTGATCAACAACCTTCTTTAAAACGTGGGAAGCAAACGAGACCACGCCTAGAGGGGTCCATAAACCATATCCTTAAGGAATCCCTATAAATACTCCATCTCTCAAAGGGATGAGGAAGTCATATTCACTCAATACCACCCAAAACTACTCAGAGAACACTTTAATCCCAACAGTTATAACACCAGTCATTTAATTGCCCCGATTGCAACCTAACAACGCAGATCGCCAACAAGGTCTCTCACCTCACATGAATTAGTCTCTTAATCAGCCTAAAAAACCACATACAAGGCTACCTGCCACTGTTGTTAGACGATGACAATGATCTAGATGGTGGGTTGAATAGATCACTAATTTTTAAATAGAGTCGGTGCTTAAAAAATTTGTTTTAAAAAATTGTACGGAAGCGGCTGAGGAACCAAATCGTCTAAACTAACCGTTATCGAAAAGATCAGATATGCGACAAGCCAAATGGAATAACAAGTCTAATAAGAAATCGAATCAATATTTTGAGGATTAATCAATACAAATAAAACCACTTTAGTTTGTGCAATTTCCAATGACTTATAAAGTGTAAACTTAATTTGAGAATCTCACAAACAGTTTGTGTGCGATCAATTCGTCGAACACTTGGTGTGCAAAACACCCCAAGTATTATTTCCTATGTAATTGTAGTGCAGAACTTTTCCAATTACAATCAAAGTGATTGTAATGAGTTTCCAAAACAGATTTTCAACACTACACGACAGCAGAAATTAATGGATCAATTGATTTTACACAAACATGAACAATTCAAAATAAAGAGATAGAGAAAGAGAGAACAACACCAGATTTTTTTAGGCAGTTCCCCTTTCGTCCTCGCTTCGGGTACATCTGCCCCCAATTCTAAAACTAGAATTGAGATATGTATTATCTTGTTGCAAAAGTTTATACAAGAGAAGTAATAGTCACCACACACTTAAGCCTAATTATTGATGTTGATACTATGCCATCTCTCCCCTTGATTCAAGTCGAATCAAGTGCCTCGAACATGTTGAACAAACCTCCAGTTCCCGCTATTTATCTGAATAATCCCACCGGTCTTCAAACCTTTCGCTCGGATGATTTTGATCACACACTATTCAAACCAAAATATTTCTTACACAATCCTCTGGTTACCACTACTTGATTGAACGAACCCACCAGTCTTTAATCCCTTCACTCGGCTGAATCTGTGAAGCAAAGATATGTGCAAACCCCCCCCCCCCCCCAAATCCTCACGATCTTGGAGGACAAAACCCTAACGGTTTTATTTAAGAAAAACCCATCGAATACTCAACCCAAACTAGATACACAATCCTACGTTTGGACGTTATCACCCCAATGATGCAAAAGATCAACAGAAATTGTTATGTGTAATTGTTGAGAAAATGTAAGAATGAGGATGAAGATGATGAGAAAAATTCAGTGTATATCTTTCACTTTTCTTGTCCACTATGTTGAAATGATGAGACAAAATTAATATATATGATGCCTAGACCAACTAACAAACATAACAATAATTTAAAGTAAGACAAATCAAAAAGTCAGTCACAATTCAGCGAACGGTCGACCTAAGCAGTAAGGGAGTCGACCTGAGCACACCCGAATGCAAAACTATGCAAAAAATTAAGTTGTACGTCGACCGAAAATGGGCCATGCGTTGACTCAAGCTTGCTTAAAAAAGACAAATACAAATACTTACAGTATGAGTCGACCAAAGGGTCGACGCGAGCACACCCGAGAGCAAAAGAGTGAAAATCAACTTTTATGATTCGACCTAAGCAGGGCTTTGAGTCGGCTCAAACACCCTAAACTTCCAAAAACTGGTTTTTTCTCATATTTTGGTCCATCTAAGCTATGTTTGTGCAGACCTAAGTTTCCTAACATGATCAAATGCACACAAAACATATATGAGATGCCCCTGCTTATTTCGCGGCCCACAGCCTGTGGGAGACTTTTTCTTCCGCCATGGTCATTTCTGGCGGGGGATTCAACAAAGTCACTGTGGGTTCCGTGAAACGGAAGTTCGACCACCTGATCAACACCAGCTCCAACAAAGTGACCACGCTTGATCAGGCCCAGAAGGGCTCTGTCCCCATCTCCTTTTACTAAGAGGAACTCCTCGGCGACTCCCCGAACTCCAGCATACATATGCTTGTCAGAGCCCGGATGGCGAACTTCGACGTTCACATAATACTCGTCGACCAAGGCAGCTCGGTCGACATCATGTACTCCCAACTATTTTCAACACTTCAGCTGGACAAATCGCACCTTACTCCCTACGTAGGGTCCGATTTGCAGGGATTCAACGGGTCCGTGACAAAGTCGTGGAGTTACGTCGAGCTGATCGTGACCTTCGGATCAGCGCAAACGGCCAGATCCATCAAGGTGCAGTTTCTGGTAATCGACTGCCCGTCACTTTACCAATGCATTTTCGGAAGGCCAACTCTAGCTGAGTTGGTAGTAGTGCCCTCGACCGTCCACCTGAAGATGAAGTATTACACTTCGAAAGGGATGGTCGCCACACTCCACGGCGATATAGAAGCTGCCCAACGGTGCTTCGAAGCAGCTACCAAGGGACTCAACACCATTGCGCCCAAGCCAAAGGTGTCGAGCAAGCCAGAACTGCCGAACAGCTCTGAGGAGGCCAAGCCTCCGCCCCAGGTCGACTCTATCGACCTCGACAGTCGCTTCTCCGAGGACCAGCAGGAGGACCGAGCAACTTCAGCCAGCCCATCCACGTCATCCAGCAGCGGCTCCCATCCAATACGCCCAATCCTGGATGGCAACTTCGAGCTAGTCCTGTTCGGCGAAGACCCCCAACGGGGAGTAAAGATCGGAGCAAACCTGCTTGACATCGCGAGGAAGCAGCTCAAAGCGTGCCTCCGAGAGAATGTCGACCTTTTCGCGTGGAGCACCGCGGAAATTCCCGGCTTGGATCCATCTGTCGCATGTCACCAGCTGACCATTGACCCGACCATCAAGGTCGTAGCACAACATAGGAGGAAGCAGTCTCCGAAGAAGATGGAGGCTGCCGAAAAAGCTGTAAAGGACCTCCTCGAGGCCAAATTTATTTCGGAGGCCAAGTACACCACTTGGCTTTCCAACGTTGTATTGGTTAAAAAATCTAATGGAAAATAGCGCATGTGCATTGATTATACCGATCTCAATAAGGCATGCCCGAAGGATGCCTACCCCCTCCCCAATATTGATAAACTTGTTGATAATTCTGCTGGTTTTAAACTTTTATCGTTCATGGATGCCTACTCGGGCTACAATCAAATCCCAATGGCAATGTCCGACAAAAAATATACGGCCTTCATGACCGAATTAGGGAACTATTACTACAACGTAATGCCCTTCGGCCTGAAGAACGCCGGAGCAACGTACCAACGAATGATGAACAAGGTATTTCGGGGAGAAATAGGCGACATGCTCGAAGTATACATAGAGGACATGATCGTTAAGTCCCACGAGGAAACCGATCATACTGCCCACTTACGAAAGGTCTTCGAACAGGCCAGGAAATACAAAATGCGTTTTAATCTGGAGAAGTGCACGTTCGGTGTTCGGGCAGGCAAATTCCTCGGATTCTACTTAACGGAACGAGGAATCGAAGCCAATCCCGACAAATGTCGGACATTCTCCGAGTTTCCTACGCCCAAGTCCAAAAAATCCATCCAGCCCCTCAACGGGATGCTCGCGTCACTATCTCGTTTCGTGGCCAAGTCCGCCCAGCACGCCCTGTCATTCTTCAAACTCCTCCGCAAAGAGGCAGCATTCGAATAGACCGGGGAGTGCGACAAGGCCCTTCTCCACCTGAAACGGACACTCTCAGAGTCGTCGGTCCTCTCTCGACCAGACAACGGTGAAACGCTATACTTATATCTAGTCGTTGCGACTGAAGCAGTGAGTGTCGCTCTCATCCGCGAGACGCCTGACGGGCAGAAACCCATTTACTTCACAAGCAAAGCGTTGCAAAGACCAGAGTTAAGATACCAACAGATAGAGAAAGTGGCATTGGCCCTCACCAACGCAGCCAGAAGATTAAGACACTACTTCCTGGCTCACACGATCGTGGTTCGAACAAATCAGCCCATAAAGCAGCTGCTCGGACGATCAGATATGGTCGGACGAATGCTCAAATGGTCGCTGGAGCTGTCCGAATTTGACATCCAATACGAAGGCAGGAAATTCCTCAAGGCCCAAGCTCTGGCCGACTTCGTCGCGGAGATGACATTCGCAGACTCCCCCGCGAGTGAAGCGCGTAAGTGGACCATCTTCGTCGACGGTGCCTCAAGCTCGGCAGGAAGCGGTGCGGGCATCATACTGGAGAGCGACGAAGGAATTATCATCGAGGTATCACTCACGCTGTCTTTCCCAACCTCCAATAACCAGGCAGAATACGAAGCCTTCCTCGCTGGGCTACGCCTTGCCGAGGACATGGGCGCACAAGAAGTCGTCATTTGCACGGACTCACAGCTCGTGGCCCTCCAAGTCCGAGGTGAATACCAAGCCAAAAACGACAACCTGGCCGAATACTTAGCCCTAGTAAAGAAGGAAATGGCGAAATTCACATCAGTGGAAGTGAAACACGTCCCCCGCGAACATAACGTACGAGCAGACGTGCTGTCTAAACTGGCCAGCACGAAGAAGAAAGGCGGAAACAAATCCGTCATACAGGAAGTGCTTCCTCGACCCAGCATCGAGAAGACCTCCCCGACGCTCGACTTGCAGGTGATCGGCGACAACAATTGCTGGGTGACCCCAGTCTACAACCACCTCGTCAAAGACGAACTCTCGTCCGACGCAAAGGAGTCCAGCACGATCAAGCGAAGAGTCTGCCCGTATGTCCTGGTCGAAGGTAAACTATACAGACAGGGATTCTCCATTCCGCAGCTCAAATGTGTCGAGGAGGAAATGGTCGCACACATCCTGCGCGAAATCTACGAGGGAATCAACGCCCAACATCTCGAAGGAAGGTCCCTTGCTCGCAAGGCTCTCCGAGCAGGGTACTACTGGCCGACCATGCAAAACGACGCGAAAGAACACGTGAAGAAATGCGACAAATGCCAACGGCACGGGGACATGCACCTGGCTCCGCCTAACGAGCTCAAGGCTATGTCCTCCCTGTGGCCATTCGCCTGGTGGGGCCTAGACATCCTAGGACCCTTCGTGGTAGGATCAGGTCAGAACAAGTACCTCATAGTGGGCATAGATTATTTCACAAAGTGGATAGAAGCAGAAGCTCTAGCCAAAATAACTGCCCTCAACATCCTGCATTTCTACAAACGAAACATCCTTGCACGTTTTCGGTATTCCCCAAGCGATAGTAACGGACAACGGGACACAGTTCACGGACAGGAAGTTTCAGGACTTCGTCGCCCAACTAGGCACGAAGCAACACTTCGCATCCATCGAACACCGTTAAACAGACGGGCAGGCTGAGCCAGCTAACCGAGTCATCCTTCGAGGCCTCAAGCGAAGGCTAGACAAAACAAAAAAGGCATGGGTCGAGGAGCTACACAGCGTGCTCTGGGCATACCGTACAACTCCTCATTCAACGACTAGGGAAACACCTTTCCGTTTAGCATACAGAACCGAGGCTGTAATTCCAATCGAAGTTCACGTGCCCTCTAGGCGGACAGAGTCGCCCCTAGACGAGGAGACGAACGACGAATCTTTAAGGGAAGAGCTCGACCTCGTCGAGGAAATCAGAACCGGGGCAGCTCTCCGCGAAGCCTCACTGAAACAAAAGATCACCATCAGGCACAACGCCAAAGTGATACGACGAGAATTCGACGTGGGAAGCCTTATCTTAAGAAGAAACCACAAAGACTCTCGCGAAGGCAAACTAGCAGCCAATTGGGAGGGACCCTATCGCGTCCGGGAAAAAATGGAAAATGGGGCCTACTACCTAGAACATCTCACTGGGGAAGAACTCGCTCGACCATGGAATGCTGAGAAGCTAAAACAATACTACAGCTAAATCCTCGGTTCAACTCGTCGCAACGACGAACGTCAGCTACCGACCACTATGCGCATCTAGGTACAAGCGTCGCATACGACTGAAGCATAACCCCGCTCAGTAACGAGCCCGGTAAGTGCTCGACAGCGGTCCTCGATCGAGCATCGCCGTCGTCAAAGTACCACGATTGGCAGATCCCCGGCTCGCGATGGGACGTTCACGCCGCAAACTCAGGCCGCAAACGCGACCTGAGCTCCGCTCCTCGCCAGGACATTCCCCGGCAGTTCGACCAGTTCCCCACACTGCCGAACACATCCATTACGAGCAATCTCCCCAAAAAATATTCACACAAGTCAAATACCCCCTATCACGGGTGGACATACATTTACAGCGAGCATGCATACAACACTTAGTAAAAATAAAAGCAAGTAAAGTCATGTAAACAACTGAACTAAATATGCGATAATTTAACAAGTGGCCACAAAGACCACAATTGTACATTGTCACATAAAACGGGGGCCATGCCCCCCAGAAATAAATTACAGTGAGTACAACGGCATGTAGGCCGGACAAATTACAACGACATCAACAAAATAACAAATTCCTCATTCATCAGCATGCTCGGTTGACTCTGGCTCGGGTCCCTGCTCCTCTGCGGGCTGATCCTCGGGGGTAACGGCAAGGAGACCTTCGGGCAAGATAATGCGACCATCATCAACACGTGCAAGATAGTGAGTGCCCTCGGCAGAGATTTCAAGCCCAGGGTTCACCACGCGCAGCTGAGCCACAGCGTTTCTGAAGGATTCCTCCGCAACGGCGATGCCATCATCTTCGGCCAGCAATATACGAGCGACCAGCTCGGGTCTAGTCTTCAAATTTCTCACATCGTCCGGCTCGTCAGCACCCGGGGCATTGGCCACCCTCAGCTCCCTGATCAGCTCCTCGGCAGCTTTCTTCTCCACCGACAACCTAGAGTTCTCCTCTTTTAACCTGGCCGCTTCCTCTTCTGCCTTCTTCCGAGCCTCACCGGCACCCTTGACTTCTTCCTTGAGGGATGCCACGAAAGCATGGGCAGCATTGAGTTCGGACTCAGTTGCAGAGTCCCCTTCAGCATACACAGCCGTCATCTCTAGCATCCTGACCAAGGCAGAAGCGTCCTGGGCCACCAGCGCCCTCTTGCTCGGGCGATCCATGCCTTCCAAGCGAAGAGATTCAGCCCAGGGAACAACTAAAGAGTTGCCTTCGAAGAACCTCCTATCAAGAATGCAGGGAGGAAGCTCGAACTTCCCTTTCTCCGCTACCCGAGTAAGGTCCACGGCATCAATAATCCTTGGCCGCTTTGGTCGCCCCTCCAAAGGCAGAGGAGATCCCCGGGGAGCAGGAGTCGGAGAAGTGGAGGTCCCCGCAGCAGCTTGAACGGGAGGAGGAGCACGGGTACCAGCGAACCGAGATTTTGGAGAAGCCGTTCCAGGTTTGTTCCTCGCCAGAGCATTCCTCACAACCCGATCATGAGCCTGAGGCATCTCACCTGCATAAACAAAACACGGGCATGTTAGATACGAAGAAAAGAAATAACATGAACAAAGTCTAAATAACTAAAGACTACCGAGCAGTTTCTCAGCATCCGCAGGAGCCTTTCACTCCAGCAGTGCCTTAACATTAATAAACTGGCGTTCGACCCTCTGACTCCCATCTTCCTCGAAGATCGGACCGCCCTTGCTCGTGAAACACTCAGCAAGGCTGAAGGAGTTAACCCACTTCTCCAGTGCCTCGTAAGCCACGACATCTTGCCCGCGCAGTTCGCTCGGCTGAAAAACATAATCACTGGGCTCTCTAGTGAAGTGATCGGGTGACCAATGAATAGGGAAATTGTAAAGTCTCCGCCCAATGTACTTCCCCTCTTCGTTATGCAGCTCGTTTTCATCCTCGTCAACCTCAATCTCCCAGACATACGTATTATCCCGGGCAACCTCGGACACGGGCTCAATGACGAAGTACCGCTCCTTGAATGTCCGGATCGACTCCAAAAACTGTTTGAACAACTTGCGAGGCTGCTTCAGAGAAACCCAGCCGTACTTCTTCCCCGCCAGCTGTCTCTGTAGATGGAAAACAGTGAAGAATAAAGGGAGAGTGGCCCCCAAGGAAAGATGCTCGTACACCAACTCGAAAGCCCGGATGAACGCCAGCGAGTTAGGATGCAGTTGCGTGGGGGCCAACCTCAGATGCTCGAACACTAACTGTTGGAAATCGGTGAACGGCAACCTCAAGCCCAGCTCCTTGAAGGCGTACTCATACATTGTGAAGCGGTCCCCGAAGTCCGTGCAAACTCGCTCGTCTAAAGAAGGAAAGTACACCCTCCACTCTCCTACCGGTCCTACCTCCGTGAAGACGTCCACCAAAGACTTTGCAAACGTGGACACATACTGGGATGGTTCGGCCACCTCCCACCCTTCCTCGGAGGACCCTTCGACGTCTTCCTCCATGACGTCCTGCTCTTCCTCCTCCCCGACATTGCTCGAGGAACTCGACGTCGCCGAGCTCGAAGTCGTCGAGCTGCTCCTATCCTCGGAGCCAGTTTCCTCCTCGAACGTATCTAGAATAACTTCTCTGTCTGGCCCCGTCGCCATTACGATCACCTGAAAAGCAGAGAAGACAGTGAATTAGACAGCAAATCAAATCCACCATTCCACTGCTAAGCCAAGTGAAAGGGCACACAAAGGGCTGATGACAACGTCCCCTGCCTAAGCCCTAACATCAAAGGGAAAGTTAAACCTCCCCGCAAGGAGACGCTCGAGACTGTCATCCCAAAACGAGGAGCTTCCCCGCGCTCTCACCCAGTTTCCATTGAAGCTCCACCGGAAACCGTGAAGCTTCACCAGAATTTGGAAACGATCCACCGAAAAACTCATCGCTCTGTCAAAAAATGGACAAACGCGGTGGTCACACATGCAACCTCGCCGTGAATCACCCTCATCACCAAACGCACTAACAGGTCTGGCGACATGTTGGAAGCGTAAAAATGGCATAACCACCGTCCACCGCCAACAATCGCCGGAAAGTCACACATTTCGTCCTCTAAACTAGCCCTAACCGCATGCAAATCTACCACTAATAACGAAAAGGAGTAAAACAAGTCCCAAATCAGAAAACTTACTTGATTTGAGTAGAAGAAAGAGGTCGCTCGAAGCTGGACGCGGTGGTCGGAAGCACTGAAGACGGTGACGGGCAAAAGTTTAGAAGAGACGAAGAGGAATCAGAAAGAAAAAGTGCAAAATGGGACAATCTTCCCTCTTTTATACAAAAGGGCACGTGCACACACGCGCCCGTAGGCCATAATGACTACCTACTAGCCATCATTGCCTATTAACTGCTACACGGAGCTCGAGGCACACGTGGCAACCCAACGTTTCCTATTCTATCTGACACTTGATCTCCCCGAATTTCGGGCAACAGGTTCACGACCAAGAATCTCGCGAACACCTGGGGTCACGAGCACTCTGAGACAATCCTCCTCGTCTCTAAACGACGACTCTATGTTAGCTCCCCGGAGCCACGAGCAGTCCTTAAGTCATCACTCATATGCTCGGGAGCAACGACTTGGGGGGCTCCTGTTCTGGACTGGACCAATGGCTATAATTGACCCAATCCACCTCTGCTCCAGAGCGGCCCAAATTGCCTAAGTCTAATCCACAGAGGGGAAAAAGCGACCTTTCTGCCCCTCCAACTGGGCAAGGAATGCAACGTTCCTCCCCGACGTTGATGCCCGTTACACACGGCTTCCTCGCTGCCCGAACAACAAAGGCCAGGTGCTCGGAACTGCGTTCATGCCCGACATAACGGCTAGTTTCGAGCACCCTGCCCGGCATAACGGCTAGTTTGGGCAGTTACCTATTCTTTGGGGAAAACGGTTATTTTGCCCCTAAAATATGACCGTTGGTCACACGCTGGGGGCTCTATATAAACCCTCTCGCTTGAGAGGGTCAGGTATCCAATATTCACCCTAAGAATTCATACTTTGTACTTGCCCCTTTTCTCTACCCTTTCTATCTTGAGCGTCAGAGTGCCTTGCAGGTACACCCCCTCCTCCCCATACGACCAGCATCCCTGACGCACTTGGCGGCCTGATTCTACAGGATCTGATCCAGCATTCACGATCATATATATATATATATATATATATATATATATATATATATATATATATATATATAGAAATATACTATAAATGTATTAATGGATATCAATAAACAATAATCAACAATATAATAATGGACATAAAAATATATTAAATAACTAGACATACATTATAGATATAATTAATATAAAAATTATAATTTCCATGTTGTTATTAATAAATAATCTAAATTTTTTTAATATATTATTTTTAATAATTATAAATATAAAACTTTGTTTTTATATAAAGAATATAATTTTTTTCCAAACTTTAGGCAAATTTTATATTTTATAAAAAGTCTTACGTCTATTCAAAATATTAATAGAATATGAGTACCGATTAAACCGAAAATATATAT
The DNA here is from genome assembly GCA_022829125.1 of Lathyrus tuberosus. Classification (NCBI taxonomy): domain Eukaryota; kingdom Viridiplantae; phylum Streptophyta; class Magnoliopsida; order Fabales; family Fabaceae; genus Lathyrus; species Lathyrus tuberosus. The sequence goes on along the minus strand of JALAZF010000082.1, from coordinate 15,339,440 downwards.
ATTAAAATAAATATAATTTTGTTTTATTTTATTTAAAAATAATAAAATTTGCTTAGAATTCAATAAACTAATATATTTTAAAATAAATTTTGTTATTAATAAATATTAAAAATTTCTTTAAAATGTATTATATTTAGTATTTATAAATATTAAACATTATTTTTAAATAAAAGATTATTTTTCTGAACTTTGACTAAAATTTTACTATTTTTTAATTAAAAAATTTCTTTGTTGTATATTTTAGTATGATTCAAGATATATCTTATTTTGGTGTAACATTATAATAACTAAATACAAATATATTTAAATTATATATAATTAAATAAATATGTATAAACATTAATATTTTTAAATTTACTATAAATATACCATATATATATATATATATATATATATATATATATATATATATATATATATATATATATATATATATATATATATATATATATATATATATTTGAAAATAAACCTATATTTATATAGTCATATATTTTTATATTATCTATGAGTAATAAATGTATATCATATTAGTTCTCTGATGACTAAACGGGGGCGTGGGAGACCGAGATCTACGGCACCTCCGCTGCCGGAGAACCATCCTCTACCGGAGACACAACCGGTGGTGGAGAACGAGATAGTTGTTGTTGAAGATGATCAAACTAGTGTCCGTGTGAATGAGAGTGATACAAATGAAAAGGAAAATTCTCTAATAGGATCAGAAACCCTAGTAGATAAGAAATCGGAAGCGGTAGGAACGAAACTTTGGGTGGATGTTCTCAGTGACAATCGAAATCCTGCTAAGGGTTTAGCTATGGAGTATGTGGCTCCAAAAGTGGTGAATGGTGTGGTGGAGGTAGAAATAGCTCAAGAGGATATTGAATCAGAGCTTCGATTCTGGGATAATGCGTTAATCATGTATGTGATGGACGAATACTTAAGTATGAATGTAGTGAAGAATTTCATGATGAAAACTTGGAACTATGTTCAACTACCAGATCTCTATTATATGAAGAGGGGTACTTTATTCTTAGATTCAAATCGTATGCGGATAGAGATGCGGTCATGATAAAGGGGCCATATTCAATTAGAAACATGCCTGTTATTCTGAGGGAATGGAGACCTGGCTTTAATCTGAAGAAGGATCTGCTCAGCACTTTACCAATATGGGTGAAATTGTCACAGTTACCATTGGATCTTTGGGGAGTGAAAAACCTGAATAAGATAGGAAGTGTTATAGGTACACCGTTGGTAACGGATGAATGCACTGCCAATAAGCTTCGAGTGTCTTATGCTAGAATTTTAGTGGAAGTTGATATTACTTAAGAATTGGTTAAAGAGATCCAAATCAGGAATTGTGAAGGGGATTTGATCAAGCAGCAAGTGGAATATAAGTGGAAGCCAAAGTTCTGCCAAAAATGCCAAAAGATAGGTCATTAATGTGGAAAACCAAAGAAGATTCAGAAATGGATAGTCAAACAAAAACCTCCTGATGACACTAATCAGAAGAAGGAAACTAAGATAGCACAAGAGAAAAAAAGATTCACGAGGAAAGCCCTTGGACAAGTGTGAAATCACCAGCCAGAGAAAAAGGAAAAGGTACAACTCTTGATTCTAGCAGTGTTAGTTGTGTTAATGGATTTGAGGTTCTTGAGGTTTTGAATGACCACATTGGAACCTCAAGTAGTGATCCATGTTAGCTTCTTGGAATATCAGGGGGTTAAATAAAACTGGTAAAGTTAGAGAGGTTAGCTCCCACCTCTTAGAGCTTAGGCCAGAGATTGTTGTTATTCTTGAAACAAGAGTTAAAAAGAAGAATGCTGAGAAGATTCAGGCCAAACTAAAATTGTCAGTTACTTATATAGATAATTATTCAGATCATGAAAATGGGAGAATTTGGATAGGGTGGGATAATAGCAGGATTGAGCTTAGAAAATGAAGAGTTCAAGTCAATATATTCATTGTGGAGTGTATGACAAAGTTGGTGGATTTTCTTATTGGCTTACTGTTGTTTATGCACATAACCAACTGAACAAGAGGAGAATCCTGTGGAATGATTTGGAGCAGTTGTATGGTAATCTCCAAGGTCCCTGGTGTGTGATAGGGGACTTTAACAATGTTCTTAAAGCCCAAGATAAGATTGGTGGGAATATGGTGATTGAGAAAGAGTATGAAGACCAGCATAATATGATGCTAACAACTGGCCTTAGAGAAATGGATAGTTCAGGGGATTACTACACATGGTCTAATAAACATGTGATTGGGACAATTTATTCTAGGATTGATAGGGTGTTGGGGAATGTGGATTGGTTCCAAGCTCACATGGAGGTGACCTTGAGAATTTTACCTCCTAATGTGTCTGACCATGCTGTGTTGTATCTGGAGAATAAGAATAAGAAACATGGTATTAAAAGTTACTTTAAATTCACAAACTGTCTAACTGAGCTCCCTGGCTTTAATGATGTGGTGAGAAAGAGCTGGGATCAACCCATTAGTGGTAATCCTATGATGGTTTTGTGGAAGAAACTTATGAGATTAAAGAAGGAATTGAGACATTTTAGTAAACCTCTTTCAAATCTGAAGCAACAAATCAGTGAGGCTAGGGATAAGTTGAAGACAGCCCAAAATGATTTGTTTGAAAATAGAATGGATGGTACCAAGATTGAGTGTGTGAAGAATCTCACTGAGGAGGTTATCCATCTTAATGAGATTGAGGAAAAAATTCTGATACAGAGAGCCAAGTTGGAGTGGTTAAAAAAGGGAGATGGCAATAACTCCTTTTTCTATGCTACCATTAAAGCAAGGCATAATAATCAAAATATGAGCCAACTCTGTAGAGATGATGGAACCGTTATTACTGAACAAAAAGATATTGAAGTGGAAGTTTTGGAGTATTATGGTCAGCTGATGGGAAAGAGAATGAATACTTGTACTCGTATTGATATTGAAGCTATGAGATTGGGTCCCCAATTGAGATTGGAAAATCGTGAAGATCTGGTGATTAATGTGACTAATAAGGAAGTTTGGCATGCTCTGACAGGGATAGGTGACTTAAAAAGTCCAGGCCTTGATGGTTATGGTGCAGGATTCTTCAAGGCTTGTTGGTCCATAATTAAAGATGATGTGACAAGGGCTGTAAAAGAATACTTTATTAAAGGGTTTATCTATAAACCTTTTAATAGTACTTTAGTTACTTTGATTCCTAAAGGTAACTGTGCCAAGAGTGTTAAAGACTTTAGACCCATTGCTGGTTGTACCACATTCTACAAGATTATATCTAGAATTTTAACTGATAGGTTGAGCAAAGTTTTACCTACCATTATAAGTCACAATCAAGCTGCATTTGTGAAAGGGCACGTTATTCAAAATCATATCCTTCTGGCTACAGAGTTACTTAGGGGTTATGATAGAAAGGGTGGAACTCCAAGGGCTATGATTCAAATTGATCTTCAGAAGGCCTATGACATGGTCAATTGGCAAGCTCTTAAAGGCATTTTGAAGGAAATTGGCATCCCATCTCAGTTTATCTCTTGGATTATGGCAGGCGTTTCTACTGTGACTTACAAATTTAATATCAATGGTATTCAATCAGATTTCCTTCAAGCTAAAAGAGGTATTCGACAGGGTGACCCTATATCACCATTGCTTTTTGTCATTGTGATGGAGTATATGCATAGATCCCTTATGAAGATACAAAGGAATGCTAACTTTAATTATCATTCTAAATGCGAAAAGATTAAGCTGGCTAACTTGGCATTTGCAGATGATGTGCTGTTGTTTTGTCGTGGGGATAACATATCTGTGAGAATGTTGTTGCAGGCTTTTAATGATTTTACTGACTCAACAGGTTTGGTCATTAATCACAGAAAAAGCAAGATGTTTATTGCTGGTTTGGAGAGTAGAGACAGGTATGAGCTGCTGAATGAGACAGGTTTCCAAGAAGGTAAATTACCTATTATGTACCTTGGAGTCCTATTGTCTAGTAAAAAACTGAATATTTGTCACTATCTCATTGATAAATTGGTCAGTAGAGTGCACCACTGGTCTTCAAATATGTTGAGTTATGCAGGCAGGGTTCAGTTGGTTCAAAGTATTTTGACTGCTATAACTCAGTATTGGATGCAGAGTTTTCTCCTCCCTCAAGGAGTGATTCATAGAATTGAGAATATTTGCAGAAGTTTTATTTGGAGTGGTGGTAAAGAGGTTAAGAGAAAGAGTTATGTGGCTTGGAAAACCCTTTGTAGACCAAAAGCTCAAGGTGGTTTAAATGTACTTAATCTCTCTATTTGGAACAAAGTCCTGTTAATGAAATGTCTTTGGAATCTCTATAAGAGGACTGACAATCTTTGGGTTATCTGGATACATACTTACTATTTCAAAGGAAACAATGTCATGGAGTTTGAGGTGAAGAATCAACACTCTTGGCTAATGAAGGGTATTATGAATCAAAGGGACATAATTGGTCAGGTTCAGCAGCAATGAGATAATATGATTGTTTTACAGAAATTTAATTCTTCTGTCATATACGCGGCATTGATTGATGATGCTTATAGGGTCACGTGGAGAAACTTGATTGAACATAATATGGCAAGACCCCGTGCTATATTATGCCTATGGCTAGCTTGCCATGGTAAATTGCCAACGAAAGATAGATTGAATCGATTTAATATGCTGCAAGAAACTGAATATGGTCTTTATAAATCTGAGGAGGAAACGTTGAATCACATTTTCTTTTGTTGTTCTAAAACTAAAGAAGTGTGGAAGGAAGTCTTAAATTAGTTGGATATTAAGCATACTCCTCTTAAATGAGAGGAGAAGCTGATTTGGATCATTAGAAAGGCAAAGGGTAAGGGTTGGAGAGCTTCCCTCTTGCGTGCGGCCTTGGCAGAGACGGTTTATAGCGTTTGGAGGTACAGGAATGCAGTTGTTTTTAGAAAGAATGATGACTATACTAGTCTAGGAAGAACCATAATTGATAATGTGGTTTATAGAAGCCGAAAAAATAGAAAGATAAGGCATAAGATATCTCACTTGTTGATGTAATTAGTTCATTTTGAGGTTGGACCCAAGGGTCACTTTGTGTACAGTTTGTTTTTTGAATTAATATATTTCCTTGATTAAAAAAAAAGTATATCATATGCCGTAATTGAGTGATAAAATATTGTTTTATACGGACAATACATTACTATTACTCTCATGTTATTTTATTAAAATGTTCATTTTTCTTAATAAAGTACTCCATAAATTATTGAATGTAAAAGTCGTTTTCTTACTTTACAAAACTCTAAGAGCATCAATATCTGTAAATTTTGGGTGTTTTTTTCACTTTTTTAAAGTATTTATGTCAGAGTTCATTGGATGTTTGAAGACTGAAGTGTATCATAGTTCTTTAATTTGAAATCGTTTGTGCAGTAACAAACGTTTCTTTTAGCTTAGTTGGATTAAAAATATATATAATATTAAATGTAAGGTATATTGTAGTATTTTGTGGAATCTATTTGAAATTTTTTGATGAGTTCTATTAATATGTAAAAAATATAGATGAATCATTTAAATAATTAAAAAATATTAAAATAATATTAAAATTTTAGCCGGATCCATTTAAAAAACCCAAATGAATACTATTTAAATAATTAAAAAATATTAAAATAATATTAAAATTTTAGCCGGGTCCATTTAAAGAACCCAAATGGATACTGTTCTAACAACCTAAACACTTACAAAACCCATTGGGCCCACAAAGGGTTTAACAATCCACAAAAAACCCTATTTCACCTTCTTCATCTCCACGCCCTATTTCAACTCATCTCCCATTTCTCTTCTATTCTTTCACTCTCTTCTCCGAACCCTTCCTTCCAGAAACAGCACCTTAAACCCTATCAATGGCGATCAAACCCACAAAAGCTGAGAAGAAGCAGAATTACGATGCTAAGCTCTGCAAACTCATCGAGGAATTCACCCAAATCCTTGTTGTTAACGCCGACAATGTCGGATCGAACCAGCTCCAGAGCATTCGCAGCGGTCTACGTGGTGACTCGATTGTTCTCATGGGTAAGAACACCATGATGAAGCGTTCCGTTCGTATCCATGCAGAGAAAACCGGAAACAACGCATTTCTCAACCTTATTCCCCTTCTTGTCGTGAGTTCTCTTATCTTCATATTTCATTATTTTATTGATCCATGAATGAATTTGATCGAATTATGGGTAATCTCGTAGAAAGCTACGAAATTTCATTATTTTGGTTTTTTCGCTCGTCAAGTTCTTTTTTTTATGATCAAAATTGTATTTTATGTTTTAGTTTCTTTACTAGATTGAAAGGATTTGATTATGGTTATTATTGTTAAGCCTATTTTTGATGATTTGTACATTGTTTTGCTTGTTCAATCAGGGAAATGTTGGTTTGATTTTCACAAAAGGTGACTTGAAGGAAGTTAGCGACGAGGTTGCCAAGTACAAGGTGAAGTTACCTTTTCGCAATTGTCGTATTTTATGTTGTTTAGAGTGTTATATCCCATTTTTATGGTCTTGTTGATCCATTTTTGTTGATGCATTTGGTTTTGTTATTATAATTTGATCCATGAATGTGAAATCGTTATGTGATCACTGATTCATTCGATTAAGTTATCTTGTTCATAAATTTGATTCTTGTACATTGTTTATGTTTGTATTCTCGTTAAGAATTCTGCTGAATACTTAGTTTGATGTATGGCAATTTCAGCAATGTGGTTGAATGTGCTCACGGATCCGTATTAATTGAATGCTTATTGAATTCTGAGTTGTCTTAAATCTGAATAGGTTGGAGCTCCTGCTCGTGTTGGTTTGGTTGCTCCAATTGATGTCGTTGTGCCTCCAGGCAACACTGGGCTCGACCCCTCTCAGACTTCTTTCTTCCAGGTTTGTTTGTAATCTTCTTTAAACATTGAAATTGAGATTTATTGTCGCAGATATCAAACTTATGTTTATTCTCTACTTTAGGTGCTTAACATTCCAACCAAGATTAACAAGGGAACTGTGGAAATCATTACCCCTGTGGAGCTCATTAAGAAAGGAGACAAGGTTGGATCTTCTGAAGCTGCGTTGCTCTCCAAGTTAGGCATAAGGCCCTTTTCCTATGGGCTTGTGGTCCTTCATGTTTATGATAATGGTTCAGTTTTTAGCCCTGAGGTTCTTGACCTCACTGATGATGACCTCGTTCAGAAGTTTGCTGTTGGGGTCTCAATGGTTACATCACTTTCGTTGGCTATCTCATACCCAACGCTTGCAGCTGCTCCTCATATGTTTGTCAATGCGTACAAGAACGTTCTAGCAGTTGCAGTTGCTACAGAGTATTCATTCCCCGAGGCAGATGAAGTTAAAGAGTACCTAAAGGTATTGGATTCAACCAACTAATGATCTTGATACTAAAATAGTGATTTAACATTCACACGTTTTTTATACGTTTATTTTGTTCAATGCAGGACCCAAGTAAGTTTGCTGTAGCCGCAGTTGCTGCACCAGCTGCTGCTTCCGGTGCTGCCCCTGCTGCTGCCAAGGAGGAGACAGAGAAGGAAGAGCCCGAAGAAGAAGAAGAATCCGACGAAGACATTGGTTTCGGTCTGTTTGATGAATAAATCATTCAATTTTGCTATTAGTGGGGTTAATAAATTTTGCTTTATTAGTTAGATGAAATCAATACTTGATTCATTTTAGGGGGATAGCTGTTTTTTTCTTTTCATATATTTACCAAAAATTTGTTATATTTTTTTTGTTGCTCAATAACTTGCATCCTTTTATGTTTTTAAGTTGCATATGGAAAGCAAATTGCTGCCTACTGCAATGAAAATAAAGTAGTGTTAGATATTCTTCAAAATATTTCTTTGGTCTTATGATGGTATCTGTAGTATATGTGAAGAAGGTCCCAGGTTCAATTTTCCTTGTTGCGTTGAAAATATAGTGTTAGATATTCTTCAAAATATTTCTTTGCTGCCTACTATGTCATTGCTCATTAGCTTTAACTTTTCCAATTAAATTACACATTGCACACGCATCGCATATGCGAGATTGGAGGGTAAAAACGGGACAGAGAGTGATCACAAAAAGACAAAACACAGGTGTGATGATTGAACTAAAACTGACAATGAGTCACACTCTTGTCAGTTGACTAAGCAAAATGGGCCCACACAACTCCTTCACGCAAAAGAAAATACTCCTAAGTCCTAACTCAGCATCAGCACCACTGCTGCAGCATTTAAAATTGTGTCTTAGTGAATACGAAATCTAGAATTTTTTTAAAATATTTGGATGTTGATTAAATTAAAATGTTTCTCTATTAATTGAAAAAAAGATTATTAAATAAATTAAAGGCCCCTAATTGCATCCAAATAATTTTTTCTTGTAGAAATTCGATTTTTTATTCTCCATTCTATCCTTGTATTTATTCAAATAAGTATTCCCAATAAATCAATAGCAAATAAATATAGACATTATCCAATACAACATTGCTATTCCTACACCATTTTCTTACACCAATTCACTGTTCACCGTATAAATACGGCGAACAATTTTTTTTTTTTTTTAATTTATGAATAGTGTTTGAACAATGTCCGTGAATAGTTATTTTAAAACAATATCCGTGAACAGTTATTTTAAAATTATGAAACAGAATTGATTAACGAAATGTAAAAAATTGGTTAATGAAGTGATGAATTTGGTTAATAAACGTCCAGACATTAAAAATAATTTTTAGTTGTGAACCAAATTTAGTTAATGGGAATCAGAAAATTGGTTAATGCAGTCAGATATTAAAAATAATTTTTAACAGTAATTAAAGTTGGTTAATACAATGCAAAAGATTAGTTAATGAAGTTATAAAGTTGGTTAATCATATAATTTTATATCAATACTTTTTAATAAAAAAATTAAAATAAAATAAAATAAAAAATAAAAAGTACTAAAAAAAATTATTATAATATTTTACTGTTCACCGTATTGGTGAATAGTAAAATACGGTGTAGGTGTAGGACTATGGTATAGAAATATCATTTCTCTATCCAATAATATTGCAATCCAATGTTGACATGTTATAACAATCTTAACCAATCATGTTGTCATATGGGTTGTAGAAGACATCATAAATCAAAAATTATTTAGGTGATCATGTGTTTGACACGTGGACGGGATAAACACGTTATGAAACTATTCCCTCCGTCTCAAAATGAAAGTCTTTTAAGGTTGTTTCACATAGATTAAGAAAAGTAATGATTGACTAATTAAATATAACAATTTTACAAAATTACCCTTAATTACCATTAGTTGTCATAAAGGTGTAATGTGATGTATTGTCTTAAAAGTTGTGTAGATAATAATTATTAGGGGTAAAGTTGGTAAAAATTAATGATTGTTGCATTGAAAACGTAAAATGACTTTTATTTTGAGACAAAAATTTTTGGCTAAAAAGACTCTTATTTTGAGACAGAGAGAGTATATCAAAAGGAGCTCACCTGCTACGATTCTTGGTGGGACAGGGTCATGCTGTCAAGTTTATATATATATTTTTTTCTAGAAGTGTATATGAATCAGTTTGACTTTGATTTGGCCAAAACTAGGATTTAACCTGAATCAAATCTTAGGTAAATGTGTCACTTTTCTTCGTGAGATTTTGTTTCACACTACTTACTTATTTGAATCAAATCATGAAATACACTTGACTCGAATCTAATTAGTTTTTTCACTCACTTTTGTGCTTAATGTCAAGCACATATAAAATCTTTTTATCATCATTTTACAAATACAACCTTTATAATTTACACAACTTTTACATTGTGTTTTTGTGAGAAATCAACACTCTCTCTTTTTGAAAGTTAAAAAACTATTGCAAACGAATTTCTTTCATCTTCAACCTCAAGTTTGATTTTAGATCTTGATCATGATAAATCTGTAATTGATTGAGGGAAATGACGTCTTGAAACTAATCGTTCTTAAGATTTGGTTAAGATTTTCAGGTAGCTTGCAAGATTGAGGTTGTTGTCATTGGTGCTGACAAATTCTAGTGAAAAGAATGAGGTTATTATCTCAGAATTACCTTGGTAGTGACTATGTGGAAGGCTACAGACAATGTAGAGTTCTTCTCAAATCTTCAGATAGTTCATCACTCAAGAAATTGGCGGGATCAAGGGGTGATTGTCACACACAAAGACTATGAACAAATTGGTAAAACTAGAAGATTCAAGAAGCCTAAATCGAGTAAAAATTATGCAGAAGAGTTTAACATTAGGCTATTTACTAGTCAAGATCCATATATGAGATTTATTTTTCTCAACATTATTGTGGACTAGTGATTATATGAACTCTTGCAATTTTTGTCAAAATAAAAAGAACATAATATGTTCCAATGGGAAACCATTGAAGAGTGGAGTAGACAAAGCAAGAATGAACATCGAACTACTATATATCCTAGTATACTCTCTCTCCCTCTCTCTCCCCCTCCCTCTCTCTCTTTCACACACACACACACACATATATACACACACACACACACACACACTTTTGCATTTTATTTTTGTAGGATATTGCATGCTTAGGTTTTCAATTTTTAGTGTAGTTTATAATTTATTCAATTGGTAGAGATTTATTACTTAAGGTTATGTTTTGTTAAAATTAGTGCCTAATCAAGCTTTAGTGGTGATTAAATTCTAAGAAAATGTTAAGGTTAAAATTCCTTAATATTGAATCGTTGTATAAGCACACCTCATGAAATATACAACTGAATAAATTGATTACCTTGTGAATTGGTTAAGTGTTAATTTGATCAAGTTTCAACAAAAGTATAATCTTCACATTAAACCTTCCGCACGCATTTTTGAAAAACCTATGATAATCCATTTTGGAGAATCTGTCACATTTTAGAATTGTATTTAAAGGGTCTATTCACCCTCTCTATTACTTTTCATTACTCTATATTCGCACCCAACAATTGGCATAAAGAACTAGTCTTTTGATTAAGTCTACTTGACTCTAAAAGTTTAAGAATACAGCGGGCGATGATGATCCAAATGGAGCGATAATAATGTTGTTAAACACCCAAAAGATTGGAATGATGATGAAACCAAAAAGGATTCATATGATTTGAAAGTTATGAATGTACTTATCTCTGTTTTTTAAGCGCGAAAGTATTCTACTCAATTTCACATCATACGAGTGCAAAAGGTATGCGAGACGCTTTCCAAACTCTATATGAAGGAACGAATGACGTCAAGTGTTCTAAGGTCAATATGCTTACAGAGGAGTTCGAACTATTTCGCATGGAACCCATAGAATCCGTGAATTCCATGCAAACTAGATTTCTCCACTTAATCAACAAACTAAGAGACTTGGGTAAAACCTATTCTAACAAAGATTGTACTAACAAATTTTAGATCTATGTGCAGTGAGTGACAACCAAAGGCTACCTCTATAAAAGAATCTAACGATCTTAATAATTTGGATATTACAAAGTTGTTTGGGAAGTTAGTCGAGCGTGAAAATGAACTGAAACAACACGCCAATAGCGAAATAAAGTCAAAAAAGAAAGAGAAAGGGAAAAAGAGAAACATGATCTTTCTTTGGAAGCTTCTTCATTAAAAGCGAAGAAGTCAAGTGAAGAAAGTGATAACTTTGACGAAGAAGCTCCTAAACAAGAGGAGATGGATTTATTCGTTAGATGCTACAATAAATACTAGAAAAGAAATAAGCTCAAGCATTCCGACAAAGGTTTGGTAAATTTCAGAATACTCACCCGCCTAAGAAAGAACACAAGAAAAAGGATGATGACATTGTGTGTTACGAGTGCGGAAAATCGGGATATTTTAGAACCACTTGTCCAAGTTTCATCAAACATCATAAAAAGAAAGGTAAGGAATTCTACAAGCCAGAAGGAAAAAACTCCAAAGGTCGTAAAACTTATATGACGTAGGAAGAAGAGGTGAGTGCTTCTCCTCATATTCCTGCTCAAGCTCAGATAATGAGTGTGTCAACTTATGTTGTATTGAACGTAAGAAAGGTGAAACTTCAAAGGTATATACTTCTGAACCTGATGATGAATATTCATATAGTGAATTATTGAAAGTGTTTAACAATATGTGTAGTGTTATATTTGGTAAAGCCTTATACTAGGGAGCCCTTGCCTAAACAATGAAGTCACCTAGACGAAATCTAAAGGAGTTACCTAAAAGGTCTCACCAACGTAGGAGTCAAGCAAGAGAAAGTGTTTGCTGACTCCGAGAAGATAGGCAGTCAATAACTTCCTCTAATAAGGCGGGACTAGTTAAAACCGCGTCCAGGAGGTAAAAACCCTAGACAACAAGGACTCATATAAATACCATATCCCTTAAGGGGATAAAGAAAGATTCTCAAGTTATACACATTTAACACTGCTCAAAGAGCACTACTCTCAATGTAGCCTTAACACATCATCAACCTAACCATCCGCCTGCAACCCTGCAGCGTCGACCACCTACATGGCTTCTCACCTCACGTGAGTTGGACCCTTAAATAGCTTCTAAAACCACCATACATGGCTTCTCTCCGTAGTGAGCAAAGCCACGTAACTCAAATTGTAATACGCCTACAAAGGCTTCCGAGTCCCCCTGCCTTTGCAGAGAAAACACGCATGCCCTGTACTTTATGACAAGTACAACATGTATGTGGATTCTATAAATGCTTTTAAGAAAATTTATCTCCAAAAAGAAATGATTTTAAAACTTGAAAATGAGATAAATAATCTTAATCGTGCTTTGGATTCCCTTAAGGAAGCACTTACATTTCTAGTTGATGAGCATTATAATGTTACAAACACTTTAGTTGAGAAGATAACTAAAGTAAAGTATGTTACTTGTCTATCTTTAAACTTGAAATTGAAACTCTCAAAGGACAGCTAACTTATGCCAATTCATTATCTTGTACTTGTTTTACCTCTTCAAGTGATAAAGGAACAATTTTCAAGAAAAATCCTCATGTCACTAGGAGAAATAGAAAAATCATTTTATCTAAAGCTCTTTGCCATTATTGTGGTGATAAGGGTCACATTAGACCTCTTTGTCATATTAGGAATGTTCAAGTTCCCAATGAAAAAAATACACGGATTCTTAAGTGTAGTTGAGATAGAACATCAAAATGAGTAAAAACACCCTTTTGATTTGAAACAATGGCAAGATGAATAAGTCAGGTTGAATTAGGAAATGATTTCAATCAAGAACTTAAATTTATATTCTAAACATCTTATTCAAGCCATTGATTCGAGTCAAAGAATTCTCTAATTCTAATCACATTGGCATAACAAAAAACAAGATTTTAAATTGAATTAATGATTCATACCAACCTTTAGTGTGATTCAAATAAAGCTTACTCCTGATTCACATTTGGAAAACTCGTAATTCAGATCATGCTGGCAAAACAAAAACTTGATTTTCATATTTATTTATTGATTCAAATCATTCATAGTCTTGATTCGAATCACACTTCAAAAAGTTATTTAAGAAAAGTGAAGTGTTTCTTTAAATCAAAATCTAGTATGATGGAAATCATGGATTTATGGATTTCTTAACCTAAATATTTGACCAATTGATTTGAACCACTTTCAATGACTTTTATCTAAGAGTATAATTTCTACATGAAAAATAAATATGTGTGAAGATCTAAAATCAAAGGAGTCTCAATTACTAAAACTATAAACGATAAAGATAATAACCGGACAAAAAAAAAATCAAAATTCTAAGAGGATAGAGAATTTTAAGAGGACAGAGCAACTTCACACTAAATACCTTGAGTCGAGTCTATGTGATTTATATATAAAATTGAAAAGATTGAGAAACACTAGTGTGAAAATTAAGATTTATTCTTAAAAAACTTGGGTTACTATTTTCTTGTAACTCTTTGTGATGAAGAAGATCGGTTTGATCACTTTAATAAACTAGCTTTTGGTGTTATCGTCTTTTATATCATTTTGTTACCATTTTTTGTTATCATTTTTATTGTTAAATTTCATGTTGGTGTGGTTGAAACTTACCATTTCACAACAAAATTGAAGATTTCAATTTGAACCAAAGACATGGTGGACCTTACTTTACTATATTTCTATATCTCACTTTAAATTTCACATCATTACTCTTATATAATATTTACAAAAATTGCATCTTCTTGGACATTACACTAGATTCTTCTGCCAAAATAGTAATCATAGGATTCGTCTAAATAAAGCATATTCCATGAACTTGATAACCAACATTATGCTACTTGACCAGAATTTCAGTCCAAAAAAGTTGTAGGACAAAGCAATAATTTATCCTCCGTCTGTCTCAAAATAAGAGTCTTTTTAACCAAAATTTTTTGTCTCAAAATAAAAGTTTTTTTACGTTTTCAATGCAACAATCATTAATTTTTACCAACTTTACCCCTAATAATTATTATCTACACAACTTTTAAGACAATATATCACATTACATCTTTATGACAACCAATGATAATTAAGGGTAATTTTGTAAAATTGTTATATTTAATTAGTCAATCATTACTTTTCTTAATCTATGTGAAACAACCTTAAAAGACTTTCATTTTGAGACGGAGGTAGTACTTCAATTGAGATAACAAAGATGATAATGCAAGAAAATTTCAAAAGGGGAGCCAGAAAAATAGGCTTCAACCCTTTAATTTCTACAAGCTACCAATAGTTTGATAACATTTTATATCTATAAAGCAAAACTAGCTTCATATAAGAGCCATAAATTACAATATTCCAACAAAAAATCCATAAATTATTATAGTCGAGACAAACGCAATGATTTACAAAACGATCATCCAATGGCTGCTAACAGATGCACACAAAACAGCTCAATTGTTGCGAACCGATGATCAAATGCGTCTACCATTTCTCATGGATAAGCCTCTTACATGATTATTCAGATTCCTGTTTCAAAAATTTGCTCACCGGGTTTTGGTTTTGGAGAGTTCTCACAAGGAGGGCTGGATTTCTCAAGTTCTTCATCGATCATAATTGCCATTTCGCGACACGTTAAGCTGCAAAATGCTTTTTCACCTCTGCAAAATATGAAATGAAATCAGTCAAAGAAAATATCAAGGTTCTGCGAATGCGATAGAGTTGTAATCGCAACATCATGGCCTTAAATTGCAACCATAATTCTTATCAAGGATTATGACAGAACCATATTTGAAAACATTGAAAGATATGCAAATAGTGCTAACTCACCTATAGATATAAATATCTTTCCCCTCCTCGAGTTTCTTGTCACAATGGTGGCAGAAACTTAAGAAGGCACGAGAGGGATATTGGTTTGGAGTCTCTAACCCTGTACCATTCGGAGTCACTACCTTCTCTTTCTCGCGCTCTTCATTCTTAAAATGGTTTTTAATACATAAATCAGGATGAGTTTCCAAAACACAATCACAAAAAATATGAGTTGTTTTGGGATTAGGACCATGAGAGATCACACATGTATAATCCTCAGAAAGCTCAATCTCACTAGCTGATAGAGACTTCAAAATTTCATCAGAAGAAAATTCGGACAAAGTGTTTGGTTTCGACTCTGCCGGTGCAATGGCATTCGAGTTCTCGCTTCCTCCAATAAAATGAGGAGAAAAGCTAACTTGAACCGCTACATCTTTCATATCAAAATCATCAAAATCTGAATCAGTAGCTTTCAATGATTTGCTCGAATCCATTGAACAAGACCTAGTTCTCCCAAACGGTTCATCAAGTTCTAAGCTAGTTTCACCGATCTCAAAAAGGGCATTGGATTCACATTCACCCTTATCGCTAACAGATTCATTTCGGGTACAAAAATCTTTAGGCAAAGACTTAAGCGACTCAAAAGAATCCATACAAGTTTCACAAATCGGAGTTGTTTTGATCATCATTCGAGGACTTAAACTATTGTTCTTGCTATCAAGTGATTGAAGAGCTTTCCCACAAAACCTATAACAGTTACAATCTTCCAAAGACTCTACAATACTTAAACCAACTTTGCAACAATCCCAACTCCTTTGATTCCCCTCAAAAAGCGAAGATCTTTGGTTCCTAACATGGTTACCAAAATTCGAAAGAACTTTAGTATCTAGAGGTGAAGTCGGACTTCTAACCGAATCCGAATCCAAAAACCCTTTTGGACCTAAACCCACAAACAAACAAGGGATATTGAAAATCGGGTTGCCTTTGATATTGCGACCGAAATCATGAGATTTCGAATAGTTCTCAGAATTAGCATCAGAATTTGTCAAATAACCCATGTTGTGTTGATCTTTCTGGATTGAACTGCTTCTCTTCCTCAGCATTATCTCAACACACCTGTTCATCAAAAACCCAATTTTCATTACATAAATCAAACAACCCAACACATTCAAATGAAAAAGTTATTCAATTCTGAATCAACAAACAATGTTAAACAAATAACTTTATCACATCTGAGAAAAAAATTAAAACTTTAACCCACCAAAAAAATCTCATAGGTCACACTTATTGCATGATTCAAGAGACCCATAAAACAAAACGTTAAAAAAACAATAAATTGATTTTGAATAATACTAAAAACAATGTTACATTAAAAGTTTCAACACATCTAAGAAAAAAAATTAAAACTTTAACCTAGAAAACCATAGGATTCTTATAGCATGATTCTAGAAGACCCAGAAAACAAAATGTACAAATTAATAAACTTTAAAACAAAATCAATTAAACCCCAAATTCACAACTTTAGGGAAAACAAAAAAAAAAAAGCTTTTTTTTACCCAATAGAACACTGAAAGATTATTCATTGATTAACCCCAAATGAAACATGTGAGTGATAGATAGGCCAGAGAAGCATAATCAGTGATGAAAGAGTGAAAGAAAACCATAGAAAAAAGGGGAAAAGAAAAAGAAAAAGTCACCTGGATTGTTTCTGTGCGTTTTGAGAATTTGAGAGATGGTTTTGAAGAGAAAAGAGAGCCAAATGCGGTAAAAAAAAGAGACTAGATGAGTGAAAAACTTGTGCAGTACGACTCTTCTCTTTCTCTCTCTTGCATGCCTCAAAATCAGCGGAACAGTGAGCTTATGCAATTGAGTACTTTACTCTCACTCTTCTCTTTCTCTCTCTAGAATTTCACTGTATAGTTTTGTCTTGTAGCATATAGTATGTACTTTACCCGTTTTTGCATAATGGTTCATTGCAAAACTGTGTTACTTTTTGTTGAAGAAGTTTAGTAATGTTAATTTATGGAATAGATGAAGAGTTATGATTTTAATTAAATGTAATTATTTTAAGACAATTGTTTAGACAGCAACTATTTCTTTGATCCGTCTAAATCATCCCTTCATTGTTCAACATATATGCATACATATATATTAACTATATAACTAAGTCAGAAATATATATATATATATATATATATATATATATATATATATATATATATATATATAATGTAAATTGCATACAAACCGATGTCAACATATCATAGATTTAACTATATCGATTTACATTAATTTTTAATTAGATATATTATACTTAATACATAAATATTTAATTAAAATAATCAACCAATATTATTTAAATTAAGGGATATTTTAATTAGGCCTTTAAAAAAATATTTTAATAGTGGATTCTTACTTTTTTTTTGGATTTAACCTATTTTGCATTCTGACAAATTGGCGATTTTGAAAATAAACTTTAAAAAATAAATGAATTTCACTTTATCATATAAAATTCTTGAGTCTCAAAAAACACAATTATCAAAAATAATAAAATAACAAAGATTTTTTTTTCAAAAATCACCAATTTAACAAAAGCAAAATAGGGTATAAATAGTTTCACAATTTTTAAAATAAGCATGTTGAGTTATAATCTCATATATTAATTTTTGAATAAAAATGACAAGGCATCTCTAGAGTACCTCGGTCCGGTAAAGTTTCTCATTTTGATATGAACATGGAAAGTTCTAATTACTTTTTAATATGAACTTCAAATGATTTTTTGCATTTTTCTTTCTTCCAGATGGAAAGGTTTACTTATGAAGTTTTCGTCAAGGACGGACAGTTCTTCTACAAGCAATCAAGAAAGCTTTTGCTGTAGAAGATTCACATGCAAGCAAATACACTTAATTCAATGGTATGTTTTCTCCTTTTAGTTATCCACATAGTTTTATGCAATTTATGTTTTAATGGGTTATATTACTTTATCATAAAAGATGAAATAATAGATTTCTATGTTCTTATCACACGGTACTGTTTTACAGAGTTAGTTATCTTCATGATAAAGCTATCTTGATCATGTTTATTTCAACATTTGTCCTACTTGATTGTTTGTTTTTATAAAATTGTGTCTTGATTGTATTATTGTTTAAATCTAAAATGTGCTGCTGCTTAATTCAGGAGCTATTAGACATCCTAAATGGTTCATATTAAAGATTTCCATAAGTTCATAATGCTTTTTGAAGAAGTATTGATAGCTATTGTTCTAACAATTTCATCTCATGATTCAAATTTAGAGGAAATATAGAGACCATGTATAGCTGCAAATAATATACAATGAAGTTTCTGAGTTCATGTTTTTAATCCTAATTGTTAAGATAAGGATGTGCACCAGTGTTGATTGTGGATTGTGGAATTTAGCAGTCTATTTGAATTCTGCTAGGAAACAGTGATCTATAGCTGATAATTGACAACATTTTGTACTAAATAAATTAGCATACCACGTAAAAATAACAGTTTGTTCAAATTCCGTTATGCCATAACACTCTAGCGAGTTGTGTCTCTATCAAAAAATACTTCCATGAACTGTGCAATCTTCATTGAACATCTTCAATTTACTGATTGAAGTGTTTGTATCATTTCTTTTAATGTGATAACACATTTTCAATTTGAAGGGTTGCAAGTGTTTAATTGATAAATGCTCAAGTTTTAAATTTTGTTTTACTTCGTATATATAATGTGTATGATTTCATTGATTCTAATATTCTACACATGGTTGAGGAGTTGCGCATGCATATAGAAGGTACCATGTGTTTCCATATATTTAGTTTAGAAAATATTTGATATTGTCAAGTTAGATACTTGATTCTCCTGTAATGCATTTTATTTTAAATTATTGAGTTTATTATGTGTTATAAATGTTGTGTTCACTTAACAAGAATGCAATTCTTTATTGGTTCTAAGAATTGGGAGATCAAAGAAAGAAATATTCAAGCTTGTAATCGAGGAAATTTGGGAGTTAAATTTGTGCCGCGTCATACGAAGTACCTTGGACTTCCGGTGGTCTTTGGCAGATCAAAGAAAGAAATATTCAAGCTTGTAATTGAGAGAGTGTGGAAGAAGGTAAAGGGTGGAAAGAGAAGTTCTTATCGAGAGTGGGAAAAGAGGTCCTCATTAAAGCGGTGGCGCAAGTTATCCCCACTTACGTGAAGAGCTGCTACAAAATGCCTGAGTATGTTTGTAAAAAGATTGAATCCATCATTGCCAATTTTTGGTGGGATGCGCGCGGTAACAAATCAAAAAGTCCATTGGTTGAGCTGGGGTAAGATGGCAAAGTGTAAGGAGGAAAGGGGCTTAGGTTTCAGAGGTTTCAGTGATTTTAACACATGCTTGCTGGGGAAACACTATTGACGCCTTCTCACTAACGAGCAATCATTGATGGGAAGAGTGTTTAAGAGTCGGTACTACCCAGAAACTTCTATAAAGGACTGCTCCCTTGGACATGCCCCAAGTTATGCCTGGAGAAGTATATGGAGTGCTAGAGACATCATTAATAGTGGAGCGAGATGGAGAATTGGAAACGGGGAGAAAGTTAATGTGTGTGATGACAGTTGGATTCCTAATAACCCAGGTTTCAAGATTCTCAGGTGATCCGTCGACACTGGCGGATAAATCTGCAAGTATACAGTTGATCGTGTAGTCTTAAAAAGGTTGTCGAACCCACAGGGACTGGTTTGTCAAACTAATGTTATCCGAGGTTGATGTACAAAGTTAAGGCTGGATGGGAACAGGAATTTAATGGGAAATAAGGGCTGAAATTGGAAACTAAAATTTAATACTAAAACGTGTGCGAAATGTGAATCTCGTGCACCGACGGGACTTCTAGAAAACAGGTGCTAACTACGACTATGCTGCCAATCCGTAGGATAAACTGACTTAAAGGCTCCGCCTCACGCTCTCGCGGTCTTGACAAGAGCCATGCTTCCTAATCCCAAGATTTTGCTCTCGCTCGCCCGGTAACTAAGAAACACGGTTTGGAAACTGATATTATCCTAAACAACATCTAAAGCGCTCTCGCTGTATTTAGATATGCTGCCTAATTCCCACTATCCAGTTCACTCCTCACGCTCTCGTGGATCTCAGCTTAAATCTTAATATGCTTCTCACTCTCGTGACAAAGCAATGTTAAACAACCTCTCACTCTCGTGACAAGGCCACTTAAATTAAACTTGGAAATTAAAACTAAATTAACGTACATTCTTGATTTCGCACCTATTATTTCTACGGAGTCCCGCCAAATACAACGGTCCTCACATAACGGTCTCTAATTGTTTACTCAGACATAATTAATCCTAAGTCTACCATTTTTAAACACAAAGAATCTAAATTTAACATGTTAAGCGATTTAAAAATGAAAATTAAAGTAAGTATGCGGTAAAGTAAATAAATCTGAAAATAAAGTGCGGTAACGTAAATCTTACGGAAAGAAAATGAACTTGAATTAAATCTTCGATCCAAAACGGTACAGCAAAAGTACAAGAGAACTATAATTTGCAACAATCCCTCAATGCGAGTTATTGTTGCTTTTTAGAGTAATTTATGCCTAGAATTCTAATGCAATTTCGTCAGTGCTTCCGCGTACTATTTTCTACTCTGAAATCTGCTCCCAAGGGTCCTATATATAGAAGGTAAGGCTTCACACTTGCCAGGTTCGAATTCTAGAGGGAAAGGGAGTTAGAAAACTCCTCAAAACTGCCAGAAACGGATTCTGCAATGAAAAATTGCTCCCGCGTCTGTACGGCGAACGCCATGCTCTGGAATCAACAAGGAGCGCCACCAGGAGGCAATGGCGAACGCCATGGGGGCATGGCGAACGCCATATCAGCTGAGATTGCATAATTTTCTGCTTTGCTGGATTTTTCTCCTTCTTTTGCTTCTTTTCTCTGATTCTTCCGGGATCTCAATTATTATTCCTGCAAACATAAAACATGATAAAAACAAAGTAAGAACAGCAAGACTTGATAAAAATACAGACTAAAAAAGCGCAATGTGAGCCTAAAAATACGATATAAATTTGTGTCGTTAAACTCCCCAACACTAAGACCATTGCTTGTCCTCAAGCAATTTCCAATAAAATTAAAACAATGAGTGCAGTTCCGGTTCAAAAGCGCGACTGAAGACAACTAAAGCGCAAGGTTGCTAGGATAATGATAAGTGCAAAATGTAACTATTTTTTTATATAAGTTTTATTGCACTTATCGATACTTTTTGTTAACATCGTTCGAATAAACACCGTTTTGTTTGTAAATACGTTTACTTTACATTTTAGTGTATATATTGCGTATTGTGTAAATATCATTGAGTTTAATTGATTTTATCTCATTTTTGTAGGTATTCAAGCAATGATATTTTTCCATTGTTGTATAGAGCATTGAATAAGCTTTCCAGTGCTTCCGACCGTGCGTAAATCAGAGTTGCGGTTCAGAAGTTGTGGTCAAAATAAGGGCCGGTTTGCTGTCAAGTTCGCTTTGCGAATGGCTGGCGAGTTCCCAGTGAAGGCTCCCAAAATTGGATAGGGGAGAAAAGGACCAAAGTTCGCTTTGCGAATTGTGCAGCGAGCATTCGCTTTGCGAATAAATCGTTCGCATTGCTAACTTCTTGAATTTTGCAGAGGCGGTTTAGCATTTCAGAGGCACTTAAGTGCCATTTTTTTAGGCTCGCTTTGCGAGTAAAACGTTCGCTTAGCGAACGTGACAGATTTTGTAATACTATAAGTTCATTTTCAGTCATTTTTTAGGGGATGTTTTGGGGTATTTGTTCCCAATTCATCAAATCTTCATTCTTTGTTAGTTTAGAGCTTAGAAAAGCATCAATGGAGGTTATAACTCGATGATAGGGGGTGGATGATTCTTGGATCGTGATTGACACTGCGAGAGATTTTGATTCCTCTTCTTTCTTCCCTTTGTAGTTTCCATTTGTTGTGAGTTTGTATGTAAGTTTACCTTGATTATATGTATATTTATTGCTCATGGTGTTGTATAAAACTCATTTTACAAATTAATGTTAATGAATGATTTCTTTATTTGGGTTTGAGTTGCGGTAGACATATCCTCGTTAAATCCGGATTTAGGATGAACATCAATTAGGTTCTAGACTCTAGAGATAAATTTAGGCTTAATATTCACTTGAGTATCGATTCTTAATGCTTCCGTGTGGTTGAGTTGCGTGAGCCATCACCTCTAAGGCGATGCGGTTGTTCTCTCAACTTTGCGTTAGACATAACCTTTGTTGTGAGCGATACGTGATAATGTTGACGAGTGATTTAGGTTGCGTGCAACTGAGTAGTAAGTTTGAGTATTTGATAGGGTAGATGAAATGTAAACTCGAAAGTTCTCTACTCTCCAAAGAATGAATTCTTTTTATGTTCATAAGTTTTAATTCTCGCATTTAATTTAAACCCATTTTAAACCCAAACTCAAAAACGCAAGAGATTGTCGAATGACATTCTTTCTCTCGAACCGATCCCTGTGGACATGATAAATTCCCGGAAAAATACTTCCCAATATTTTTGTTGCTTGTTGCTTTACCTCTTCAACAAAATGGCGTCGTTGCCGGGGATTAGTTTTGATATTGAATCGCATTGCGATAGTTTATTTGTTTTTGAGTTTTGTATATATTGTCTATTTCCATTATGATTGTTCAAGTGTTGTATATATTTTGTTCCTGTAACGTTTGTTTAAGTGTTTGGTTAGGGCACTTGCTTTTGGTTTGCGCGGTGAGGCATCACCATGGCATGAAGGAAGGAAGTTGCTAGCTAAGCATTGTAAAGGCGTCGAGCTTACGACGTAAAACAAGCATGTTGTATTATTTTCTTTTGTTGTGGTTTAGCTTAGGCAGTGTGGTGAACATTCATTAAACAAGTTGTACTCGGATTTTTCGTGAAATTCTCAAATCTTCACTTTACAACTTGTTTAATCCATTTTCACCCAGTCTTTTAGTTTGTTTATATTAATAGTTTTTGTGTTTGTCTAAGAGCTTGTTTTAAGTAGCTTGAGGAAATTTAAGGTGATGTTCCAAGTTTGATCGTTTCAACTTGCGGATGTATGGTAATGATATTGTTAAGTTTTGTACACGTCCAAGGTATGTGTTTATCGCTTTCTTGACTTTAGCATATTCATGATACTTAGTCTTTTTACAAACTTTCATGCCATTCATTCTTTTGTATACTTGTTCTTGTTGTGAATCACTTTAGTTCCCACCCTTTTTGTGAGGTAGCTTTCCATTGTTCATATATGCGTGGAGTACCAACATTCTTGTTCTAACTGGATTTCATTATGCTTAATCTTTTGTTTGTGTTGATTATATGAAAGCATGAAAAGGATCAAGGCATTTTATTTCATTTTGAGCATAACTACCTAGCCAAATAGTCATTCACCTTGTGAGCGTGTGATCATTCGTAACACCTTTGAGCTTTTTGATCCATGTTTTATTTGAACTTAATGCTTGTCTATGAGTATTTAGTTCACTTATTTTTGAATGGATTTTATTTTTTCTTGAACCCTCAACTTTGTGTTGTTGTATGAATTTTTGCCTTGCCTTAGAAAGTAGGGAGTATTCACATGATGATGTGGTTGAATTCAAGTTGGGGAGAGAATGATTGTTTACTCATTGGTTGGTTTCTATGAGGTTGAAAAAGAAAAGAAAAAAGAGAAAAATATGAAAAAGAAAAGAAAAAAGAAAGAAAAAGAAAATCCTTGAGAAAAGAAACAAAAATGAGTTCAAATAATTGTGCTAAATAAGTATTGTGTTTTGTGTAACACTTGGGATTTTGGAAGAAGTTGATTGGAATTTTGTGTTTGAGTCTTTGTGAGTTGATCACTCCCTTAGGTTTAGGCAAGTTTTTGTTTCAATTACCTTTAGAAATTGTCCCTTGTTTGTTTACCCGACCACGCTACAACCTTGAAAGTCCTTGTGATCCTTGCCTTTGTATGTTCAATGTGAATTTTTTTATGGATGCATAATTTACTCTATTGTTTGCATGATTGTTGTGTGAGTGATAAGTACCTCATTTTGTGTTTTTAATCTATCGATTATTATTTTTGCTAGGTGTGATTCACGTTTAAACTTGTATTGTTTTAGGATGTTTGGCATGATTTTTGTATTTTGCATTTGTTTCGTGACTATGTTGTCGTCGTAGTTTAGTGGTAAGTATTTACTTTGTGTGTACCGTTTTTCATTTGAACCATACACTTGTTTCCATTTTTCAAAACTTGTTGTTGCGTGATTTCTTGGATTTCGCTTTTGTTCCTTTAGATGTTGACCTTTGTTTAAGGACAAACAATTATGCAAGTTGGGGAGAGTTTGATAAGTGCAAAATTTAACTATTTTTGTATATAAGTTTTGTTGCACTTATCGATACTTTTTGTTAATATCGTTCGAATAAACACCGTTTTGTTTGTAAATACGTTTACTTTACATTTTAGTGTATATATTGCGTATCGTGTAAATATCATTGAGTTTAATTGATTTTCTCTCATTTTTGTAGGTATTCAAGCAATGAGATTTTGCCATTGTTGTATAGAGCATTGAATAAGCTTTCCAGTGCTTCCAACTGTGCGTAAATCAAAGTTGCGGTTTAGAAGTTGTAGTCAAAATAAGGGCTGGTTTGCTGTCAAGTTCGCTTTACGAACTTGCCAGCGAATGTTCGCTTTGCGAATGGCTGGCGAGTTCCTAGCGAAGGCTCCCAGAATTGGACAGAGGAGAAAAGGACCAAAGTTCGCTTTGCGAACTGTGCAGCGAGCATTCGCTTTGCGAATAAATCGTTCGCATTGCGAACTTCTGGAATTTTGCAGAGGCGGTTTAGCATTTCAGAGTCACTTAAGCGCCATTTTTGAGGCTCGCTTTGCGAGTAAAATGTTCGCTTAGCGAACGTGACAGATTTTGTAATACTATAAGTTTATTTTCAGTCATTTTTTAGGGGATGTTTTGGGGTATTTGTTCCCAATTCATCAAATCTTCATTATTTGTTAGTTTAGAGCTTAGAAAAGCATCAATGGAGGTTACTACTCGACGATTGGGTGTGGATGATTCTTGGATCGTGATTGACACCGCGAGATATTTTGATTCCTCTTCTCTCTTCCCTTTGTAGTTTCTATTTGTTGTGAGTTTGTATGTAAGTTTACCTTGATTATATGTATATTTATTGCTCATGGTGTTGTATAAAACTCATTTTACAAATTAATGTTGATGAATGATTTCTTTATTTGGGTTTGAGTTGCGGTAGACATATCCTCGTTGAATCCGGATTTAGGATGAACATTTATTAGGTTCTAGACTCTAGAGATAGATTTAGGCTTAATATTCACTTGAGTATCGATTCTTAATGCTTCTGTGTGGTTGAGTTGCGTGAGACATTACCTCCGAGGCGATGCGGTTGTTCTCTCAACTTTGCGTTAGACATAACCTTTGTTGTGAGCGATACGTGATAATGTTGACGAGTGATTTAGGTTGCATGCAACTGAGTAGTAAGTTTGAGTATTTGATAGGGTAAATGAAATGTAAACTCGAGAGTTCTCTACTCTCCAAAGAATGAATTCTTTTTATGTTCATATGTTTTAATTCTCGCATTTAATTTAAACCCATTTTAAACCCAAACTCAAAAATACGAGAGATTGTCAAACGACATTCTTTCCCTTAAACCGATCTCTGTGGACACGATAAATTCCCGAAAAGTACTTCCCAATATTTTTTTTGCTTGTCGCTTTACCGCTTCAACAGCTAACGCTAAATGGATAGGCACTAAATAGTGAAAACAAGGATATCGTAACGACACAAATCCACATTTGCGGACAAAGACTGTCTTCCTATGCAATACCAATTTAAATCATGGCATTATATCTCGGCCTATATCCTTCATCCTATTTCACCTCTTTTTCATTCTCGCGCAATCACATTAAGCCCGTTATCCTTTATACTCACATGGTAATCGAACCTGTTTGTGTTATATGATCTCATTACTCAAAATTTGTCTTTTTCGCACATTATGCTTTCTTTTGCTTACGAATTTCAAGAGTCCGAACCTTTAGGCTAAATGATCGGGTAAGGACCACCTAACTTAACGGGAACATGTCTTTCATTCGCTTTTTCTATAAAAATCACATTATTCATATTTTTAAGATCAACACATATTTGCATCAGTTCGTTACTTAGTTTGTACATAAGGATGGTGTTGACTGCTAGTATAAACTAATCAAAAGGTTACTACTAAGAAACTAGGCATAAGGTCTCGACATAATACCTATTTAAATCAATATCGCATATTTAGGGAATCTAGGGTGTAGGAACGATACCGATATTTACAAAACTTTCCCAAGTCTATCTAACATAGCCTAATGAAAAATAACATATACACAAGGTGTCATGCCAATGAATCCAGAAAACTATTTTTTTTTTGTTGGGGTAAAAAATAAAGGAGTTTTCAGACAAGCAAATAAAATAACGTAAAATAGGACTCAACAGCGCATATGACTCGATAAACCGGACAACTAGAAAGTAAAAACTAGAAAAACATAAATAAAGGAAAATAAAACAGTAAATATCCTCCCCCCACACTTCAACTAAACATTGTCCCCAATGTTTTAGCCCAAGGTGAAAAAAAGGAATGATAAAACCTGGTCAAGGGTGAGGTGCACGACCTCTGTGCATGGATGCTCTACCTCTGTGACGGCCTGCTCTACCCCACTCTGATTGTGGCACATGTCTGATAAAGCCTCTCAAATCAGCCGTCTCTAAGCGCACTCCGTTCATTTGCTCAATCAGGTCAGACTTATCATGCTGAGTCCTCTCTACGAAATCTTGTTGCTGCTGGCCAATCTGATCAACAGTGACTCTGAGCTACTCCTGCTGTCTCTGCATGCTACGGAGTAAAAGATCACGTTCGGCCTCCATGTCATTCTGATGCCTAAGCTCGGACAGAATATCATCCAAAGAGCTTTGGATGGCCACGTAATCATATTCCTCCTGGGACTGATGTGTACCTACAAAAGAGTCAGTAGGAAAATGTGTTGTGCGTGAACGGCCGCTAGGTCCGGGTGAATCGGTACCACGGGTGCGAATGCGGGGCTGAGGTGTAGTAAATCCCATAACATTTTGGTAGTGTCTCTCAGCACTCTCCTGCTCAAGATCGGGTGCCTCAGTATCAAATATCCAATTAGTGCTAACATGCACTTTAATATCATTAAGACAAGGCAATGTGACTCCCTTAACTTCCCTGTTGCCTATCATCAAGTGATATTTGCCATTGGGTAAATTCTTAACTAGGCGCATGGCATGGCTATGGGTGAGATCAGCAAATAAAGCTGGCAAGGGCTCAAGGGGCTCCAACTCTCTATGCAATCCTAAGGCTAAGGCTATGGAGGTTATGATCCCTCCGACACAAATGGAACCGCCCGCTCTACCACTGGCAGATAGGAGGTGTGCAAGTAAAAACGATGTCGGGTTAACCTTGGTTTCGAAAAGTGCACAATGAATGAAGAATAAATCTTTGGAGTTCACATTTCCTGTGTTCTCCCGTCCAAAGATAGTGCTAGCAAGGATTCGGTGGAAATACCGGATGACTGGGTTGTGGATGGAGGTGGCTTTAAGACCTTCCCAAGTGTCGAAAGTTTTGTTAGTGATTTTGTGCCAATAGTCTAGAGCATTAGGTTCCCACTCACTCTCTAAGGGTGTATGAGTAGCATACTCCGGACCGCTAGGAAAACTAAAGATATTACCTATCTGCTCAAAGGTCAAGAAGTGATCTACATTAAACATTCTAAACTGTACAGAACCATCAGTACGGGACAGATTCGTGGACAGATGTAAAGAACTCAAAAACTCATATGTCAGTCGAACGTAAGTATTATTACTTATTGAACAAAACTGTGACATACCTAAGTTTGTGATCATCCAATCCACGCTATCGAAGAGACCTAAGGTCTGGACAGCAGTGGTGTCAGGGTATCTTATCGCGACGACTGCCTTCTTTCGCAGCTTGAGAAAGCTAGAACGTTGGCTCTGACCAAGGACATTTTCAGGAAATTCAATGCGCATGTAGTCGATGTTAGTAGCGACTCTAGGAGGCATGGTAGCAGAATGAATGTAGTGAGAACGATTGGAAAAGTTTACGAGTGAAGAGTGTGAGTGATGGGTGTGAGAAAAATGATGGGTTTGATGAATTTATATGCAAATTTGTGGAATGTAGATGGTTGGTGGTTATGATGGGTTAATGAGGTAGTTGGAAGGGTGTTTTGGAAGTGTAAAAAGGTGATTATTTGGAGTTTTTTAGGGAAAAACGCGCAGGAATTTGAATTCTGCGCAGACTGCATGTTCCAATGCAATGGCGAACGCCATTAAGCACATGGCGAACGCCATGTGTTGCGAATGGAAAAGATCAAGAAAATTGAACTGATGGCGAACGCCATCAGCATAATGGCGAATGCCATTATGTTTGAAGGTGCGAATTTTTACTGCAGGTCTGTAACAGAAGACAAAACCTGCTATTCATATTTTTTTCTTTTTGTTTTTGCTTTGATTCTACTGGAAGTACTAACATAAACACTTAACAAGCTATGAAAAATTCAAAACTTGCTAAACATCAACAACACAAAGTTACAGAAAAGGGAAATTGCATTAATTAAAATAATAGAAGTACATACATAGTTCATTGTCGGCATACCGATAGTGTACAACAGAACTAAAAAGAACGAACAATACGGGAATGAAACACTGATACATTAAAGCAAAATCCTAATCTACGAAAAACAGGGAAATGAGTACAACTGAGACTATCCATGGTGACGCCTCATCTGAGGTTCAGCAGGACGACAGAGTGAATAAATGATCTGGAAAAGATGGTCAAATTGCTCATGAACTACATCCATAAATCCCAAGAAATCCACACGAAGAGATGTTATCTCTCCACGGAGGAAATCTACTTCATCTTGCAGAGCATGAATAGCGGTAACAATGTCAATAGGTGGGACAATCGGCTGAATAGCAGAGCCAAGAGTACCAGCATCGGGCATATCGACTTCTAGGTTCTGATAAGCTTGTGGAGAGTCAGGTGGAGTTAAATACTCGTTATGGCCTTCCAAGTTGTAGAGCCAATTATCCTTATTATGCACACTAGTTTTCTCATGATTCGGCAAGGTAAAGTGATGGACAACATCATTGTCAATCAGAAGCTCAAATTTAACTGGATCAAGATTAGCAATGATTCCACGGTTGAAATAGAAATTAATATTCATGGGGCGATAACTACCAAAAACACGGGTACGGTTCAAGTGGTACCGTAATCCAATGGCATCAGCAATCATAGTAATTAGGCCACCAATAATAATAGCACCATGAGGCTCACGAGAGATCTTAGAAAAGTTAGCCAACATGAAAGGGGATGCATTCACCGGCTTGCCTTTAGAGGCACATAACATAATGTAAAGCTCGTCCTTAGAGACAGAAGTCACATTCTCTTCCTTACCAAAAAGGGTATGTGCTAATGTATTGTGGAAATACCTTATACCAGGATTATGGATACTCTCAGAGAACATACCATTCGGCTCAGGATTGAAATTACCGATCAGAGTACCCCAAAATTGGTTCAGATCATAAGCAATAAAGGCATCCTCAGGGGTCTTAGTTATGGCATCAGACCCATTAGGAAATCCTAATAAGTCAGCAAACTTATGATGTGTAAAACAGTATTTATTGCCAAACAACCTAAATGTAGCCAACCCACGACCAAAACCGAAACCTCTGGTAGAATCATAGTATAACGAGCTCAAGAACTCCAGTGTCAGGTTATGGTGTAGCGAGCGATTTTGGACGCGGTTCTTAAGCGCTGGTCGCTCTCTGCGGTTGAGCTTAAAACTACAGGTCGATTCATTTTTTATCCTATTGTGAGCTGAATAAGGAAGGGAAATAGATGTCTCCAATTAACCCTGCTTTGCATACTAAGTTTAAACAGCGGTCTGTTAGGTTACGGATACTATCAATGTGGGGGGGCCTTTGTACTAGTTATTTGTATTTTCGCCAATACGATTTCTTTCTTTTTATCTAGGCAGAAGGTTTCTGACGGGGAACAAGGATTAGGATGTTAGGACTGATGCTTTTGAATTACTGCTTTTGATTGATGGAGATACGGGATTTGGGTTTTTTGTTGATTGCGCTCGCTAAGATCTTTTCTTTCGATCTTATGCCTACGTATTCCCATTTACCGAAACAGGGAAATCAGAGCGTTCGTAGTTCCTCCTATTCTATGGGAGGAAATGGGTGTTTGGTGTCTTGTTCAAAGCCCAAGACGTGAAGCGAAAGGTGGTTTGTATCTTGTTCAAAGCCCAAGATGTGAAGCTGAAAGGTCTATTTGTGTCTTGTTCAAAGCCCAAGACGTGAAGCTGAAAGGCCTCGGCTTTAGAGAGAATTTGTCATCTCTAAAGAGGAGAGAAGGAGAATTACTTTAACTGGGATACGCGGATCCGGGCAATGCCATAATTTCTGAAGAAAGGGTTTTAACCTGAAGGAGAAGACTTTAACTCAGTATAGAGCAATGCCATCTTTCCTTAGGAATTTCTCATGCTAAAAGAGGGACAGTGGTGTGGATATAGATGATCCAGAGGCTTGCCGCTTACAGCGATTAGATGAAGGGGAAGGAGTTGTTGATGTTTGTGTACTGTGAACGAGGCACAACTTTGATGCTAAAAGGTTAATTGGATCAACCAGTGGTTTTCTTATACAAAGCCTAAGAGGAGGCTATCATTCCCGAAGGAAGAGATCATTATACAAAGCCTAAGAGGAGGCTATTTTGTGTCCCGTACAAGGCCCGGGAGAGAGGCTAAAAGTTTTTGACCCGACGATGGAGTCTTTGTGTCTCGTACGAAGCCCGAGATGGAGGCTAGAATTTGTTTGGCTCAATATGAACCTTTTTGTATCTCGTATAAAGCCCGAGATGGAGGCAAAAGGGGGATTGACTCAACGAGGGAGTCTCTTATGTGTCTCGTACAAAGCCCGAGAAAGAGGCTAAAACATTGTTTGACTCCGCTGGGGAGAATCATTGTACAAAGCCCAAGAGAAGGCTAAGGTTATTGTGTCAGTTAAGTGACAGGTCCAGTATACTGATTTTGAAAGAGAAAATCAGTTCTTATATGAGCATCACTGTACTCATAGGTTAGATCTGAGGATCGGGGTTGTTTCCTTTTCTTTAAGGAAACTGGAAATCCAAAGGGTATTGAGACTGTCCGAGTCTGCGGGTTTCCTTCCTATTTAACTAAGGGGTCGCTTGAGAATGTCTTTGAGACTCAAGGAAGTTAGACTGTCCGTGTCTAGAGTTTTATCTCTTTGTACTATGTTGTGAGAAACAGTAGTAGACTCTATGAAAGGACTGTTCTATGAGGATGACTAGGTTCTGTTCCTATACCTCTAGGAGGTCGTCGGGACAATTTGTACGAAGCCCAAGAGGAGGCTGGAAACTTTTAAGAAGCCGACGGGTCCTTGTACGAGGCCCAAGAGGAGGCTATCATTCCTGAAGGAAGAGATCATTATACAAAGCCTAAGAGGAGGCTGTGAATACTTCTAAGAAGCCGTAGTGTCCTTGAATAATGCCCAAGAGGAGGCCGATGCTTTTAAGAAGCCCGTGGGTCTATCATCTCCTTTCCATTAGGAGAGATAACTCTTTTAAAGATAAAAACCATTGGTAAACGTGCGAGGTTTACTATCCAGCGACTTTTAGCTTTTAAAGAGGGTTCCTTAGTTAAGGTCCAAGATTATGACCGTAGTGGGTACCCAAACCCCGAGACATTCAAGGCAAGCTATCCACAAGGAATAGATCAAGTCAGGAAAGTTCGAGAATTTGGAAGAAACTCAAAGATGCCATTCACGGAGAATACATTCATCTTGGGGAGTAGAGCTTCTTGACGATTCCTAAGGAGGACAGCCGAAGAGAAGACTGTATCTGGTGCTCCTATTGGGGATCTAGGCGTCTATTTCTACGAATAAATGAAACGGCGTCACCTAGTTCTAGACGTAGTTGTCGGGGAAACTCGAAATATCTATACTATTATTACACAGTAGATATGAGTTTATGAAAGGAGACTTACAGTAAGCAGCCCCACAATACAGTTTATAATATGAAAGCAGTAAACGAAAGCGATAACCACTTACTCGGTTGTAGTGCTTCCATGCTGTTTGGTTAGTTGTTCAACAAAGAAAGATTGAAAACAACAGTATATTCAAAATCAAAGGAGAAAGTGCTTTGAAAAAGAAAGATTTGGGGCTTACAGCTCAAGGAGAGGCCCAGGGTTTTATCAGTGAGCGCACTATTGAATTTGTACAGAGGGACTTATACAAGTGACTGAGGCCCGAAAAAGGTTTTATGTATAAAGGGATGGGTCTTACACTCTCTCAAGAGGCCCAAAAAGGTTTAAAGAAAAGAGTGGGGCTTATAACACGAGGGTAGGCCCAAATGATTTTTCGTTTAAAATGGCGATCGCGCCGAGGTTTTCTTTTAACGCAGAGGGACTTATACAAAAAGTGAGGCCCAAAATATTTTGGTTAAAAGGGGGATTGGGTCTTACACTCTAATAGAGGCCCAAAGTGTTTTGAATGGGTCTTATAGCTCAAGGAGAGGCCCAGATGATTTTTATTTTTAAACGGGCGAGGATCGCGCCGTTTACTTGTACAGAGGGACTTATACAATGAGTGAGGCCCAAAATGATTTTTTGTACAAGGGGGGATGGGTCTTACACTCTCTCAAGAGGCCCAAAGAGTTTTGAAAATGATTTATGAGGGTTGAATTAATCCAAAACCCTAATTTGTTTTCAAAATGTATTTAATTGAATAAAAATTCAATTAAAATGATCAAAAATTGTTTAACACATGGAAAACAAATTGTGATCTTGGATTAATGCTTCAAAAATTAAGTATTGACCTCCAAGTCGTGACAGCAAGTTCAAAGTGATTTTTGATTTGGAGGTGTTACAGATGAGTTGTGATGATCTGAACAGCTTCCCTACACCCTATGGATTGTGTTTGGATGGTTGGACTTGATTGAAATTGGCTGGATCATTTTGTGGTACCTCAGCTGCACTTTGGTAAAAACCTTGAGCAACCAGCTGGTGATTTTGTGAAATTGATGTTTCAGAAGTGATCTAAGTGTTTGATCAGCTCATATGTGATGTATGTGAGGTGTGTGAGTGATTGGTTTGATTGGAATTGCTCTCAAACTCAAAACCCGATAGTGACTTGCCTTAGAAGGCAAAATTGGAGTGAAAGAAGAGATTTTGAGGAAAGCATCTGTTAGATGGCTTTGGTGTACTCAAACTGACCACAATTGAGCTCTATTTATAGTAGAGCAAGTTTGTTTTGCAAGGAATAGTGCATGGCAGCTGGTAAGTAGGTTTGGCCAATGAAAATCCAAGTCTCCTCTAGCCATTGACTAGAGGTTAGGGCACAGAGCTTTGGTTCCCTTGGTCTTGGATAAGCCTTGACTGATTTCAGATGAGAATGGCTCAGTCCATGCCACCTTGATGGTTCCATTGAATGCCTCATTCCAAATTTGAAGTCTTGTCCCTATTTTTGTCATTCTAGGTTCAACATGCTATTTCTTGTTCCATGGACTTTGGAGGCTTGGCTCAGTGATTGTCCCCTTTAGATTCAATCCTCTGAGGTGTCCAAGTGGATAGGAGCAATTGAATTTGACTGATTTTGGAAAATCGACCAAAGTTGCAAATTCTGCCTTGCCTTGACAGATTTCAGCAAGGCAACTTGGCAATGTTATATCTCATGGTGTAGGTTGAATTTGACAATGTTATTGGCCATTTTGGAAAGCTCTTACATGATACAACAACAGTTTGAACAAGTTTGGTTTTGATCTCTTTTGATTCCAAGTGAAAAATCCCCCTACATTTGGCAAAAAGTGAGGCAGAATCTGACTTAGTGAAAATTTCACTAAGTGTTGGAAAAAGTGACATTTTCACTTTTCAGCCACTTTGATCACTCCATAACTCAAAATCCTTAATGAATTGGAATGACTTGTAGTTGAAGTTTTTGTAGGTGATAATGAGGGCTACAAATCCATCTTTGGATGAGAAAAAATGGCCTTGTGGTTTAGGAGTTATGGTCCTCCAAAGTTGGTACCTTTGCCACTTTATTTTTAACTTAGAAAAAATTCTAAGTTTTATGGTTACCCCTTTTACAAGTTATCTCACTTTTCTTGATTTTTCTTGATGAATGATGATTCAAATCATACATTAACATCATTTTAGGGTTAAAAATCCATTTTGGTGAAAAATCTCAAAAAGTCAAAGTTGACTTTTGTGCACAGTTGACTTTTTATCAGATGAATTCCAAACTGTGCAATTCTTCAGGAAATCATGTCCTTGACCTAAATCAAACTTGATGGACATGTTCCATGGGTGTCATAGGGTATATTCAATCATGTATTAGGGTTTGGGAGCATGTCCTGGTCAAAAGTCAAAGTTACAGTTGACTTTTCCCTTAAAACCCTAATGGTGGTGCAGATGAAATTGAGACTTGTTGCTCAAACTTCTTGGATCAATCCATTGTTCCAAATGGATCAATATGGTATATTAGAGACCCTCAAATCATCTCTTGAGGTCTTGGCTCATGGTTTGTCCCAAAAGTCAACTTAGGGGTGAATTAGGTCAAGAAACCCTAATTCCTGATTTTTGATGAATGCATCCCCTGAGGCAAAATTGACTTGATGCATGGGTTCATGAGGTTCCATGAAGTATATTAGGTTATGTTTTGGATCATTGCCTTGTGCCCAGATGAAAATTTCCATCTGGAGGCCCTGGTTGACCAAAACCCTAATTTGGTGACACTGTCGATCTTGAGACTTGATCCACCTAGAAGGGAGCAGCCTTGTGCTTAATCCTTGAAGTGGGAGTCCTTTTTAATCCATTGTGGATGTTTAAGAGATTAGACAAGTTGAAGATCATTTCCTTTCTTGATTGATCCTTTGTCTAAGCACTCAGAGAGGGCTTAAAACCCTAATTTTGATTGTATTGGGTGCTCACCCATCTTTGGGGAGACTGATGAAGCATGATGGTTCATCCATATTGTGATGATGATTTTCACAATGATGGGAAATCTAAGTGGTCAAAATTTGGGGTATTATAGATGCCCCTATTTAATCTTCTTGGACCCGAAGGTGTGAATGACGAAGGGATTCGGGCATTCGGGGTGCAAGAGGATTAAATATCGGAATACCCGAAATTTTGGTGGTGGTTATGAATGGTAGCTTACGCATTCATCTTCTTTAGCTAAGCAATGATGCTTAGAAAAGGTAAACTTCCCCTCGATCCTGGTCTCTTACCAAGGAACTGGTCTTAGTTTCTGAAGTAAACTTCCCCTCGATCCTGGTTTCCTACCAAGGAACTGGTCTTAGTTTCCTTTGTAAACTTCCCCTCAATCCTGGTTTCCTACCAAGGAACTGGTCTTAGTTTCTGATATAAACTTCCCCTCGTTCTTGGTTTCCTACCAAGGAACTGGTCTTAGTTTCTTTTGTCGATAAGCTTTATTGACAAGGGACGCTACGCGTAGCGATTTTCCTCAAACTTCTCGCCGAATTTTCCTGGTGAGATGCCATTTGACGGAAAAAGTTTTGATGTCAGACTCGCTGGGGAACCCAGTCGTCTGAGTTGTAGAGTTGCACAAACTTCTTTGTGGGAGATGCCATTTGTCGACTCTACTGGGGAAAGCAAGTCTCTTGAGAGACTGTTTTCATTTGGGATCTTTCATCATACTTTGAGGTGTCGATGACCTTTTCATCAACGACTTTTCGGAGAAATACTGATGTACTGCCGAATCTCTGTTTAAGAGGCTTTCTCTGGGGATTTTCCTTAATCCAGGAAAGCGAGGATATCATCTTCAATGGCGAAGAGTGACATCTGTTGAAGGTTCTCTGATCTTTCAGAGGTTCAAGTTATCAAAGTGGCCAAGTGCCGACTCTGATCTAAAGATATACTGGTGGCGAGATTGTGCAGACGCAACACTTCTTGACAAGGAAAGAACTGACAAACTCGATTGAGAAAACTGTTTATCACTAGGGGACAAGACCGGCTAGAGTGATAACGATGCAATATGAAATGTAAATGCAAATAAAAAATGCATGAAGTACGTATGTATATGCTGACAAAACAGACGCGGCATACAGACTAATGGATGAACACAATTGGATACTCGGCCATCGCGGGGCGAAGAAGTACCGTTGATTCAAAATAGCAATTCCACCTTGCTTAGGAGAGATAGTCCCGTTGGGAGCTATGTTGATCGAGCTTAGGAGATGAGAACTCGGCCGAAGATGTCAGACGAAACATGGTCTCTGACATTGCTGATCCTTCATTCAGGCATACTGGCTTAGAAGGAGTACTTTGATTCTGCACTTTGAAGTCCGCTTACTTCGGGAGAAGCGATCGATGTTCTTCTGATGTTCAACAGTCAAAAGAAATGCCATCTTTAATTTAAAAGAAGAAAAAGTTTTAACAAGTAAATTTATTTTTGTTTCGTTTCAAGAATCGTTGATTAAGTTTAAACAACGTCGTTCTGTAAAGCTAAAACAAGTAAAGAATTACAAACAAAAGCACAAAGGCTCAAATTTTATTGATAAGATGGAGATCAGCCAAACGCGTGATTCCAAAGAATATTTACAAAGTTAGAAAATGGTAATTTACAGGGAAAAGGGCTACGTTGAAACATAACGACCACTATCCTTCTACCAACTTTGAATTTGGGACATCCTGAGCTTCCGTCGAAGATGACCTTTGACTGGAGTTTTCTGACAGATGAATGCTGTAACTGCTGTTACTGCTGAGGGACTTGCCTCTGTTGAACATAGTTACTTGCCATTATCCCTAATTTTTGCCTGGATTGTACTATGAGATTTCCAATCCATCGGGATGATTTTTTCCATGTCTCTAACTTTTGCCTGGACCGCCCTTTCGGGTTTTCAATCCACCGAGACGTTTTTTTTAGTTTTAGGTGAAGTATTTCTTGACTACATCAACATTTGTGGGGTAGGAAAATTCTTCTCCGTCCATGGTTGCAAGTCTCAAGGCGCCGCCTGAGAAAGCTTTCGTGACCACATAGGGGCCATCATAATTTGGGGTCCATTTGCCCCGAGAATCAGTGAGAAATGATTGTATCTTCTTGAGCACAAGGTCTCCTTTTCTGAAGACACGAGGTCGGACCTTTTTGTCGAGCGCCCTCTTCATTCTCTGTTGATATAACTGACCGTGGCATAGTGTCGTTATTCTCTTTTCTTCTATCAGATTCAGTTCGTCGTGTCGACTTTGACACCCTTCAGCTTCGGTGAGCTTAGCTTCCATCAATACTCAGATTGACGGGATCTCTATTTCTATGGGGAGCACTGCCTCCATGCCATATACTAGAGAGAAAGGGGTTGCCCCTGTTGAAGTGCGGACAAATGTTCGATAACCGTGAAGAGCAAAGGGTAGCATTTCGTGCCAATCTTTATAGGTTACAACCATCTTTTGAACAATCTTCTTGATGTTCTTGTTAGCCGCTTCTACCGCCCCGTTCATCTTGGGTCGGTAGGGAGATGAGTTATGGTGTTCGATCTTGAACTCTGCACACAACTCTTTCACCATCTTATTGTTCAAGTTAGATCCATTATCAGTAATGATCTCGCTTGGAACACCATAACGGCAGATGATATTGTTTTTGATAAATCGGACCACCACTTGTCGGGTTACATTGGCGAATGACGCTGCTTCGACCCACTTGGTGAAATAGTCAATGGCTACCAGGATGAACCGATGTCCGTTTGAAGCCTTGGGCTCAATCATACCAATCATATCGATTCCCCATATGGAAAATGGCCACGGGGAAGAAAGAACTTTGAGATGTGATGGCGGTACATGAATTTTGTTGAAGTATATCTGACACTTGTGACACCTCCTCATGTGCTTGTAGCAGTCGGATTCCATGGTCAACTAATAGTACCCGACCCTGAGAATTTTTCTCGCCATCGTGTGTCCGTTGGCATGAGTGCCAAAGGATCCTTCATGAATTTCTTTCATGAGCATGTCTGCTTCTGGTCTGTCGATGCATCGGAGCAAGACCATGTCAAAATTTCTCTTATAAAGAGTGTCACCGCTCAGGAAGAAGTTTCCAGCCAATCTTCTGAGGGTTTTCCTGTCTTTTTTTGAGTGCCCCAGATGGGTACTCTCGTTTCTGAAGGAAGCATTTGATATCGTGATACCAAGGTCTGTCGTCTATGACTGCTTCAATCGTGAATATGTAAGCGGGCCGTTCAAGGCGCATGATGTCAATCTTAGGTATGTCATTCCATCGACCTACACTAATCATGGAAGAGAGAGTGGCTAATGCATCAGCCATGTGATTCTCTTCACGAGGGATGTGATGAAAGTTGACTCTGTTGAAGAAGGGTAACAACCTCCTTGCATAGTCTTTGTAAGGAATCAATCCTGATTGGTATGTGTTCCAATCTCCTTTTATCTGATTAATAACCAGGGCTGAATCGCCGTATACGTCCAAATTTTTTATCCTTAAATCAATCGCTTCTTCGAGACCCATGATACATGCTTCGTATTCGGCCTCGTTGTTCGTACATTTGAACGTAAGTCTGGCAGTGAAAGGAATGTGGGAACCCTGAGGGGTAACAATGATTGCCCCAATTTCGTTTCCATAATGATTGACTGCTCCGTCAAAGATAAGTCCCCACTGGGAACCTGGTTCTGGCCCTTCACTGGGTAGCGGTTCATCGCAATCTTTCATCTTTAGATACATGACATCTTCGTCTGGGAAGTCAAACCCGATTGATTCTTGATCGTCAATCGGTTGATGAGCCAAATGATCGGCTAAAATACTTCCTTTAACGACTTTCTGAGCATGGTACTCTATGTCATATTCTGATAGTAACATCAGCCAACGGGCAATCCTTCCCGTGAGAGCAGGTTTTTCAAAAACGTACTTGATTGGATCCATTTCGGAGACCAACCAAGTAGTATGACGAATCATGTACTAGCGAAGATGTTTGGCTGCCCAAGCCAAAGCGCAACAAGTTTTCTCAAGCATTGTGTACCGAGTCTCGCAGTCGGTGAATTTCTTGCTTATATAGTAAATGGCAGACTCTTTCCTTTTAGTTTCGTCTTGTTGGACAAGTACACATCCCATTGAGTCCTCTAGGACTGTGAGGTAAATGATCAGTGGTCTCCCTTCCACTAGAGGTTGTAGAATTGGAGGATTCAACAGATATTCCTTAATACTGTCGAAGGCGGTTTGGCAATCTTCTGACCAAACGCAATCCTGGTTCTTTTTTAGTAATTTGAAAATCGGCGCGCATGTCGCGGTCATGAGGAATATGAATCTGGAGATGTAGTTCAAACGTCCCAGGAATCCTCTGACTTGTTTTTCAGTTTTCAGAGAAGGCATTTCTTGAATGGCCTTGACCTTGTCAGGATCAACTTCAATTCCTTTCTGGCTGACGATGAACCCTAGTAATTTCCCAGAACGGCCACCGAAGGTGCACTTGTTGGGATTCAAGCGGAGCTTGAATTTTCTTAGACGTTCGAACAAGTTTGACAGATGTTCAACGTGCTCATCCTCTGTTCTTGATTTTGCAATCAAATCATCGACATATACCTCGATTTCTTTGTGTATCATGTCATGAAACAGAGTAGTCATGGCCCTTTGATAGGTTACCCCGGCATTCTTCAAACCGAACGGCATTACCTTGTAACAAAAGGTACCCCATGGGGTAATGAACGAAGTTTTCTCCATGTCTTTCGGCGCCATTTTGATCTGGTTATAGCCCGAGAATCCATCCATGAAGGAGAATACTTTAAACTTTGCTGTGCTGTCAACCAGCATGTCAATGTGTGGTAAAGGAAAGTCGTCCTTTGGACTTGCCCTGTTTAGATCTCTGTAATCAACACACATTCTAACCTTTCCGTCCTTTTTGGGAACGGGTACGATGTTGGCTAACCATTGAGGATATTCAGATGTAGCGAGGAAACCCGCGTCGATCTGTTTCTGTACCTCCTCCTTGATTTTGATGGCCATGTCCGGGTGAGTGCGTCTCAACCTTTGCTTTACTGGCGGACATTCTGATCTCAATGGTAAGTGATGTTCCACGATGCTGGTATCCAACCCTGGCATATCCTGATAGGACCAAGCGAATACATCGGGAAATTCTTTGAGAAGCTTTATCAAACCCTCTCTGGCAGTTGGACTGAGCAGTGCTCCGATCCTGATTTCTTTTCTCTCTTTTTCTGAACCCAAGTTTACCATTTCCAACGGTTGTTTGTGACGTTCGATGGACCTTTCCTCTTGTCTGAGTAGTCGGGAGATCTCTTCTGGAATTTCGTTGTCAACTTCTTCTTCAGCCTCGAATACCGGGAACTCAAAGTTGAAAGAAGGCATCGGATCGTATGTTTCAACGGGGTATAAAACAAGCAATCTGCATGATGTGATGATTCGTGTTTAGAAGAGATAGAGAAAATGCAAGTGTGTGCAGTGTTTTTATTTTACTGCTTGTTTTTATTTTTGAATTGTTTTTTAGGATTCCCATTTTCTGAAAAAGCAAATGAGAAAACAACAATTAATGCGAAAATTACAGAACGACGTTATTTTATTAATGAACAAGTCGATTCTTGAAACTACAGCCCTATAAAACAAAACTCACTCGCTTTGGGCAAAGCGAAGAGGGAAATTTACAGAAAGCGAGCCCTATCAAAACATCCGTTTCACCTGGGCAGGGTGAAAGGTTAAAGATGGCAATTACTTTGACTGACGAACGACCTTCGGAACCTCGACGGCAACCCATTGGCGGCGAACTCCTCGGTGAATCACAAAGTCTGGCACCTTCCTTGATTTGTCTTCAGAAATGACGCTGATTTCTGGTGGAGTAGGATCATTGGAATCTGTCTCCCAAGCAGAATTGTCGTAGGAGGATTCCTCTGTTGTATTTTGCATAGCATTGGTGCTCTCAGCTGTATCTCCCCATCCAGTTGACTGGATATCTTCGAGCCTGATACGAGAGCTTTCGGGAGCGGTGCACTTGACCATAAAGTCGAATTTTCCACTCGGTTGTCCCAAGGTGTCCCACACTTCTGTGGAACTGGAGGAGTCATTTCTCTCGATGACGTTGACCTCGGGAAAAGCATAGTTGATGAATTCTAGTCCTGCAAACGTTGCAAATTCATCTTCATGTTGAGTAGTTTCCGAATGACCTGAGTGTTGATCCCATGACATGGTGGGGACACAGGTATTCTGTTCAATGACGCTCAGCTGAGTTTCATTGTTCGGCTGACTTTCTTGCCCCAAGTTTCCTGGGTAAGGCTTCCACATTGGCAGACCATCCATTGGGCCATAGTAATTGTGATCAAAGTTGTCTTTCATCAGAGTGTCTTCCTCTAATGAATTTGGCGGAGCACGACATCCTTCCGGATCACAATCTCCGTAGATCATTTCGACATCTGATCTTGGTATAAATCTTGGACTTTCTGTAGGAAAGCAAAAAGGCATAGGCACCTCTTCCTGAGACATATAACTGTCCTCATTAAGATAGGACTTCCACTCTTCATCTGCGTCAGAGGGATCTTCCTCATTGATAGCATGAACTGTCTGAGACACTGGGTGAAGGAAACCTCCACTGTGAAAGAAGTTTTGAAGGGGATGAAGACTTTCATCATTGGCGGCTGTCTGGGTACAGGTTGCAGAAAAACCAAGACCCTTCTTTGTTTTATTGTTAATAGGAATGACAAGCCGTCCCCATCCTGTCGTATCGGTACTCTCGACCGCTTTAATAGCATCTTTGTATGAAGAAATTGAAGTTCCTTCTTTGAACTGATTGTCCTTGCTCACGGATAGTGCTTGGAACTGAGTTCCAATAACCTCCTCGGGTTCCACACAAGTAGATGATGATAAGTTGCTCACAAGCAAGGCTTGTTCCCCACAAACCGTGACAAGTTGATCGTTCTTGACGAACTTTAGCTTTTGGTGGAGGGTTGAAGTAACCGCTCCAGCCTGATGTATCCAAGGTCTTCCTAATAAACAACTGTATGTTGCCCGGATGTCCATGACCTGGAAAGTGATTTGGAAAGTGTGAGGACCAATAGTTATGGGAAGACCAACTTCGCCGATAACTGTTTTTCTGGATCCGTCGAATGCTTTGACGACGACCTCACTGGTTCTCATCGGAGGGCCCTTAAATGATAATTGCATCAAGGTGGACTTCGGCATAACATTCAGGGCTGACCCTGTGTCTACCAGTACGTTGGCTAAAGCATCGTCCTGGCAGTTAACTGTGATATTGAGTGCCATGTTATGATGGCGACCCTCTTCAGGTAATTCTTCATCACTAAATCCCAAATTGTTGCAGGAAGTGATGTTAGAGACAATGTTATCGAACTGTCTGATTGTTACATCCTGTTCCACAAAGGCTTGCTCCAAGACTTTCTGTAGAGCCTCTCTGTATGCTTCTGAACTGAGTAACAGTGATAATACCGAGATCTTTGAAGGAGTCTGTAACAGTTGATCAACAATGTTGTATTCACTCCTTTGGATGAGCTTTAGCATCTCATCTTTGTCTTTGAAAAGTCGGGATTACTAGATTGACCGACTGGTGGATCAGGAATTTCTGCCTGAAGTTCCTTTTCTTTGTTGGATTCTCCAACCCCTCGGTTGAAGACTCGACCGCTTCGTGTTACACGACTGATGTCTGTAATATTCACGACGGAGGGTAATGGAATTTCCTTTCCATTCTCGATTATTGTTGCACCGTATTTGTAAGGGATTGCCTTAGCTGATTCATACGGTAGTGGCCCCGGTAGATAGATGACTATGGGAACCTTTTGATTTTTCTGACCATCATAAGTAACCTTGATCCATTCCCGGTTGGGAACTCTAGATTCGTCAAGTAGAGGGATGATGGCAAAAATATCCCTGGTCCTGTGATGACCAAAGATCGTGACAACATCCTCAACTTGCTCGGCAAGGTAGTTCGGCGACCAAATGATGGGTCCTGAACCTGGATATGGATGAATTTCTCCATGATCGACCTGACCCTGAAGAGCTGCTCTCACAAGGTAACACCCTTGGTTACTTTCCGAACAGACGCTGCAACTGTCATAGTTGTGTGGTGGCACCTGGCCATGCCCACTTTGAATACAATGTAACCTCGCTAGGTTAGCTTCCATTGATCGGACATCCTGACTTTGACGATGAGTAGGATTCCTGTGATTGATACTAATCTGCTTAGTAT
This sequence comes from Lathyrus tuberosus, assembly GCA_022829125.1. Classification (NCBI taxonomy): domain Eukaryota; kingdom Viridiplantae; phylum Streptophyta; class Magnoliopsida; order Fabales; family Fabaceae; genus Lathyrus; species Lathyrus tuberosus. The sequence goes on along the minus strand of JALAZF010000082.1, from coordinate 15,295,948 downwards.
CTTCGTCCATATAGATTGGCATCCACCAGTGATTTAACAAGTGCTGAAGTGCCTCCTGGACAAGGGTACAACCTCGATTGTTTTCGCAACCCGCTTTACAGTTTTGATAATCATGTGATATTAAGAATCCGAGTCGGACCTGCTCAGCATGTAACTCTACCAGGTTGGTATCCATTACGCGGATGTCGAAGATCTGAACCATGTTGATTTGATAGGAGTTCCTATCATGGTAGTCTTGGATCCATCCAAGATCCATCTGACGCTGGAGGGCCTCTTGTATGAAAGAGCATCCCTGTTTGTTTACTGAGCAAATCAGACAGGAACTGTAATCATGTCACGGCAGATTATGCATCGTCACCAAGTTGACATTCATCGCACGAATGTCGTGGTTTTGAATGAGATTAGAATTCGTGTAAACCATGTTAACTCCACGAACTCGGTGCTCTTGGATCCATCCAAGATCCATTTGTTCCTGTAGAGCTGCTTGCACTACAGAACATCCTTGGTTGTCTTTAGAGCAGATATCACACTGGTGATAGTTATGAGGTGGCACATGGCCATATCCACTCTGTCTACAATGCATCTTGACCAGATTGGTCTTTAACAAGAGTACATCATGAATTTGATAGACATTGTTAGTCTCTTTCTCAATCAGATTGACTGCAACTTTCTCATGTTGAGGCAGCGGGTTCGTGAGAACATTGGGATTCGTATCTTTGAAAGATAAGAGCCCACTCCTAACAAGCTTTTGCACGTCGGATTTGAAATTGAGACAAGTCTCAATGTTATGCCCTGAACCTCCTTGATGATAAGGGCACGTCTGATCCGCTTTAAACCAAAAAGGCGGATTTTCCGGAACTGAAAGGGGAGACTTAGTCTGGATGTGCCCCTTAGCCAGCAGTAACGGAAACAGCTCTGCGTACGTTACGGGTATAGGATCAAATCCTGGTGGCCGTGTTGTACGGTTGTTGTTATATGGAGGACGAGTCTACTGAAGAGGCTATTGTGTCCTTTGTTGGTCAGGTTGGCTCTGCGTAACCTGAGGTTGATACATAGGAACAGGCGTGGGGCCGATAGCAGGAGTTACAGCTGCTACTGGCTGATAACGTCGCCTTTGCTTTCCGAGAGAGATATTCCCAATATCTTGCTCTTTTTTCTTAGGGAGAGCACTACCGTATTTTTTAGTACCGCTCGTTGATCCAGCGTCTTTTACCAAACGTCCTTCTCGGACGGCTTTCTCAAGACGTACACCCATGCCGACCATTTCGGTGAAATCACTGGGTGCACTGGCAACCATTCGGCCGTAGTAAAATGAGCTCAAGGTCTTTAAGAAGATCTTTGTCATCTCTTTTTCCTCAAGAGGTGGACAAATTTGAGCGGCAATTTCACGCCACCTTTGAGCATACTCCTTAAAGGTTTCCTTGTCCTTTTGCGACATCGATATGAGTTGATCTCTGTCGGGTGCCATGTCCAAATTGTATTTGTATTGTTGGACGAAGGCAGTACCAAGATCTCTGAATGTACTGATCGTAGTACGGTTTAAACCCATGTACCATTTGAGTGCGGCACCGGTTAAACTATCCTGGAAGTAGTGAATCAGCAGGTCCTGATTCTCCGTCAGAGCTGACATCCGCCGAGCGTACATCACCAGATGGCTCTGAGGGCAAGAGTTACCCTTGTACTTTTCAAAGTCGGGCACTTGAAATTTGTGCGGGACTTTCACATTTGGGACCAAGCAGAGGTCTGCGGCATCCTTTCCAAATAGATCCTGACCGCGAATGGCTTGCAGCTCTTTCTGCATTTCCAAGAACTGTTCCTGGAATTCCTCCATTCTGTCAAACATAGTTTCCTTCTTACCAGAAGGTGTTGGTGGAATCTGTCCTTCCGGGACAGTGTGCACCACAGGGGGTGGTACCGTGACTACGGCAATAAGTCTTGGCGCCTCCCGAAGTTTGTAACCTTCAGGAGTCTTGAGTATGCCCCTGGCATCTTCGCTTTCCCGAAGTTTGTAACCTTCAGGCCCAGCGGCTTCTGTTGCGATACCCTGATCTTCAGTGATCGGCGGAACATATCCTTCCGGGATATAGTTAACAGGCATGCCCCAAGGACGATCTTTCGGCATCTGATACCTAGGATCATACTTTTCCACTATGGGCGTTGAGGTGATCTCTGAGATCACAGTTCTTTGTAGCCGAGCTTCTGCCATGGCTTGCATGTCGTTACGAAGCTTTCTCATATCCTCTCTCAGAGCGTCGATCTCTTCTTTCAACTCTCTGTTTTCTTCCTCAAGATCATCCATCTTTTTCTGACGATTGGCCCGAGTATTATATGAATGAGACAGTTTGACTCTAGAATCGAGACACAAACGTGAGATTCGTAGGGAAGAAGAATACGCGATGTGAGAATGATGAATGCAATGATTATATTAATTGTTTTTTGGTTTAATCAAAATAAACTTCGACAATTAGATTGCAAATATCAAACACTGGGGAAACCCCTTTTTATTGAATTCCAAAGGATTACAGAAATGGAAATACAATAGATTACAAAATGCAGAAACAGAAACCTAAACTAATGGGTCCCGAGTCCTCTTCTTTGACCGGGGCGCTTGAGCCGTTGTTGGGTTGTCATTCCTTTGCCAGGTGAAAGGAGCGAGCAAATTCCTTTGGTCATCTTGATTCTCTACAGCATGTTGCTCCAAAATTTCAATCAGAGCATCTTTCTCTTTTAGTAGTTGCTGTATTTGGATACACTCTACGTCGAGGGTGCGGTACTTGTTCTTCCAAGATCTTCTTTCCCGTTGAACTTTGTTGAGAGTAACCTGAAGCTTTTCAGTTTCCGTCATGAAGTACATGACAGTTTCCCTTGGTGGAAGAATTCCGTAACGAGGATAAGGCATCTTTAGCTTGAGAGCTCTAGTTTGTACCCAGTGGAGATAAGGCTCCACCGAGACACAGTCCAGTTTTCCCAGAGACTCTCGTCCTTTCTTATGAACCTGTTTCCAAGCTTGCACTATTTCCATCTTTAGTGCTCTGTCACTTTCTCCTTCTTTGAAGAAAAGACCTTCCAGATGAACACCCAGTGGGATGTGTCTCATCGGGTATCCAAATTGACGAAGAACCAATATCGGATGGTAGTTGGTTCCTCCTTTAGTTCCTATGAGGGGTACGCTGGGGAAGTTTCCACAATGGTCAATGACTCCGATTCCCTCATAAATCCTATTACACCAATCTATATCAGAGTTGGTAAGAGACATGATCTTATGCGACCAACGTAAGACACTCTTGCAATCCCAAAAAGCAGCAGACTTGGGCAAGTGAGAGATAAACCATTTGTAAAGCAAAGGTACACAGCATGTGATCTCCCCTCCGCTGTACAAATTCCCCAAGTGTACAGAATGATACGCATCTGCGAGCAAAGTCGGCACAGGGTTTCCAATGAGAAAAACCTTAATAGCGTTGATATCGACGAAGTTATTGATGTTGGGAAACAAAAATAATCCGTAGGTGAGCAAGACAAAGATGCTTTCAAAAGCAGTCTCGTTCCCTATACTAGCGAAGTATAGAGCCTTTTTTGTCAAGAACTGGGCTGGCAAACCTTGGATGCCACCCTTAGTAGTCATGTGAGTCCTGACCTCAGACTCATCCAAATGAATTGCTATTGCAATAGTCTGATTCTTTGGAATTTCTTCCAGTCCAGAAAATAGAGCTCGATCAGTGATATGTAAATTAGTCAGATGAGAATACTCCTCCAGCGTTGGTGATAGCTGGTAATCCGGGAATGTGAAACAGTGATAAACCAGATCGTAGAATTGAATGAGCGCGTCCATGATCCCCTTAATCACATGGACTCTTAACAGTGGTAGCAAACCACCGTGCTTGGCTCTGAAAGCCTCTGGGTTAACGATCATCCTTGCTAACCTTCTTAAATCCCCTAGTTTTGGAACCTTGAAGGTATACTGGTGAGTTCTCCTTCTACCGAAATCCATTAGCGTAATCCTCTTCTCTGATATTTGCAATCACAGTCTTAGTTTAATTTGAAAAATAGAGAGACTAGAAGAGAAGTTTTTTGAATGTTTTAATGTTTTATTAAATGAATGCATGAATGCAGCACACAAAAACATAGAAAAAACATGGGGTCAAAGGGTCATTGTCATTAAGTCAAGGCTCTACCCATCCCTAAAGGTTTATACTAGGGTGATTTTTGTACCTGTACTCATTATCATCAGCTCCTCCCAGGAAAGCAAAACAACAAGCGGATCGCCAACGAGTTGTAAAGCAATCTTAGAGTAAGTGCCATTCACCGAGAATAGATCACCAGCCTCAAATGAGGGTAGTATCGCGTAACAACTATTTTCGATAGTTTCCGCACTACGAAAGGGTTTGGCTCCTCAGCTTCTCAGACTTAACAACCGGCCCATTGGCTAGAAGAGTGAATGGGTTGCATTGGTCAGCCTCCACTGAGGTTGATGGTCGACCCCGTCGCCATCACTTATCTTAAGTGTATACTCATTCTCACCACATGCGGCATCACACGCATTCCCAGTAGCAGAAAAATAAACACGTATAGCAATTAGGAAAAGCAGTATATATATTTGTCCTAATCATCCTAGACTTATAAAGCTATGGATCCTAAGTTCTTAACAGAAATGGGTTCCCCGGCGGAAGCCCTAATCTGTGGTTTTCACATAAGTGAAGAGAAGGAAGACCGTGCCTAGATCTAACTCTGAATGGCCCCACGGTGGGCGCCACTTTTCTGTTGGCGGCCACCGCCATGAAGATGACTTACCCAAGGTTTAAATAGTAACAAAGAAAGAACGGCCCCACGGTGGGCGCCACTTTTCTGAAGCGAGCGATTTTGGACGCGGTTCTTAAGCGCTGGTCGCTCTCTGCGGTTGAGCTTAAAACTACAGGTCGATTCATTTTTTATCCTATTGTGAGCTGAATAAGGAAGGGAAATAGATGTCTCCAATTAACCCTGCTTTGCATACTGAGTTTAAACAACGGTCTGTTAGGTTACGGATACTATCAATGTGGGGGGGCCTTTGTACTGGTTATTTGTATTTTCACCAATACGGTTTCTTTCTTTTTATCTAGGCAGAAGGTTTCTGGCGGGGAACAAGGATTAGGATGTTAGGACTGATGCTTTTGAATTACTGCTTTTGATTGATGGAGATACGAGATTTGGGTTTTTTGTTGATTGCGCTCGCTAAGATCTTTTCTTTCGATCTTATGCCTACGTATTCCCGTTTACCGAAACAGGGAAATCAGAGCGTTCGTAGTTCCTCCTATTCTATGGGAGGAAATGGGTGTTTGGTGTCTTGTTCAAAGCCCAAGACGTGAAGCTAAAGGTGGTTTGTATCTTGTTCAAAGCCCAAGATGTGAAGCTGAAAGGTCTATTTGTGTCTTGTTCAAAGCCCAAGACGTGAAGCTGAAAGACCTCGGCTTTAGAGAGAATTTGTCATCTCTAAAGAGGAGAGAAGGAGAATTACTTTAACTGGGATACGCGGATCCGAGCAATGCCATAATTTCCGAAGAAAGGGTTTTAACCTGAAGGAGAAGACTTTAACTCAGTATAGAGCAATGCCATCTTTCCTTAGGAATTTCTCATGCTAAAAGAGGGACAGTGGCGTGGATATAGATGATCCAGAGTGTAGCGAGCGATTTTGGACGTGGTTCTTAAGCGCTGGTCGCTCTCTGCGGTTTGAGCTTTGACTACAGGTCGATTCATTTTTTATCCTATTGTGAGCTGAATAAGGAAGGGAAATAGATGTCTCCAATTAACCCTGCTTTGCATACTGAGTTTAAACAGCGGTCTGTTAGGTTACGGATGCTATCAATGTGGGGGGCCTTTGTACTGGTTATTTGTATTTTCGCCAATACAGTTTCTTTCTTTTTATCTGGGCAGACGGTTTCTGGCGGGGAACAAGGATTAGGATGTTAGGACTGATGCTTTTGAATTACTGCTTTTGATTGATGGAGATTTGGGATTTGGGTTTTTTGTTGATTGCGCTCGCTAAGATCTTTTCTTTCGATCTTATGCCTACGTATTCCCGTTTACCGAAACAGGGAAATCAGAGCGTTCGTAGTTCCTCCTATTCTATGGGAGGAAATGGATGTTTTGGTGTCTTGTTCAAAGCCCAAGACGTGAAGCGAAAGGTGGTTTGTATCTTGTTCAAAGCCCAAGATGTGAAGCTGAAAGGTCTATTTGTGTCTTGTTCAAAGCCCAAGACGTGAAGCTGAAAGGTCTCGGCTTTAGAGAGAATTTGTCATCTCTAAAGAGGAGAGAAGGAGAATTACTTTAACTGGGATACGCGGATCCGAGCAATGCCATAATTTCCGAAGAAAGGGTTTTAACCTGAAGGAGAAGACTTTAACTCAGTATAGAGCAATGCCATATTTCCTTAGGAATTTCTCATGCTAAAAGAGGGACAGTGGCGTGGATATAGATGATCTAGAGGCTTGCCGCTTACAGCGATTAGATGAAGGGGAAGGAGTTGTTGATGTTTATGTACTGTGAACGAGGCACAACTTTGATGCTAAAAGGTTGATTGGATCAACCAGTGGTTTTCTTATACAAAGCCTAAGAGGAGGCTATCATTCCCGAAGGAAGAGATCATTATACAAAGCCTAAGAGGAGGCTAATTTCCGCTAGGAAAATCATTATACAAAGCCTAAGAGGAGGCTATTTTGTGTCTCGTACAAAGCCCGAGAGAGAGGCGAGAAGGTTTTGACTTGACGATGAAGTCTTTTGGTGTCTCGTATAAAGCCCGAGAGAGAGGCTAAAAGGGTTGACTCAACAAGAGAATCTTTTATACTCAACAAGAGAGTGTTTTTGTATCTCGTACGAAGCCCGAGATGGAGGCTAAAATTTGTTTGGCTCAATAAGAACCTTTTTGTATCTCGTATAAAGCCCGAGATGGAGGCAAAAGGGGTTATTGACTCAACGAGGGAGTCTCTTATGTGTCTCGTACAAAGCCCGAGAAAGAGGCTAAAACATTGTTTGACTCCGCTGGGGAGAATCATTGTACAAAGCCCAAGAGGAGGCTAAGGTTACTGTGTCAGTTAAGTGACAGGTCCAGTATACTGATTTTGAAAGAGAAAATAAGTTCTTATATGAGCATCACTGTACTCATAGGTTAGATCTGAGGATCGGGGTTGTTTCCTTTTCTTTGAGGAAACTGGAAATCCAAAGGGTATTGAGACTGTCCGAGTCTGCGGGTTTCCTTCCTATTTAACGAAGGGGTCACTTGAGAATGTCTTTAAGACTCAAGGAAGTTAGACTGTCTGTGTCTAGAGTTTTATCTCTTGTACTATGTTGTGAGAAACAGTAGTAGACTCTATGAAAGGACTGTTCTATGAGGATGACTAGGTTCTGTTCCTATACCTCTAGGAGGTCGTCGGGACAATTTGTACGAAGCCCAAGAGGAGGCTGGAAACTTTTAAGAAGCTGACGGGTCCCTGTACGAAGCCCAAGAGGAGGCTATCATTCCCGAAGGAAGAGTTCATTATACAAAGCCTAAGAGGAGGCTGTGAATACTTCAATGAAGCCGTAGTGTCCTTGAATAATGCCCAAGAGGAGGTCGATGCTTTTAAGAAGCCCGTGGGTCTATCATCTCCTTTCCATTAGGAGAGATAACTCTTTTAAAGATAAAAACCACTGGTAAACGTGCGAGGTTTACTATCCAGCGACTTTTAGCTTTTAAAGAGGGTTCCTTAGTTAAGGTCCAAGATTATGACCGTATTGGGTACCCAAACCCCGAGACATTCAAGGCAAGCTATCCACAAGGAATAGATCAAGTCAGGAAAGTTCGAGAATTTGGAAGAAACTCAAAGATGTCATTCACGGAGAATACATTCATCTTGGGGAGTAGAGCTTCTTGACGATTCCTAAGGAGGACAGCCGAAGAGAAGACTGTATCTGGTGCTCCTATTGGGGATCTAGGCGTCTATTTCTACGAATAAATGAAATGGCGTCACCTAGTTCCAGACGTAGTAGCCGAGGAAACTCGAAATATCTATACTATTTTTACGCAGTAGATATGAGTTTATGAAAGGAGACTTACAGTGAGCAGCCCCACAATACAGTTTATAATATGAAAGCAGTAAACGAAAGCGATAACCACTTACTCGGTTCTAGTGCTTCCATGCTGTTTGGTTAGTTGTTCAACAAAGAAAGATTGAAAACAACAGTATATTCAAAATCAAAGGAGAAAGTGCTTTGAAAAAGAAAGATTTGGGGCTTACAGCTCAAGGAGAGGCCCAGGGTTTTATCAGTGAGCGCACTGTTTGACTTTGTACAGCGGGACTTATACAAGTGACTGGGGCCCAAAAAAGGTTTTCTGTACAAAGGGATGGGTCTTACACTCTCTCAAGAGGCCCAAAAAGGTTTAAAGAAAAGAGTGGGGCTTATAACACGAGGGTAGGCCCAGGGTTTTATCGTTTAAAATGGCGATCGCGCCGAGGTTTTCTTTTAACACAGAGGGACTTATACAATAAGTGAGGCCCAAAATTGTTTTGGTTAAAAGGGGGATTGGGTCTTACACTCTAATAGAGGCCCAAAGTGTTTTGAATGGGTCTTATAGCTCAAGGAGAGGCCCAAAGTGTTTTTATTTTTAAACGGGCGACGATCGCGCCGTTTACTTGTACAGAGGGACTTATACAATGAGTGAGGCCCAAATGATTTTTTGTACAAGGGGGGATGGGTCTTACACTCTCTCAAGAGGCCCAAAATGTTTTGAAAATGATTTATGAGGGTTGAATTAATCCAAAACCCTAATTTGTTTTCAAAATGTATTTAATTGAATAAAAATTCAATTAAAATGATCAAAAATTGTTTAATACATGGAAAACAAATTGTGATCTTGGATTAATGCTTCAAAAATTAAGTATTGACCTACAAAATAATTAGAAAGCATTAAAAGTTGCAAAATCAATGCAGAAAAAATATTTAAAATGCCAAAAATAATCAAAATATTAAATCTTTACAAAAATATCAATTATATGAAATAAATAATATTTTTGGGATTTTTTGTGAAAATAAAATATTTTAACATTTTTGTGAATTATTAAAAAAAGAATCAACTCAAAATCATTAAAACTCAGAGAGAAATTAATTTTTGAATCAATTAAACAAAATCACAAAATTCAAATATTTGAATTTCTCAAAAATGGCGCCAAGAACAGCTGAAGAACACGCGCATGTTCTTGGTTTCTCAGATTCGCATTTTCTATCCAATCTCCATGAATACGTAATCATATCATGCAATCCACATATCATTATGCTCGTCTCAACCTCACGATCATGTCTATGTACTTTAATTTCATTTAAATTAAACTTACAACAAGAAATCATGAAGAGACCTCAAGAACCCTAATTTCTGCATGAAGGCTAGGATTTTTGATACACGATTCAAACAATGCAATTAATTGAGGGAAAACATTCCATGCATGATTATGAACATATGGCCAAATTATTGTGCGAGGAAATATGCATAGATTGAGAGATGCCCAAGTATGTGCTTACCTCCAAGTCGTGACAGCAAGTTCAAAGTGATTTTTGATTTGGAGGTGTTACAGATGAGTTGTGATGATCTGAACAGCTTCCCTACACCCTATGGATTGTGTTTGGATGGTTGGACTTGATTGAAATTGGCTGGATCATTTTGTGGTACCTCAGCTGCACTTTGGTTAAAACCTTGAGCAACCAGCTGGTGATTTTGTGTAATTGATGTTTCAGAAGTGATCTAAGTGTTTGATCAGCTCATATGTGATGTATGTGAGGTGTGTGAGTGATTGGTTTGATTGGAATTGCTCTCAAACTCAAAATCCGATAGTGACTTGCCTTAGAAGGCAAAATTGGAGTGAAAGAAGAGATTTTGAGGAAAGCATCTGTTGGATGGCTTTGGTGTACTCAAACTGACCACAATTGAGCTCTATTTATAGTAGAGCAAGTTTGTTTTGCAAGGAATAGTGCATGGCAGCTGGTAAGTAGGTTTGGCCAATGTTGGCAAATGAAAATCCAAGTCTCCTCTAGCCATTGACTAGAGGTTAGGGCACAGAGCTTTGGTTCCCTTGGTCTTGGATAAGCCTTAACTGATTTCAGATGAGAATGGCTCAGTCCATGCCACCTTGATGGTTCCATTGAATACCTCATTCCAAATTTGAAGTCTTGTCCCTATTTTGGCCATTCTAGGTTCAACATGCTATTTCTTGTTCCATGGACTTTGGAGGCTTGGCTCAGTGATTGTCCCCTTTAGATTCAATCCTCTGAGGTGTCCAAGTGGATAGGAGCAATTGAATTTGGCTGACTTTGGCAAATCGACCAAAGTTGCAAATTCTGCCTTGCCTTAACAGATTTCAGCAAGGCAACTTGGCAATGTTGTATCTCATGGTGTAGGTTGAATTTGGCAATGTTATTGGCCATTTTGGAAAGCTCTTACATGATATAACAACTGTTTGAACAAGTTTGGTTTTGATCTCTTTTGATTCCAAGTGAAAAATCCCCCTACATTTGGCAAAAAGTGAGGCAGAATCTGACTTAGTGAAAATTTCACTAAGTGTTGGAAAAAGTGACATTTTCACTTTTCAGCCACTTTGATCACTCCATAACTCAAAATCCTTAATGAATTGGAATGACTTGTAGTTTAAGTTTTTGTAGGTGATAATGAGGGCTACAAATCTATCTTTGGATGAGAAAAAAATGGCCTTGTGGTTTAGGAGTTATGGTCCTCCAAAGTTGGTACCTTTGCCACTTTATTTTTAACTTAGAAAAATTTCTAAGTTTTATGGTTACCCCTTTTACAAGTTATCTCACTTTTCTTGATTTTTCTTGATGAATGATGATTCAAATCATACATTAACATCATTTTAGGGTTAAAAATCCATTTTGGTGAAAAATCTCAAAAAGTCAAAGTTGACTTTTGTGCACAGTTGACTTTTTATCAGATGAATTCCAAACTGTGCAATTCTTCAGGAAATCATGTCCTTGACCTAAATCAAACTTGATGGACATGTTACATGGGTGTCATAGGGTATATTCAATCATGTATTAGGGTTTGGGAGCATGTCCTGGTCAAAAGTCAAAGTTACAGTTGACTTTTCCCTTAATACCCTAATGATGGTGCAGATGAAATTGAGACTTGTTGCTCAAACTTCTTGGATCAATCCATTGTTCCAAATGGATCAATATGGTATATTAGAGACCCTCAAATCATCTCTTGAGGTCTTGGCTCATGGTTTGTCCCAAAAGTCAACTTAGGGGTGAATTAGGTCAAGAAACCCTAATTCCTGATTTTTGATGAATGCATCCCCTGAGGCAAAATTGACTTGATGCATGGGTTCATGAGGTTCCATGAAGTATATTAGGTTATGTTTTGGATCATTGCCTTGTGCCCAGATGAAAATTTTCATCTGGAGGCCCTGGTTGACCAAAACCCTAATTTGGTGACACTGTCGATCTTGAGACTTGATCCACCTAGAAGGGAGCAACCTTGTGCTTAATCCTTGAAGTGGGAGTCCTTTTTGATCCATTGTGGATGTTTAAGAGATTAGACAAGTTGAAGATCATGTCCTTTCTTGATTGATCCTTTGTCTAAGCACTCAGAGAGGGCTTGAAACCCTAATTTTGATTGTATTGGGTGCTCACCCATCTTTGGGGAGACTGATGAAGCATGATGGTTCATCCATATTGTGATGATGATTTTCACAATGATGGGAAATCTAAGTGGTCAAAATTTGGGGTATTACAGATGCCCCTATTTAATCTTCTTGGACCCGAAGGTGTGAATGACGAAGGGATTCGGGCATTCGGGGTGCAAGAGGATTAAATATCGGAATACCCGAAATTTTGGTGGTGGTTATGAATGGTAGCTTACGCATTCATCTTCTTTAGCTAAGCAATGATGCTTAGAAAAGGTAAACTTCCCCTCGATCCTGGTCTCCTACCAAGGAACTGGTCTTAGTTTCTGAAGTAAACTTCCCCTCGATCCTGGTTTCCTACCAAGGAACTGGTCTTAGTTTCTTAAGTAAACTTCCCCTCGATCCTGGTTTCCTACCAAGGAACTGATCTTAGTTTCTGATTTAAACTTCCCCTCGATCCTGGTTTCCTACCAAGGAACCGGTCTTAGTTTCTTTTGTCAATAAATTTTATTGACAAGGAACGCTATTTGTAGCGGATTTCCCTCAAACTTCTCGCCGAATTTTCCTGGGGAGATGCCATTTGAGTGGAAAAAGTTTTGATGTCAGACTCGCTGGGGAACCCAGTCGTCTGAGTTGTAGAGTTGCACAAACTTCTCTGTTGGAGACACCATTTGTTTCTACTAGGGAAAGCGAGTCTCTTGAGAGACTGTTTTCATTTGGGATCTTTCATCATACTTTTCTCGGGATCTTCCCGGAGAAACGCCATATGATGGGGTCCAATTTTGAGGTATCGATGACCTTTTCATCAACGACTTTTCGGAGAAATACTGATGTACTGCCGAATCTCTGTTTAAGAGGCTTTCTCTGGGGATTTTCCTTAATCCGGGAAAGCGAGGATATCATCTTCAATGGCGAAGAGTGACATCTGTTGAAGGTTCTCTGATCTTTCAGAGGTTCAAATTATCAAAGTGGCCACGTGCCGACTCTGATCTAAAGATATACTGGTGGCGAGATTGTGCAGACGTAACACTTCCTGACGAGGAAAGAACTGACAAACTCGATTGAGAAAACTGTTTATCACTAAGGGACAAGACTGGCTAGAGTGATAACGGTGCAATATGAAATGTAAATGCAAATCAAAAATGCATGAAGTACGTATGTATATGCTGACAAAACAGACGCGACATACAGACTAATGGATGAACACAATTGGATACTCGGCCATCGCGGGGCGAAGAAGTACCGTTGATTCAAAATAGCAATTCCACCTTGCTTAGGAGAGATAGTCCCGTTGGGAGCTATGTTGATCGGGCTTAGGAGATGACAACTCGGCCGAAGATGTCAGACGAAACATGGTCTCTGACATTGCTGATCCTTCATTCATGCATACTGGCTTAGAAGGAGTACTTTGATTCTGCACTTTGAAGTCCGCTTACTTCGGGAGAAGCGATCGATGTTCTTCTGATGTTCAACAGTCAAAAGAAATGCCATCTTTAATTTAAAAGCAGAAAAAGTTTTAACAAGTAAATTTATTTTTGTTTCGTTTCAAGAATCGTTGATTAAGTTTAAACAACGTCGTTCTGTAAAGCTAAAACAAGTAAAGAATTACAAACAAAAGCACAAGGGCTCAAATTTTATTGATAAGATGGAGATCAGCCAAACGCGTGATTCCAAAGAGTATATACAAAGTTAGAAAATGGTAATTTACAGGGAAAAGGGCTACGTTGAAACATAACGACCACTATCCTTCTACCAATCTTGAATTCAGGGCATCCTGAGCTTCTGTCGAAGATGACATTAACTGGAGTTTTCCTCCGATGGATGATGTAACTGCTGCTGAGGGACTTGCCTCTGTTGAACATAGTTACTTGCCATTATCCCTAATTTTTTCCTGGATTGTACTATGAGATTTCCAATCCACCTGGATGATTTTTTTTCATGTCTCTAACTTTTGCCTGGACCCCCCTTTCGGGTTTTCAATCCACCGAGACGTTTTTTTTTTTGTTTAGGCGAAGTATTTCTTGACTACATCAACATTCGTGGGGTAGGCAAATTCCTCTCCGTCCATGGTTGCAAGTCTCAAGGTGCCGCCTGAGAAAGCTTTCGTGACCACATAGGGGCCATCATAATTTGGGGTCCATTTGCCCCGAGAATCAGTGAGAAATGATTGTATCTTCTTGAGCATAAGGTCTCCTTTCCTGAAGACACGAGGTCGGACCTTTTTGTCGAACGCCCTCTCCATTCTCTGTTGATATAACTGACCGTGGCATAGTGCCGTGATTCATTTTTCCTCGATCAGATTCAGTTCGTCGTGTCGACTTTGACACCATTAAGCTTCGGTGAGCTTAGCTTCCATCAGTACTCGGATTGATGGGATCTCTACTTCTATGGGAAGCACTGCCTCCATGCCATATACTAGAGAGAAAGGGGTTGCCCCTGTTGAAGTGCGGACAGATGTTCGATAACCGTGAAGAGCAAAGGGTAGCATTTCGTGCCAATCTTTATAGGTTACAACCATCTTTTGAACGATCTTCTTGATGTTCTTGTTAGCCGCTTCTACCGCCCCGTTCATCTTGGGTCGGTAGGGAGATGAGTTATGGTGTTCGATCTTGAACTCTGCACACAACTCTTTCACCATCTTATTGTTCAAGTTAGATCCATTATCAGTAATGATCTCGCTTGGAACACCATAACGGCAGATGATATTGTTTTTGATAAATCGGACCACCACTTGTCGGGTTACATTGGCGAATGACGCTGCTTCGACCCACTTGGTGAAATAGTCAATGGCTACCAGGATGAACCGATGTCCGTTTGAAGCCTTGGGCTCAATCATACCAATCATATCGATTCCCCATATGGAAAATGGCCACGGGGAAGAAAGAACTTTGAGATGTGATGGCGGTACATGAATTTTGTCGGAGTATATCTGACACTTGTGACACCTCCTCATGTGCTTGTAGCAGTCGGATTCCATGGTCGACCAATAGTACCCGGCCCTGAGAATTTTTCTCGCCATCGTGTGTCCGTTGGCATGAGTGCCAAAGGATCCTTCATGAATTTCTTTCATGAGCATGTCTGCTTCTGGTCTGTCGACGTATCGGAGCAAGACCATGTCAAAATTTCTCTTATAAAGAGTGTCACCGCTCAGGAAGAAGTTTCCAGCCAATCTTCTGAGGGTTTTCCTGTCTTTTTTTAGTGCCCCAGATGGGTACTCTCGTTTCTGAAGGAAGCATTTGATATCGTGATACCAAGGTCTGTCGTCTATGACTGCTTCAATCACGAAGATGTAAGCGGGCCGTTCAAGGCGCATGATGTCGATCTTAGGTATGTCATTCCATCGACCTACACTAATCATGGAAGAGAGAGTGGCTAATGCATCAGCCATGTGATTCTCTTCACAAGGGATGTGATGAAAGTCGACTCTGTTGAAGAAGGGTAACAACCTCCTTGCATAGTCTTTGTAAGGAATCAATCCTGATTGGTATGTGTTCCAATCTCCTTTTATCTGATTAATAATCAGGGCTGAATCGCCGTATACGTCCAAATTTTTATCCTTAAATCAATCGCTTCTTCGAGACCCATGATACATGCTTCGTATTCGGCCTCGTTGTTCGTACATCTGAACGTAAGTCTGGCAGTGAAAGGAATGTGGATACCCTGAGGGGTAACAATGATTGCCCCAATTCCGTTTCCATAATGATTAACTGCTCCGTCAAAGATAAGTCCCCACTGGGAACCTGGTTCTGGCCCTTCACTGGGTAGCGGTTCATCGCAATCTTTCATCTTTAGATACATGACATCTTTGTCTGGGAAGTCAAACCCGATTGATTCTTGATCGTCAATCGGTTGATGAGCCAAATGATCGGCTAAAATACTTCCTTTAACGGCTTTCTGAGCATGGTACTCTATGTCATATTCTGATAGTAACATCTGCCAACGGGAAATCCTTCCCGTGAGAGCAGGTTTTTCGAAAACGTACTTGATTGGATTCATTTCGGAGACCAACCAAGTAGTATGATGAATCATGTACTGGCAAAGATGTTTAGCTGCCCAAGCCAAAGCGCAACAAGTTTTCTCAAGCATTATGTACCGAGTCTCGCAGTCGGTGAATTTCTTGCTTAGATAGTAAATGGCAGACTCTTTCCTTTTAGTTTCGTCTTGTTGGCCAAGTACACATCCCATTGAGTCCTCTAGGACTGTGAGGTAAATGATCAGTGGTCTCCCTTCCACTAGAGGCTGTAGAATCGGAGGATTCAACAGATATTCCTTAATACTGTCGAAGGCAGTTTGACAGTCTTCTGTCCAAACACAATCCTGGTTCTTTTTGAGTAATTTGAAAATTGGCGTGCATGTCGCGGTCATGAGGAATATGAATCTGGAGATGTAGTTCAAACGTCCCAGGAATCCTCTGACTTGTTTTTCAGTTTTCGGAGAAGGCATTTCTTGAATGGCCTTGACCTTGTCAGGATCAACTTCAATTCCTTTTTGGCTGACGATGAACCCTAGTAATTTCCCCGAACGGACACCGAAGGTGCACTTGTTGGGATTCAAGCGGAGCTTGAATTTTCTTAGACGTTCGAACAAGTTTGACAGATGTTCAACGTGCTCATCCTCTGTTCTTGATTTTGCAATTAAATCATCGACATATACCTCGATTTCTTTGTGTATCATGTCATGAAACAGAGTAGTCATGGCCCTTTGATAGGTTGCCCCGACATTCTTCAAACCGAACGGCATTACCTTGTAACAAAAGGTACCCCATGGGGTAATGAACAAAGTTTTCTCCATGTCTTTCGGCGCCATTTTGATCTGGTTATAGCCCGAGAATCCATCCATGAAGGAGAATACTTTAAACTTTGTTGTGCTGTCAACCAGCATGTCAATGTGTGGTAAAGGAAAGTCGTCCTTTGGACTTACCCTGTTTAGATCTCTGTAATCAACACACATTCTAACCTTTCCGTCCTTTTTGGGAACGGGTACGATGTTGGCTAACCATTGAGGATATTCAGATGTAGCGAGGAAACCCGCGTCGATCTGTTTCTGTACCTCCTCCTTGATTTTGATGGCCATGTCCGGGTGAGTGCGTCTCAACCTTTGCTTTACTGGCGGACATTCTGATCTCAATGGTAAGTAATGTTCCACGATGCTGGTATCCAACCCTGGCATATCCTGATAGGACCAAGCGAATACATCGGGAAATTCTTTGAGAAGCTTTATCAAACCCTCTCTGGCAGTTGGACTGAGCAGTGCTCCGATCCTGATTTCTTTTCTCTCTTTTTTTGAACCCAAGTTTACCGTTTCCAACGGTTCTTTGTGAGGTTCGATGGACCTTTCCTCTTGTCTGAGTAGTCGGGAGATCTCTTCTAGAATTTCGTTGTCATTTTCTTCTTTAGCCTCAAATACCAGGAACTCAAAGTTGAAAGAAGGCATCGGATCGTATGTTTCAACGGGGTATAAAACAAGCAATCTGCATGACGTGATGATTCGTGTTTAGAAGAGATAGAGAAAATGCAAGTGTGTGCAGTGTTTTTATTTTACTGCTTGTTTTTATTTTTGAATTGTTTTTTAGGATTACCATTTTCTGAAAAAGCAAAAGAGAAAACAGCAATTAATGCGGAAATTACAGAACGACGTTATTTTATTAATGAACAAGTCGATTCTTGAAACTACAACCCTATAAAACAAAACTCTGTCGCTTCGGGCAAAGCGAAGAGGGAAATTTACAGAAAACGAGCCCTATCAAAATATCTGTTTCACCTGGGCAGGGTGAAAGGTTTAAAGATGGCAATTACTTTGACTGACGAACGACCTTCGGAACCTCGACGACAACCCATTGGCGGCGAACTCCTCAGTGAATCACAAAGTCTGGCACCTTCCTTGATTTATCTTCAGAAATGACGCTGATTTCTGGTGGAGTAGGATCATTGGAATCTGTCTCCCAAGCTGAATTGTCGTAGGAGGATTCCTCTGTTGTATTTTGCATAGCATTTGTGCTCTCAGCTGTATCTCCCCATCCAGTTGACTGGATATCTTCGAGCCTGATACGAGAGCTTTCGGGAGCGGTGTATTTGACCATAAAGTCAAATTTTCCACTCGGTTGTCCCAAGGTGTCCCACACTTCTGTGGAACTGGAGGAGTCATTTCTCTCAATGACGTTGACCTCGGGAAAAGCATAGTTGATGAATTCTAGTCCTGCAAACGTTGCGAATTCATCTTCATGTTGAGTAATTTCCGAATGACCTGAGTGTTGATCCCATGACATGGTGGGGACACAGGTATTCTGTTCAATGACGCTCAGCTGAGTTTCATTGTTCGGCTGACTTTCTTGCCCCAAGTTTCCTGGGTAAGGTTGCCACATTGGCAAACCATCCATTGGGCCATAGTAATTGTGATCAAAGTTGTCTTTCATTAGAGTGTCTTCCTCTAATGAATTTGGCGGAGCACGGCATCCTTCCGGATCATAATCTCCGTAGATCATTTCGAAATCTGATCTTGGTATAAATCTCAGACTTTCTGTAGGAAAGCAAAAAGGCATAGGCACCTCTTCCTGAGACATATAACCGCCCTCATTAAGATAGGACTTCCACTCTTCATCTGCGTCAGAGGGATCTTCCTCATTGATAGCATGAACTGTCTGAGACACTGGGTGAAGGAAACCTCCACTGTGAAAGAAGTTTTGAAGGGGATGAAGACTTTCATCGTTGGCGGCTGTCTGGGTACAGGTTGCAGAAAAACCAAGACCCTTCTTTGTTTTATTGTTAATAGGAATGACAAGCCGTCCCCATCCTGTTGTATCGGTACTCTCGACCGCTTTGATAGCATCTTTGTATGAAGAAATTGAAGTTCCTTCTTTGAACTGATTGTCCTTGCTCACCGATAGTGCTTGGAACTGAGTTCCAATAACCTCCTCGGGTTCCACACAAGTAGATGATGATAAGTTGCTCACAAGCAAGGCTTGTTCCCCACAAACCATGACAAGTTGATCGTTCTTGACGAACTTTAGCTTTTGGTGGAGGGTTGAAGTAACCGCTCCAGCTTGATGTATCCAAGGTCTTCCTAATAAACAACTGTATGTTGCCCGGATGTTCATGACCTGGAAAGTGATTTGGAAAGTGTGAGGACCAATAGTTATGGGAAGATCAACTTCGCCGATAACTGTTTTTCTGGATCCGTCGAATGCTTTGACGACGACCTCACTGGTTCTCATCGGAGGGCCCTTAAATGATAATTGCATCAAGGTGGACTTCGGCATAACATTCAGGGATGACCCTGTGTCTACCAGTACGTTGGCTAAACCATCGTCCTGGCAGTTAACTGTGATATTGAGTGCCATGTTATGACGGCGACCCTCTTCAGGTAATTCTTCATCACTAAATCCCAAATTGTTGCAGGAAGTGATGTTAGAGACAATGCTATCGAACTGTCTGATTGTTATATCCTGTTCCACAAAGGCTTGCTCCAAGACTTTCTATAGAGCCTCTCTGTGCGCTTCTGAACTGAGTAACAGTGATAATACCGAGATCTTTGAAGGAGTCTGTAACAGTTGATCAACAATGTTATATTCACTCCTTTGGATGAGCTTTAGCATCTCATCTTTATCTTTTGAAAAGTCAGGATTACTGGATTGACCGACTGGTGGATCAGGAGCTTTTGTCTGAAGTTCCTTTTCTTTGTTAACTTCCCCAACCCCTCGGTTGAAGATTCTACCACTCCGTGTTACTCGACTGATGTCTGCAATATTCACAACGGAGGGTAATGGAATTTCCTTTCCATTCTCGATTATTGTTGCACCGTATTTGTAAGGGATTGCCTTAGCTGATTCATACGGTAGTGGCCCCGGTAGATAGATGACTATGGGAACCTTCTGATTTTTCTGAACATCATAAGTAACCTTGATTCGTTCCCGGTTGGGAACTCTAGATTCGTCAAGTAGAGGGATGATGGCAAAAACATCCCTGGTCCTGTGATGACCAGAGATCGTGACAACATCCTCAACTTGCTCGGCAAGGTAGTTCGGCGACCAAATGATGGGCCCTGAACCTGGATATGGACGAATTTCTCCATGATCGACCCGACCCTGAAGAGCTGCTTTCACAAGGTAACACCCTTGGTTACTTTCCGAACAGACGCTACAACTGTCATAGTTGTGTGGTGGCACCTGGCCATGCCCACTTTGAATACAATGTAACCTCACTAGGTTAGCTTCCACTGATCGGACATCCTGAATTTGACGACGAGTAGGATTCCTGTGATTGATACTAATTTGCTGAGTATCTTCGTCCATATAAATTGGCATCCACCAATGATTTAACAAGTGCTGAAGTGCCTCCTGGACAAGGGTACAACCCTGATCGTTTTCACAACCCTCTTTATAGTTTTGATAGTCATGTGATATTAAGCATCCGAGTCGGACCTGCTCAGCATGTAACTCTACCAGGTTGGTATCCATTACGCGGATGTCGAAGATCTGAACCATGTTGATTTGATAGGAGTTCCTATCATGGTAGTCTTGGATCCATCCAAGATCCATCTGACGCTGGAGGGCCTCTTGTATGAAAGAGCATCCCTATTTGTTTACCGAGCAAATCAGACAGGAACTGTAATCGTGCCGCGGCAGATTATGATACTGGCTTTGCCTTGAGTGCATTGCACCAAATTGACATTCATCGCACGGATGTCGTGGTTTTGAATGACATTGGAATTCGTGTAAACCATGTTAACTCCACGAACTCGGTGCTCTTGGATCCATCCAAGATCCATTTGTTCCTGTAGAGCTGCTTGCACTACAGAACATCCTTGGTTATCTTTAGAGCAGATATCACACTGGTGATAGTTATGAGGTGGCACATGGCCATATCCACTCTGTCTACAATGCATCTTGACCAGATTGGTCTTTAACAAGAGTACATCGTGAATTTGATAGACATTGTTAGTCTCTTTCTCAATCAGATTGACTGCAGCTTTCTCATGTTGAGGCAGCGGGTTCGTGAGAACATTGGGATTCGTATCTTTGAAAGATAAGAGCCCGTTCCTAACAAGCTTTTGCACGTCGGATTTGAAATTGAGACAATTCTCTATGTTATGCCCTGAACCTCCTTGATGATAAGGGCACGTCTGATCCGCTTTAAACCAAAAAGGCAGATTTTCCGGAACTGAAAGGGGAGACTTAGGCTGAATGTGCCCCTTAGCCAGCAGTAACGGAAACAGTTCTGCGTACGATACGGGTATAGGATCAAATCCTGATAGCCGTGTTGTACGGTTGTTGTTATATGGAGGACGAGCCTGCTGTAGAGGCTGTTGTGTCCTTTGTTGGTCAGGTTGGCTCTGCGCAACCTGAGGTTGATACATAGGAACAGGCACGGGGCCGATAGCAGGAGTTACAGCTGCTACTGGCTGATAACGTCGCCTTTGCTTTTCGAGAGAGATATTCCCAATATCTTGCTCTTTTTTCTTAGGGAGAGCACTACCGTATTTTTTAGTACCGCTCGTCGATCCAGCGTCTTTTACCAAACATCCTTCTCGGACGGCTTCCTCAAGACGTACGCCCATGCCGACCATTTCGGTGAAATCACTGAGTGCACTGGCAACCATTCGGCCGTAGTAAAATGAGCTCAAGGTCTTTAAGAAGATCTTTGTCATCTCTTTTTCCTCAAGAGGTGGACAAATTTGAGCGGCAATTTCACGCCACCTTTGAGCATACTCCTTAAAGGTTTCCTTGTCCTTTTGCGACATCGATCTGAGTTGATCTCTGTCGGGTGCCATGTCCAAATTGTATTTGTATTGTTGGACGAAGGCAGTACCAAGATCTATGCATGTACTGATCGTAGTACGGTTTAAACCCATGTACCATTTGAGTGCGGCACCGGTTAAACTATCCTGGAAGTAGTGAATCAGCAGGTCCTGATTCTCCGTCTGAGCTGACATCCGCCGAGCGTACATCACCAGATGGCTCTGAGGGCAAGAGTTACCCTTGTACTTTTCAAAGTCGGGCACTTGGAACTTGTGCGGGACTTTCACATTTGGGACCAAACAGAGGTCTGCGGCGTCCTTTCCAAATAGATCGTGACCGCGAATGGCTTGCAGCTCTTTCTGCATTTCCAAGAACTGTTCCTGGAATTCCTCCATTCTGTCAAACATAGTTTCCTTCTTACCAGAAGGTGTTGGTGGAATCTGTCCTTTCGGGACAGTGTGCACCACAGGGGGTGGTACCGTGACTACGGCAGTAAGTCTTGGCGCCTCCCGAAGTTTGTAACCTTCAGGAGTCTTGAGTATGCCCCTGGCATCTTCGCTTTCCCGAAGTTTGTAACCTTCAGGCCCAGCGGCTTCTGTTGCGATTCCCTGATCTTCAGTGATCGGCGGAACATATCCTTCCGGGATATAGTTAACAGGCATGCCCCAAGGACGATCTTTCGGCATCTGATACCTAGGATCATACTTTTCCACTATGGGCATTGAGGTGATCTCTGAGATCACAGTTCTTTGTAGCTGAGCTTCTGCCATGGCTTGCATGTCGTTACGAAGCTTTCTCATATCCTCTCTCAGAGCGTCGATCTCTTCTTTCAACTCTCTGTTTTCTTCCTCAAGATCATCCATCTTTTTCTGAAGATTGGCCCGAGTATTGTACGAATGAGACAGTTTGACTCTAGAATCGAGACACAAACGTGAGATTCGTAGGGAAGAAGAATACGCGATGTGAGAATGATGAATGCAATGATTATATTAATTGTTTTTTGGTTTAATCAAAATAAACTTTGACAATTAGATTGCAAATATCAAACACTGGGGAAACCCCTTTTTATTGAATTCCAAAGGATTACAGAAATGGAAATACAGTAGATTACAAAATGCAAAAACAGAAACCTAAACTAATGGGTCCCGAGTCCTCTTCTTTGACCGGGGCGCTTGAGCCGTTGTCGGGTTGTCATTCCTTTGCCAGGTGAAAGGAGCGAGCAAATTCCTTTGGTCATCTTGATTCTCTACAGCATGTTGCTCCAAAATTTCAATCAGAGCATCTTTCTCTTTTAGTAGTTGCTGTATTTGGATACACTCTACGTCGAGGGTGCGGTACTTGTTCTTCCAAGATCTTCTTTCCCGTTGAACTTTGTTGAGAGTAACCTGAAGCTTTTCAGTTTCCGTCATGAAGTACATGACAGTTTCCCTTGGTGGAACAATTACGTAACGAGGATAAGGCATCTTTAGCTTGAAAGCTCTAGTTTATACCCAGTGGAGATAAGGCTCCACCGAGACACAGTCCGGTTTTCCCAGAGACTCTCGTCCTTTCTTATGAACATGTTTCCAAGCTTGCACTATTTCCATCTTTAGTGCTCTGTCACTTTCTCCTTCTTTGAAGAAAAGACCTTCCAGATGAACACCCAGTGGGATGTGTCTCATCGGGTATCCAAATTGACGAAGAACCAATATCGGATGGTAGTTGATTCCTCCTTTAGTTCCTATGAGGGGTACGCTGGGGAAGTTTCCACAACGGTCAATGACTCTGATTCCCTCATAAATCCTATTACACCAATCTATATCAGAGTTGGTAAGAGACATGATCTTCTGCGACCAACGTAAGACACTCTTGCAATCCCAAAAAGTAGCAGACTTGGGCAAGTGAGAGATAAACCATTTGTAAAGCAAAGGTACACAGCATGTGATCTCCCCTCCGCTGTACAAATTTTCTAAGTGTACAGAATGATACGCATCTGCAAGCAAAGTCGGCACAGGGTTTCCAATGAGAAAAACCTTAATAGCGTTGATATCGACGAAGTTATTGCTGTTGGGAAACAAAAATAATCCGTAGGTGAGCAAGACAAAGATGCTTTCAAAAGCAGTCCCGTTCCCTATACTAGCTAAGTATAGAGCCTTTTTTGTCAAGAACTGGGCTGACAAACCTTGGATGCCACCCTTAGTAGTCATGTGAGTCCTGACCTCAGACTCATCCAAATAAATTGCTATTGCAATAGTCTGATTCTTTGGAATTTCTTCCAGTCCAGAAAATGGAGCTCGATCAGTGATATGTAAATCAGTCAGATGAGAATACTCCTCAAGCGTTGGTGATAGCTGGTAATCCGGGAATGTGAAACAGTGATAAACCGGATCGTAGAATTGAATGAGCACGTCCATGATCCCCTTAATCACATGGACTCTTAACAGTGGTAGCAAACCACTGTGCTTGGCTCTGAAAGCCTCTGGGTTAACGATCATCCTTGCCAACCTTCTCAAATCCCCTAGCTTTGGAACCTTGAAGGTATACTGGTGAGTTCTCCTTCTACCGAAATCCATTAGCGTAATTCTCTTTTCTGATATTTGCAATCACAGTCTTAGTTTAATTTGAAAAATAGAGAGACTAGAAGAGAAGTTTTTTGAATGTTTTAATGTTTTATTAAATGAATGCATGAATGCAGCACATAAAAACATAGAAAAAACATGGGGTCAAAGGGTCGTTGTCATGAAGTCAAGGCTCTACCCATCCCCAAAGGTTTATACTAGGGTGATTTTTGTACCTGTACTCATTATCATCAGCTCCTCCCAGGAAAGCAAAACAACAAGCGGATCGCCAGCGAGTTGTAAAGCAATCTTAGAGTAAGTGCCATTCACCGAGAATAGATCACCAGCCTCAAATGAGGGTAGTATCGCGTAACAACTATTTTCGATAGTTTCCGCACTACGAAAGGGTTTGGCTCCTCAGCTTCTCAGACTTAACAACCGGCCCATTGGCTAGAAGAGTGAATGGGTTGCATTGGTCAGCCTCCACTGAGGTAGATGGTCGACCCTGTCGCCATCACTTATCTTAAGTGTATACTCATTCTCACCACATGCGGCATCACACGCATTCCCAGTAGCAGAAAAATAAACACGTATAGCAATTAGGAAAAGCAGTATATATATTTGTCCTAATCATCCTAGACTTATAAAGCTATGATTCCTAAGTCCCTGACAGAAATGGGTTCCCCGGCGGAACCCCCAATCTGTGGTTTTCACACAAGTGAAGAGAAAAAAGGTTTGTCCAAGGTTTCCACCTTAAACGTTTAAGAAAGAAGATTTGGCCCCACGGTGGGCGCCACTTTTCTGTAGCGAGCGATTTTGGACGCGGTTCTTAAGCGCTGGTCACTCTCTGCGGTTTGAGCTTTGACTACAGGTCGATTCATTTTTTATCCTATTGTGAGCTGAATAAGGAAGGGAAATAGATGTCTCCAATTAACCCTGCTTTGCATACTGAGTTTAAACAGCGGTCTGTTAGGTTACGGATGCTATCAATGTGGGGGGCCTTTGTACTGGTTATTTGTATTTTCGCCAATACAGTTTCTTTCTTTTTATCTGGGCAGACGGTTTCTGGCGGGGAACAAGGATTATGATGTTAGGACTGATGCTTTTGAATTACTGCTTTTGATTGATGGAGATTTGGGATTTGGGTTTTTTGTTGATTGCGCTCGCTAAGATCTTTTCTTTCGATCTTATGCCTACGTATTCCCGTTTACCGAAACAGGGAAATCAGAGCGTTCGTAGTTCCTCCTATTCTATGGGAGGAAATGGGTGTTTTGGTGTCTTGTTCAAAGCCCAAGACGTGAAGCGAAAGGTGGTTTGTATCTTGTTCAAAGCCCAAGATGTGAAGCTGAAAGGTCTATTTGTGTCTTGTTCAAAGCCCAAGACGTGAAGCTGAAAGGTCTCGGCTTTAGAGAGAATTTGTCACCTCTAAAGAGGAGAGAAGGAGAATTACTTTAACTGGGATACGCGGATCCGAGCAATGCCATAATTTCTGAAGAAAGGGTTTTAACCTGAAGGAGAAGACTTTAACTCAGTATAGAGCAATGCCATCTTTCCTTAGGAATTTCTCATGCTAAAAGAGGGACAGTGGCGTGGATATAGATGATCCAGAGGCTTGCCGCTTACAGCGATTAGATGAAGGGGAAGGAGTTGTTGATGTTTGTGTACTGTGAACGAGGCACAACTTTGATGCTAAAAGGTTGATTGGATCAACCAGTGGTTTTCTTATACAAAGCCTAAGAGGAGGCTATCATTCCCGAAGGAAGAGATCATTATACAAAGCCTAAGAGGAGGCTAATTTCCGCTAGGAAAATCATTATACAAAGCCTAAGAGGAGGCTATTTTGTGTCTCGTACAAAGCCCGAGAGAGAGGCGAGAAGGTTTTGACTTGACGATGAAGTCTTTTGGTGTCTCGTATAAAGCCCGAGAGAGAGGCTAAAAGGGTTGACTCAGCAAGAGAATCTTTTATACTCAACAAGAGAGTGTTTTTGTATCTCGTACGAAGCCCGAGATGGAGGCTAAAATTTGTTTGGCTCAATAAGAACCTTTTTGTATCTCGTATAAAGCCCGAGATGGAGGCAAAAGGGGTTATTGACTCAACGAGGGAGTCTCTTATGTGTCTCGTACAAAGCCCGAGAAAGAGGCTAAAACATTGTTTGACTCCGCTGGGGAGAATCATTGTACAAAGCCCAAGAGGAGGATAAGGTTACTGTGTCAGTTAAGTGACAGGTCCAGTATACTGATTTTGAAAGAGAAAATCAGTTCTTATATGAGCATCACTGTACTCATAGGTTAGATTTGAGGATCGGGGTTGTTTCCTTTTCTTTGAGGAAACTGGAAATCCAAAGGGTATTGAGACTGTCCGAGTCTGCGGGTTTCCTTCCTATTTAATGAAGCGGTCGCTTGAGAATGTCTTTGAGACTCAAGGAAGTTAGACTGTCCGTGTCTAGAGTTTTATCTCTTGTACTATGTTGTGAGAAACAGTAGTAGACTCTATGAAAGGACTGTTCTATGAGGATGACTAGGTTCTGTTCCTATACCTCTAGGAGGTCGTCGGGACAATTTGTACGAAGCCCAAGAGGAGGCTGGAAACTTTTAAGAAGCCGACGGGTCCTTGTACGAAGCCCAAGAGGAGGCTATCATTCCCGAAGGAAGAGATCATTATACAAAGCCTAAGAGGAGGCTGTGAATACTTCTAAGAAGCCGTAGTGTCCTTGAATAATGCCCAAGAGGAGGCCGATGCTTTTAAGAAGCCCGTGGGTCTATCATCTCCTTTCCATTAGGAGAGATAACTCTTTGAAAGATAAAACCCACTGGTAAACGTGCGAGGTTTACTATCCAGCGACTTTTAGCTTTTAAAGAGGGTTCCTTAGTTAAGGTCTAAGATTATGACCGTAGTGGATACCCAAACCCCGAGACATTCAAGGCAAGCTATCCACAAGGAATAGATCAAGCCAAGAAAGTTCGAGAATTTGGAAGAAACTCAAAGATGCCATTCACGGAGAATACATTCATCTTGGGGAGTAGAGCTTGTTGACGATTCCTAAGGAGGACAGCCGAAGAGAAGACTGTATCTGGTGCTCCTATTGGGGATCTAGGCATCTATTTCTACGAATAAATGAAACGGCGTCACCTAGTTCTAGACGTAGTTGCCGGGGAAACTCGAAATATCTATACTATTATTACACAGTAGATATGAGTTTATGAAAGGGGACTTAGAGTGAGCAGCCCCACAATACAGTTTATAATATGAAAGCAGTAAACGAAAGCGATAACCACTTACTCGGTTGTAGTGCTTCCATGTTGTTTGGTTAGTTGTTCAACAAAGAAAGATTGAAAACAACAGTATATTCAAAATCAAAGGAGAAAGTGCTTTGAAAAAGAAAGATTTGGGGCTTACAGCTCAAGGAGAGGCCCATGGTTTTATTAGTGAGCGCACTGTTGAATTTGTACAGAGGGACTTATACAAGTGACTGAGGCCCAAAAAAGGTTTTCTGTACAATGGGATGGGTCTTACACTCTCTCAAGAGGCCCAAAAAGGTTTAAAGAAAAGAGTGGGGCTTATAACACGAGGGTAGGCCCAAATGATTTTTCGTTTAAAATGGCGATCGCGCCGAGGTTTTCTTTTAACGCAGAGGGACTTATACAATAAGTGAGGCCCAAAATTGTTTTGGTTAAAAGGGGGATTGGGTCTTACACTCTAATAGAGGCCCAAAGTGTTTTGAATGGGTCTTATAGCTCAAGGAGAGGCCCAAAGTGTTTTTATTTTTAAACGGGCGACGATCGCGCCGTTTACTTGTACAGAGGGACTTATACAATGAGTGAGGCCCAAATGATTTTTTGTACAAGGGGGGATGGGTCTTACACTCTCTCAAGAGGCCCAAAGAGTTTTGAAAATGATTTATGAGGGTTGAATTAATCCAAAACCCTAATTTGTTTTCAAAATGTATTTAATTGAATAAAAATTCAATTAAAATGATCAAAAATTGTTTAACACATGGAAAACAAATTGTGATCTTGGATTAATGCTTCAAAAATTAAGTATTGACCTCCAAGTCGTGACAGCAAGTTCAAAGTGATTTTTGATTTGGAGGTGTTACAAATGAGTTGTGATGATCTGAACAGCTTCCCTACACCCTATGGATTGTGTTTGGATGGTTGGGCTTGATTGAAATTGGCTGGATCATTTTGTGGTACCTCAGCTGCACTTTGGTTAAAACCTTGAGCAACCAGCTGGTGATTTTGTGAAATTGATGTTTCAGAAGTGATCTAAGTGTTTGATCAGCTCATATGTGATGTATGTGAGGTGTGTGAGTGATTGGTTTGATTGGAATTGCTCTCAAACTCAAAACCCGATAGTGACTTGCCTTAGAAGGCAAAATTGGAGTGAAAGAAGAGATTTTGAGGAAAGCATCTGTTAGATGGCTTTGGTGTACTCAAACTGACCACAATTGAGCTCTATTTATAGTAGAGCAAGTTTGTTTTGCAAGGAATAGTGCATGGCAGCTGGTAAGTAGGTTTGGCCAATGTTGGCAAATGAAAATCCAAGTCTCCTCTAGCCATTGACTAGAGGTTAGGGCACAGAGCTTTGGTTCCTTTGGTCTTGGATAAGCCTTGACTGATTTCAGATGAGAATGGCTCAGTCCATGCCACCTTGATGGTTCCATTGAATGCCTCATTCCAAATTTGAAGTCTTGTCCCTATTTTGGCCATTCTAGGTTCAACATGCTATTTCTTGTTCCATGGACTTTGGAGGCTTGGCTCAGTGATTGTCCCCTTTAGATTCAATCCTCTGAGGTGTCCAAGTGGATAGGAGCAATTGAATTTGGCTGATTTTGGCAAATCGACCAAAGTTGCAAATTCTGCCTTGCCTTGACAGATTTCAGCAAGGCAACTTGGCAATGTTGTATCTCATGGTGTAGGTTGAATTTGGCAATGTAATTGGCCATTTTGGAAAGCTCTTACATGATACAACAACTGTTTGAACAAGTTTAGTTTTGATCTCTTTTGATTCCAAGTGAAAAATCCCCCTACATTTGGCAAAAAGTGAGGCAGAATCTGACTTAGTGAAAATTTCACTAAGTGTTGGAAAAAGTGACATTTTCACTTTTCAGCCACTTTGATCACTCCATAACTCAAAATCCTTAATGAATTGGAATGACTTGTAGTTGAAGTTTTTGTAGGTGATAATGAGGGCTACAAATCCATCTTTGGATGAGAAAAAATGGCCTTGTGGTTTAGGAGTTATGGTCCTCCAAAGTTGGTACCTTTGCCACTTTATTTTTAACTTAGAAAAAATTCTAAGTTTTATGGTTACCCCTTTTACAAGTTATCTCACTTTTCTTGATTTTTCTTGATGAATGATGATTCAAATCATACATTAACATCATTTTAGGGTTAAAAATCCATTTTGGTGAAAAATCTCAAAAAGTCAAAGTTGACTTTTGTGCACAGTTGACTTTTTATCAGATGAATTCCAAACTGTACAATTCTTCAGGAAATCATGTCCTTGACCTAAATCAAACTTGATGGACATGTTCCATGGGTGTCATAGGGTATATTCAATCATGTATTAGGGTTTGGGAGCATGTCCTGGTCAAAAGTCAAAGTTACAGTTGACTTTTCCCTTAAAACCCTAATGGTGGTGCAGATGAAATTGAGACTTGTTGCTCAAACTTCTTGGATCAATCCATTGTTCCAAATGGATCAATATGGTATATTAGAGACCCTCAAATCATCTCTTGAGGTCTTGGCTCATGGTTTGTCCCAAAAGTCAACTTAGGGGTGAATTAGGTCAAGAAACCCTAATTCCTGATTTTTTATGAATGCATCCCCTGAGGCAAAATTGACTTGATGCATGGGTTCATGAGGTTCCATGAAGTATATTAGGTTATGTTTTGGATCATTGCCTTGTGCCCAGATGAAAATTTCCATCTGGAGGCCTTGGTTGACCAAAACCCTAATTTGGTGACACTGTCGATCTTGAGACTTGATCCACCTAGAAGGGAGCAGCCTTGTGCTTAATCCTTGAAGTGGGAGTCCTTTTTAATCCATTGTGGATGTTTAAGAGATTAGACAAGTTGAATATCATGTCCTTTATTGATTGATCCTTTGTCTAAGCACTCAGAGAGGGCTTGAAACCCTAATTTTGATTGTATTGGGTGCTCACCCATCTTTGGGGAGACTGATGAAGCATGATGGTTCATCCATATTGTGATGATGATTTTCACAATGATGGGAAATCTAAGTGGTCAAAATTTGGGGTATTACATATGGTAAGTGCTAAATCTCTTCCGAATATCGAAATCATCCCACCCTAACTGATTAAGCAGGTAGGTGACACTATCACGAATGCCAAGGGTGGTCATAGCTGGGTTGTCAGGATAGATAGACACAACAAAGTCTCTTTGTGACAGGGCCTCAAAACGGCGCCTCTTGACTTCGTTCCTAAAGGTAACTTCATGGTTCTCAAAAGGCTGCATTCTCCTAAAGTTAAGTGTTATCCTAAAACGAGCTACCCTGAAATAGACAATGATTTCCTATTAGTTAAGTTATACCATAAACATAGGTTAGTGAGAAATAATAATAATAATAATAATAACGACGTAAATGCAAGCATGCATAAAAGTTAACAACTAATACAGGTAAAAGTATAAAACATCAATAAAATAATAACAAATAAAGATCGTGGGCTGCCTTCACGGAGCGCTTCATTTAATGTCGGGAGCTTGACAATGATCTAAAAAGAAAAATCATTCATTAGGAGGAGCGGGCAGCTCTTCCAACTTATAACTAGTGAAAAATTCCTTGTTCTCTACGGTGTGGTAGTGCTTAAGTCGCTGCCCGTTCACAATGAATGTTTCGTTTGCTTTACCTCAAATTTCTATTGCTCCACTTTGGAAAACTCTCACAACCTCAAAGGCGCCAGACCATCGAGAACGTAACTTGCCTGGGAATAGCTTCAGTCGAGAGTTGAAGAGAAGAACTACGTCTCCTTCATTGAACTCCCTCTTTGCTATTCGCTTATCATGCCACCTCTTGGTTCTCACTTTATAGATTCAGGCATTTTCGTAGGCATCCAGTCTATGTTCCTCGAGTTCATGGATATCTAAAATTATTTTCTCCCTTGCCGCTGCATAATTCATGTTTAGGGTCTTAATGGCCCAATAAGCTTTATGCTCTAATTCTACAGGCAGATGGCAAGACTTTCCATAAACCATTTTAAATGGTGTGGTTCCTATTGGGGTTTTGTAAGCTGTCCTATAAGCCCACAGAGCCTCATGAAGTTTAGTAGACCAATCTTTCCTAGAAGTTGCGACGGTTTTCTCTAAGATTTGTTTTATCTCCCTATTTGACACCTCGACTTGTCCACTGGTTTGAGGATGATAGGGTGTTGCTACTCGGTGTCGGACTCCATATTTGAGCAAAAGCTTCCCAAAGACATTGCAAATGAAATGGGAGCCGCCATCGCTAATGACAATTCTTGGTACACTGAACCTAGGAAAGATTATGTTTTTAAAGAGCTTAATCACCACTCGCGCATCATTCGTAGGAGAAGCTACAGCCTCAATCCATTTTGACACGTAATCGACTGCAACGAGTATGTACTTATTACCAAAAGAAGATGGAAAGGGTCCCATGAAATTTATACCCCATACGTCAAAGACTTCCACTTCTAGAATTCCCTTCTGTGGCATTTCATCGCGTCTAGAGATGTTTCCAGTGCGTTGACACCGGTCGCAGTTTATAACGGCGATATGGACATCCTTCCAAAGATTGTCTAGAAGAGACCAGATTGCAGGATCTTTGCACATATTTTAGAGGTACTTGCATGCCCTCCATAAGGTGCAGCATGACAATGAGATATGACCTCAGCTACTTCTGATTCAGGGATGCATCTACGAAATATTCCATCGGCGCCTCTCTTGAAAAGTAGGGGTTCATCCTAATAGTAGTGTTTAAGATCATGGAAAAGCTTTTTCTTTTGTTGGTACGTTAAGTCTGGTGGAAGCACCCCAGCTGCTAGGTAGTTGACAAAGTCGGTATACCACGACAGTGTGGTCTTGGTGGATACTAATTCTACTACTTCATTAGTTTCTACGTCATTAAATATCAAGGAGTATTCAACTGTTTCGCTTTCACTTTCTAACTGGGCCACTAGTCTGTCATAGGGGAATTCGTCATTAATTGGTACTTCTTTGGGTCTTAGATCCTCAATCCTAGAAAGATAATCTGCTACTATGTTTTCGGTACCTTTCTTATCCTTGATTTCTAAATCGAATTCTTGTAAGAGTAGAATTCATCTCAGGAGTCTTGGTTTCGCATCTTTCTTAGTCAACGGATATCTAATTGCGGCATGATCGGTATAGATAATAATTTTTGCTCCCACTAGGTAGGAACGAAATTTGTCTAAAGTGAACACAACTGCAAAGAGTTCCTTTTCGGTGGTGGCATAGTTCATCTGTGCATTGTCTAAGGTTCTACTTGCATAGTAGATAGCATGAAGCTTCTTATCTTTCCTTTGTCCAAAGACAGCGCCTACAGCATAATCACTAGCGTCACAGATGATCTCAAATGGTATACTCCAATCAGGTGGTTGCATGATTGGTGTCGTAATAAGAGCGTTTTTCAGGTGTTCGAATGCTTTCAACCAATCCTCATCAAAGATGAACTCGGCATCTTTCATTAATAGCTCAGTCAATGGCTTTGTGATTTTAGAGAAATCTTTAATGAATCGCCAGTAAAATCCGGCGTGTCCTAAGAAACTACGAATTTCTCTAACTGTTTTCGGAGGTTGAAGGTTCTCTATGATTTTTATTTTTGCTTTATCTACTTCAATACCTCTGTCGGATACTACATGTCCAAGAACTATTCCTTGCCTTACCATGAAATGGCATTTCTCCCAGTTAAGCACTAAGTTTACTTTAACACACCGTTCAAGCACCATCTCAAGGTTTGATAAGCAATTTTTGAAACTTCCCCCACATACAGAGAAATCGTCCATGAAAACTTCCATTATGTCATCTATGAACTCCGCGAAGATTGACATCATGCATTTCTGAAATGTTGCGGGAACGTTACACAATCCAAACGGCATTTGTCGATAGGCAAATGTACCATAGGGACAGGTGAATGTAGTCTTTTCTTGGTCATCAGGGTGAATAGGGATTTGAAAAAATCCTGAGTATTCGTCAAGATAACAAAAATATGAGTGTTTAGCTAGCCGTTCAAGCATTTGATCTATGAAAGGTAAAGGAAAGTGATCTTTACGAGTGGCTTTGTTTAGCTTCCTATAATCTATACACATTCTCTAACCAGTTTGAATTCGCTATGCTACGGATTCGCCTTTCTCGTTGCTAACAACTGTAACACCTCCCTTCTTCGGTACGACATGCACAGGGCTGGCCCAATTACTGTCATATATCGGGTATATAATTCTTGCCTCTAATAGTTTTTGCACCTCTTTTTTTACTACATCACTTAAGATGGGGTTTAATCTCCTCTGATGCTCTCTAGAGGTTTTACAGTCCTCTTCTAGCATAATGCGATGTATACATATAGAGGGGCTTATTCCTTTTAGATTTGAGATGTTGTAACCTAAGGTTGCGGGATACTTTCTTAAGACATGTAACCGTTTTTCTGTCTCTATCTGTCCTAAGTCGGCATTGACTATTACTGGTCGCTTTAGCTCAGTGTCTAGGAATTCATACCTTAAATCTTTCGGTAGTGTTTTGAGTTCTATAGATGGTTTCTTTAGGCATGGAATTGAATCGGGTGTTAATGCTAAGCATTCCCTTAGACTGTCATCTTCATATGGCTCACGCCAATTATCGTCTTCGAATATTAGAGGTGCAGGAATCTTTAGTATTTCAGTATACTTAGTTGGTTCCTTCTCCGTTTCTCTAATGCATTCGTCGATAACATCTAGGAAACAACATGAATCATCAATAGCTAGAGCTTTTAGGAATTGGGCCAAGATAAATTCAACTTTCTCTTCCCCAACTTCAAAAGTTAGTTTTCCTTTCTTAACATCGATGATGGCTCCGGCTGTTGCTAAAAACGGTCTTCCTAAAATAATGGGTATGTTCGAATCTTCTTTAATGTCCATTATCACGAAATCAGTAGGGATATAGAACTGACCTATACGAACGGGCACGTTCTCTAGCATACCTACAGGATATTTAACAGAACGGTCCGCTAGTTGTAATGACATTTTTGTCGGCCTTAGTTCCCCTAAGTCAAGTTTCTTATATGTAGACAATATCATCAAGCTAACACTTGCTCCTAAATCGCATAGCACTTTGTCTACGATAGATTTTCCGATTACGCAAGGTATGGAAAAAATGCCTGGGTCTTTCAGCTTAGGAGGCATGTTGTTTTGAATTATAGTGCTACACTCAGCAGTGAGCATAACGGTTTCATTATCCTCGAGCTTTTTCTTATTCGACAATATCTCTTTGAGAAATTTTGCATATGAGGGCATTTTTGTAATAGCTTCTATAAAAGGTATGGCTATGTTCAATTGCTTTAGAAGTTATACAAATTTCTTGAATTGCCCTTCATTTTTGGATTTGGTAAGTCTTTGAGGATAAGGTACAGGTGGCTTGTATGGTGGCGGAGGCACGTAAGGTGTTTCTTTTTCTGCGGCCTCTTCGCCCTTATCTTCTTTATTGCTTTGTGGTTCTTTCACTTTTTCGGTACCCTTTGATAAATTTTGGTGCATGGCTGAATTTTGGAATCTTGGATCAACGGGTCCATCGTATTTTGTTCCGCTTCGCAAAGTTATAGCATTGGCATGACCTTTTGGATTTGGTTGTGGTTGGACAGGAAATGCTCCAACGGGGGCTGCTATAGTTGATTGTTGTTGGGCTACTTGAGAGATTTGAGTTTCCAACATTTTGTTGTGAATAGCCATAACATCAAGTTTACTCGACATTTGTTTCATCAATTTGCTTGTATGAGCGTTTTGATTTGCGAATTCTTTGTTTTGTTGAACTTGAGCATTTATAAAGTTTTCCATCATGATTTCCTGATTTGATTTTCTAGGTGGCTGCGGTGCAGAAGGTGGTTGTTTCTGGTAACCAGGAGGAATAACAGGTGCTGGGTTTGGTGGGTGTCAATCATTGTTGTTTTTGTATGAAAAATTCAGGTGATTTCTCCAGTCAGGATTGTAAGTGTTTGAATACGGGTTTCCTTGAGCATAGTTTACTTGGTCGGTAGGCGTACCAGCCAACACTTGACATTCAGCATTTGTGAGCCCAGGGGTTCCACATATTTTACAATTGGGTGTAACTGCAGCTACGGTAGCTGCGGGTGGTGCTATTGCTAAACTTTCGATTTTCTGTGTAAGTGCATCCACTTTGGCATTGACACGGTCTAAACCATTGACTTCGTACATTCCCCCTTTTGGAGTTGACTTCTCTACGCCAGTGCGTTCACTTCCCCATTGGAAATGGTTTTGAGCCATAGTCTCAATAAGTTCGTAGGCTTCCTCATACGGTTTGTCCATTAAAGCACCGCCAGCGGCTGCGCTCAGATTCATTTTGGTATTGTACAACAGACCATTGTATAAGGTATGGATTATCAGCCATTCTTCAAGTCCATGGTGTGGGCAAAGCCTCGTCATGTCCTTGTATCTCTCCCAAGCATCGAAAAGAGATTCGTTATCTTTTTGCTTAAATTCGTTGATTTGAGCTCTTAACATAGCTGTCTTGCTTGGTGGGAAATATCGGACTAAGAAGACTTTCTTTAACTCGTCCCATGTCGTTACTGAGTTTGATGGTTGAGACTGGAGCCAAGCTCTAGCTCTAGCTCTCAAGGAAAATGGAAAAAGTCTTAATCTTATTGCTTCAGAGCGAACACCATTTGCTTTCACGGAGTCTGCGTATTGTACAAACATTGACAAATGTAAATTCGGATCATCCGTAGCATTGCATGAAAGTTGGTTTTGTTGAACTGCTGATATCAGTGAAGGTTTTAGTTCGAAATCGTTTCGGTTAATAGCAGGGGCAACAATGCTGTTATGTGGTTCTTCTTGTGATGGAACAACATAATACTTCAGAGGACGGTTTCTCGGTCCTTCGGCCATGATTCGTTCTGGTTCTGATTTAGTTTCCGAATCTAAGTAGGGAATAATAGGATCTGGGATGTTATATCTAAGAAGGAATTCATTAATTCGACGTCTCAGACTTATATAACATTCGATTTCATTGATTGGTTGCTCCAACCCTTCGCCTAGTGAGTGAGTGTTTAGCATACAATCGACAATTTAAAAGATAAAATAGTTGCCTTAGTCTATACTGCGCAACAAAAGATTCACAATATTGACTAAATATGTCCCCGACAACGGCGCCAAAAACTTGATCGGTCGACACTGACGGATAAATCTGCAAGTATACAGTTGATCGTGTAGTCTTAAAAAGGTTGTCGAACCCACAGGGACCGGTTTGTCAAACTAATGTTATCCGAGGTTACAGTGCA
This sequence comes from Lathyrus tuberosus, assembly GCA_022829125.1. Classification (NCBI taxonomy): domain Eukaryota; kingdom Viridiplantae; phylum Streptophyta; class Magnoliopsida; order Fabales; family Fabaceae; genus Lathyrus; species Lathyrus tuberosus. The sequence goes on along the minus strand of JALAZF010000082.1, from coordinate 15,259,562 downwards.
AAGCTAAGGCTGGATGGGAACATGAATTTAACAGGAAATAAGGGCTGAATTTGGAAACTAAAATTTAATATTAAAACGAACCCGAAAAGTGAATCTCGTGCACCGACGGGACTTATAGAAAACAGGTGCTAACTACGACTATGCTGCCAATCCGTAGGATAAACCGACTTAAAGGCTCTGTCTCACGCTCTCGCGGTCTTGACAAGAGCCATGCTTCCTAATCCCAAGATTTTTCTCTCGCTCGCCCGGTAACTAAGAAACACGGTTTGGAAACCGATACTATCCTAAACAACATCTAAAGCGCTCTCATTGTATTTAGATATGCTGCCTAATTCTCACTATCCGGTTCACTCCTCACGCTCTCGCGGATCTCAGCTTAAACCTTAATATGCTTCTCACTCTCGTGACAAAGCAATGTTAAACAACCTCTCACTCTCGTGACAAGGCCACTTAAATTAAACTTGGAAATTAAAACCAAATTAACGTACATTCTTGATATCGCACCTATTATTTCTACGGAGTCCCGCAAAATATGACGATCGCCACATAACGGTCTCTAATTGTTTACTCAGACATAATTAATCCTAAGTCTACCATTTTTAAACACAAAGAATCTGAATTTAACATGTTAAGCAATTTAAAAATGAAACTTAAAGTAAGTATGCAGTAAAGTAAATAAATCTGAAAATAAGGTGCAGTAACGTAAATCTTACGGAAAGGAAATGAACTTGAATTAAATCTTCGATCCAAAACGGTACAGCAAAAGTACAAGAGAAATACAATTTGCAACAATCCCTCAATGCGAGTTATTGTTGCTTTTTAGAGTAATTTATGCCTAGAATTCTAATGCAATTTTGCCAGCGCTTCCGCGTACTATTTTCTACTCTAAAATTTGCTCCCAAGGGTCCTATATATAGAAGGTCAGGCTTCACAACTGCCAGGTTCGAATTCTGGAGGGAAAGGGTGTTAGAAAACTCCTCAAAACTGCCAGAAACGGATTCTGCAGTGAAAAACTGCTCCCGCGTCTGTACGGCGAACGCCATGGGGGCATGGCGAATGCCATGCTATGGAATCCACAAGGAGCGCCATTAGGAGGCAATGGCGAACGCCATGGGGGCATGACGAATGCCATATCAGCTGGGATTGCATAATTTTCTGCTTTGCTGGATTTTTCTCCTTCTTTTGCTTCTTTTCTCCGATTCTTTCGGGATCTCGATTATTATTCCTACAAACATAAAACATGATAAAAACAAAGTAAGAACAACAAGAATCGATAAAAATACGGACTAAAAATGCGCAATGTGAGCCTAAAAATACGATATAAATTTGTGTCGTCATCAAGCCAGTTAGAGGAATCCACGAAACAACGAAGGTAAAAGAGTTCATTGAGGGAGATTTGAAATGCTGGAGAAGGGAAAGTATAGATGCTTCTTTTGACCCTGAGGATGCCAAGCAGATCAATAGTATTCCTCTATCCTTTGGGGAAAATAAAGACCGTATCATTTGGCATTACGAGATAAGTGGAGAGTACTCGGTAAAGTCTGTGTATCATCTTTGTCAGCATATCGACGGTGCAAAATCCCCGGGATCTTCTTGTATTCCCTTCCAAAACTTGTGGAGAGACATATGGAAAGCAAAGGTTCATGTCAGGTCTCAAAATTTTCTGTGGCGTCTTGCAAAGAATGTCCTCCCCACTAAGGACAATATGATGAAGAGAGGAATTCGATTGGATCCACTGTGCTCGTTCTGCAATTCTAAGGTAGAGTCTATCCACCACTTGTTTATGGACTGTGTCTTTGCTAGGCAGGTTTTTTTCTCTTCAATCCTGGGATACAAAGTACCAGTGGAGCAGAGGATTCAGGATTGGCTATCTAATATCCTCAAGTGTGGTGATAGTCTCATTTCTCAACTGATATGCACAATGTTGCTGCAAATCTGGAGAGCGCGTAACAAGCTGGTGCATGAGCAGAAGGTTACCGCTCCCCACATGGTGGCCATTGAAGCTTTAAATCTGGTGGATGAATACAATCGGTCAAATCCTGAGGAGGAGAGGAGGAAAGGAAGTCAAGTTATCCCCGACCTGATACATACTGGTGGTAAGACCTTTATCATGCACGTGGATGCTGGTATTTTGGAGGGAGAGGCAGCCTGCTTCGGGTGCATTCTGCGAAACTCTAATTCTGAAATCGTTCTGGCAACTAGCAAAAGAGAAAACAAGATGGTGACCCCGGAGACTGCAGAAATGTTGGCAATCTGTTGGGCTTTGGGTCTTGCTCGAGATATGAAAGTTGAGAAGTTGATCCTCCAGTCGGACTGTTTGTCTGCAGTGGACTGTATTAATGATTGTGTCTTAATTTGCTGATATTGATCTCTTAGCGGATGACTGTAGGCATCTTTGTAGTAAATTTATTTTCTGTTCTATTTTGTTTATCAGTAGGGATCTCAATGGGGATGCCCATAACATTGTAGGCTTAGGGAAATCCTTTGGGTCTAGAACCTGGATTGGAGGTTACCCTCATGTTAGTTGGGAGGATTCCAACTCCTCTTTGTTTGGTTCTTAATGAAACTGTTTTTCACGTAAAAAAAAAAGATTAGTCCTTCACCGCATACGGTGACTACTTCAGGAAGCAATGGCCATATGGTATATGCAATCATTAGTATTTCCCTTTTATGTTATATGCAATCATAAGTATTTCCCCTTTATGTTTTCAACCATGCAATAGGGCATGGAAAATCCTAATTTTATGATCATGGTTGAGTGCATGTGTAATGCATTGATGTAAATATTTATAAAACTTCTTTATAATGTTTGTTATAGATATCTACTATTTTTTAATAATGTATATGTTGTCTATCACAAAATTCATCTATCTCTTCCATACATGAAAATTTTACCAATCTATCAAATAATTATCAGCTTAAAGAGAGAATGACAAACTTCAAAGAAGATCCATCTTTGAAACATATTTTAGATGAGATAAAGACGGGTGGTCCAGCTGCAATGATGAGGTTTAAATAACAATTTTTCAAAATCATATTTTATTGTTTTGTCATTTCCATATTTTCACAATTATTTGTTGTTAGCATCTAAATTGGTAAATAGTTTCTGAAGTTCTAATTTGCCACTGCAGTGGAAACCTTTTGACTGATAATTTTTTATATTTTTAGAGCAGCTATGTTTCCTTGGCTCTTTGCAAATCAAATCAAACAACAAAGTGTTGTAAATACATGATATAAAATTGCAGCAACATCAGTTGAAATTGTCAAAGAGATATAGAGACAACTTTCTAAAAAAAAATTAAAATCAAGCTCACTTACGTTTATATGTATGTCATTTTTTGGCATTACTTTCATGGTACTGTGTTTTTCCTTTTGTTATTGATGATTTTATGTTTCCCCTCAACTTAGTTTATTTTTATTATGGGTAGTCATTGAAATGGACCAGTGATGCAACAGTTGGCATTATTGTCACGTGACCAAGAGGTTCAGGTTTGTGGAATCAACTTCTTGCTTATGCAAAGTAAGACCGACTTTATAAATTTAGAGGATTTCTTAACACACCACCCATGTTTCTTATACACCACGTGAAATTTCCATTTTGCCCCCAGATTCCGGATGTGCACATCCAGACGCACCGTTTTTTCAAAAAACGCTGATGTGTTCCGGATGTGCACATCCGAAAGCATGGAATAGCTTTATTTTTAACAAATACCGGATCTGCAGATCCGGAAAAAAGTGTACCTTAATTTTTTTTCTTAAAAATCGGTTTTGTCGGTCGGTCGCAAACGTTAATATATCAACGCAAGTCAATATACATTGAATAGAAAACTCTGTTCTCCGTATCTGTACAATAGAAAACTTTGTTCTCCGTATCTGTACAATAGAAAACTTTGTTCTCTGTATCTGTACAATAGAAAACTTTGTTCTCCGTAGAAGGAACTGTGACCCAAAGTCAGTCCATTGGTTATACTCAGGTTCATTGCGAGGAGATAATTCAAGATCTCTTTAAAATAACAGTGGATCCTTAGAAGGGAAACAATTCCTCTGTATCTTTAGAAAAACTCTAGGGTTGTATTCATGATTAAGTGCACACTTGCTATCTTTAGAAAAACTATGGACTAACTTTGGGTCACAGTTCCTCCTGCTTATTATGCACACTTGCTAGCTTTCCGCGCTCGATACTACATAAGTGAAGTAGAACATTCTGATTCTGGTTCTGCAAGTGGTAATAGGAGTGCCACCAACTTTGTGTCGACTCTGCTGCCATAAGTAATGTGGCTGGTGCACCAGTAGCAGTAATGTTATCAGAAGTTATAACAAACTCTAGGGTTGGAGTCTCTCCGTTAACATAATGGTTGTCTTCGGCATTTCAATAAGTAATGTGGCTGGTGCACCAGCCGCATAATGTCATCAGAAGTTATAACAAACTCTAGGGTTATAACTTCTGATGACATTTGCGACTAGCCGACAAAACAGATTTGTAAAAAAAAATTACGCTTTTTTCCGGATCTGCAGATTCGGAATTTAAAAAAATAATGCTATAATATGTTTCCGGATGTGCACATCCGGAATGCATCAGCGTTTTTTAAAAATTTGGTGCGTCCGGATGTGCACATCCGGAATCTGGAGGCAAAATAGAAATTTCACGTGGTGTATAAGAAACTTGGGTGATGTATTAAGAAATGGTCTAAATTTATAATGGGGATCTCAAATAGATACTTTTTGTAATTTCAGAGTAATACAAAAGAGTAATCATATGTGTGCTGGATAATTTAATGAAATTGATTTATTTTACCGGTTTCATTTTCATGTTTATTTGTATAATATAATATATGTCATAGAAGAAAGATTTCCATATCAAAGAAATTACTATAAAAGTATAAGCAATAGTTCACAAGGCTTTATTGGAAGGTCAGAATCCAAACTCTTCAAATTTTGTTCAATATTTTATCATTGTTACACATACAAAGATTTTACTTTCTTTGTTGGTTTTCTCAATTGTTCCACCATCCTTGCTTTCCTGAAAAACTAATTGCTTATGGTCCTGATGCAACTATAAAATTGGACTTTTATTTAAATGAGGATACTCTGTTAACTATGTAGGCATAGTTGATACTTCTATAAGCTTCCAATTATATCGTAAAATTGGACTCTGATTTTCAAAGTTTGTTATCACTCTTGCTTGTATAATATTCATAATTGCATTGATTAATTCAATTATACATTGATCATCCTTAATCAATTTTCTTATTCTTTTTCAATTTCTATTTTAATCTTTAAATTTAATTAGTTGTAATAAATGTACAATTAATGTTGTTCCGGACTGGACCAATGATTAGGCATGACTCAATCTACTTCTGCTCCCAGAACGATCCAATTGCCTAAGTCCAGCCAATGTGGGGCAGCATTTACCTTTCTTCCTTGGGCAAAAATGGTCAGATGACCCGCAGGGTCATCCGTTCCTCCTTGGCATTCCTACCCGTCATGCACGGCTCCACCATCCAGAAACAGTCACGACGCCCGTGCCCGGAACTACATCTTTGCCCGTGGCAACGGCTAGTTTCGGGCACCTCTGCCCGTCCTAACGACTAGTTTTTTGCAGTTACCTATTCTTCGGAAAACGGTTATTTCGCCCCGAAAATAGGGACCGTTGGCCACGCGCTGGGGGCATTATAAAAACCCTTTCATTTGGGAGGGTCAGGTATTCAAGATCATCCTGCGAAATACATACTTTTGTACTTGCCTTTTTCCTCTCTTGATTCTTACTTTAGCATCGGAGTGCCTTGCAGGTACACCCCTTCCTCATTTCACACACCCAGCATCACAGACGTCTTTCTTGGCCCACTTCAGATTCTGATCAGCCATCAAGATCAAATATATTTTATTTTTCTGTAATTTTAGATTTGTAATAAATTGTAAAAAATTTGTATTATTGTTAATAATAAATTGCAATAACTTTTAATATTAAAGAAGGTTATTTTGATAATAGATTTATGAATAAATAATATTAAAATTATACTTATCGATTAAAAACACGTTGATATAACTAAATTTATGCATTAAAAAAATAAATATATTACTAAGTAACTTTATAATTATTAAAAAGAGAAATAAAAAAAATTATTTTTAAATTTTAGTTTGTATAATATTTTATACAAAAATATTAGTATTTAGACTAAAAAATTGTTACAAATATTTGTTTTAAAAATATATCTTTTTGTGTAATATATCTAATAATTATAATGTTGTTCCAATATAAGATTTTGATATAATTTGATATTATCAATAATAATTTTATATTAGTAAAAAATTATTTTGAAGATTCAAAGTTACACGTTTGAATTACTAATTTAAAAAAAGTTGGTATTAGTGATAGGATTTGACATTACCAATAATAAATTTATATTAAAGTAAAAATGAATGTGAATATAAAGTATTATTTTTCAATATAGATGCATATACTATCAATGATTGATGTATTACTAAAATTATTATTCTCCAATATAAAACATAATTTCTCAATATAGATGCATATACTATCATTGATATACTATCATTGATGTAGATAAATCTATTCATAAATTAAAATAATAAGTGATTAAAGTTTGAAAGATATTTTTTTAATTTAACTAAATATTAAAATGCACACAAAAAGCAAATTGATTTTATAATATAGAATTAAATTTTTTTATAATAAATTAAAAGTCTATATGTTATAAAATTATTTTTATAAAAGGGAGTATATTACAATTTTTATAAACGCAAATAAGTTAAAAATATTTTTATAAACGGAAAAAATTCAATTATTGATACAATTACTTTTATAAACAAAAATAAGTTACAAATATTTTTTTATAAATGGACACACGGGTTTAAGACGCTTATAAACGGAAAAAAGTTTACCTATTGATACAATAATTTTTATAAACAAAGATAGTTGGTTACACTGTAAAACGGGTTCAAGTTTATCAACCCATTAAGTTGGTTACGCTGTAAAAAATTTAGAGTCTGAAAAAAGTTTGTATGTTTGACAAGTGATAGTTCGCAATGTAGCGTTGAATACAGACGAGACCCGTGAGATAGCACAAATATTATTTGAATTGGAAACATGATTTTATTCACAGTTGTAGTTTTAGAATTTAGTCATCTAAATTCAACTGAGTTTTGGTAATTACTGGAATTGCAGGCATAATTCACGGGTAGACTTGAACGTATCTATGACATACCAGCTGTAGACTGATCATTTTAAAGTTCATATATTAAATCTATAAGATATCAGTTGTAGACTGATCATTTGAATATTATTTTCATACATTAAATTAAGTTTGATATGTTTACTCATGATATTGTAGGAATGAAAAATTCTATCAGGAAATTATTATTGTTGCATCGATGAAGTACCATGTTCGAGTCACATATTGTGTATTGAATGATATTACTATATATTTTTTAATTCCATAGGTAGGAAGTGTTAATTTTGTATTTTGTAATTTATACGTAATATTGTTGTTAGATTTATTAACCTATTAAATTGGTTACGCGGTAAAAATTTAAAATATGGAAAAAAAATTACAGGATTGACAAGTGATTTATGCAACCTAGCGTGTGAATACAGACAGGACCCGTGCGATAGCACGGATATCCCGCTAGTTTCTTTGATGCGTCTAAATCATCCCTTCATTGTTCAACAATACATATATATTAACTATATAACTAAATCAGAAATATATATATATATATATATATATATATATATATATATATATATATAAAATGTAAATTGCATACGATGTAAGAAACCCATGTCAAACATATCATAGATTTAACTATATCGATTTACATTAATTTTTAATTTGATATATTATACTTTATTAAATTTTAAGTTAAATACATAAATATTTAATTAAAATAATCAACCAATATTATTTAAATTAAGGGATATTTTAATTAGGACTTCAAAAAAATATTTTAGTAGTGGTTTCTTATTTTTTTTAGGATTTAACCTATTTTACATTCTGATAAATTAGCGATTTTAAAAATAAACTTTAAAAAATAAATAAATTTCACTTTATCATATAAAAATTCATGCGTCTCGAAAAACACAATCATCAAAAATAATGAAATGACCGAGTTTTTTTCCTTAAAAATCGTCGATTTAACAAAAGCAAAATAGATATTAATCTTTCAAAATCACTTCACATTTTATTGGTTATTGATGGATAAATTTTGGCCTAATCAGTAAATTTTCATATGATATGAGAGAATTCAAACTTTTTCACATGTATCTTTTTTTTTTTCAAAAATCATTAATTTGATAGGGGATAGATATTAATCTTATTTTTTTAATAAATAATATTATTTAAAATTCAATCCTTAAAAGTATTATTTTTCAAAAATAAAAATAATTTTTTTAATAAAATTATTACAACTTATAAAATGTCATCTAAATCAATTTTAAAATTAATGCTTTAATAATCAGTTAAAGAAAAATAACAATATGGTAAATATTAGTGTAAGCTTTGTTAAAGCAAAAGTTCTTTTAGCAAAATTCATTAATGTCAAAGTTAGACAATCCCAGCTAAGAAAAAAAGTGTCTATGATTAAGACAGGAAATGGAGAAAAAAAACTGATGAGAATGATTAAATACTCCCTCCGTCTCACAATAGCTGTCCTCTTTAATATTTTCACACTTTTTAAGATAATGATTAATTGTGTTGATTTCAATGATAAAATAAGTGTCATTTACTAAAATAACCTTATTAATAATAGATAGTGGAGTAGTTAAATAAATGAACACAATAAATAAGGGTAAGTTAGTGGAAAAAAATAATAAATATTACATTGGTATTCTAAAAGGACAAATAATTTGAAACAACTAAAAAAATGAAAGAAGACATCTATTGTAAGACGGAGGGAGTATTTAATAAAAGCGATTGATTATACAGTAAGTTTTACTAGTACTATGTACGACATGTCATTTGCTTTAACTTTGCACACGCATAGCACGTGCGAGGTTGGAGGGTAAAAACGGGACAGAGAGAGTGATCAGAAAACGACAAAATAGAGGTGTGATGATTGAATTAAAACTGACAATAAGTCACTTTCATTGTCAGTTGACTGAGTTAAATGGGCCCACACAACTCCTTCACGCAAAAGAAAATAAACTCACTACCACTGCCTACTGCTGTATCATTTAAAATTCTGTGTCTTACTCAATACGAAACCTAGAAAATGATTATTTTTAAAAATATTTTCTTGTTGGTTAAATGTAAAATATTTCTATAGTAAGAGTATGTGTGGTAAAAAAAGAGTTTTTAATTTTTAGTTTTAAACAGTTTAAAAAAACTATTTGAAATAGTTTTTTTGTTTGTGATTTTTATCTGGTCATTTTTCTTTCATTTATATTTTTATTATTTTTAACAAAAATTTATTTGTATCCTTCAATTTAATATATATATATATATATATATATATATATATATATATATATATATATATATATATATATTTGTGAATTTTGAATCAGATATTATATTTATGACAATTTACAAGATGAAAAATAATGCAATGCTTAACGTTTTTGTGTAACATTTAATTTACATAATGAAATTTGAAATAATATTGATAACTCTCCCTTTAGCAAAATGTTGGAGGAGTAAGACGGAGAAAATTTAGAATATTATTACAGTTTTATTGTAAAATATTAAAAAATAAACTAACATTTATTATTAGTAACGTCCAAACGGACATGTATGTACGCATTTGTCTGTTTTTTTAATATCATATATATATATATATATATATATATATATATATATATATATATATATATATATTAAATTTTAAAAATAAAAATTAAAGATCAAACTTTATTAGTAAAATTATTTTGTAATATATAATTTGATTTAATAAGGAATAATGTGAATGATTAATATCTACATTATCTATCATTGATTCTTGTTAATAGATTTTTTTTATCTTGTGTATTGATTATATGATCTAATATTTCATTTTGATACATTATGTAATACATAATAACATATTATCATGTAAATCTTAATTGTAATAGCTTTTTGACGGCATTCATTTTTAAAGATATTATCAGTATAGTTACAACAAATCAACCCTACTTGTTTTTTTTTTTTTAAAAGCAATATAATATAAAACCTGAATACTAGGTGTACTCAAACCTTACAAAAAATCTAATAGAAGAAATGAGATTCCACACCAACACCAACCTAGCTAATCTCCAAGAGGATTCATACAAAAGGTTAGATAATCAGAGTTGGAATGAGAAATATCATTCAAAATAGACCACTTCCAAGCTAGAAATTTAATCTCCCACCAAATATCAGATATACTAATTGGAACAGAATTGAAAATCAAACTATTTCTAACTTTCCAAATGCTCAAAGTCGTCGCAAACCATATCGAACCCAACCTTGACTTTTCAGAACTTCCTCTACCGCTACCACACCAATCGACAAAGAAATACCAGCAGCACCCACCGAAGATCGAATTGATACCGTTCCACTGGCCTACGAGATGCCAAATTATTTCCGCCAAAGGACAAAGAAACATTAGGTGAAGCATATCTTTTTCCTCCCTTTTGCATAACACACAAACATTCTCCAAAATCGGAACCCCTCGTTTCAACAGTTGATCCACCGTCGCAATTCTATTCCATAACATTCTCCAACCAAATATTTTTATTTTCGCCGGAATCTTGATTTTTGTAACGCCTTGTATAATATATAACTAGAATAATACCATACAAGTGTTTTATTTGGCACTGACACCATCATAAGTGCCTAATGGCGTAATTCACATACTTGACAAATTCTAAAACATAAATACAACCTATGGCTCAAGATATGGAAACTAGCCAAAACAATAAAAATTGAAAGCATTATACAATATTCCTCATTGTACGAGAAAATAATACACAGCGGAAATAAGCTCAACTAAGCTTCACTTGAAACATCCAAGCATAGCTCCACTTGTAAATCAAACCTGCAAATACCTCTTGAAAATAATCAACAATTGTGGGGTGAGGTACATCAAATCTCAGTGAGTTCCCTATCTTATGGATTCTCTCGGCTCTACAGGGTTCTAACAATCCTAACTCAAGTCAAGGGGAAGGGAAATGACCTCGAGTTCACAATCTCACACTATATGGAAACATGTCATGAGTCTGTTAACTCATAAATCCCACGAATGGAATATGTCCTGAGCCTGTTAACTCAAGAATCTCTCTAATCGATAACCCGCACCAAGGCATTCCCTTTTCCCGTCCGCTTCTACGTCTAGAAGTCGACCCGAGTCATGGATCCTTGTAGTTACTTGACATACGAAATGGATTCGGGAACATCGGCCTGTTAACCGTGAACTGTCACTTATCATGGCTTGTTAACCATCGCAAGTCTCTTTACCATATAGGCTCCATTCGTACTACACGCAGGAATCAAACCTGCCAAGTAATTGTGCACATGTTTCAGAGGAGCTCGAGACCCATGAAACGCATTCACATGAAATGGTTACGATTACGTGATCACACACATAAACGTGATTGTATTCGACAATCATCAGGCCACATTCGCCTTAAGGCCTCTTTTGCCTTTTCTCATTACCACAATGGTTCACACACATGTTCCATACTAGTGTTTCACTCTTTCTATAACATTCAGAAATGGACACACGCCTCGGCCTCTTCAGCACGAGCGTTGTCATTAAGTTATTCATCAATTTCCTAGCCATTACTAGGTTCCACTATCATTAAACTATGCCATTTTTGTTTTGGGGTAAAGTTTCCTCACTCTTCCTAATTCATATTTTAAACATGCATATTCTCTCATTCATACTTAACAACAATTAATAGACAAAGCATAATACAATTTGCATAATAGAAGCACATATAATAAATCAATCATAAGTCACATCACCCTTAGGTTCCCTCCGATTTATTTAATCGGGCAATGAAAACAACATTTCTCAATCTTATCCCATAGGATATTTTCACAGCTTTGCATCGGCTATAACCATGCCTCGATCGGATTTACGATCCAAAAGATATGGAATTTCAACATATCATATAATATTATTTCATTCATTTTCCACTAAATAATAAATCCCACACCATACCCCTAATTTTCACTTTTTATTGGGTAGAGGATTGTCATAGCTTTCCAACGGTACCGAGAACGCTTAAATCGGAGCCACGGTTCGGAAGTTATGAATTTTTAAAGAAAAGAAATTATTTGGAAAACTCCCAGGAGCGCCCGGCGGTCAAGGTTTCGCCTGGCGAAGCAGTGGCGTCAATCCCATATCCAAAACTCAAAAGTTACAGAAGCGTTCCACGCCGCACCCCTTGGCCATCGCCCGACGCACGCCCGCATCTCCCGGCGCTCAAAGCGCCGCCCGACGGTACGCATCAGAAGCAGAAAATTCTGCTGCGTTTTCCATGGTTCCTAAGGGTCCAAAACTCACCCTTTCCACACCCAATCATTTCCAAACATCAAAACAAGTACCATCAATTGATCACATGCATATTACGACTACACTACGCAATTTATATCGAATTTCATCTGTTAGATTCCATTGATTTATCCGTTTAATCATTTTCTCTCAAAACTAACCTAAGTTCGAATCATAGATTTCTAGAACTTAGAGTTTCTAACTAGAACCCACCTGATAAACGAAGAGGAGGTTGAAGAAGATGATGAATCGATGAAGAGATGATGAAGATCCAAGCTCTTTCTTTTTTTTTTTCCATTTTCCTCCTTCTCTTCTTTCTCTCTTTCTCCTTCTCTTTTCCTTTTCTTCTTCTTACCATCTTTTTCTCTTCTTCTCTTATATATATAACCCTTATTATATAATATAATCCAACGGGGTAAAATATCTCCAATTGATATTTTATTCGTCCAACACCAATTGATCAATTATTTGAGTTACCTTAATATACTCTCTTGAACTAATAATTATTAATCTGTCTCCTTCATAAAATAATTGATCTCCTTAGAGTTCACCAATTACTCTATTGATCCCACTTAACAATACTTAGAGCACTTAGAGGATTTCATTAATCCAATTAATCAAAGATAGAGCACATAGATACTCATCTGATCTCATCTGATATCCAACTGAGCATTTTGATATTATGGGGTATTACAATTTTCCATAATAGAATAAAAGCTTCTGACTGGTCAGAATGAACTAAAAACTGTAGCCTATTATTCAACAAAAGCTTGTACACTTTTTTCACTTTGAAGTCCTGTTTGTTCCCAATGTTCCATAAAACACAGTCAGACTGTTTCGAGACCGGCACTGCAGTAACAATTTTGGACCTTAGTTCCTGCTCTTTTAATATAGGGGTTGGGCTTTGCTGCCTTTATGGCGGAAAAAGGCATCGTACCTTTAGGTCATATTTATTAAAAAAAAATTAAAATGAATAAATAAAAAGATGGGAAAGAAATTTGGATGAGAGAGATAGACACAAAGGTAGGTGCCTTATAGGCACCAAATCTCGGCCCTTTGATATAGATATGTATTTAATACCATATGGGTTATAGACATAACCCTATAAATGTAATAGAAAATGTAGAGGCAAAGATGTCAACCTGCAAAATGCACTTTCGGGTTTCAGCTTTTACAGATGGTTAGATGTATTGTTTGTAACTTCTTTTTTTCATAAGGAGAATTTTGCATACTTATTTTTAAGTTTATGCTTATGCAGTGAGTGTTCTTGAAAGAGCTGATGATGAAGAGGTTCAATGTTACTTGCTTCAATTGGTCTAGGCTCTTTGATTCTAACTATTTGATAAATCTTACTTTTCTCATATTCTTGTCCAGCGTGGTATGTCCAACATGGTAAATTAAGTTAATAAAATAAAGGGTAATGTTACTAAACAAAAATAAATTAAAAATAAAGGGTAATGTTAACTTATGCCATTGGAACACAAGTTAAGCTAAATCACTCTGTGTTTGTGGCTGAACTCATGGCGGGATTGTTATCTAATGAGAAGCAACAAATGAAAGGAAGGAAAAGGTGAATTTCAAACAATATTTTGTGCCACCACAATTACTTCAACTTTGGTGAAGCAGTAAATATATTTTAATATGGTTTCTTTCCTCCTTTGAGGGACCCCACTGAGTACAACCATTGTCCTGGATTTCTGCTTTCGGGTGGTGAATTTGGTAGTGAAAGCTTCACATAAGTCTTTCCAAGAATCTATGCTCTCATCTAGGAGAATCTTGAACAATATAATTGTAGATCCGATCAAGGTTAGTGCATAGAGTTTGAACTTTACTACTCTTTGTGTGATAATAGTCTAGCCAGTTACATACATGTTCAATATGTTCATTTAGGTCTCCACTCCTGTCATAGCTCTGCAGCTTCATGGGCTTATCTAAAGACCTTGAAATCTTGTTATCGTGGATGCGAGCAGACAAAGGTTCCTTTTTCATTATGGGACTGAGGCATCTTCGTCATACCTTTTTCTCTTTCAATGACTCTGATCTCTAGAGGAATGTGGCTACCACTCCTCATTTCAAGATCAGTTGGAACAAGGGGTACCAATACATCAACAAAGAGGAAATAAAAAACAACAAATAAGAAAATAACCAACCACCGAAATAAAAGCAAAACTACCAAGACCCCCCCAACGCATAACAATAGAAAAACAAGTCAAAAAGGAACAAAGCTAGAGCTTCCCAGACAGGTACTAGCTAGCCGAGCACCTACCTCTACCAAAGAACTAAGAACACCCCAAAGGAAGGTCGTCGACTCTCTAGCTGCTATTGGCCCAAATATATGATAGGCTTCAGCCAGACTGAGAAAGCACATGGGCTACCCACAGACCTACCAAGATACCATTTCCACGACAATAGGTAAGAACATTTGGAAAATAGTCACACCAAATCCCTAGGTAAAACTATAACTCACCCAACCATCTAAATATCTTATACCAAATAGAAACCTCCACCTCACATGTCACAAAGAGATCAGAGAGTGAATCTGAAGCCACCGAACAGAAAAGACAAAAAAAATCCCCTGAACCTATTTGGATTCTCCTCTTAGTGAGTTATCTCTAATATGGATCTGATACTAAAGGTGTTGTCAAGAGAAAACCCTTACGTTGAAGGGGGCTTAACTAATCCAAACGCAGGGGAGAAGAATCTCAACAGATGGGTCATCGGTATCTCTTGGAAGCTCTTGCGAAAGGAGATATGTGTAGGCAAATGACACTAAATAAGCACCATTTTTGGAAGGACGCCACCAACACCTATCTTGCTGATCAAATGGGTTAAAACCACTAATAACCAATAGAAGATCAGCAATCAAAACCCACACATGCTCAAAAACACGGGTTCTTCTCTACTTAAGATCCCAAACCCAATATTGATCTTCCCACTTAATAACCTCTCCCACAGAACAAGCTTATTGATTATAGATAGAGAATAGTCTAGGAAACCAAACACTAAGAGAAGTGACCCCAACCAAGAGTCGTTTCAGAAAGAGTTGTGAAGACATGAATGAACCCGTTTAAGCAAGCCATCACGAAACTAATCAGCGGGTCTTCTAATTTAGCTCCAAGAATTTGATTGTAATAATGTGTGTATTACTAAGATGTGAAACAATATATATATATATATATATATATATATATATATATATATATATATATATATATATATATATATATATATATATATATATATATATATATATATATATATATATATATATATATATATAATATTAATAAGTATAGAAATGATGTTAATTGATAAAATCATGATTATATTTAAAAAGTCATTATTATATACTATTATTATTATTATTATTATTATTATTATCTTTGTAAACTAAACTTGAGCTATTCTTAAGCTAAGATTGTGATTATGTGTCATCTATTCTTAAGTTATAAAATTTCTCTCTTTCAATATGTGAGTGGAACCTCATTAATAACATATCTTAAGACATGAATTTCATAAAACCTTAAAATAGAGTTTTTTTTATGCATGAGATTGTTTTATTTTGTACGTATTGTTCGAGTTAGTCAAATTATTGTTACATGAACTTGTATAAGTCCAACCTTAGAGTAAGTCCAACATAGATTAGCTAAAGGTGGCGCTAACTAGATGGATCTTTCACCACCAACATAGAGCCACCTTTCATAGATTCATTTACTATAAATGTGTAACTTTACAATTCTTCATAATCATAATCCACATAACTTCATTTTCTACGTTTTGCAAAGGCTTTGAGTAATGGCTAGAAATCTTAACATCATAATGTTGGGTTTGGTTGTGTTTCTTCTTATACAAAGCAAAGTATATCCAAATAACTTCTCTAACTATTATGCTATGCATGGCTTAATCTTTTATTTTATTTTTCTTATAATTTTTTATATATATGTTAATCATAAAGAGAATATTTATTAACGTGATGTTGTTTGCATGCATGCATTTGATTAAATCGTTTCCGTGATTTTTCTACAAATGTACAAAGATATCATTCATGGTTTATACTTTTCTAATAGTGGACAACTTCTCTACCCACCACAAAAAGTTGGGTAGTATACCTTCAACCAATCAATCAATGCCATATCATTTTATTATATTAAATTATTTATTTAATAGTTTAAATTTTGTAATTTTTCAATACAATTTACTCTAATTTACTCTATGGATAACTCTACCCAACTTTTTGAGTTGGGTAGATAAGAATTCACCTTTCTAATATTGCATGGATAATATTGTATTTCTCAGGTTCAAATTGGTGCAACTGCAATTGAGGCTCCAACTCCAGCTCCAGCATCTGCACCTGCACCGACACCGGCTCTTACTCCAACTCCAGTTCCTGCCCCATCTCCAGCTCCAAGGTCAGATTCAACCCCAGCTCCTTCCGTAAATCCGACGACCCCCGATATTCCTGTAACTCCAGCCACTCCGGAACCGGCAGCTCCAACAACTCCAGAAACTCCACCAACTCCGGAAACGCCAGCAACTCCAGCTACTCCGACAGCTCCAGAAACTCCAACGACTCCAGAATCTCCTTCAACTCCAAACACTCCACCAACTCCTAAAACTCCGGAAACGCCGGTAACTCCAGCTACTCCGGCAACTCCAGGAGCTCCTACAACTCCTGAAACTCCATCAACTCCAGCAATTCCTGAAACTCCATCACCTCCAGCAACTCCAGCTCCGGCTTCATCTCCATCTCCGTCTCCGGCGCCATCTCCGTCTTCATATCCGGCTCCAGCTCCAGCAAATGCAACAACTCATAAAACTCCACCAACTCCTGCAACTCTAAAACCTCCAGTGACTCCATCAACACCAGCGGCTCCGGACACCCCAGCAACTCCTTTAACTCCATCACCTCCGGTGACTCCAGCAACTCCAACAACTCCTACTCCGGCGACTCCTGATCCAGCAGTAAGGCTTTTCACATGTTTCATTTTTTAATTCATACAGTTTTACTACAATATTTCTTCTCATGTTAATTTCATCTTCGTTTAATTGAATTTCAGCATGGCACCACAGAAGGCAGTCTTAAACCAGAAGGTATTCATTCAATACAAGACACACAACTTTATTCATAAATTCATGTTACAATAATATTCACTAAAATGATGTTTATTTGGTTAAAATTGCAGAATGTGCTCCTCGATGTGAAGATAGATGCGCAAAAACACATCACAAAAAGCCATGTTTGTACTATTGTAATTATTGTTGTGCCAAATGCCTCTGTGTGCCTCCAGGAACTTATGGAAACAAAGAAGTATGTCCATGCTATAATGATTGGAAGACTGGAAATGGAGGTCCCAAATGTCCTTGAGCATTGGTTCTACCAAATTACTTTCTCATCATGTACTATACCTTGAAATTTGTTGTATGTTTCATTTAATTAGGTTTAGGTTTAGGTTTGGGTTTGTTCTTCCTCAAGGAATAAAAGAAAATTTTATATATACTTATGTCGATACCTTAAAAAATATAATTAGTAGTTTAAAATTTGATGAAAATATCTAAGCTATTGAAACTAGACTTCAAAAATGGTTATAAAAAAAAATTACTCCTATAACATTTTTTTTTATAAGCAAGTTTTATTAAAGGAGAACAAAGGGGTTCTCAAACCCGCTTACAAAAGAAAAGAGCCAACGCTCAGAAAAGAAAATTACAACCCAATTAAACCTTAAGACAAATACAACAACGGTAATTTGCAAAACTCATAAAAATTACAATTGGAGGTAATTTTCCCTATGAAGGACCATCTCCACACCAAAGATTTAATACTCCAAATTGTATCAAGAACGTTACAAGGATCGTTCCTAAAAATAATCTCGTTCCTTAATCTCCACAAGACCCAGCAAGTGGCTAACAAAAAACAACATTCTCCCCCACTCCTCATTCTCTTCCTTTTACCAAAAGACCTCCAACACATAAAACTCTCCCTAATATCATAATAAACAAAATCACCAAATCCAACCCACTCACCAACCTCCTTCCAAACCAATTTAGAAACAACACAATGCAATAAAATGTGGTCCAAAGATTCCGAACTATCACAACAAAAAACGCACAATGAGTTATCGTTATTAAAGGACACGCCTCTAATGGATAAATAATCCATTGTGGGTAGTCTATTAATAAAGCACCTCCAACCGAAGAATTTAATTCTATACGGCACCTCCATTATTCAAACAAAATATAAAGCTTCATCATACTTACAAGAGGGACCGTAGAGGATCCTGAACCTACTTGTGAGTTGCCGACATCCACGACACGGAATCCACCTCCGCCTTGACCAGCTGCACTGGCTGGAGCAGATTCCGCAGCTGCTGGAATTAAACGGCAGCAGGGCCCTCCCGCGGACCAGCAAAACCGCAGTCCCCCCACGACCACATCTCATCCTTCCAACCTCCCATACACGCCACCGCCAAATTTTTGAGACACGAGGAATTGAAAATCGAAGGAAATCTCTCTCTAAGACAAACATTATCAAACCAAAAAGAATGCCAAAAAGAGGAAGAGTAACCATTACCAACCTTAAAGTGACAATTAGATATGAATAAGTCTTCCGGAAAGTACGTTCCAAGTCTAACAATATCTCTCCACCACATTGACATGTGATTCTTGTTTTTATTAAAGCCTTCCATACTCACCATCATCAACTTGATATCACCGTAACGAGCCTTCAAAACGTCGAGCCATAAAGAGTTAGGGTCCGCCAATATCCTCCACCTCCATTTGTGGAGAAGAGCAATATTAAAATCATCGATCCTCCTTAATCTGAGACCGCCTTTGTCTACCGGAAGACAAACCATCTTCCAACTCACCCAATGAAGTCTCCTTTTCCTTTCCGAACTACCCCAAAGGAAGTTACTTTGAATAGACGTTAACTCATTAACTACCTTTCTAGGCGCCTTATAAAAAGGAAGCATAAAGATGGCAAGGGTAGATAAGACCGACTTCAAAATCGTCAATCTACCACCAAACTAAGCATCTGATTCTCCCAAAGGCCTAATCTCTTCTTTATTTTTGAAATCACCCCCGTCCATAAAGAAGCACCATTAGAATACCAACCTATTGGGATGCCGAGAAAATAGAATTTGTTATCCTCCTTCCTATAAGATAAGAACCAAGAAGCAACATCCAATAAGTTAGAACTAATATTCACCCCTATGAGCTTGCTTTTATTGAAATTGATTCCCAATCCCGACACAAGCTCAAAACCCCTCAACACCGCTTTAATCGCCCAAATGTGCTTTCAACTCCCATCTCCAATTAATAACGTATCATCCGCAAACTGGAGGATGTCCAAGAAACAACTACCGTTAAACTTGAACCCCGCAAAGTTGCCATTCTCCACCGACCTTCTCACCAACACGCTCAAAGCTTCCGCCACCATTACAAAAAGGAACGGAGAAAGCGGATCTCCTTGTCTCAACCCCCTCTCTACCAAAAATTCCTTAGTCGGACTACCGTTAACCAAAACCGACATACTACTAGTGAAAACCAAAGCCTCCATCTAATTCCTCCATGTTTCTCCAAACCCCATCTCTTTAAGCACAAACCTAAGAAAGCCCCACGAAACTTTGTCGTATGCCTTCTCAAAGTCCACCTTAAAAAGCAAACACTCATTTCCTTCCTTCCTAGCAAAGTCCACCATTTCATTTGCCACAAGAACCCCATCAAGCAATTGTCTTCCCGACACGAAAGCATTTTGGGACTTCGAAATAAGAGTGTTCAAAACCACTTTCAATCTAGCCGCTAAGAGTTTGGAAAGCACTTTGTACACACACCCCACAAGGCAAATGGGTCTATAATCTCCCAAGTCCAAGGGATTGGAAGATTTAGGGATCAAAGTCAAGAAGGAAGAAGTAAAAGCTTTGGATAAGAGAGCTCCGGAGTGGAAACCTTCAAAACATCTAATGAAATCAAACTTCATAAAGAACCAACACTTTTTAATGAAAAGGAGAGAATAACCATCCGGACCCGGACTCTTCGATCCCTCGCAACCCCAAACCGCCTCCTTGATCTCGCCCTCCGAAAAAGGAGCTTCAAGCGAAGACCTTTCATTAAGATCAAGACAATTAAGAAAAGAACCGTCAAGAACCGGCCTCTCGTTGTACGGTTCCACAAATTTAGAGGCAAAAAAAGCCCTAACCTCTTCCTTCACACCCTCCACCTTATCAACCGTACCTCTATCCGTGTTTAAAGAGCCTATGAAATTTCGCCTCCTTCTCTCTTTCATGATACCGTGGAAGTACCTACTATTGTTATCACTATCATTCAACCACTTTAATCTAGATTTTTTAATTAACATATTCTCCTTGATTTTAAGTTTCAACCAAAATTTACTACACGCCTTCCTTTTATCCTCCAAGACCGAATTCCTATAGACCTCATCATGCTCCCCCTCCGAATAATCCCCTTCGTTTAACCTCATCACACCATCCTCCATCTCCAAGTCAATCTTCCCAAAAATGTTAATGTTCAACCACTTTAACCTATCTTTAAGAAGGCGCAACTTCTCTTTAAGGACATAATCGCTTCTTCCTTCGACCACCAACTTTTTCCACTCCGACTCCACATAAGGAATAAAGTCTTTATTGTCGAACCACTTGTTGTTGACTTTGAAGGGTTTCGGGCCCCAATCCGCTTTATTCACTACTAACCAAATAGGGCAATGGTCCAAAATGTCTCTCAAACCAATGAATTGTCCAACGACTCCCCACTTATCAATCACCCCATCCACCACTAGAAACCGATCAATCCTACTCCTCACATTCCCACTACTTCCATACCAAGAGAATTTCTTACCCTTACACGACACATCAATCAAGTTTCTATCGACGATGAAGTTCGCGAATTCCCCATTTTCCGATGTCCTACTAAACTCCGAACCCCCTCTACGCTCATTAGAGTATTTCACGGAGTTAAAGTCTCCTCCGATGATCCAATCACCATCCGTCCATCTAGCCTTCAAATCCAACAACTTACTCCATAACAAACGCTTCATCCCAATAGCACACGAAGAATAGACATTCACTATATAATACAAACTATTCTTCCAATGCACCTTAATACCCAAAAAAAACGTCCCCTTTAAAACTACACAACACGTCAAAGATCCCCTCCTTCCATAAAATTAATAAACCTTCCGAAGCTCCATCGGAATTGGAAAAAGAAAACTCAATTTTATCCTTCCTCCAAAAACTTCTCGCAAGCCCCTCGGTCATAAATTGTAACTTCGTTTCTTGAAGCAAAAAGATGTCAGAATTTCCTTTATTAATAATCTCGGAAATTCTACACCTTTTAGCCTTACTCCCACCTCCTCTAATATTCAAAGAGCCTAAAATCATTGAGCAACCTTTGAATTCACCTTCTCGCCTACCAATCTTAACTTATCTTTCTTTTCCAAGCAGTCAAGCTAATCCTTAATATCCCCTTTATCCAGGTCATCCACTACCCCTAAATCCCTCATGTCCCTCCATAATTTGGCCCCCACATTCGAACCTAAATAATCTGTTATTCGGAAATTACATCTGACTATGTCAGATTCACTGGACTGCTCCCCATACACCTTACCAGCCAAATTACCAACTCTATTAGCCATTTCCGCTGGAAAATTAATTAATTTGGAATTTTTAGAACCAACACCTTTATGTCTACCCCTTTTTGAAAAGTCTCTAGGGGGCTTACCCGCTGTCCTCTTTGTATTGATAACACCTCCCAAATCACAAAAGGATTTAAATTTAATATACTTTGGTCCCCGCCTCCGAACCACGCGCCTAGGTTGAGTGGGAATACCAACTGCCTCTTGGAAACTACCACCATCCGTAGGGCCCACAGGAGATAAAATC
Organism: Lathyrus tuberosus; assembly: GCA_022829125.1. Lineage (NCBI taxonomy): Eukaryota > Viridiplantae > Streptophyta > Magnoliopsida > Fabales > Fabaceae > Lathyrus > Lathyrus tuberosus. Next base: position 15,237,195 of record JALAZF010000082.1, on the reverse strand, counting down.
CCAATAGAACAATCCACCTTTGAAACTGTACAATTGACCGATTCCGCTGAAGCTGAAGTACTTTCGGTACTATCCCCAATCAAACAAGTAATACCTTTTGCTACCTCAACTGCTTCGTCGAACACACCTACCCATATTGCCATTTTCGCCGAAACCACTGTTGTGTCACAATCACCTGCAACACTTTTCTGAATCTTTCTCTGACTCCTCTTCCTTCTAAAAACCGTTGGGTAAAAGCCAACTTTATCCTCCTCAGGACCACCTTCCCTTACCGTCACTGGAGAACCAGAGCAATCTCCGTCTTCCCCATCCCCAGAACCTGAAGAAAAAACGCCCTTTATGTCATCGGAAGCATCACCGTCAGCGAATGGAACATCCCACCCCTTCTCCATCTCCGATGAATCAGATACCGATGGCCTACGAACTTTCTGATCCAGCACAATTTTAACTAGGCCATAAATATCCTCTCTGACAATGATGGTGAATAGCGAGTCATCGATCAAAATCGAGATCGATTCTGTGACCGTATAAGAAAATGGCACCTTAATCATTATCCTAGCAACATCCTTTATCCCTCCTGTCATTGTGTTCTCATCAGCAAATAAAGACCCCCAAAGAATTAGCCACTTTAATGAAGAATTCCATCTTCCAAGCTTGAATCGGAACTCCAAATAACCTCAACTACACAACCCTCTCATTGTCGACATTGCTTTCTTTCCAAGGTCTGGTCTCGTGGAGCCATTGTCTCCACCAATCCCCTCCATTCTGTATAAGCTCAAAGATCTCACCTTCTTCCACTTCCTCCAAAAGGCAAAGGTTCGCCCCTAGAGGGGTAACCTTGATAGAAAAGTACCCCTCTGTTTCGAACCAAGTTTGCAAATTATAAGACATTCCCGAAGTTGCGACCTTGCCCATGTAAGCTTTATCCAGGTTATCTCTAACTCCTTCCTCCGTTTGAAACACCACCAAAGGAGTAATCGCTTGATCTTCCCTACCAGAACGGATCCCAACAACTTCTGCATAACTCTTCGATCCTCTCAAGCTTGAGTGATCATGGACCCTTCTAGCAGCTTGGAAATTCTGTCTGTGTTGTTGAAAAGAATGCATTATCCTCCCCTCTCGGCCTCCTACATTCCTTCTATGACCTTCGTTCCTTTCGAACCTCGGAGGATTTGCGTAAATCTTCCACCCCTCAATCTTTATCTTATCGAGTTCAACGGCAAGGGACTCAACATCGTCGACTCCAGAAAACCTTGCGAAACCATATCTGTCTCCTAACCTATTCCTCCTTGGCGGAATCACGACTTCCACGATCTCTCCAACGCAACCAAACAAACCAAAAATGTCCTTTGCCTTCGTCCTATCGGAAATCTTAGAGAAAAAAACAGTGGAGAGCTTGTTACCTTCTCCACCATGCGGACCTCTGCCCACCGGGAAAACGTCCCACCTCGGCACTAAGTTCTTGAACACCTTCTTATTAGCTTGTTTCCAACCCATCTCCCAGAGCGCAGCTGGCCTCACCGGAGACACTTGATGCAGCGTTTGTCTTTACACCAACACCAACTTGTTCTCTCTACTCCTATAACATTTTTAATGATGTGCCGATTACAATTGATTTTTATATTTTGGTTATAGATTAAAATTGATAATAATGTATACAAATTTGATTAATTTATAAAACATTTACAGATATTTATTATTCACTGACATTTTCATTGTGAATAATTTACATATATTAAGATTTGATATTTTTTATCTATAGTTAATTATATATATATAAGCTTTTTTAAGTGTGTTAAAACAAAATAAAAGTACATTATATAATTATTACATTTGAAAAAATTGGTCATTTTTAAATGGCAAATATACAATTATATAAATAGGAAAACTAGAAAACAAAGAATACAAAGCAAGAAATAAGAGAACAAAGCGTACAAAGAAATATACCAACTAACAAGAGCATAAAAATATGCCAACAACACTCTTAGTATATCGCAAGTCTGAATATGAGTCCTACAATGAATAAAAAATAGAATATTGAATATTTTACAAGTGTAAAGACCTAGACCAAATATCTTAAAATTTTGAATTAATAAGTGGTGTCTAACGCATTTAAAGTGGGTGTTAAAAGTCTAATGTAATGATCCTCAAAGCCCCTGGTGACCCAACAAACACCATCATATTAATAAATATAACAAATAAAACCAATCAAGTAAAACAAAAAAATAACCCATCAAAATGAAAATGATGAAAATAATGAGAGAGAGAGAGAGAGAAAAAAAAACTCCCAATACACATGATAAATCGACCAAGAAACAAACATCAAAATAGAATAAACCAAGCAATAAAGGCTCATCCTCAACTAGGAAATACATGCTAGATCACCAACCATATGAACCACCACCAACAAGACAGAATCTTCTAGGAGAACATCAAGAACACTCCACAATGGGAACTAGGTCAAAGACTTTCTGGCCGCTATGGGCCAGTCAGAGGATATGGTTCTTAAGTTAAGTAGAGACACTACGCTAAAAAAGACCTTTAGCAACGCTTTTTTTGGCCTTTAGCAGCCATTTAAAGTGCTGCCAAAGGTGGCGCTGCTAAAGGTAAAGACAATGCTTTTTTTCCTTTAAAAAGCGCTGTCATAGGTCCCCCTATAGGACCCCCCTTTAGCAGCGCTTTCAAAAGGGCTTTCGTATGACCCCCATATAGCAGCGCTTTTCCAAAGAAAAACGCTTTCGTATGACCCCCTTTAGCAGCGCTTTTAAAAGCGCTGCTATAGATCCCCTTTTAGGCAGCGCTTTTTCAAAGAAAAGCGCTTTCGTAAGACCCCCTTTAGCAGCGCTTTAAAAAGCGTTGCCTTATGTATACGCCATGACACCCTTTAGCAGCACTTTTTTTAGAAAGCGCTGTCTTTTATAAAAGTGCTTTTTAAAACCTTTTTTTTAAATCAATTATTAAACCTATATAAACCTGTATAATTTATCAGAATTCATAATCATTCATCACGTGGCCTTTGATACCATTATATGTCAACACATAGGCCTTATAGCATTATAATTCAACAATAGGCCTTTATACGATTAAAATTCAAGACATAAATGGTAAAAACCATTATATATACAACACCAAAATAACCATTAAATATATATATCTCAATACAAACTATACAACACGAATTCCGTACACCAATTCGAAACCTTATACACCATATATCCATCACCTATATATACAACACCTTCCATAAACCTAACACAATTTCTAAAACTAACAGATTCTCATTTCAACCATGTATTGACACCAATCCTCCTTTATTTCTTCCAATTTGTCTTTTGTGTAGGTGGCACACTTGAATTCATCAAAATACTACATTTTACATAATATGCATGATTTAGTTAAAAGTAATAAATTAGATGAAATATCCGATAATAAATCTTAAAATAAATCATAACTTATATATAAATTCATACCATGGTTGGAATCTCTATGTGTTCCAAAAGAATAATTTCTTTCATGAATCTCAAGAAAAAATAACCACAATCGATACCATTACGTTGCCGAGGACACTACACATAGAAAAAAAGTATTAATAAGTATCATAGATGACTTGTCTTATCAAGTAGCATTACTATTATAATAACAAATCCTACCTCCACTCTTATCCATGTAATGTTGTTTGCTTTGCTCTTTGGTACCTGAGCTTGTCGTTGTGATCGGAATATTTTTATGGATCTATCATATTATAAACGAATATTTAGAACAATCTCACATAAATAAAGAAATATACACGCGAATATTTAGAGCAATCGCATCACTTACGTATCAATCATGTTCTTCATCTCTGGGTATTTAGTTTGATCACCCTCTAGCGAATCCAGATAATAGACTATTTCTTTTATCGGATTAATCGCAAGCAACAACCAGTGTCTACTGTAAAATAAAACAAAAGTATAGATGGAAATGTTATACCCAACGTAAAAAAAATAAAGATTATAATAAAGGAAGCTAGAATGAAAATCTTACCCATGGCCAGTATTATATGGTAAAAGATACAACTTCTTTGTATCAATGTTGGTCATAAATGCATCTACTAAGTGATTTTTGACCGCATCTGTAGTTCGATTGATCAAAGTTGCATTGACACAGTTGGGAGACAAGGAGTATCTTTCAGTCAACTGACGCGGGAGCATCAATTTTTCATACAAGAACCTGAAATAAAAACAGATTATAATAAATATGTTATTATATTTAACATTCTAATATTCATTGAAATGAGTAAATAAATTGATCAATTAAATAAATAAAATCGATGGATTACCTGATGTATGAATTCATAACACCGACGCCTAATTCAGAATGCGTAAATATCTGATCAAAGTCTTCTTTAGCAATTGTTTCTGAATAGGCAAACCCAAAAATACCTGCTTCCATAGGTATTTCAAGGATACCACCTTCCATCAAATCCGTTGTGCCTACAATTGTTTTAATGCACAACCGAAATCGAGAAATAGATGCTTTTTTTGCCTTGGCTACTACTGCCTTCTTGTTCTTGCTCCCTTGTTGCATCTCTTGTGTAGGAATCTGAAAATCATATAAGTCATAAACTTAGTAATGATGAAGCTTTTGAATTCGGATCACAGAATTAACATTTTCGATGCATATATATCATTGTACCTCTTTTTGTGATGCAACTGACTCAGTTTGTACACCAATCCGTTTATCTTTTCATTTGGATTTTGTAGGAGTCTAACAATGTCATGTAAATAAAAAGTGCATAAAAGTAAGCATAACATAACTTATGCAAGTAAAACATTTGAAAACTAAAAGGTTAATAATGGTTTTCAACATACCGAGTCATCTATGACGATGAGGTTTGACGGCCATGCAACATACGACCCTATTGCGTCCCCCACCAATGTTGCATCTGAAACTTCGTCAGGTATAGGTAGTAACGCATCCCGCTCTAAAGTAATATCAATTGAAACCTTCACAAATCCAGCAGGGAGCGGTCTAGTGTGAAGGACGTCTCCGGGAGTGTTATGCACTTTTCCCTTACCAACTATTCGATATGTCGGTGCCGATAAATATAGCTGACAAGGTGAAATGCCCTAAACAAAACAAAAATAATACGAAATTGTTATTGTGTAATGATGTCAATATAAAAAACTATACTAATTTAATAAATATAATTACCTCCGGAATTTTTTGGTGGCAATTGATACTGGCCTTGTCACTAGTATCTTTAAATTCTGAACTGCGCCTTTCCGACATATATCTTTCTTTATCTTGTTGCAGTTCACGAACTTGAGCTCTCAATTCTTCCAACGTTTCCATCACCTCTCTATTGCTAGGATTTTTTGTCTTTGGACGCTTATAAAAGGAAGATGGAGTGAATCTAAATCCCTTACCCCTCACGCGACCAGAATACTCAGGAACATTTAATACTCGACTCAGTATGCTCCTGCAATCCTGGTCTTCTGTGGCAGGTAAGGACTGTGATAGAGTCTCCTAAAATTTAATATTAGAGCCATTCATAAATATATTAGATAAACAAAAACTTTATATCTAATTAAGCAAATAACGTTATACTTACACGTTGTTCAAAAACTTGTTGAACACCTTCAGTAACAACTCCATCCTTTCCCACACGGGCAGCCTTCCACAAAACATGCTCCGAAACAGATGTTTCTTCATTTTTCTCCTCTGCAAGCTACACATTAAGTCAAGAATTAGGATGAATAATAATACAAAAAGACCATAGCAATTATTTGTTCCACAAAACATACTTATGATTTTTTGTTCCAAGCGTGCATATCCCAATCGTCCTTTCTTGTATGGATACGCGGGTTTCGAGGCTCTTTGACGATTAACGTCACTCACAACCTGCATAAACAATTAAAAGTCATATCAGAACACATGTAATAACTACATGAATATAATACAATGTTCATGATAAATTAAATTAAGATTACGTGGAATTCTTCAGTTCTTCGTTTGGCAACAAAAGTGTCCCATTCTTCGGGTGCAATCAAGTCCGCATACTTCTTCGGGCATTCCGCTTCAACAAACTTTCCTTAGGCATCCCTCAGAAACTTGTTGGATAAAAATGCTCGGAACCCTCTAAGTCTTTTTCCGGCTAATTGAAGACAATATTTTTGCTTCTTGTCATCAATGTTAAAAGATCTCTACAATAACAAATAAAGTGTGTTAGTATAATTAATTTAAAAATATAATCGTCAAAAATAACAAATAACATCACATATAGTACCTGTATCTCACTCCATATTTTATCTTTGGCGGGTTTCAACTGTGGATTTTGCCAATTGTCACAAGTAATAGGAACTAGTGAACGGACAAGTGCACCAATGTAACTAGTCAACATTGCGCCATTAGGCTCAATTAGTTGACCTATTTCATTCCAATGAACATCGTATTTTATTCCCTTGTCTCTAGCACGAATAACTCATTTCATGATTGTTATTCCTCTTGAAATATCTCCTTCCGTATATTGAACTGATTCTTTTGGATCATTCTTGGAAGTATCGTGCGAGTTCTCCTCATTAGTAGCCATTTTACCTATAATAAAGAAAAACACATATAAATCTATAATCCATAATCAGTTGAACATAATATAATCCATAATCAAATATGAAATGACAAACACACGACAAACATATAAATCTATGATCCATAATCAAATATGAAATGACAAACACACGACAAACATATAAATTCATGATCCATAACTAAATATGAAATGACAAACACATGACAAACATATAAGTCTATCATCTATAATCCATAATCCATAATCATTCTCAAATATGAAAAATACATGACAGAATATATAATTTCTTTTCCGGGATCTACACAAAACTTTGAATAAATGTGATCCTTAAACCATGGTATGAAACTTCGATTGTGCTCTCGTACGATCCAATTTTCATTTCTATTCGGATTTAAACCTCGGAGAAAATCCTTGTGCATTTCAACATACAGCTCAACCTCATTGTCATTGTGCTGAACATACAAATGCACTTGCTCCCGTTCAGCCCTTGATACGGTCATAATTTTATTTCCAATTAACTTTTTTCCTTCTTTTTTTTCAACGATGTGAGATTTGGGAAGTCCAATGGATTGAACGTTGGAAAGATATTCAGTACAAAACTTAATCGCTTCTTCAACAATGTATCGTTCAACAATATAACCCTCTGGTCGACTTCGATTTTTCACATACCCTTTTAATATTTTCATATACCGTTCAGCAGGGTACATCCATCTCATATAAGCTGGTCTGCACAATTGTGTCTCCTTTACAAGATGAACAACTAGATGTACCATTATGTCAAAAAACGAGGGAGGGAAAAACATTTCAAGCTCACACAATGTAATGACTATTTCTTTTTACAATGTTGGTAAGATCGCAGGATCGATCACCTTACTACAAATTGACCTGAAGAAGAAACACAATTTAGTTATTGTGCATCTTACTTTTTCCGGCAAAATAGAACGTATACCTATTGGTAGAAAATGTTCCATTATAACATGGAAATCATGCGTCTTTAAACTCTTTAATTTAAGGTCTTTCATAGACACAAGTCTTCTAATATCTGAAGAGTATCCTTCTGGAACTTTAACTTCACTTAGAAACTTACACAATATTTTTTCCTCCTTTCTAGATAGAGTATAGGCAGCAGGTGGTAGATATGTTCGTTTTCCTTTCTTCAAGGGTCCTAATTCAGTTCTTATCCCCATCGCTATCAAGTCCTTTCTTGCTTTAAGGCCATCCTTAGACTTTCCTTGTATATTGAGTAACGTACCAATAACATTGTCAAATACATTTTTTTCAATATGCATAACATCAAGAAAATGTCTTACATACAACGACTTCCAATATAACAATTCAAAAAAAAAATTGACCTCTTCTTCCACCCACTCTTGACAAGGGTATGTACAAAAGGCTTGCCAAACTGAGTACTCACATCTTTCACATTTTCAAAAACTTGATCACCTGTCAATATAGGTGGAGCTCTACCTTGTTCTGCCTCTCCATTGAAGGTTTTTCTCCACCCACGGTAGTGATCATTAGAATTTAAGAATCTACGATGACCGAGAAATACATTCTTCTGACCAAACTCCAATCGCGTCCAATCTGTTTTATCTTCACAAATAGGACACACACATTGACCTTTTATGCTATACCCTGATAGATTTCCGTATGCTAGAAAATCATTAATTGTGCCAAACAACATCGCCCTCAAGTTGAAACTTTCTTTCCTATATCCATCATAAACCTCCACACCATTCTCCCACAAAATCTTTAAATCTTCGATTAAGGGTGTCAAGTATACATCTATGTCATTCCCTGGTTGTTTAGGCCCAGAAATTAACATAGTAACATCATGTACTTACGCTTCATACATAGCCATGGAGGTAGGTTATAAATCATAATAATCACAGGCCATGTGGTATGTGAGATACTTTGAATACCGTGTGGGTTTATTCCATCAGTAGATAATGCCAAGCGAAGGTTTCTTGCTTCTTCTCCAAATTCAGGATAATCATTATCAATTTTCGTCCACTGTGGTGAATCTGCCGGATGACAAAACTTTCCATCTATAATTCTTTCACCTGCATGCCAAGTCAAGTTTCTTGCATCGGTTTCACTACGGGATATGCGTCTGAATCTTGGAATTATAGGAAAATACCACAAGACTTTTGCTGGAGACAACTTTTTCTTATATCGAGAGACACCGCATTTAGGACACTCATTTAATGATGCATACTCATTTCAAAACAAAACGCAGTCGTTTGGACATACATGTATCTTATCATAGCTCATCCCAATAGAGCACAACATCTTTTTGGCCTCATATGTTCGATTGGGAAGAACATTATCCTCCGGAAGCATATCTTTCATAAGGGCTAATAACTCTGTAAAACTTTTATCCGACCATCCATTACCCGCCTTTAAGTTGTACAACTTTAATACCGCAGATAATCTTGTGAATTTAGTGCAACCCTTATACAACGGTTTCTCTGCATCGCTTACCAACCTCTCAAGCATTTTGGGACAATCCTAAAGACATTCTTCAAGTGCTTCTGTAACTCTTCGACTCGATCACAATCGTATGTATCTGTGGCATTGTCGTTTGAATCATAGGTCTTATTATCCCCCGGTTCAACATTCCTATTACTTTTCTCACCATGAAGTGTCCAACTTGTATAACTTCGATCAATTCCATGCCTCTTTAAATGCGACTCCATCTGACTCGCGTCAATCCGACGCCCAAAACAGCAACCCAAGCAAGGACATGTGATTCGACTAGGGTATTTAGCATGTTCAACAGCAAACTTAACGAATTCTGATACCCTATTCTCGTACTCTTTCGACAATCGATTGGACGCCATCCATTTTTTATCCATGATTTTACTAAGTAACCAAAACAAAAACAAAAGAACAACTACGTACCTGTATATATAGAAGTCAACAACTTCTGGACTGAACCACAAAGTGTAAGATTCTTGAAAACGATCCGAATTCACTCTTCACAAGTAACCCCTATAGCAAAGGAACGTAAGTTAGTAACTGATGGTGTATACCACATATAACAAGACAAATTTAGTATGTAATATGACAAACAAGAAATATCGGAGGAACAAGTCAAAGTTTCAAGAAAGAAATTTAGTAAACATCATCATTAAATCAAATAGCATGGTATAGTTTCAACTCAACATTGTCAAAAAAACAACTTCAACGCTTAAGTTCAAGTAACTTCAAAGTTCTATCATCAATTCAAATTCAATTAGCAATTCAATCACTATTTATCATTTTCAATCAACTCTCAAAATAACAATTAATTTAATAATTAATTTCAATCATCTCTCAAAATAAATTCAATCACTAGTTCACTTAACTACTAATTTCATTATCATTTTCAATAACAACCAAATTCTTACATCACTAAAATTTTCCGATAAATATTCACTTTAACTTTACAAATAGCCCTATAACAACCTCAACAATCTAACTTCTACAACACTCTTAACTACCTTGACTTTTCTAATTAATCACTATTCTACAAATTTTACACACTAAACTAACTTCTACTATTCTACAAATTAATCATTAAACTAACTTCTTCAAATTAATCACATTTTACACAATAATCACTATACTAACTTCTACTAATTAATCATTAAACTAACTTCTACAAATTAATCACATTTTACACAATAATCACTATACTAACTTCTACTATCACAATAATCAAATCTAAAAGAGCAACAATCAAAACCAACATATGAAAATTTGATAATCAAAGAAAGAAAAAGGCAAAATGCAAACAAACCTATTGCCACACGAGAAACAAACCTGCTGCCACACAAGAAGCAAACAAACCTGTTGACATTTAATAAAAATTGTATTAAAAACAATAACAAACAAAATAAACTAAACATGCTTAGAATCTAAACATGCTCAGAATTTTAATAAAAGATGCTCAAGAACAAACTCAAGAACAAACAAAAGAAACTCAACATTATATAATCAACATTATATAGCAAACTGTCAATATTATATAATCAACATTATATAATCACTCAAGAACAAACTCAAGAACAAACAAAAGAAACTCAACATTATATAATCAACATTATATAATCACTCAAGAACAAACTCACGAACAAACTCAATATTATATAATCAGCATTATATAGCAAACTGTCAACATTATATAATCAACATTATATAATCACTCAAGAACAAACTCAAGAACAAACTCAACATTATATAATCAGCATTTTTTATGAAATGGAAATGGAAATGGAAATGAAATAAAAAAAATATACCTTGGGCCGGAGTAGCAGCGAAGCACAGTGACGGCCGGAGGAGCAGCGACGGCCGGAACGACGTGAGTGAGAGTGAGAACGAGAGTGAATAGTGAGAGCGATAGTGAGAGCGATAGTGAGAGTGAGAACGAGAGTGAACAAAGAGCGAGAGTGAAAATGATAGGGTTAAAAATTAGAAATGATTTGTTACTGGTTTAATTTCTGCGTTTTAGTTTTTACTAAAGCACCTTTAGCAGCGTTTTTAGAAAGCGTTTTTATAGTCTGGGCTTTAGCGGCGCTTTTAGAGAAAAGCGCTTTTTAAGGTGTGTAGTGAATTGGGCCTTTAGCAGCGCTTTTTGAAAGCGCTGCCTAAAGTATGGTATACCTTGGGCCTTTAGCAGCGCTTTTCAAAAGCGCTGCCTTATGGTAACCCTTTATTAGCGCTTTTCATAAAACGTTTTCTAAAGTTCACCTGTCTTAGGGCTTTAGCAGCGCTTTTGAAAAGCATTGTCTTATGTCCCACATATAGCAGCGCTTTTTTCTTTCGTTTTTTATTTTTTTTTTAGTGAAACATATAGCAGCGCTTCTGTCAAAAAGCGCTGTCTTTGTTGTGCTGCGAAAAATCATTTTTGGCGTAGTGAGAAAACAGAAGAGATGGCTACATACCTACCAAAATACCATTTTAAAGCCTGAAAATGATATTTTCTTTAACATCCCTCACATTAGTCAAAGAATAAAATAATAATATTATCATGGGAATTATAAATAACCTAGACAACAAAATGCGAGATCATAGCAAGTTTATCCCTAACCATAGACTTGCCATCCAAAGAGATAAATAACTAAAGAAAAAGACATATGATTCCTAGGGAGAACCAATAACCACCCCCAACCACTTAAAAATCATATACCACACATTCAAAGGCACCTCACAAGTAATAAATAGATGAGAAACCAACTCTACCAGTTCCCTACACATAGGAGGAAAAAAACCCAACATAATCAACTATAACACTACATTTAAACATACTATATGTAATTGATAGTTTATATTGTAGAAGTTATCAAGAAAAAACCACCACTTTAAAAGGGGCCCAACTAACCTATATGAAAGGATGCGCCAAGTCCTCAACCTGTGAAGAGGGACCGGTATAGATATTAAGCTCAAGTTGGACAAGAAAAAGTTGAGGCAACTAATATCACCTCATCCCTAGTATGGCGCCACCACTACATGTCTCTTTACAAAGAGAGAGTCGTTCACAGGATAACTGAAAGAAGGTTACCAACCAAATTCTTCTCATATGCAAAAAAGATTTCCTAAACCTCAGTTCCTAACCAAAACTTTCTCCTCTCACTGACCAGCCTTATCCACATACCATTCTTGTTAATAAGTGATACTAATGAGTCTAGGGAATATAATCTTAGAGGGCGGATCTAATCCACGATTCATCCTAGAAATAAGTGTGAAGACAAGATCATACTCTTAATAATACTATTAATAAATCAATCAGAGGAATTGTCTTCTTAGGGTCCAAGACGAATCACACATTTCCACCAAGTGGAGACAAAACATAAACCAGTAGATCGTACCCACATCTTGGATGAGACAACAAGAACACCGTGTCTAGAAGATAGGATCTTACACCAGATACCTAAAGCACCCAAGATCGACTTGCACCTCTATTAGACCGAAGGGACCAAGTTTACCAAGCGGAGATTCCGAACCCCAATCCACTTTTTTGCTTAGGTTTGTAAACATCTGGCCACTTAACCCAAGTGTTATTAAATATGATCGCCATCTGCTAGGGGTATTATTACAAATCTGCATGACAAGGTTTGCCCATTGTGTTTTTTAGTCGACGAAAACACTCTGCATCTGTTATTTCTATGTCATAAAAGTAAGATAGTGTGGGTTAGCTTATGCGTTTGGTTGGGGGTGAAAGTTAATCATTCTAACAGTATTCATGACCATCTTAGAGGTTGGATGAAGCCTTTTCATTCTAGAGGTATTGATACTAGCAACGCAATTGGTTTTTGGCTAGTTTTGTGTTGGTGTTTATGGACTACTACGAACAATATTATGTTTAACGATGAGGTTTGGGATGGAAATGTGGTGGTGCATAAGATTATTCTGTTGTCTTGGTGGTGGATTGGTAAAAAATTAAAGAAAGCTTTTACATGTAATTATTACGAATTGTATAAGTCACCTTGCGATTTTATGTAGGGTTGTCTTATAGGTTGGTCGGTGCTATTTTTTGTATGTGGGTTAGGATACCCCCTTGTATCCTTTGAAATATATTTGCTTATTAAAAAAAATGATCGCCATCATTTTTTAGGAACATGTGAAGCAAGATGTCATGAAAAATTATGAGACATGTTATATCTTTGTGATCAAGTAAGGAAACAACATGTAAAGGGTAATGTTCCTCATTCTACGAGACATCATGTCATGCCCAAAAGTAGCTTAGCATTGCGTAAATCACAGGCTATTTAAGGATTTGTTTCCTTATTTATCTAATCAGGTTTAATTTTTTTATGTGCTTTTTGGAATAAGGCTTTTTTTCTCCAAAATATCATTATGAACAATATTAAAATTGTGGAATTCATATATGATAAAGATTCAATCAATTAAATATTTTCAATCAAAATAATGGAGGATTGGTTCCTTGCGCTTTTGGAATATTCAGCCACGTTTAAAGACAAAAACCCTAATGGGATTTTAAGTTGGACCTTGTTGCTATTTAAGGAGGAGTTCTCCATTGTAAAGAGTCATACCTTGCGCAATCAAGCTAGGCATGGGTATTTATTTTGATTCGATTTGTTTTGTTTTGTAATACTCTATTCTTAAGTCTTATTCATTTGTTAAGGAATAAATTACTTAATTTGTAATTTCATTTCATCATTCTTAAAATATTGTAAATCTTCAAACAATAAGGAGAATGTTTGAGTGAGTGTGAGATGGAGCTCATACTCAGGGGAGTCCTGAATAAAAATTCACGGGTAGTATTAGGAAAAGAGGCATTAAACTAGGAGAGTTCAAATCTCACCAATTTTCACTTTTGACTATTAATAATGAATTTCCTTTCATTGAGTTAACGCCTTGCATACATAAGTCGATTTGTACCGAACTGAGTTACCAATCAATGTGTCATTTTATTTATTTCTTTTATTTTGCTTATTACACATTACACTTGTAATACAAATTTTTACGACATTGTGTTTGACATCTTTGTAACCATAGAACAAAATTTCAATTGGCATCAGTGCAGGCACCCCGTTATGGTACGGTGCATATTCTGCCATAACAAAGGAGAAGCATGTATTTCCACTGCATCTTGCAAAGAGTTGGCATCGTTAACCTCTTTTTGCATCATAACAAGCTCCTTTTATAGAATAATGCACCTCAGTTCCATAGCTTCGACCTTCCCTTTCCATGTATCCTTTTACTTGGAGGGATTACTCGGGTACAAAACATCTCCCTGTCTAGTAGATACGAGAGAAAAGATAAAAACAACTTTGAACATGTTATGGGTGAAGGCGCAAGAAACACAAGAAATGGGAGGTTTGAATTGGGTTTCAAGTATGACAAATTTTTATTTCCCAAAATAAACGCAAGAATATCAACAACATTAATAAGAACAATGATAAAAGACACAAGCATTTTATCCTGGTTCACCGTTAACTAGGCAACACCCAGTTCACCCACCTGGGTGATTTCTCCTTAGACAAGGAATTAATCTTATAATCAAATTTGATTACAAATGCAATGATAACCTGTCACTGATTTCTTAAGAGCCTGACCTACCCAGTCGTTTAAGAAATCCTTACGATCATTGACTCCTTAAGATCCTGACCTACTCAGTCATTTAAGAAGACTTAACCCTCAATGGCTAACCGTCACTGACTTCTCAAGAGCCTGACCAACCTGGTCGCTTGAGGAATATAACCAACTGCGTAAGAACATTTTTTGTGTTTACATGGTTTGCTTTTTGATAAGTTGATAACACATATGATGAAGATTAGATAAATACACTTAAACGATATACAATGAAATTTATAAGTGTTTCTCTCTTTGTTGTGTTATGGTGTTTATAGCTTCCGTGTCTGCAAATACTTACATGCATATCCTTCCACACACACACACACACACACCCCTGCATCCACTTCTTTTTCTCCTTTATACATTCTTCCCTTTCACGTTTTCTTCCTCATTCATATTCTTCTTATTTATAATATATAGAGATCTGTTAAAGGATAGATCTGTTGGAGAGTAGAAAAGGAATTGTCCTCAAAGTGTTCGTTGTATGAAGGTCACTTTATATGTAGTAATTGAGTGGCGGTTGCAGTAGAAAGTTATTGATGATACGACGTGAGAAGCTTCTTTAATTTAAAAGTAGATTTAATTTTTGTACTTCTGTCACATCAAACAATATTGACCTTTAATTCAAATCTTCTAGTCATATGCTTCTTTATGTTAGTGGATTGAAGCTTGAGTAGAGATCAAAATTTATCTTCATAAGGAAATCTCTTTTTGATTGTACTTTCCTTGAGTATACTACTTGTCATAATCAGAGGCTTCATATAAAAGATGAAGTGAAGCTTGATCATAGTCCAAAGCCTAGATGATATAGACTACAAAGTCTATTTAGAGTGAGGCTTAAAAGTATTATAGGCCATAGTAAATAGGAAAAAGAAATGCAAAAGCATTTACTAGTTTGTTCTGATGTTTTGACTGTAAGAGAACCATTTCTTTTGCTTACCAACTTCTAGTCAGAGGCTTCTAATATAATTTGATGAAGCTTAAGTAAAACTCTCAGAATTTGTCTTCAGAACTTGGTGATACTTTAGATTCCTTTGAGCTCTGGGTGTTGAGACTAACACAAACTTGTAGTCAGAGTTTGTCTGGATGTTTTATGTTCAAAAATGTTGACTTGATAATCTTGAAGCTTGACTTGATTTAAACACATCTTTACATTTTTCCTTTTGTTAGAAATGTGTTTTCTCTTCATAACTAGCTTTCAGTTTTCTTTAGACTTTGTCTGCATTCAGATTGACTTCTTCAATAGTATAACGTTCTTTAGAGTCTGGCTTCGATTATTGATGTTTGTTTGGGATCTTCTTTGATTTGAAGTTTTCTTTCCATTAAACTTTGCTTTCTAATGAGTTGACTATCAGAGTTGACTTCTTCAGAGTCTTCAACTATCATATTTGACTTTAGACTTAGCATTAGAAGTTTCTTGATCAGAATCTGCTTCACTCAGCATTTTCTATCTTCATTTAGATTATGTTCTAGCCTTTGAGCTTCTGCACACTTAACAAAACAGTTAGTGCATAAAATTGTTCTTCTACACTTTTTTATCATCAAAATATAAAGCTATATAGATGTATAACCAGACTTTTTCTTATAATCTCTAACTCTTTGACGATGACAAACAATTGTATTTTGATGAACAATTTTTACTTTGATAATCATGTTTATAAAATTTCATAGTTAGGTCTGTAAGCTCCCCCTGGATTTTATACTTTCAAAATTATTTCTTCAACCTAATCTACAAAGTGAGGTTTACAAGCTCCCCCTAAATTTAAGATTCAACATAATTTTGATTTCAATGAAGGTTTAAATTAGATTAACATATTTATAAAACTTCAGAGATATGTTTGTAAGCTCTCATGAGTTCTATACTTTCAAAAAAATTTCTTCATATCAAATCTACAAAGTGAGGTTTGCCAGCTCCCCCTGAGTTCAAGATCCAAAATAATTTTGGTTCTAGTGAAATCTCAAATCAAACAAATATGCTAAAATTCATAGTAAGGTTTGCAAGTTTCCTATGATTATTTTATAGTATCAAAATTCTTTATCTCTAAGTACCGAGTGAGGTTTCCAAGCTCCCTCTGAGTACAAGACTTTGAATTTTGATTCCATGAAACTCTTTTGTTAAAATACTTTCTCTTCAGAGTTGTCACATTAAATTCTTCAGAGACATTATTCTCGACCTCTTCAGAATGTTAATATTAACAATCTCTTTAAATCATTACTCTTCTCCTTTTTGCTAATGTTTGGGATATTATCAATTGAATAAAAATGATCAAAATTATTGCTCTTCTCCCCCTTTGTCGTCATAAAAAATAAACATAGAATGATCAAGAAATTAAATAAGGACAGAGAAAATAAAGATGATCATTTCTATTGCAATTAATAACATAGGGAAAACCAAATCATGATTTCATTTTGTACATGCCAAATATATTTGATGCCAAGTTATATGGTCGGCCAAGAGTAAGCACGGACTAGACTACGGTAGTAGGAAAGGTCATACAATGTAGAGAGTTAGACAAGTATCATTCACAACCCGGGCCGATCAGGGAGACCGACTCCCATCAGCCGAGTTCCTACGAGGCCGGGTACTATACTCCATCAACTCGGCACCAACGCCGGTCACGAACTCAACAAATGCCACTCCAACAGTTTTAACGGCGGCGGAGCATCAATGTAGACGTTACCATGTCTTCAAATCATGCATTCATAAAAAGGAGTTACGGTAATGATGGCCATGCAACGTCAGAAGGCCAAGAGACTTCTCTTAATGGCATACCTTAAATGAAGACTAACAAAGGCTATAAAAAAGGCTCCCACATGAGGGTTAAGCAAGACACATTCATCTTGATACAATATACAGCACCTGTATAGCTCTCAAATCCCCAAAGATACTCAAACAGTATAGACAGCTTAGTCTTCTCTGCCCTAAAGTAAAAGATTAGCACTTTTGGTGTATCTAACCATTTTTGGCTAGAACATTTGGCGCCCGCCGTGGGGCCTAGGTAAAACTCTCCCAGGCCATACCTTACACTAACAACATGTCTTCTGAAGGAGATCCTCCAAACATGGCTCAACTACTAGCCATGATGGAGACCATGCGACAGCAGAATGAGACGTTGAAAGACAGCATACAAGTTCTACAACAACAAAGTCAGGCTGACGGTGACTGTGAGGAGGAGGTTCTCGAGCCGCAACCTCTTTCTCAAGAGATTTGGGAAGACCACGTCCTAGAAAACTTCAAACCACTATAATTAACCTCTTATGATGGGAAGACGGATCCTCAGGAGCATGTTATTGCCATTAACAATCAGATGGCCATAGTTGCCCCTTCGAATTCACTGAAATGCAAACTCATGGTCGGAACCTTTAAGGATGTAGCTTTAAGATGGTACATGAGCCTTCCTCGGCTCTCCATCATAAGTTACCAAGACTTGACTAAGAAGTTAGTACAACACTTCTCGGCAAGCAAACGCCGAAAGGTGTCCATGACCGCATTGTTCAGTGTTCGACAGAAATAATCAGAATCACTACGTGAGTACCTGGCTCGATTCAATGAGGAAACCCTCAAAGTATCTCATCCAAACCAGGAACTTTTTTTGGTAGCTTTTCAACATGGATTATGAGCCAGAAAATTCAATGAGTCGTTAGCTTAGAAGCCGGTTATCAACATGGACGAGATCACTACTCGGGCTGAGTGTTACATCAAAAGAGAAGAAAATAACCAAGAGAAAAGATCTCGGGACAGCAGTGAAAAGACAAAGAGCAAGGAAGAGGCGTCAAACAGGAGGAAAGAGCATCCTCGGGGAGCTACGCGCGAGTGACATGCTCCCAGACCATACAGACAGTCATATGAATCGGACAGACACCTCACCCCGTTAAATACAAGCATGGGAGATATCCTTAAAGAAGTCGGCCATATGAATCTGTTACCGGAGCCTCATTATCCCAAAAGAGCCAACATTATCATAGGAAGGCAACCTGAGACTTGGTGTAATTACCACCGTGTACGGGGACATCACACCGAGGACTGTCATCAGCTGAAAAAAGAAATTGAAGCTCTAATCCAGAGAGGTCATCTCTTGGCATATGTGAAGGATTCTCGGCCACAAAGTAACAAGAGAAGTCCCCGCCGAGATGATCAGGGACCAGAGAAGTCATCCCGGAAGAAGAGTTCAAATGCTGAAGAGGGTCACGAAACAAAGCCAGCTCGGCACACACTAAACACCATTTCTAGAGGGTTTACGGGTGGTGGAGAGACAAGTTCAGCAAGAAAGAGATATGCTAGGGCAGTCATGCATATCGACCAGAGATCCCCAGAGAAACCGAAAGGCAACTTAGATGCTGTAACATTCTCCAAACAAGACGCCATAGGAGTCCTAGCTCATGAAAATGATCATATGGTTATCAAAGTATAGATAAGAGACTAGAGCGTAAAAAGGGTATTGATAGACCCCATAAGTGCAGCCGACGTATTGTATTGGGATGCTTTCAAAGGAATGGGGCTCGACGCGACCGAGTTATTACCATTTAAAGGCAGACTAGTAGGATTCTCGGGAGAATAGGTTTAGGTGCTTGGACATCTAGCATTGCCGACTACCTTTAGTAACACGGCTAATGCGAAGACCGTCCGAGTGAGGTACTTGATTACCAATGCTACTTCACCCTATAACATCATTATAGGCCGACCATCAATCAATGCCCTGGAAGCTTTGCTTTCAACTCTATATTTGACCATGAAATTCCCACTCGGAGATGGCCGGGTTGGAATTGTCAAAGGCGACCAGGGGCTGGCGAGAAAGTGTTATAAGGATAGCTTGAAGTTGAAAAGAAAGGAACCCGTAGGAGAAGCAGATCCCAGGAATTCCCTCAAAGTTCACCTAGTCGACATAGACCCATGTGATGATTCAGTTGAAGACAACATAGTGCCTAACGAAGAAATAAAGCAAGTCCAGATTGGGCATCTACCGTCCCATGTTACACACATCGGAGTTAACTTGTCTCCCGAAGAGGAGAAAGAGATCGTCCAAGCACTAAAAGACAATGTGGATCTTTTTGCTTGGAAGCCTTTAGACATACCAGAGATAGATCCCAATTTCATGTGGAATCACTTTGAAAATGATCCAGATATCAGGCCAGTTTCCCAAAGAAAAAGAAAAGGCAGCGATGAAAAGAGGAAGGCAATTGCAGAGGAAGTTGAGAAGTTGTTACAGGCTGGGTTCATCAAGGAGATAAAGTATCCGACCTGGTTATCCAACGTGGTGATGGTAAGGAAGAAATTCAGGAAATGGCGAATGTGTGTGGACTTTACGGACCTCAACAAGGCGTGCCCTAAAGATCCGTATCCACTGCCAAACATTGACTGGTTGATAGATGCTACATCTGGTTTCCGTTTGCTTAGTTTTATGGATGCATACTCCGGGTACAACCAGATCCGCATGAATCCAATAGACGCACCAAAAACTGCTTTCATGACCCATCAGAGCAATTACTATTATGAGGTCGTGCCTTTTGGACTCAAAAATGCTGGGGCTACTTACCAGAGGCTAATGGATAAGGTGTTCGCTACTCAGATAGGCCGGAATCTGGAGGTCTATGTAGATGACATGATGATCAAGACAAGTGCAAACTAGTAATATGTAAAGGATTTAATAGAAACCTTTACATCCATAAGAAGCTACAACATGAGATTAAACCCGGACAAGTGTACCTTTGTAGTGCAAGCCGGGAAGTTCCTAGGATTTATGCTCACCAACTGGGGAATATAGGAAAACCCGGACAAATGCCAAGCTATAATAGATATGAGAAGTACAACCACAAAAAAGGAGGTCCAACAGCTAACAGGGAGACTAGCCACATTGTCGCGATTTTTATCATGTGCAGGAGACAAGTCAATACACTTCTTTGCAGCCATAAGGAAGTCTAAGGAGTTTGAATGGATAATGGTATTTGAAGAAGCTTTTCAAGAAGTAAAGCATTTTCTATCCTCGCCTCTTATCCTAGTAAGGCCCAAAGAAAACACACATTTAGTCTTATACTTGTCGGTCACAGATAAAGCCCTGAGCTCGGTTTTAGTACAAGACGGAGAAGATGGAGAGCGACCCGTATACTTTATCAGCAAAGTTCTAAAAGGGTCAAAGCTAAGTTACCAGAAGATTGAACATTTGGAATTGGCAGTAGTTATCATAGCCCGGAAGCTGAGACATTATTTTCAAGGTTATCCCATTACAGTAAAGACGAATTACCCAATCAAACAAATACTGAAAAAGCCCTACTTAGTAGGACGGATGGTCAAGTGGGCAGTAGAGCTCTCCGAGTATGACATCAAATTTGTACCCAGAACCAGTATCAAGTCACAGACACTAGCCGATTTTATGGTAGAATTAAGTACACCGGCTGGAGAAGAAATCTCAAACAGATGGATCCTTTATGTAGATGGATCTTCAAATCTCAAGGGAAGCGGAGCCGGAATAATTCTAGAAAGACACGGAGATCTAACATTAGAATACTCTTTATGTTTCAATTTTCAGGTTAGCAACAACCAGGCAGAGTACGAAGCCTTGATTGCCAGAATGAAATTAGCAAGAGAAGTCAAAGTAACACACTTATTAGTAAAGACCGACTCCTAGCTAGTGGTTGGGCAGATGAAGAACAAGTACCAGACGAAGGATTCCACCTTGATAAAGTACCTTCAGAAAGCTTCAGGAATATCCAAAGTGTTCTCAGAATTCGAAGTCGTTCACATCCCAAGAGAAGATAATACTCGGGCCGACCTCTTAGCTCGGTTAGCAAGCTCAAAGAATTCAGGAATGAATAAGACTGTGATTCAAAAAGTTCTCGAAGCGCCCACCATTCAGTCAGAGGAAGTATTAATAATAGAGGATGTCCACGGATGGATGAGACCCATCATCATCTATTTGACCCAAGAAATTCTACCTGAAGATGTCAATGAAGCTCGGAAGATTAAAAGGATAGCATCCCGATACATCATAATCTCGGACACGCTGTACAAGATGGGTAGGTCAACACTTATGCTCAGATGTGTTTCAGAGCTTGAGATTGAACTGGTAATTAAAGAGGTCCATGAGGGAGCCTGTGGTAGCCACGTCGGTGGGAGAGCATTATCTAGAAAAATCCTAAGAGTCGGGTACTACTGGCCGCATATGATGCGAGATTGCATCAAATACGTTAGCAAATGTGAAAAGTGCCAAGTATTTGCTCCATTTAAACATCTACCAGCTGAGTCACTCCATTTGATTTCATCCCCATGGTCGTTCCATCATTGGGGAGCAGACATCCTAGGACCATTCCCAGTTGCTTCGGGACAGCTCAAGTTCCTAATCGTTGCATTTGACTATTTTACAAAATAGGTGGAAGCCGAAGCTGTTGCTCGGATTTCCGTCGAGAGAGTTCATAAATTTTATTAGAGGAATATCATATGCCAGTTTGGTTTGCCGGGAATCATAGTCTCGGACAATGGAGCCCAATCTGCAAGCACTTCCGTCGTAGACTTTTGCAGGGATTATGGAATACAAAACAGGTTCACATCAGTAGAACACCCCCAAACCAATGGCCAAGCAGAAGCTACCAACAAGGTTATCCTAGGTGGAATAAAAAAGAAGCTGGAGAAAGCAAAAGGAATGTGCGATGAGTGCTTACCCGAGATCTTGTGGTCATACCACACAACACCACATTCTACTACTCAAGAGACACCCTTCAGGATGCTATATGGAGATGATGCAATGATACCGGTGGAAATCAACACCCCGACTTGGAGGCGTGAACACTTTGATGAAATTACCAACATGGATAATTTAAACATCTCGGCTGACCAGATAGATGAGGTCAGAGAGACAGCACGAATAGAGAAATCGATGCAAAATAGAGGTTGGCAAGAAGATACCGCTTGAAAGTCCGGCAGAGGGAGTTCTAGGAAGGCGACCTGGTCTTGAAGAAAATCACAGACCCAAAAAACAAGGGAAAGCTCGCCCCCAATTGGAAAAGGCTCATTCTGGGTACTTCGAAAGCTAAACAACGGAGCATACAAGCCAGAAACATTAGAAGGAGTAGAAATACCTAGGACATGGAATGTATCCAATCTTAGGTTGTATTTCAGCTAAATATTATGTAATTCAATAATAAATAAAGGATCAGGGTTGCACTCTTTTCCCTTGCAAGGGCAAGGGTTTTTAACGAGGCACCCGGACTTAAAAAAAATTATGTCTTGTTTATAGGTATTCGGCCGGAGATGATGAGTTATAACTTGGAAAACTCCTATAAACGTGTTGACTTGCTCCACATACATAGGTCGCCCATGAACAAGTTGATTAAAATCCTATAAACGTGTTGACTTGCTCCGCGTACATAGGTCGCCCATGAACGGGTTGATTAAACTCCTATAAACGTGTTGACTTGCTCTGCGTACATAGGTCGCCCATGAACGGGTTGATTAAACTCCTATAAACGTGTTGACTTGCTCCACGTACATAGGTCACCCATGAACGGGTTGATTAAACTCCTATAAACGTGTTGAATTGCTTAGCGTACATAGGTCGCCCATGAACGGGTTGATTAAACTCCTATAAACGTGTTCACTTGCTCAGCATACATAGGTCGCCCATGAACGGGTTGATTAAACTCCTATAAACGGGTTGATTTGCTCTGAGTACATAGGTCGCCCATGAACGGGTTGATAAAACTCCTATAAACATAGGTCGCCCATATACGATGCGCGTACACGGGTTGAACAAACATGTGTACTAGTTCCATGCACACAGCCCGGACAGTAAACTATAAAAATGATGAAACATCAAAGCCCAAAACACGTCAAAAGATACTTGGGGCTTGTGAGTAAAAAAGTAATACATGGCCAATTACCAAAGACTAATAAGAACGGGGATCAGATCTCTGATAAAAGGGCACCTGAGTCCATCCCATAATTGGCATCTAAGCCTACAAGAGGCCAGGACTCTGAAGAGTGGCAAGGATATACATACGCGATAGCTAAAGGCTTCTTAAATAATAATTAGCTTTACAGTGATTTATCCAAAAAGTTTTAGGAATCAAGCATAAGCAAAATAAAAATAATACCCGACACTCTATAATTGGACACCTTAAGTTAATCTAACTTAGTGTCAGAGGGGCTAGACATATGCACGGGATTATTTTGCGGATATATGCACGGGATTATTTTGCAAAGGAATAAACACGATAAACAGCAACGACATAAACAAAAGCCTCACAAGGGCAAAAAATTGTACATTACAAAGCCCGAAGGCTAAAAATTCATGGGCATGAGGGGGGACAACACCACACTCCCTCACCAAAATGTAAAAATGAATCCAGAAGGATGACTAACTAAAATAAGAAAACATCAAGATTATGTAGCGTCCGAAGTATCATTGGCAACTTCATTATGGGTCGAGTTCACATTCCCGTCAGCGTCATTGACCGGGCCTTGAGATCTCTCCGGGTTATCTTTCTCCAACTCGCTAAGATCCATAAGACGACCATCCTGCACCACCTTGAAGTAATCCATCTCTGACAAATCCAAGTCAGGATGGAGGCCTCGGATATCTTAAGAGATTCTTTTAGATCGCTATTGGATGATTAGAGCTCGGCATTAGAGGCCTCGGATATCTTCAACTGATCAGTAAGTTTGGCTAAGGCCGACTTGTGATCAGCCTCCAAAGGCTCTTTTTTCTTCCTCACATTAGCCAAATCCTTCTCCAAGCTGGAAACTTCTTAGACTGAGATTCTTGGGTGCTCTTCAACTGAGCGACTTCATCCTTAAATTTTGACTCAATCTTTTCAGAGTCATCAGATAATTCAAACAAACCACGGTCGAGGTCAGCACATCTCATCAGATATGAACTAAGGTTCTGGGTAATCTTCTGCTGACCAATGGATTTAACTTTATTAACATCCTTGGTAGCATTGAGATGATCACGCAGATATCTGAAGCCATCAAAATCATTGGACCAAAACTTGAATTCCCCAGACGCGAAATCCTCCCCTGGGCCTCGCATGAGGGAGTTAATCTCCATTTTGGCTTGATGGATATCCTCATTCATCAGAACCTTCAACTTCTACGGGTCACCTTGAGAGATCTTGTCTTGAGCAGGAAGAATTAGAGGCTGGGACTCACTTTTACTCGGGACGACTTTAGTACTTGTCCCCCTGGGTCGTTTTGGTGCCCAGACCTCTAACCCACCTAAATCGGATTTGGATGCAGACGCACCCCCAGATCCTCTCTGAGATTCCCGAGCTTCCTGCATCAACTTCTTTTGCTCGACTACAGATAGATCAGTCATCTTGTTTGTAAACAAACAACATAAGGTTAGAATAAAAGGAAGATGAGAAATATTTAAAACCAAAAATTATGATTACCTAGAAAGGCAAGAAGTCAGTCGTCATCTAAGGGCAACAATTCTTTAATCTTCATCATACGGAATGAGTCAAGAATGGCCAGGGACTGGAGTTCCAAGTCATTCAGTTTGTCATAGTTAAAACCAGTAACCGACAAGGGATCTTTGGTCCATAGTGAGGAAAGCGCGGATGTCCATCTAAGGCGTATAACACCTGTGGACACCTCAAAAAATGATCTTTATAATTCTTATAATTTGAGGTATAAGCCTGAAGGAAGCTTCGGCCACGCATTTCACTAATTTGAACCCAGCTCCGGTTATCAACTCCTTTTACCTCAAAGAAGGAAAAGAACAAGCTTATGGTCGGAACAATGTTCAAAACCTCGCAAACCCTCTCAAAGGCCTTTATAAATCCCAACTGTTGGGACGGAGTTGGGAAGGTGCTATATTGACGGTCTTCAACACGTCCGCCTCAAAATCGGAAAAAGGGATACGGATGTTGAAATCTTCCAAAATACTAGGATAGAAGTAGAAAAATTCTTCAGAAACATATTTTGGCCGGAGTATACACACTCTTTCCTTTGGACCACATGGTTCCAAAATAACATCATCTTCGGAACCAGTAGAGGATATAATCCCCAAGGATCATATTTTAGCAATTTCCAGGTCATTAACAGTACTATTCTTATGGTTCATAACCTCATAATCGAAGGGAGCAACAATCTCCATTAGAATTTCTAT
This sequence comes from Lathyrus tuberosus, assembly GCA_022829125.1. Classification (NCBI taxonomy): domain Eukaryota; kingdom Viridiplantae; phylum Streptophyta; class Magnoliopsida; order Fabales; family Fabaceae; genus Lathyrus; species Lathyrus tuberosus. Next base: position 15,211,443 of record JALAZF010000082.1, on the reverse strand, counting down.
AGAACTTGAAGAGTCAGAGTCAAAGTCACTTTCAGAAGTGAGAATCTCATTATAAAACTTATCCATGACTCGCCTATACTCTTCTACCCCTATAAAATCCATCATCTCTTGCATGTTTTCTTCCCATGATCTTTTTCTCTCCTCGTCACTCTTATGGATAACCTTACCCTCATCATCACATTCCCTAAGAACTACCATTTTTGTTAAATAAAAACAGAGGAAAATCAAGAGGGAAAGAAAAAAAATACCTGAAATGAAGAACGGTTGAAGATGAAATAGTCTTGTTTAAAGAAGAATAAGAGCATATGAGTAAAGGGAAGAGAAGAATGACTTTAATAAGAGCCCAACGTTCAAAAAATAGCTAGAGAATAGCCACTCATGATGTATTAAAGTCATCATAACGCTAGGGAAGTTAAGGGACACGACTGTTCAAAGGTTTTTGACACGTAAGGACCTAAGAAGAAAAGCCGACCTATAGCACGACACCTAGCAAATATATTCGGGCCCATGTTACTGTTGAGTATTGTACCCTTGTAAACGAATATAGTACTCGGGAGGCTTATGTACATGCCAAATATATTTGATGTCGAGTTGTATGGTCGACCAAGAGTAAGCACGGACTAGACTACAGTAGCAGGAAAGGTCATACAATGTAGAGAGCTAGACAAGTATTGTTGGTTTCTTGGATTGGCTAGAATTTTGGTAAAACAAAGTATGTTCAATGTTGATGTCAAGGTGGTGATGTTGCAACATTGAGTCTTAACCCTGGGCTGTGTTAAGTAGTGAAGTTGTTCAATGTTTGATGTCAAGGTGGTGATGTCACAACATTGAGTCTTAACACTGGGCTGTGTTAAGTGTTTAAGTTACTGAAGTTTGGATGTCTGATGTCACAAGCAATGTTGTGACATTAGATCTGCAGAATTAATAACATCAGGTTTTGTGATGTTGTTAGGGTTTGCGTGTTAGCTGGAATTTTGGAGAGCAGGTAGTCTCATTGGATGCGAATATCTTGGGATAGATATTCTCTGCTGCATAGGAGATCTGGTGCAGATTTGTAGGAGATTTAAAAGGTTGAAGATTTGAAAAGATTTTAGGAGAAAATCTGTTTTGAAGATTCAGTTTTAAATAACAAATCAAGTCAAATATTGTAGGAGGTCCAAGCCCAATTCAGATAGCTATATAAAGCGCATCTGTAATGAAGGAAAAGTAACGAAGAAAGAGAGCTAAAGACTGAGTGTCGACTGTGTCTTCGTGTATGTTTTGTAAACCATTCGAGTGTGAATTGGTATTGTTGTTTTGAGTTGTTCTTGATCAAAGTTGTGAAGCAGAATCAAGTAGTGTTATTCAAAGTGTGTGATCTTTGAAGCATATCACTGAAGTGTTTTAGGGATTGAGTAGTGTTCTCATATCTAAGTGGTTTCTTAGGTAGAAAGTCACTAGTAGGAATTAAGATTAGGAGCTTTTCAACTGGGTTGTTGAGTCTGTAATTTAATTCTACAAGTAGTGAATTTCATCCCTGGATTGGTAGCCCCCAGACGTAGGTAGTTAGACCGAACTGGGTGAACAATTTGGTGTGTTATTCTGCTGTTTTATTTATCCATTGTGCAGAGTGTGTTGTTGTGACATCGCACTTAACATCACACGTTTGATACCAGAATTTCAATTGGTATCAGAGCAGGCATCTTGTCTGTCTCTGGGTGAGATCTAGGGAAGTTAATTTCTGGTGTAAAGATGGACAAGGAAGTTGGAGGATTTGTCAACAGACCTCCCATTTTGGATGGCTCAAATTATGACTATTGGAAGCCAAGGATGATCACCTTTTTGAAATCCTTGGACAGCAGGGCTTGGAAGGCTATTGTTAAAGAATGGAAAGCACCTGTTGTGTTTGAAAAAGATGATGCTGGGAAAGACAAGGAGGGCACCGCTAAGCTGAAGCCTGAAGAAGAATGGACCAAGGAAGAAGATGAACTTGCCCTTGGTAACTCTAAATGTAACACCCCCAATCTATACCCCCAAATAAATAAAACAGTAAAAGAAACTTCAAAATTTCATCAGAGTATATTTAAAATTCACAGCATAGACCGAGGGGTCACATCAATTTGAAACAAACACAATAAACCTGCCCATAAAGATATGCAACAACTCAGATAGTAAGACACCCACAATCCAATTACAGAATAAAAGCGGAAAATCCGTAACTGAATATCAACATATATATATATATATATATATATATATATATATATATATATATATATATATATATATATATATATCATGAAAGTTTGTCATACATCAAGTCATACATGTACAATCCAAAAGGTACATATACATAATACAAACTAATCACAAACGGCCTCCCTAACTACCCGGTGTCACATATCAGAGCCGACCGACAAAAGAATGAAGACCCTAGCTTCACAAAAAGACCTCCAGCAACTCTAATCTGCAATGCCTCATAGGGCATTATAAAACAGCAGAAGGGTGAGAAACACAATCATAATACAGTTGCATATAATTATATATTAGCACAGAAATGCACCAGCAAAAAATTTTCTCACCACAAATACTTCACAATCAAATACAACACAATACGATACAATTCTCAAGTATCAAATACCACTACACATCAATCATACACAATACACTCATCATCAATACAATTACACATATTCCATCTCATCAATCTCATTCACAAATCCATACCCAATTAATCCATGATTTATACAAATGCACAGAGACCGACACAACGACTCTTATGCAATGCACATGCGATACCGACTTCCAATATTCCCCATCACTAGTTCACTTAGGAACTCTGCTAAAACCATCACTCATTACTTAGTGTAACTCCCCGTCGGGCATATGATGTTCCCCGTTGTTCACACCTCTTGGTATAAGGCACACGACGTTTATGGATCGCTCACACCTCTTTGTATAAGGCACACGACCCGATCGCTCACACCTCTTTGTATAAGGCACACGATCGTCTATAATCATCACTCACACCTCTTATTTTTAAGGCACATGATGTTATAGCGGATTCCCTCCGGAATCAATCCGTCACTCAGGACGTTACCGGAATGCATATCATGATGCTTGGCATACAAGGACTCATGACATTCAAATGCACACATATATGCAACCATCTCTCTTAACATAAATCATGCTTGCAATCCAAGCCCAAAACAATGCATTTATACCACACAACAACACGCAAGTCATACCATGTCCATATCGACAGCACATTACATGATACACACAATTATAACGACAAAAGTCGACAAAACGACACTATTCCAAATTTCTGACATAATTAAATCGGCTAACAATCTCAAAATTATTATAATAAGAAAGTACATTTCACAAGCTTTCTAACGCATCAAACTACGCCTCAAACCGACTCACAGATCAAAAGTTATGAAGAAAACAATTTGGGAAAAGCTGTCATGTTCACAGTGCGAAGCTCCTAGCGAGTCCTTCGCTTCTTCATTCGCAGTGCGAATATCCCAGCGAATAGTGGCAGAAGCAAAATAGCCTAGAAAATTCCCAACGTTCGCAGTGCGAACCATCCAGCGAATGCTCGCTACCCATTCGCAATGCGAATCCTCCAGCGAACCATGGCAGAATGAAAAATATTACAACGTTCGCAGTGCGAACTTCACGCGAACGCTCGCCACTCATTCGCTGGCCATTCGCAGTGCAAACCTGCGATTTCAGCAAAACCCAGCAGCGTACCAGATCACCCAAAAATGATATTTTCTCAACCAAAACATTTCCAAACCAACATATAACAATCAGAACTTAACTCATTCATGGCAACAAGTATTCTACTACGTTTACACCAATTTTCAATCGCGAAAACATCGATTCCTCACAAAATTCTCATTTCCAACCTAGAACTCAAAGCTATGGAAAACAAGAAAGCATCCAAGCAAACACATACATAATCATACGCAAACATAGTATAATCGATTTTCGCACCCTTACCCGATTTAATCGTGTTCTAGAAAGTCGGTTGATTGATTTCCAAGTTTTCCAAATTCTCTCTTTTTCTTCTCTTCTCCTTTTCTTTTCTTCTTCTCTTCCTTTTTCTTTCCCCTTACTATTTTCTCTCTTTTTCTTTCTATTATATTCTAACTTAACAAAATAAATTAAATGCCCAAAATACCCCTACACTCAAATATCTCGCAAATGTCCCCAAAATGCGACAAAATATATTCACGATGAAAAATAACATATTTTCACATAAAAGTTAGAAATAAAATAATATAATAATAAAATAATAAAAAATGACTCAATTAAATAAAAACTGACAAAACTAGGGCGTTACACTAAAGCCCTAAATGCTATCTTCAATGGAGTTGATAAGAACATCTTCAGATTGATCAACTCATGTGAAGTTGCTAAGGAAGCATGGGATATTTTGAAGGCTACACATGAAGGAACATCTAGAGTTAAGATGTCAAGACTTCAGATTCTACCATCAAAGTTTGAAAGCCTGAAGATGAAGGAAGATGAGACTATCCATGACTTCCACATGAGTATTCTTGAGCTATCCAATGCATCCAGTGCTCTTGGTGAAAAGATGTCAGAAGAAAAGCATGTACGGAAGATCCTTAGGTCCCTTTCCAAGAGGTACAAGATGAAGGTGACTGCTATTGAAGAAGCTCAAGACATCAGCAAAATGAGGGTTGATGAGCTTATTGGATCTCTTCAAACATTCAAACTAGGGTTAAGTGAAGAAGAACCTGAGAAGAAGTCCAAGAGTATAGCTTTAGTTTCCAGTTCTGAAGAAGCCAAGAAAGAGAAAGTATATGACTCTCAGGAGGAGCTGTCTCAGGCTATTACTTTGCTGGGTAAATAGTTCAACAAAGTTATGAAGAGGATAAATAGGAGTTATAATCCCAATGTCAAGAACATTACCTCTGACATCAACAGACCAGGAGAACAAGGGAAGAAGTCTAAAGATGAAGAAAAATCCAGTAATGACAAAGGGGTACAATGCTTTGAGTGTGAAGGGTATGGACATGTCAAGAAGGAATGTCCCACTTTTCTAAAGAAGTAGAAAGGGTTATCAGCTTCTTGGTCTGATAGTGAGAGTGAATCTGAAGAAAATTCAGCTAAACTTGCTAGAGCTATGGTTGGGGTTTATGAGTCAGATGATGAGTCTTGTGATGATGAGGTCTCTTACGATGAACTGGCTGTCACTTACAAAGATCTTTTCGTGAGAAGTGAGAAAGTGTGTCTTAAAGGAGAAGAGCTGAAGAAAAAAATAATACAGTTGAAAGCAGAAAAGACTGAACTTGAAGCTGAAGTCAGTATGCTCAACTATAAGCTGGACTCTATGACCAAAACTATCAGAATGTTGAACAATGGTACTGATGCGTTAGACAACATTCTCAGTATTGGGAAGATGGCTAGAGATAAATGTGGTTTGGGATTCACCAGTGATACAGGTTCTATCACCCCAAAACCAGTGATGTTAAAGCAGATGTTAAAACATCATGACAGAACTCCATCTAAGAAGAAATACAGACGGTGGAGATGTCACCATTGTGGATGTTTTGGACACATTAAGGCTTATTGTTATAAGCTACATGGGTATCCACTGAAGGCTCATCAGGCTGTTCACAAACAGAACTGTGATAAAGGAAGGCAGGTTTCCAAGCCTAAGAAGCAATGGGTCCCTAAAGTTAAGGTTACCAGCTTGATAGCTCACACTTCCTTAAGGGTTTCTACCAAAGAAGACTGGTACTTTGACAGTGGGTGTTCAAGCCACATGACTGGAGTAAAGAATCTGTTGGTAGATGTGAAACTTCAGTCTTCAGGCTATGTTACATTTGGTGATGGGGTCAAAGGAGAGATCAAGGGGATTGGTAAACTAAACTGTGCTGGTGCTCCCAGACTGGAGGATGTTCTTCTTGTTAAAGGACTAACAGCAAATTTGATTAGCATTAGTCAACTTTGTGATCAAGGATTCAAAGTAGACTTTACAAAGTCTGAATGTATTGTCAAAGATGATAAAGGAGAAGTCATTATGAAGGGAGCCAGGTCTAAGGACAATTGTTATCTTTGGGTGCCTCAAAACTCAAATTCTTCCACGTGTGTGCTTGCTAAAGAAGATGATGTCAAAATCTGGCATCAGAAGTTGAGACATCTTCACCTAAAGGGAATGAAGAGAATCATCTCCTCAGAAGTAGTCAGAGGAATTCCCAAACTTAGTATTGAGGAAGGAAAGGTGTGTGGAGACTGTCAAAAAGGGAAGCAGACAAAAATGTCTCATCCGAAGCTTCAACATGACACCACCTCCAAGGTATTGGAACTACTTCATATGGACTTGATGGGACCTATGCAGGTGGAAAGTCTGGGTGGAAAGAAATATACATATGTAGTTGTGGATGACTATTCAAGATACACCTGGGTGAACTTCATCAAAGACAAATCAGAGGTGTTTGATGTCTTTAAAGAGCTTTGTCAAAGACTCCAAAGATAAAAGGAGAGTAAGGTTATTAGAATAAGAAGTGATAATGGAAGAGAGTTTGAGAATAGCAAGTTTGAAGAATTTTGCTCTGCTGAAGGTATAAGTCATGAGTTTTCATCTCCTATTACTCCTCAGCAAAATGGAGTAGTTGAGAGGAAGAACAGAACTATCCAAGAGTCTGCTAGAGCGATGATTCATGCCAAGAAACTTCCTTATCATTTTTGGGCTGAAGCCATGAATACTGCCTACTACATTCACAACAGGGTTACCCTGAGAAGAGACACTTCATCCACTCTGTATGAACTGTGGAAGGGAAGAAAACCTAATGTTAAATACTTTCATGTTTTTGGAAGTAGATGTTATATACTGGCTGATAGAGAACAGAGAAGAAAATTGGATTCCAAAAGTGATGAAGGAATATTTTTGGGATACTCTACTAACAGCAGAGCATATAGAATTTTCAACTCTAGAACCAAGGTGATGATGGAGTCAATCAATGTGGTGATTGATGACAGTGACAAGCAGGAAGATGATGATGTCCCAGATGTTGTTGAGATATCAGTTGGTAAAGTTGCACCAGAAGCTGAAGACAGAAGCCAAACTCCTAGTGTTGCTGCTGCTGAGACTGAAGCTGAGCAACCTCATAAGGATCCCTCCATCAGAGTGCAGAAGGACCACCCAAAGGAGCTCATTATAGGTGATCCAAACTCTGGAGTAAGGACTAGGTCAAGAGATGTTATAGCAAGTTCATGTTTTGTCTCCAAAATTGAGCCAAAGAATGTCAAGGAAGCATTGACTGATGAGTTTTGGATAAATGCAATGCATGAAGAGCTGGAGCAGTTCAAGAGGAATGAAGTATGGGAGCTTGTTCCTAGGCCTGGTGGAGTTAATGTGATTGGCACCAAGTGGGTCTACAAGAATAAATCTGATGAACAAGGAGTGGTCACCAGAAACAAGGCCAGATTAGTTGCTCAGGGATACGCTCAGGTTGAAGGAATTGATTATGATGAAACCTTTGCTCCTGTGGCAAGACTGGAGTCTATCAGATTGCTCTTAGGCGTGGCTTGTAATTTCAAATTCAAGCTCTTTCAGATGGATGTTAAAAGTGCCTTCTTGAATGGTTACTAGAATGAAGAGGTGTATGTTGATCAACCAAAAGGATTTATTGATCCAACATTTCCTGACCATGTGTACAAACTAAGGAAAGCTCTATATGGTTTGAAGCAAGCACCAAGAGCTTGGTATGAAAGACTTACTGAGTTCCTGGTTGTGAATGGCTACAGAAAAGGAGGGATTGACAAGACCTTGTTTGTTAAAAAGGAAGGAGGGAAACTGATGGTAGCTCAAATCTATGTTGATGACATAGTATTTGGTGGGATGTTGGATGCGATGGTTAAGCAGTTTGTGGAACAGATGCAGTCTGAATTTGAAATGAGTCTTGTTGGTGAGCTAAACTATTTTCTTGGCCTACAAGTTAGACAAATGGAGGACTCCATATTTATTTCGCAGAGCAAGTATGCAAAGAACATAGTGAAGAAGTTTGGTTTGGAGAATGTTAATCACAAGAGGACTCCTGCTCCTACTCATATAAAATTATCCAAGGATGAACATGGTGTCAGTGTGGATCAAAGTTTATATAGAAGCATGATCGGGAGTCTATTGTATCTCACAGCTAGTAGACCTGACATTGCTTTTGCTGTTGGGGTTTGTGCCAGATATCAATCTGAACCGAAGGCCAGTCACTTGAATCAAGTAAAAAGGATTTTGAAATATGTTAATGGCACTAGTGACTATGGAATGTTGTATAGTCATGGTTCTGGGACTGAGTTAAGGGGATATTGTGATGCTGACTGGGCTGGGAGTGCTGATGATAGGAAAAGCACTTCAGGAGGCTGTTTCTTCCTAGGGAATAATCTGATTTCATGGTTTAGTAAAAAGCAGAACTGTGTGTCACTTTCCACTGCTGAAGCTAAGTACATAGCCGCAGGAAGTAGTTGCTCTCAACTCGTTTGGATGAAGCAGATGCTAACAGAATACAATGTCAAGCAAGATGTCATGACATTGTACTGTGATAATTTGAGTGTTATCAATATCTCTAAGAATCCTATTCAACATAGCAGAACTAAGCATATTGATATAAGGCATCATTTTATAAGAGAATTGGTTGAGGACAAAGTTGTTGCATTGGAGCATGTAGTCACAGAAAAACAGTTAGCTGATATCTTCACTAAAGCATTAGATGCAAACCAATTTGAAAGTTTGAGAAGTAAATTGGGAATTTGCATACATGAAGATTAAATGTGCAAGAGAGTGTATTAAGCAGTTGTAGTATTTATTAGAAATTGATTTTGTTCAACTGCTGATAGCATACAAGTTTGAAGTACATCATAAGTTACAGATTATCCCAACCCCCTGCATCTAGAAAAGTTTCCAGTCTTCATCCCAATCATCATCAGCAGCTTGTTGTTGCACAGGAAGCTTTTTGCTTGGTTTCATGGTTGTTTCTGAGGTTCTGCCTGTCCTTTTGGCTCCTGAAGTAGTTGCAGCTGCAGTCATTGTTTTGTTTCCCTGCTGAGGTGGATCTGAAGTCATGCTCGTCTGGTTGAAGTTCTTTGCTGCATCTTTGCTGTTTGACTGGCTCATTCTTGGTTGCTGAGTGGTGCTACTAGTAAAAGGCTTGTGTTTATAATGAAAAACAAGGAGCATCGCTTGTATCGACTGGACAGTCCATATGTTGGAACTTGTGTTTTTGGGAAGCATGTTGTTTGACCATGTCTTTATGTCAGAACATTGTGTTTGGTGATTGTCAAATTGTGGCTAAAAAGGGGGAGAGTTAGCCTAGGTGTGTAGAGTGTACCCTATATCTGGTGTGATGCAGAAGTTGAGGGGGAGTGTGCATGCTGAACAACTGTTATGCTGGCTCTTGTTTTGAGGGGGAGCACCGTTGTTGATTGTGGAAGATGAATTGTAGCTGTTGAAAGTGGTGCTGCAGCAGAGTGAAATCTTTATGATGCTGCTGTTTGAAGTTTCAAAATTATTGAAGTTTATTTCGCTGCTGAAGTCTCTGAAGGTGTAGAGATTGTTTTAGCCAAAGGGGGAGATTGTTAGTTTCTTGGATTGGCTAGAATTTTGGTAAAACAAAGTATGTTCAATGTTGATGTCAAGGTGGTGATGTTGCAACATTGAGTCTTAACACTGGGCTGTGTTAAGTAGTGAAGTTGTTTAATGTTTGATGTCAAGGTGGTGATGTCACAACATTGAGTCTTAACACTGGGTTGTGTTAAGTGTTTAAGTTACTGAAGTTTGGATGTCTGATGTCACAAGCGATGTTGTGACATTAGATCTGCAGAATTAATAACATCAGGTTTTGTGATGTTGTTAGGGTTTGCGTGTTAGCTGGAATTATGGAGAGCAGGTAGTCTCATTGGATGCGAATATCTTGGGATAGATATTCTCTGCTGCATAGGAGATCTGGTGCAGATTTGTAGGAGATTTAAAAGGTTGAATATTTGAAAAGATTTTAGGAGAAAATCTGTTTTGAAGATTCAGTTTTAAATAACAAATCAAGTCAGATATTGTAGGAGGTCCAAGCCCAATTCAGATAGCTATATAAAGCGCATCTGTAATGAAGGAAAAGTAACGAAGAAAGAGAGCTAAAGACTGAGTGTCGATTGTGTCTTCGTGTGTGTTTTGTAAACCATTCGAGTGTGAATTGGTATTGTTGTTTTAAGTTGTTCTTGATCAAAGCTGTGAAGCAGAATCAAGTAGTGTTATTCAAAGTGTGTGATATTTGAAGTATATCACTGAAGTGTTTTAGGGATTGAGTAGTGTTCTCATATCTAAGTGGTTTCTTAGGTAGAAAGTCACTAGTAGGAATTAAGATTAGGAGATTGTCAACTGGGTTGTTGAGTCTGTAATTTAATTCTACAAGTAGTGAATTTTATCCCTGGCTTGGTAGCCCCCAGACGTAGGTAGTTAGACCGAACTGGGTGAACAATTTGGTGTGTTATTCTGCTATTTTATTTGTCCATTGTGCAGAGTGTGTTGTTGTGACATCGCACTTAACATCACATGTTTGATACCAGAATTTCAAGTATCATTCACAACCTGGGTCGGTCAGGGAGCCCGACTCCCATCAGCCGAGTTCCTACGAGGTCGAGTACTATACCCCATCAACCTGGCACCAACTCCGGTCATGAACTCAACAAATGCCACTCCAACAGTTGTAACGGCGGCGGCGCATTAATGCAGACATTACCATGTCTTCAAATCATGCATTCATGAAGAGGAGTTACAGTAATGATGGCCATGCAACGTCAGAAGGCCAAGAGACTTCTCTTAATGGCATACCTTAAATGAAGACTAACAAAGGCTATAAAAGGGGCTCCCACATAAGGGTTAAGCAAGACACATTCATCTTGATACAATATACAACACCTGTATAGCTCTCAAATCCCCAAAGATACTCAAACAGTATAGACAGCGTAGTCTTCTCTGCCCTAAAGTAGAAGACTAGTACTTTTGGTGTATCTAACCATTTTTGGCTAGAACACATTTTACCCAATAAAATAATAATTACCCAGAGGTACTTCAAGAATGTTTGACGTCTTGGTCAGATAGTGGGACAACTTGTCACTCACCTTAGCCACACAAAAATACTTGAGAGTAACCAAAGACTTTCAGAGATTAAAAGAGAGATAAATCCCAACAGGGTTCTGACTTAGAATCTTCTAACCAAGACAAACTTCTCATTAAGAGAGTTGGTTGGTTTAGAGGAAAATATCTTAGAATCATATTTTACTATTATGATGCTATACATACTGGGATTTCATCATTTATTACAAGACAATATTTTCTTTTAAGTTCTTCTTATTGGAAAGATTCTTATATTCAGCAAGGGATTTTAGATAAGATACCAGCCCATTGAAGGTTTGTATTAGTGAATATCCTTCTGAATATTATTTTTTTATAAAATGATGTTTGTCTTAGTATGGTTAGCACTTAAAATGCAAAATATGATTCTTAGATAAACAGAAGGAAAAGAGTTATCAAGGGTAAAGGATATTTACTCTTATTAACTAGATAACCTTCTAGTCCAGAGGTTATGAGGATCTGAGTGCTGCATCTAGATTTTGATCGCTTTCATTTTTCATTCCCAGATTGTTGTTCTTGTTGTTGAAATTGAACCAAGAATTTGTGCATTCCAAGAACTCTCTTCAAACTTTCAGATGGATTATTATATGACAAATGTTTTACATTAGTACCATAGGAACACATTTAATTACTTTAACTTTGGAGTTCATATGACATGTGTTCCCAGAGGGATTTTGGCTTAGATAACGTTCAGACTCTGCTCAAATATCCTTAGTGTTACTGGAATGATGCAAGCATCAGATTCTAAACACTTTTATATTCATCAATTTTCAGAGTCTCTTTCTTCATATTCTTTACCTTTGGAGTCTGAGAAACAGTCATTCAACTCTGCAAATTTTTCAACTAGCTTTGACTTTTCAGAGCTAAGCTTATCATCAAAACTAAACATGAATTGATTCATTTACAATATTGGTTTCAATGTTAGATTCTTTGTAGCCTCTTGACCATTCAGAGTATCTTAAGCCGATACACTTTTGAGATTCAAACTTGTTTAATTTCTTGTTAGAATAAAACCCGTGAAAGACATTTTGACCTATTTGATACAAAAAATAGTTTTCGTTTTAAGAGTAAATGACCTTTTTCATTTCAACAAGTTTTTAAAAGATCATAGAAGTCAATGTGATTCTACTAAAATATTAGTTGTAATCACTGAAAAAATGTGTAGTCTTTCTTCAACATACACTCACAGCCCATATGAGCTTCTAAAAGAGTTTATTTCTCTAGATTATCATTTTAGCTTCTGAGAGAATAAATAATTTTGATCTTAAAAAACTAGAGTTATCTCTTATTGGCTCACAAAGGGCTTCATAAAAATCTACATGAATTTATCTAAGTTTCAAGAGACTTTTCTGAAGTCTTTGATTCTTTTCAAAAAATTTAACTGAAGAAGAATAAAGATTTAAATGAAATTACCTTTTATACATCTGAGTTTGATTTTAAGGCTTCAGTGGTGTCCATGGGTGCTAAGTGGTTTCGACCTTCTTTAGCTTCTTCTCTTGAGGGGAAAAATACTTTTGTTCTCAACATTGTGTTGGCTTGTTCTTTAGATTCTTCTTTAGAGTTGCTTTGTGTATCCATCAGAACTTTCTTCTTGTCCTTGATGAGTTCATTCTATGGATTTTCTTTGTTGGACTTAGAACACTCCATTTGTAGTGACATAGCTCCTTATGAGTAAGGTAGATTGCCTTCTTGACAGCTCCATACATCTTATGCTCAAAGGTTGACTTCAAAAGTCCACTGGTTCTTCTTTGGCTTATGGAGTTGATTTGACTATGCTTCCAGCATTAGTTGATGCTTATTTAGAATCGCATACTTCTTGAGAGGCCTGTATTTTTCTGGCTTGATCTCACTACTACCCAAAGAACTAGTAAGCTCTTCAATTCAGAATTGTGAACAAATTGAAAGTAGTCATTGTAGTCCTTTGCTTCATTGGTTAGCTATTGATGAACTTCTTCACTTAGTCTGTTGAGTTACCTTTTTCATCCACTTTCAACCCAAAACAGGAGTTTGAAATTTTGATAATTATGTTCCCAAAAGTTTAAGAAACCTTTATTTAGAAAAACCTAAGAAAGGGGGTTTGTATTGGGTTTCAAATATGGCAACTTTTTATTTCCCAAAAAAAACGCAAGAATAGCAACAACAATAATAAGAACAATGACAAAAGACACAAGCATTTTATCATGGTTCACCGTTAACTAGGCTACGTTCAGTCCACCCACTTGGGTGATTTCTCGTTAGACAAGAACTTAATCCAATAATCAAAGTTGATTACAAATGCAATGACAACCTGTCACTGATTCCTTAAGAGCCTGACCTACCCGGTCCCTTAATAAATCCTGATGGTCATTGACTCCTTAAGATCCTGACCTACCCGGTCTCTTAAGAAAATTTAAACCTCAATGACTTCCCGTCACTAACTTCTCAAGAGCCCGACCAACCTGGTAGCTTGAGGAATATAACCAACTGGGTTACAACATTTTCTGTGTTTTCAAAGTTTGCTTCTTAATATGCTGATAACACATGAGATGAAGATTAGATAAATACACTTAAAAGATATACAATGAAAGTTCTAAGTGTTTCTCTCTTTGTTATGTTGTGGTGTTTGTAGTTTCAGCGTCTGCAAAGACTAACACACATATCCTTTCACATACACACGCCGCATCCACTTCTTTTTCTCCTTTCTACATTATTCTCTCTCACAATTTCTTCTTCCTCCATAATTTCCTTCTTCAGAATATATAGGATATGGATAGATATGTTGAAGGATAGATCCGTTGGAGGGTAGAAAAGGAATTGTACCAAAAGTGTTCATTGTATGGAGGTCACTTCATATGTAGCAATAGAGTGATGCTTTCAGTAGATAGTTGTTGATGATGGGACGTGAAAATCTTCTTTACTTTGAAAGTATATTTGCTTTTTGTACTTCTGTCACATCCAACAGTATTGACCTTTAATTCAAATCTTCTAGTGAGAGGCTTATTTATGAAAGTGGATTGAAGCTTGAGTAGAGATCAGAATTTGTCTTCATAAGGAACTATCTTTTTTATTGTACTTTCCTTAAGTATACTAATCGTCATAATCATAGGCTTCATATAAAATATGAAGTGAAGCTTGATTAGAGTCCAAAGTCTAGATGATGTAGACTAAAAAGTATATTTAAATTGACGCTTGAAATTACTAAAGTCCAGAGTAAATATAAACAAGAAATGCAGAAGCATTTACTAGTTTGTTCAAATGATTTGACTGTAAGAGAACCATTTCCTTTGCTTACCAAATTCTAGTCAGAGGCTTCTAATATTATTTGATGAACCTTGAGTAAAGTTATCAAAATTTGTCTTTATAACTTGGTGATACTTTAGATTCCTTAGAGTACTGGGTTTTGAGACTAGCACAAACTTGTAGTCAGAGCTTTATCATAGTTTGTCTGCATGGTTTTTGTTCAGAAACATTGACTTGATAATATTGAAGCTTGACTTCTTTAAATACATCTATGTATTCTTACTTTTGTAAAGAATGTGTTTTCTCTACATAATCAACTTTAGACTTTCTTCAGACTTTGTCTGCATTCGGATTTTGGATTTATGATTGATGTTTTTTAGACTTTTCTTCACACTTTTCTTTGATTTCCATTATGCTTTGGTTTCTTCTAAGTTTACTATCATAGTTGACTTCTTCAGAGTCTTCAACTATCAGAGTTAACTTTAGAATTAGCATTATAAGTTTCTTGATTAGAATTTGCTTCACTCAATGTTTGCTCTCTTCATTTAGGTTTTGTTCTAGACTTTGAGCTTCTACACACTTAACAAAATGGTTAGTGCATAAAATTGTTCTTCTACACTTTGTTATCATCAAAATATAAAGGTATACAGATGTAGAACCAAACTTGTTCTTACAATGGGATAACTTAAAATCCCGTTCCAACTTATGCCCCCCAGGGAGATTCTGAATGAATGATAAATCAAACATCGAAACAGTAGTGGTCGCCTCCTCAGGAGTTCGAGCAAGCCAGGAAGATAAGACATCAGACACCCACCTGAAGAGAGATATGTCTCCAGAAGCACTACCCTCAGCGACACGAGTCTGTTTTGGATAACCCCCAATTTGGGGGGATTATTGTTCCTCGTTCCGGGCTCTCTTCGTCAAACCAGATACAGGGTTGATTTTTTCACTGATAAAGTGGCCACATCATCCACAAGTTGGTCCACCTTGGGAGAAGGAGAATGAATATCTATAGTCGGAGTAGGAGAATAGATTGGAGTTGGAACATAGGTGGCCTAAGAAGCATGTGCAAAAGTTGTAGTCCTAGTATTCACCACAACCTGAATAACTTAAGCATCTGCAAGTCTGCAGAACATATTCAATTTGTTCACCTTGTCCATGCTATCTACAAAACTCAATCATGCATGTCAATAAAAATCTTGAAGACTATATTCTCACAAAAATCTTTCTCCTCTCCTCTCGACTAAATGCACTTAAGATAACATGAGTTTCAATCCCTCTCTTTTTCACCTCGGTAGAGGGAACCTCATCAGGGCTGAACCCTTTCCTCATAGAGAAAGCCTCTAAAAACAAGATTACATTTTCTCCTTCATTGTCACCTCGTCCAGAGAAAGAGAACCTGACTTGGTACAATAGAAGTGATCATCACGGTTAAAGTGAATCTTAGACCAGTACTTTAGATAGAAAATCTGACTAAAGAAAGGATAATAGGTAGGAATGTAGTTGAAAGTAAGATGGACCGCGATGGTGAGTGGTCTTATAAGTAAAAGACGCCACTAGAAGTAGCCCTAATCCAGAGCAAATGGGTCGAACCAAAGGTTGATCGGGTGAAGTAAATAAGCCTCTGATTACGAAAGTTGTTTGGAGAAGTACGCCTCAGATGGTACAGATAAAAAATAATCTAAGAGAAGACTTCCAAAATTTGTGCTCGGCACACAGTTGAAATACCCTTATGTATGCCCACAACCCCAGATGAAGTTGGAAAGTGTAACATCTCAATATTTTTATATGCAATATTTTTATTCTTTTTAGTAAATTTTATTATTTATTAAATAATTTGTCTCATGTATAATGTAATATTTTAATTGTTTATATATATATATATATATCATATTATAATTAATTATTTTATGAATAATGATTTTGATAAATTAATATTATTAAGGTTAATCCTTAATTAATTGTGTAATTGCTATATTATGATAATTTTTCATATTTATTTATTAAATTTAATAATTAACATTGAATGTTAATATTATATTTGTTGATTTATTATTTTATTAAGTTTATAAATATGATAATATTTTAATATGAGTATTTTAATAATAATATTTAAATTTTAAACAAATAAAATAAATAAGTAAATATTTATTTAATCCAGCAGGTGCTCATGGATTTTGAAGACCATAATCCAGCAGAGAAAGGAGATAAATGAGATTCAAAACCAATGGGATGACATGGTTAGTAAGAAGAGGTTTCAAATGAAGAAGGTGTACATGCTGCTAACCAACAACACCACCACAGTGTTCTGGCATGATATGCTATACCACAATATGGCTAGGCCTAGGGCGGTGCAAACAATGTGGATGGCTTGTCATAATCGACTTGCCACAAAGGACAGATTGAAGAAAATCAGAATGGAGCTTGACGATAAATGCAGCCTGTGTAAAGATAAAGAGGAAACCATTGAACATTTGCTATTTGAGTGTATTGATACTAAGAGCATTTGGGAAACTATTCTTGAGTGGTTGGAGATCCAACACAACCCGAGGAATTGGGGAGAGGAACTACATTGGATAGTGAAGAATACTAAAGGTAAAGGATGGAAGAAGGACATTTTGAAACTAGCAGCTACAGAAGTTGTTTATGAGGTTTGGAATTATAGAAATAGAACTATTTTTGAAGGACAATATGAGAAAGATATAGTCATTAGAAATATTAAAGATTGTATAGTGTTTAGAGGTTGGCAAAAGGCTAAATATAGGAGTCATCTAGCTAATATCCTTATGTAATTAGTCTTTTGTTGTTTTTTGGTTATTGAGTCCTTGTGTCTCGGCTGGACCGTTTGGGTCGCCTAATGGGCTTTGTATTGTTTTTTTTGAGATATATATATTCTTTATTTCAAAAAAAAAAAAAAAGTAAATATGTGTATAATTTAATTGGATTGAGTATTAGAAATAAGTGGGTGAGAGTTAGTAATTAAAGGCCCATGAATCAATTACGAAGCAAATAAACAAATAAAAAAAAAAGAAACTTATTATTCATGAAACATATGCTACAGTGACCGTGACGTGATACAGTAACAACAACTCCTAGATTTATCAAAGCAACCATTTGAGAGAGGAATGAAGAGAATTTTTGTTCCAAAATCAAAAAAGCGATTGAAAAACTGTTTCTCCGTTTCATCCAAATTTTCGGTATGTTCTCTCTACTGATTAATTAGTGAAGTTTGTACAGTTATTTTTATATTTCATCCATTATTTTATATCGTTAGAAATATCATTTTGTCGATTGATTAACATCGCTATTTTGGCGGTATCTTCATCAATGTAACTTTGATTGGTGTGAAACCAACCCTAAAACGATCTGATGAACATAACCAATATTTTCTCAAGTTTAGGTTCTATTTTGGGGTAAACTTTTTTTACCTAATTTCAAAATTAATGTTTTTTTGTCTATTTTTAATATTTTATGTTAATTTTATTCATAAACGATCGAAAACGAAACGATCAGAGGACAAGGAGTCAATAGAGTGAAAATTCAGCATGCCGGTTCAAATTAATATGTGAAAGCATGATAACGGTAGGATCTTGATCTTGATGATCTCTAAATGCAGTTGGAAAGAAAAATATATAAGGTAATGACACTTCTCTATACTGATTATAACGAAACTAATAGTTAGTTATTATAGAATTAAATGATATAATACATAATTTTTCTAAGGAGAAAATAGAATTAAAATATAGTGTTATATAAATTTTAATTATTGCTCAAATTATGAATAATAGTTTAATATATTGTGTTTTTGGGTACGATTATGTGATGTGGATGAAGCATTGTTTTGTTTGTGATTGTTATTATTATGTGTGGTTGCGATGTGAATCAAATGAGTTATGCTAATATGGATGAAACTGTGTTTGTAAATTTTATTATTATGTATGTGAAATAGATGAATTGTGCTGGTTAAAAATCTATTAGAAAAATTGAAATTGATTTCGTTTGAAGATGGGTGGTTCTATAAAAAGAATTTGAAATCATGTGCTTTAATGAGAGTTGATGAAGGTTTATGCATTCCATAGCATATACATCTTTTGCCTTTGTGGCGGGTTGCCTTTGTGGCAGATTGCCTTTGCGATGGGTTGCCTATGTGGCAGTTTATTTCCAGATCATTTAGATTTAGAAGTAGGGGTGGAAAAACGGGCCCGGCCCGTTGGGCATGCCCGTTTTACCCGCACTTTAGTGCGGGGTGGGCCAAGGGTTTAGGCCCTCACCCTCTAATGTGTCCGCCCCGCCCCGCCCCATTTTCTTCGCGGGCTTTTGCGGGCCAAGCATTTACATAAAATTTTGCATTTTTAGGCTTAAAAGGTAAAGTGTATGCGGGCTTTCCCTGTCCCGCCCTCACTTTTTTGCGGGGTGGACCTAGGTTTTAAGCCCGCATCGTCAACTATGATCGCCCCGCCCCGCCCTTTTTTTTTGCGGGCATTTGCGGGGCGGGCCTAAACGGGGCGGGCATGCCCATTTGCCACCCCTATTTAGAAGTATGCATATTCACATGTAAAGATAATTGTAAAATTTTTTTCTTTGTGAAATTGTTTTCTCTTAAGTTGTTATATTTTGTATGATTTGTTTTATAATACGTACTGTATGTTTTATTTGATTTGATATGGATTAATGAAATTCTCCCTTACAACCAACATTTTAGGTACAAATAAATTTGAAGACGTGAAGTGAAAATGGTGTGATGTTTCATGTGATCATAGGGAGAAAATTGGGTTTACCAAACTAATTTAATTTATTTTTAATCACATGTCTTTATAAAGTTGTAATTATAATTTATATATAAACATAAATTGTAGAATTTTTTAAAATATTTCGGGAAGGCTACTTCAAATTCCGAAAAAGGTAGTCAAAGTCTTATTCTTGTAAACAAACACTTATAGAACAGAACCACACAATCTTCAAAAGAATGGAATATCCTCTCTCCCATAACACTGGAAGGGTTAACCACTCAAAAGGGTCATCGACCACAACCTCAATGCTTAGAACTGATTACGTACCCACTATTTCTGAATCCACCCAGCGTACTCAACCAAATATGATTGGGATCAAAGATCTAAATGATCTTTCACTTTAACATCACTAGGCTCACAGTTATCGGTCCTCATATGAAGCTGAATATAGACCTTAGAGCATTCCATCATCTGTCAGTTGGTTGATACCTCCTCCTCGGATAAAATACGAGGGGCGTAGGGACTCCGTCGCAATTTATTCATCCACCAACATGTGATATAAAGACATCTAATGAACCAGATGACAAAGTTTCTTCCTCTAATGAATCCCTAGATACCTTTTGTAAGTCATAATCATCAAATATAGGTATGATATATGGTTATAGGTGATCACCACTAAGAGGTGAAATATAAGAATCTGGGAAGATCTCCATTGCAGAGGAAAATGAAGTTCCAACTTCAGAATCACTCACTAGGTCGATCGTATTATCGCCCATCCAGACTAGAAAATAGAAAATGTTGAAAGATAAAAGCTTGAGTTAGAATGGTACCGGGTTATATGGGGGTGATGAAGGAGGAGAAGGTAAATAAAGGCGAGAGCTTTAAGCAAAGCATTGAAAATCATTTTTATTGATACTCCCAAAGAAGAAGAAATGAAGACATTTTCTTGAAAGTAACTGTAAGATTGAATGCTAAAGGTTGCGAAAAACTTCCAAATACTCAATTCGCCCTCTTTATAAGCAATGATAATATAAAAGAGCATATTAACTATAGAAAGAAACCACTGGGTCAACAACTAGATTTCCACTCAATGATACACGCCAACTCAAGCGCACTCAAGTACTTTATAAGTTGCGTGATACCGTAGCTGATCACGTCACTACACGTGTTTGAAAAGGGTGGCGAAGTGTTTCAATGATGGAACCACATTAAATGTGTTTGTTCTGTAATACTTTTTTAATACTGGTCTCCCAAGCATTTTAGTTCTATTCCACGTCAGACCACATCATGGAGGTGATCAATAGTACTTAAGGACTCTCATGGCTCCTTCAGTTCCCAGAAAAGCCTTGGGGCAACTGTTTTGGACCGACCAAAGACCCAAATGACCAATGCCCAATCCATATCAAATCCACTCCACTTAGTCCAAGGTATAAAATCAGTTCACATGCTAAGAGTAAGGTATAATCTCTGATCTCCACTTTTTACTATAGTCGTATTAAATCTTAAACTGACTTGGACGTTGGAGTTCTAGCCATGCAGGTCCACCCTGCGCCGTCGTAAAGGAGATCGAAGTCACTATTCAAGATCATCAGTTTTCCAACTGCATCCATTTCTTGTTCCCAAATAGAACACAAACCATATAACATCTTCTTCAACTTACATACTTCCCCATGATTATGAGAAACACCTGAAGGAGGTACCATATAGACCTCCTAGTGAAGATCACCATTTAGAAAAGCATTTTTAACATCCATTTAAGAAATATGCTATTGGCGAACCGATGAAACTCCAATAAGAGTGTGAATAGTAGTCATCTTGACCACTGTATCAATGGTTTCTTCATAATCCATACTGCCATACCCCAAATTTTGACCACCAAAATTTCCCATCATTGTGAGAAACATCACCACAATATGGATGTGCCAACATGCCTCATCAATTTCCTCAAGGATTGTTGAGCTTTCACTATAACCAAGAATTAGGGTTTTGAGCCCTCTCAGAGCACTTAGACAAAGGACCAATCAAGAAATGACATTATATTCAACTTGTCTAGCCTCTTAAACACCTATAAAGGATCAAGGGGACTCCCACATCAAGAATCAAGCACAAAGTTGCAACATTCTAAGTGGATCAAGCCTCAAGATCGACAGTGTCACCTGTAACACCCCATTTTAATTTATTTAATCGTCGTATGTATTTTGATTGTTTGGCCTTGTTTAGGGTGTGTTGGTGTTTGAGCGCGTAGGGGTAGTAATAATATGGTAATGAATAATATGGGGCATGTCCAATAACATTAGAATATAATGTAATATTATCATTATTATGCTCAATATTATTATTATTATGATTATTATTATTATTAACATGGGTAGTATTATTATTATTATATTTATTATCACTATTACTATTATTATAATTAAAAATAAAAATCTAATTTAATTAGTAAATATGGTTAGTAGGAGGAAAATAAGGAAAAATACACATTAACCAGAATTAGGGGCAGTTTAGCCATAATCCTATTTTTTTCACAAAGAAAGGGTTAGAGAAGGAGGAACAAGGGAAGAACAACTGCTAGGGCAATCTCCAGATCCAATTTTCGCATGATTTAATTAAGAATTCGAGGTAAGGGGGGAGAATGGATTTCAATTTAGGTGTTTATATCATGAGAGGGTAGTGGAGGGTCCTTTCCCTCGTAGGATTTCCTTGTGTAAATGTTGTGGTAAGATGTAGATCTGATTTCTGCAGGTTGATTGTGAACTATCTGAATATTGTTTGTTGTTGTGATGAATCCGTGCAAAATTCTGTTGTTGTTATTCTATGTAAATGTGCTTTGCAAGTCTGGTTGTGTTGCAGGTAAAAGACAACGAATCTAGATTTAGGAATGTTTAATTGAGTAGTAATAACAGAATAGAATAGTAAGATGAAATGATAGGTCATAAAACTGATGTAGAAACACTTTTAGGACTGATATGGAGTGTAAGAATGAGATCCCCGTAGCAGAATTCGGACTGGTGTGGAAAAAGCTGGAATTGCACAGCTTCTGCCCATACGCGTAACAAGGAGGCTGTTATGCGTATGGCATCGTGTTACGCGTAACACCTGGGCTGATACGCGTACTGGAGGGCCAAAAAGGAGATTCTGGCACGGCCCTCTGCTGATACGCATAAGGGTACGCGTATGGGAGTGGGGCATTACGCGTATTGGGTAGGCCTTGCGCGTATTGATATAGAGCAATTTGGCTATTACGCGTAGCATTAGGCAGGCCAGGGGCGACTGAGCTGGGCATTACGCGTATGGCCTTAGGCAGTACGCGTATGGCCAGTGAGATGCAGAATTTTCCTGTTTTCATAATTTCCTTCCCGTTTTCGCATCCGAAGCGGTTTCCTTTGGTTTGAGAGGTTGGGGATAGATGTCAGAACCTGAGAAATGTAGAATTGGTGATAAAAATAATTGGTTTAGTAATTTTAGGTGAATTAATTAGATAGTTAACTAATTATCAGCGTGTGAGGTATTTTCTGTTGTGGTGCGTATCTTGGTGAATAGATATCTGATGTATGATCAGGAGGATCGTGAGGATGTGTAATTAATATTATACATGTGTGTCATATGCATAAATATCGTTATGCATTCATGGTGTATTGGTGGTGATGGGTCATTGCTCAGGAGGAGTGTATGTGGCTCATCTGGACTCCAATGTGGAGTATGGTGGGATAGATAATTGCCAAGTAGGGGTGTATGTGATCTATTCAGATTCTATTATGAATCGGGTTCGATTGAATGAACCATGGTGTTTTGGTACCACATGCATTGTGTCAGTTGTTGAGTCACATTGCATCTTTTTATGTCTATTGAATTATGTATGAAGATGACAAGTGTGTCGTGATATTATGTGACTATGTGTGATGATGTGATTACTACTCTTATCATATATTATGCACTGTAATTTATTGAATGTAGTTCTCACCCCTTTGTTGTTTGTTGCGTCTGTGCTTCTTCGGAAGTACAGATAATCTAGGTACTTGAGTGTGCATGGAGTGTGTATTGCTTGATCGAGTCTTAGGAGTTGCTCTGATACGTAACACGGGATTTGGGGAATTTTCATCATTTGTTATTCGTTATTTATTTTGTTACGTATCGTTTTGTTTCGTTGAACTTATGGTGGACCACGTTTTATGTGGATTTTTGACGTTGTTGCATGTGGCCGTGAATTGAATAAACCATTATTTTTCTAGTGTTTTATTTCATTAATGAAAGGAATTTTGAATGTTGATTTTTGATGATGTGGCATCCTACTTTTGGTTGTAAACTCTGATTATTTTAGTAATATTTCTATATTTTATAAAAATGGGAAAGTGGGGTGTTACATCACCAAATTAGGGTTTTGGTCGACAAAGGCCTCCAGATGAAAATTTTCATCTAGGCATGAGCCAATGCTTCAAACCACAACCCAAGATACTCTAAGGGAACTCATGGACCCAATCATCAAGTCAATTTAGCCTCAGGGGATGCATTCATAAAAAATCAGGAATTAGGGTTTCTTGACCTAATTCACCCCTAAGTTGACTTTTGAGGCAAGGCATGAACCCAAACCTCAAGACATGATTTGAGGGACTCAAATACACCACATTGATCCATTTGCAACAATGGATTGATCCAAGAAGCTTGATGCACACGTTTCATTCTCACTTGGACCACAATTAGGGTTTTGAAGGAAAACGTCAACTGTGCCTTTGACTTTTGACCAAGACATGCTCCCAAATCTTGGGAAATGATTCAAGACACCTTAAAACACCTATGGAATCAATCCATTAGGTTTGAATTTGGTCAAGAACTTGATTACACAAAGAATCACACAGTTTGGATTTCATCTGACAAAAAGTCTACTGTGCCTAAAATCAAGTTTGACTTTTTGGAATTTTTCACAAATATGGTTCCCCTAAGCCAAAAATAATGTTAATGTATTATTTTGATCATCATTCATTAAGAAAAATCAAGAAAATTGAGGTTTCTTGCAAAAGGAGTAATCTTAGAAAGTTTTAATTTTTCTAAGTTATGGAACAAAATGGCTTTAGTACCAACTTTGCAAGGTCATAACTCCTAAACCACAAGGCCTTTTTCTCCCATTCAAAGCTCAAATGAAATTCCATCTGACATACTTCAAATATGTCAACTACAAGAGACTCCAAATCCTCATGGATTTTGAGTTATGGATTGATCAAAATGTAGAGGCATTTTTCACTTTGATCCAAGTAGAACCAGGTCCATTGGTGAACAACAAAGTTGAAGTATGCCATGAGGGCTTCCCAGCAAGTACCAGATCATCTCCAAATTCAATTTGAGTAGGGAGTTCCAACCCTTGGAACATGGCATCCTGAACTGATTTTGTTCAAGGCAGATTATAGGTCATTTGCTCGATTTGGCCAAATCAGATAATTCTAAGCCTTGTCATCCATTTGGACACCTCAAGGGATAAAATCAAAGAGGAATTATCTGATCCACAAGCCTCACAAGTCCAAGGAACTACATGTAGCCATAAATGCCCAAAAAAGGCTAAAAAGCTCAAAGACTCCAATTTTGTTTCAAAGCATTCAATTGATACATCAAGGTGGCATGGGCTGAAGCAATCCTAACTGAATGAGTCAAGATTCAGCTCTGAACCAAAGGACCATAGGCTTGTACCCTAACCTCAAGTCAATGACTATATGAGACTAAAGATGCCTTTATGCTACAATTGGCCAAGGGAATGTCCAAGTTGCCATTCACTATTGCTGGCAAAACAAACTTGCTCTACTATAAATAGAGCTCATTTGTGATCAGTTTAAGTACACCAAAGCAATACAACACTTGCTTTCTTCAAAATCTCTTTCATTAGGCCAAAATGCCTTCTTTTGCAAGTCACCACTGAGTTTTTGAGTTAGAGAGCAATTCCACCACAACTCATGATCCAAACACATCTAATGTATGATATATAAACTGTTCAAACACTCACCCTTGATCTGAAACACCAAAATCAGAAAGTCAACCTCCAAAACCTCAAATTTTGACTGTTTTGCATTTTGCAAGCCATGTCTTGATTCAGTCACTTTCAAAACCAAACAAAGCCTCAAACACACTCCAAATATCATCCTCAAACTGTCCCAATTGGTTTCCCTCATTTGGAACACCATTTGAGAGAGTTACTATCTTGGTCACTTTTGCCCCTTTTGCAAGAAAGAGCCAATTCTTGTTCCTGAGGATTCCAGCTGGTTTTGATCATCCTAAAAGCTTCTAAGGGATCAATCAATTGTGTCTAAAGCATTGGATTACTTCTGGTACAAGGATCTTGACAGATAGCACAAGAAGCTTTAAGAGGTAAGTGCATCACAACTTGAACTCTCTAAATCATGCATTGCTTTGATGTCCATTGATCATGGACATCTAATACATATCATATATGTTGTGTTTGAACCAATTTTCCATGCTATTGTTGCCTGTGTAATGAGATAGCATAGAACATGCAAATCTTGACCTATTTTGAAACCACTATTGGATTTTAAAATAGGGACATTTTCTGGAAAAATCTAAAAGCACCATTGAATTCCTCATGAAATTCTAGGCAGGATACACCTAAATTTTGTTCAAATCCATGGAGAATTAAGGAAGTTAGAGCCTTCACGCAAGAGGCAAAAATCATGCCTTGCCTTGGGCAAGGGCCAGGCCATGGCGCCTTGGTTAGGCCTAAAACCAAGGCACCCATATATGTTCATGGGGTGGTTTTGATACACGGATGTATCACCACCCCAGTGGTAGCGCGCGTGTGTATTTGTTTGGAAGGTCGTGGATTCAACACCCACCCAGACCATTTTGCCATTTTTACCATATTTTGCTATTTTTCACATATTTTATGGTTTTGTTAATTAATTCCAAAATTAATTTCTCTTTCAATTTTAATTATTTTTGTTTGTTTATTTTTTTTGAAAATTCACAAAAATGTTAAAATATTTTATTCCACAAAAATTTCACAAAAATATTATTTATTTCATATATTTGGTATTTTTGTAAAGAATTATATTTTTATTTGTTTTTAGGCATTTAAAAATATTTCTTTCTCTTGATTTTGCAAGTTCAAATGATTTTCAAATCATTTTATTAATGAAACATGATTTTTCAAACATTGATCCAAGATCACAACTTATTTTTCACACATGTTTTGATCATTTTGATCATTTTAATTGAATTTTATTCAATTAAAATGCATTTTTAAATCAAACTAGGGTTTTGATTATTTTCACCCTCACAAATCTTTTTCAAAACACTTTGGGCCTCTAATAGAGTGTAAGACCCAACCCTCTTTTGTAAATAAATATTTTTGGGCCTCAGTTATTGTATGAGTCCCACTGTGTTTTCAAAATCTCGGCCCGATCGCCGTTTTCAAACAAAATCATCTGGGCATACCCTTGCATTGTAAGTCTCATTTCTTTTCTTTTTCAAATACTTTGGGCCTCTAATAGAGTGTAAGACCCGACTCTCTTTTGTAAATAAGTATTTTTGGGCCTCAGTTATTGTATAAGTCCCACTGTGTTTTCAAAACCTCGGCGCGATCGCCGTTTTCAAACAAAATCATCTGGGCCTACCCTTGTGTTGTAAGTCTTATTTCTTTTCTTTTTCAAACACTTTTGGGCCTCTAATAGAGTGTAAGACCCAACCCCCTTTGTACATAAATAATTTTGGGCCTCAGTCATTGTATAAGTCCCAGTACAGTTTTCAAAACGACGGTGCGATCATTGTCTTTCATTGGGCCTCTCTTTGAGTTGTAAGCCCCGTCTCTTGTACAAAAAACAAACTTTTGGGCCTCATGATTAGAGTGTAAGACCCATCCCTTTGTAAATAAACCTTTTTGGGCCTCATTCATTGTATAAGTCCCGATACAATTTTCAGATCAACGGTACGATCGTTGTTTTTCATATGGGCCTCTCCTTGAGTATAAGCCCCAATCTTCTTTTCAAAACAACTTTCCCTTTTGATTTAGGTTCAAACTCATAGTTGTTATCAGAACTTTATTTAATTTCTTGTACAACTAACCATACAGCTGTTACAATGGAAGCTTGCTCACCTGTAAGTTTTAAACAGCTTTCTTTTACATACTTTATATATATATATATATATATATATATATATATATATATATATATATATATATATACACACACTTATATATTTATATATATATATATATATATATATATATATATATATATATATATATATATATATATATATATATATATATTTGTTTGTGCTGGAAGCCTGCTCACCTGTAAGTTTTAAACAGCTTTCTTTTACATGCTTTTATATATATATATATATATATATATATATATATATATATATATATATATATATATATATATATATATATATATATATATATATATATATATATATATATAAAAGTGTGTGTGTATATATATATATATATATATATATATATATATATATATATATATATATATATATTTGTTTGTGCTGGAAGCTTGCTCACCTGTAAGTCCTCCTACCCTCTTTTTTACATACAGTATATATTTCATATGTATATATATGTCTGTATATTATATGCTTAGAGTTTTCTCTGACAATTAGGTCTAGGATTAGATAAAGCCAGTGGCCACTCTTTCAACACAGTCAAAACTAGTTCCCCATAGGAATTTCCAGATACAGTCTTGCCTTCTCTCGGGCTTATACAATATGAAACAAAGAGAAAGGCATTATTCCTGGTGAAACTTTTCTCAGACTGTCACTATTAGAAAATTGTCAAAGAAATTCATTTCCCCCAGAGAGGATTAATTCCCGGTGAAAGCTCTCTTGAATTTCTTCAAACCCTAGAACTGTTCATTAAAGAAATGACTATTCCCGGTGAAACCTTTCTTGAACTTTTCTTAGGTTTGGACCCACAGGCTTCATAAAAGCATCCCTAGCCTCCTCTTGGGCTTTGTACAAGGACCCTCAGGCTTCTTAGAAGTTCTCATGCCTCCTCTTGGGCTTAGTACAAGGACCCAAAGACCTCTTACAGGTATAAAACAGAACCTAGTCATCCTTTGTTAGAGTAGTCTTTCCAAAGAGTCAAACCTTGGATAATTTAGGGTTGATTCTCATGCTTTAAAACACCAACCTCCTCTTGGGCATCATACAAAGATAAACCTTCCCATACTAGTAGACATGGACAGTCTCACCTCATGTCAGATTTCCAAGAAACTCTCAAGTTTCCCAAAAGCACTATCAATAAACCTTTATCAGAACCTCAAAGCATCTGATATTTCAACTCTTCTGTAATCCTCAGCAAGAGTTGATTCCTCAATATGGACCTGCCTTTGGATCTCAATAATCCTCAGCAGAAGTTAGCCTCCTCTTAGGCTTTATATAAGAAATTCCCCAAGCAACCTCCTCTTAGGATTTGTATAATGATCCCTAATCACTTCTATCCTCCTCTTAGGCTTTGTATAAAGACCTTTCCACACTCTCTTGTTGAGTCAATCGTAAAAAACAAAAATACTCTCTTGTTGAGTCAATCTTCTTTCTAAAAAAAACACTTTCTTGTTGAGTCAACCTTCTTTCAGCCTCAATCTTGGGCTTTGTACAAGACAGATAAAATCACTTTCTAGTTGAGTCAATCAGTCACTTTTTCAACCTCAATCTTGGGCTTTGTACAAGACACCATATAAAAATCTAAGCAGAGTCATTCTCTTTTCAGCCTCCTCTTAGGCTTTGTATAATGATTTCCCTTGGTAGAGTCAGCCTCAATCTTGGGCTTTGTATAAAACAAATCATACTCTCCAGCTGAGTCAAATCTTTTAGCCTCAATCTTAGGCTTTGTACAAGACAGATAAAACCTCTCACCAGTTGAGTCAGTCCCCTTTAGTCTCAATCTTGGGCTTTGTACAAGACACATACAAATATTCCCCAGTGGAGTCAAAACCGTTTTAGCCTTAATCTTGGGCTTTGTACAAGACAGACAAAATATTTCCCCAGAAAAGTCAACTTTCAGCCTCCTCTTAGGCTTTGCATATTGATATCCCCCAAAGAATCAGTCTCTTTTTCAGCCTCAATCTTGGGCTTTGTACAAGACAGATAAAACTCCCTAAATAGAGTCAACCCTTCAGCTTCAACCTTGGGCTTCGATCAAGGCACACAAAAAACCAACATCCCCTCAGAGGAAACCAAAATCTCTCTGTAGGAAGACATTTCTCTGTATATCACACATCAAAACAGATAAATCAAACAAACCCTAATCCCAGATAACTACTATAAGTGGCACACTTGTTGATTCAAAAATTCAAGCCATCGTCCATCTTTTATCCTGGTAAATCCTCTCTTTCATCTCATTGCTGTAAGTGGTAAGCCTCTGGATTATTTACATCCACGCCATTGTCCCTCTCTTAGCATGAAATATTCCTAAGGAAAAATGACATTGCTCAACACTGAGTTAAAGTTTTCTCCTCCAGGACAAATCCTCATAAGGGAAATTATGGCATTGCTGGATTCTCATATCCCAGTTAAAGTAATCCCCCTTTATAAACAGTCACCCAACAGTTGTGATAAACAGATGAGATATCTCCTTTAGAGATGACAAATTCTCTCTCAGTCAAAACCTTTTAGCTTCAATATTAGGCTTTGAACAAGACACATATACTCCTTTTAGCTTCAATCTTGGGCTTTGAACAAGACACCAAAACATCATCTTTCCTCCCATAGAATATGAGGAACTACGATTGCTCTGATTTCCCTGTTTTCTTTAACGGGAATACGTAGGCATAAGATTACAAAATAAAAACTTTAGGTCCAGTACCTTCACACACCAATAAAAAACTTTAGGTCCAGTACCTTCACACACCAATAAAAAACTTTAGGTCCAGTACCTTCACATACCAATAAAAAACCTTAGGTCCAATACCTTACCAAAAACATCAGAAAACCCGAAATCAACAAATACTCTCTCTCAAACACTCCCAAAGGAGAAACTTTCCCAACCCATAACAGACAAACACCAGTAAGAAGAAAACAGTAGGTATAATTGCTAACAACCTATGGATAACGACATATAGGATGGGTAATTGACAACTCCCCATTGTATAACCTGACCCCGAACTCCCCAATCTCTTTAAAGCATTTGTTCTTTTAAACATATGTGTGCAAGGTTAGTTTTAGATAGCTTCCCTTTCCTTTCCAGCTTCATAGGATAAATAAGAAATCAGAAATTAGCACCTTATTCCTACCATTGCGGTGAGGAGAAACCCATGGCGATAAGGTGGTCGCGTCACCGACAAAAATCGCACGCTACACATACCATATTGTTGAAAGATTTCATTAGAAACCAGACATGCTTTGTATTGTTCAACTGACCCATCAGACTTAGTTTTAATTTTGTATACCTAACGAGATCCAATAACACGTTTTCCAAGAGACTAACTAACTCCCAAGTACTTGTCTTGTGTAGATCAAAGAGTTTTTCTATCATCGTCTGATGTCAAAAAGGGTCAAGTATAACCTCTTTATATGAAGAGGTCTTGGGAAAAAATTGTGAATAAAGGAAAAGAAGAAAAATAAGCAAAGAAATTGGAATAGACAAAATTAAGCAACTGGTTAGACTTACGATCATGAGACAGATAACAAGGAGGAGGGGAGGAGGAAAAGAAGGATCAACATTCGTGGGAGGTTGTTAGGTAGCCGTGGGGACAAGAGGGGTGTCAATATTGGGATTATTAGTAGTATCAAAATCAATAGAAATATTATCATTACGAGCAAAAGGATCAATATGGGTGAGTTGTGAGCTACTAGTAACACGAGAATCAAAAGAAAGAGAGAAAAAGGAATGTGTTCAAGAAAAACAACATGACGAGAAATATAATTTTTTCTTGATTTAGGATTATAACAACGGTATCCCTTTTGACCATCCCAAAAGCCAATAAAAACACATATGGCAGAACGAGAAGATAACTTATTACTTTTTACTTTTGGCATAAGAATACAACAA
Source organism: Lathyrus tuberosus (assembly GCA_022829125.1). NCBI lineage: Eukaryota > Viridiplantae > Streptophyta > Magnoliopsida > Fabales > Fabaceae > Lathyrus > Lathyrus tuberosus. The sequence continues at coordinate 15,180,350 of JALAZF010000082.1, read as the reverse complement.
GTAAAGCCAAAGACTTTCAAAGAAGAATAATCAGGGATATAATCATACAATTTTTCGAAAGGAGACAAAACTGATGTGACAGAAGATATGATTATATTAATATTATGAACATCAATAAGAACTACTTCACCCCCAAAACTCACTAGGAACTGAAGCAGTCAACGAAATGGAATGTGCAATCTCAACAATGTGATAATGTATTCTTTCAGCAACTTCATCTAGTTGAGGAGTATCAACACAAGATGTCTGGTGAATAATATCATCACATGCAAGTAATTCAGAGAACTTATTAGATCTATATTCACCACCTAAATCACAACGGGAGCACTTTATAACAATATTATGTTGCGTTTTAACCATTGCACGAAACATATGATAAATATCAAAAAATTCAGAACAATTATTCATAAGGTAAACCCAAAAGTAACGAGTATAGTCATCAATAAATGAAACATAATATCTAGATCTACCTTTGATAATAATCAACGATGAACCTCATATATCAAAGTGAACCAAGTTAGAGGGTGCATATGAAACATAAACACTTTTATTAAAAGGTAAAGTTAAAAATTTTGCAAGTTTATAACCACTACAATCTGAAATATCACTGGTTTGTAAATTTCCTAAAATTTCAATAAAATCCAAGTGCTTTAATCTAGAAGCATATATATGCCCTAGACGTGAATTCCATAAATAAAAACTAAAAGACGAAGAATTCAAATGAGAGAAAAAACTAATAAATAGTAGTGAAAGTACAAGTTGACGCTGCAGTATTTGAGACTTTCAACTCATCCAAAACATAAATTTCCCATGTCTACGGCATGTCCCAACCAACCTCCCAGAATGTGGATCCTGCACACAATAAGAAATGGAAGAAAAGAGTAACCAGAATCACACAATTGACTAACAAAAGGAAGACTCAAAGTAAGACTATGAATATAATAAACATTAGAAAGTTGCATATTAGTTATAGAGACACAACCAATGTCTTCTAATGGCATAGGTGTACCATAAGCAGTCATAACTAACATAGATGAAAAAGGATTTAAAGATACAAATTATTTATCATCATATGACATATGATGTGATGATATAGAATCAAGGATCTACATGGAGGTAAACATACCTGATAGAGGAGGCCGACATGGCACATGGATGAGTGATAAAAATCTTTTAAATCTGCTTTGCAGTGTCAAATATTTGGGAAGTAGTCTCAAATGGACATACACAATTAAAACGAAAACCATTGGTAGTAGGAGCAACAACAACACCATTGGATGATTGACTTTTAAAAGTCTTTTTAGTTACTCTCAACAATTCAGGACAATGAGATTCCCAATAACCTTTCTTCTTAAAATAACACATTCATCAATACCAAGTCTAATTATACCTTACAATTTTCCTTTGTGAATAGGAGCAATAAAAACATATGGAGGAGTGCAGAGCATTCCTTTAATTGGAATCATATTTGGGTAAGTCTCAAGTCTGATTTCTACTTCCAATAGCTCATTAACAACTGAATCAACATTGAGAAGAGGATTACGATGTAGAATGCTTCCACAAAGACTTTCAAAATCATCCCGAATGGCCATCAAAAATTGAACGAGACACTGATTTTCTTTTTGCTTGATGTATGCTTTGACAATTTTTAATTTCGTTGATTCCATAAGAGCCAATTGATCCCATAAATCAGTCAAGGTTGAATAACATTTTTGAATGGTCATATTGTTTTGTTTAAGAGCCCTAATGTCACTCTTTAAGTGGTACCATTTTGCAAAATTATACCCTTTATTCAAATATTTCAAATGATCTCAAACCTCTTTAGCAGTACCATATTTTTTTAGTTTTGCACCTATTGGTCGAGAAACATAATTATTAATTCAAGTGAGGATCTTTGAATTACTAACATCTCATGTTTCAAATTTTTTGGCATATGCTGTCTCATCTTTTTATCAGTGGGCTCAACAGAAGTTACATCAACATAATTCCACATCCTTTTTCCTTTCAAACCTTTTTTCATTACAGAACTCCAATAATTATAATTTTGTCCATTGAGTTGAACATTAATAGATTGAAGAGAATCATCTTTTTTACTGGTCATTACTATTTTTTCTAAAAATTTAAAATTCAAACAAATTCAAACACATAACCCAAAAAATCCTCTATCAATATTTTTGTGCGTTGAGAGAAACAAATTATAAACACAAAATAGATGAGACTAATCAATTGAATAAGTAAGGAAACAAATCATAATAAAGAGTCAGAAGAAAATTTTTGTTGTTGTAAATATTTCATTAAATTAATCAAACTCTTTGATAATATGTTAAAAAACAAAAGATTTTAAAATTTCCATTAGAATTACAAAATTATGTTGAAATAAGGATTTACAATCGAGAATAAATACTATAGATAATAGATAATAGAAAAAAATTAAATTACTCTAACTAATATATAAAATAATAATAATAATAATAATAATAATAATAATAATAATAATAATAATAATAATAATAATAATATCCAATACAATTTATATTTTCTATTATTTATTATTTTAATATGTTACCAATTGGTTTTTCTTTTTAAGTTAATACTCTTTAAAAAATTAGTAGAAGTGTCGCATTAACAAGACACTTTCGGTGGAGGCACATAATCCATGTTACACTTCTATCGATTAATTAAAAATGTAAAAGTAGTTTAGAGACTGTTTGATTAGTAATTTTCAAAATAATTTTCTGTCATTATTATTATTTTTTATTATTATAGAATTATAAATCTCTTTCGCATCATGCTGCATGGTTGGCCAGTAATATCCTGCTCGCAGGGCTTTTCTGGCGAGGGATCTTCCCTCGAGGTGTTGGGTGTTGATCCCATCGTGGATCTCGCGCAGGATGTGGACGACCATCTCTTCTTCGACACATTTGAGTAGAGGGATGGAAAATCCTCGCCTGTAGAGCTTATTTTCGGCCAGGACGTAGGAGCAGGTTCTAGGCCTGACTACGCTGGCCTCCTTGGGGTCGGACAGTAGTTTGTCCTTGGCGAGGTAGTTGTAGACGGGGGTCATCCAGTAGTTGTTGTCGCGGATGACATGCACGTCGAGGATCGTAGAAGCTTTCTCGATGCTGGGTCGAGGAAGTACTTCTTGGATGACGGACTTGTTTCCGCCTTTTTTCTTTGTGCTCGCCAGCTTTGACAAAATATCTGCTCTGACATTATGTTCCCGGGGAACATGCTTTACTTCTACCGATGCGAATTTCGTCATTTTCTCCTTGACCAGGGTTAAGTATTCAGACAAGTCGTCGTTCTAGGTCTGGTATTCTCCTCGAACCTGGAGGGCCACGAGTTGAGAATCAGTGCAGATGATGACTTCCTCCGCTCTCAGGTCTTTGGCGAGGCGTAAACCAGCAAGGAAAGCCTTGTACTCGGCCTGATTATTGGAAGTGTGGAAAGATAAGGTAAGCGAGACTTCGACGAGGATTCCTTCCTCATTTTCCAAGATGATACTTGCCCCATTTCCTGCCGAGCTGGATGCCCCGTCGACGAAGATTGTTCATTTGTGAGCCCCGCAAGTAGGGAAATCGGGCAATGTCATCTCCGCGACAAAGTCGGCCAGTGCCTGAGCCTTGAGGGCTTTTCTACTATCGTATTGGATGTCAAATTCAGACAGTTCCAACATTCACTTAAGCATTATGTCGGCCATGTCTGGTCGGCCTAACAGTTGCTTCACGGGTTGGTCCGTTCGTACCAGGATCGTGTGGGCTAGAAAGTAGTGCCTCAGTTTTCTCGCAGCGTTGATGTGGGCCAGGCCTACTTTCTCTATCTGCTGGTATCTCAGCTCTGGTCCCTGCAGCGCTTTGCTCGTGAAGTATATGGGTTTCTGCCCATCGGGCATTTCACAAATGAGGGTGGCGCTGACGACCTCGGTTGCCACGGCGAGATAGAGATACAGGGTTTCGCCGTTGTCTGGCCGAGAGTGAATGGACAGTTATAATAGTGCTCGCTTTAGGTGGAGGAAGGCATGGTCGCACTCCTCCGTCCACTCAAAAGCTGCCTCCTTGCGGAGGAGTTTGAAAAAGGGCAGTGCGTGCTAAGCAGACTTTGCCACAAAACAGGATAACGAAGCGAGCATCCCGTTGAGGGATTGGATGGACTTCTTTGAGTTTGGTGTGGGGAACTCAGAGAAGGTCTTGCACTTGTCGGGGTTAGCTTTGATTCCTCGTTCTGTTAGATAGAAGCCAAGGAATTTGCCCGCTCGTACCCCGAACGTGCACTTCTCCGGGTTGAAACGCATATGGTACTTCCTGGCATGCTCGAAGACTTTCCTCAAATGGGCTGTGTGATCGGATTCCTCGTGGGATATCACGATCATGTCGTCCATATAGACTTCGAGCATGTCCTCGATTTCTCCCCGGAAGACCTTGTTCATCATTCTTTGGTTGGTAGCACCGGCGTTTTTCAAGTCGAAGGGCATTACGTTGTAGTAATAATTACCTGATTCGGTCATGAAAGTCGTGTACCTTTTGTCGCTTTTCACCATGGGTATTTGATTATAGCTCGAATATACGTCCATGAACGATAACAATTTAAAGCCAGCAGAATTATCAACTAATTTATCTATATTGGGGAAGGGATATGCATCTTTAGGGCATACCCTATTGAGATCAGTATAATCAACACACATGCGCCATTTTCCATTAGACTTTTTAACGAGTACAACATTGGACAGCCAAGTAGTGTAGTTGGCCTCCAAAATAAAATTTGCCTCGAGGAGGTCTTTTAAAGCTTATTCGGCAGCCTCCGTTTTCTCCGGAGACTACTTTCGCCTACGTTGAGCTACTGCCCTAGCGGCGGGGTCGATGATGAGCTGGTGGCAGGCGACTTCAGGATCTAGGCCGGGCATTTCCGTGGCGCTCCAAGCGAACAAATCTTCATTCTCTTGGAGACAAGCTTTGAGTTGTTTCCTTACTAAGTCGGGGAGTCCGGTCTCGATCTTCACTCCTCGCTGGGGGCCTTCGCCGAGCAGGACAAGTTCGAACACGCCATCCAAAATTAGGTGTATCAGGTGAAAGGTCTCGCCGGCACTGGTTGAAGTCGAAGGACTGCTCGAACAAGGATGGATCTCATTCCCCTTCCTCTTCTGCTCCTTCTGGTCGTCCTTAGAGAAGCGGCTATCAAGGTCGATAGAGTCGACGCGGGGCAGCGCTTTGCCTCCTCGGAGCTGCTGGGCAGGGCCAGTTTGCTTGAAGTCTTTGGCTTGGCAGGAATAGTGTTTATCCCTTTGGTGGCTGCTTCGAAACATCTCCTTGCTGCTTCGATGTCCCCGTGCAGAGTGGCGACAAGACCCTTAGAAGTGTAGTACTTCGTCTTCAGGTGCACGATTGATGGTATGACCACTAATTCGGGCAAAGTTGGTCGTCCAAAGATGAATTGATAGAGAGAGGGGCAGTCGATGACCTAGAATTGGACTTTAATAGACCTGGCCAACTCTGCAGATTTGAAAGTCACGATCAGTTCCACGTACCCACAGGGCTTTGTGACCGACCCGTTGAAGCCTTGTAGGTCAAAGCCTACGTAGGGCGTTAGGTGTGTCTCATCTAGCTGGAGGGTGGAAAACAGCTGTGAATGCATGATGTCGACCGAGCTGCCTTGATCGACTAGAATTCGGCGAACATCGAAGTTGGTCATTTGTGCTCTCACGAGCAGCGGAATACTTGATTTGGGAGCCCCACCGAGGAGTTCCTCGTGGTAGAAGGTGATAGGGATCGATTCTCCCCGGACTTTGTCGGCGTGGTACTCCTGTTTGAGCTCGTGCTGAGAAGATGCTCGAACTTCCTTTTAACGGAGCCCACAATAACCTTGTTGAAGCCCCCTTCGAAAATGACCATGGCGGAGGGGAAGGTTTCCCATGGACTATGCGCAGCAAAGTAGGGGGAGCGTTAAGTCCCTCGGGGATGAAGAAGTCCTCAGGTCGCGATATGCTCATGGCGACCTGAAGGTTCGTCTCTTCCGAGGAAGGAACATCTTCCTCGACCTTCTTGGACTCCTGGGCATCCTGTCGTGGAGCTTCCCTCTTCTTGGCAAACTGTTTCAGGTGCCCATCCCTGATCAGTATCTCAATGGCATCCTTCAAGTGGATGCAGTCGTCGGTTGTATGGTCGTGGCTCTTATGGAACCGATAATATTTCGACTTGTCAGTGTTAGGCTTGGCTGATATCTTCTTAGGGGATTGGACCCCTGCTTGTTTGAACTCTAGGTTGGCACATTCGGAGAGGATCTTCTCCCTGGAGACGGTCAGGGGAGTATACTCTTCTATCTCCCCGACGAGATGTCGAGGGGACATCGTGCTTGGAGGCCTAGGCACTCTCTTGGTGTCGTGAGTCCCGTGCGGAGCTGGCAGCTTCTTTCTCCTCGTACTGGATATATGCTTGAAGAGGAAGGCATCCAGGGTCCGCGGAGTTTCAATGCCAACTGCTTTGGCGAATTAAGTACGGGGACGAAGTCCTCGCTCGAGCAGGAACTTCTTCATGTCATCGGTCGTTGAGACCTGGACTGCTTCTTTATTGAACCTCTCGATGTAGGTTCAAAGAGGCTCATCTTTCCCTTGAATTATGGCCTCAAGGGAGGCTTCGGTCTTCGGGTGGCGGTGAGAGGCCGTGAAGTATCTGGAGAACATTCTCCCCAACTGTCTCCACGAGGTGATGGATTCGTTGGGGAGCTTCTTGTACCAGTTCATCGCTCCCTTTCTGAACGTGGTAGGGAACAATCTAAATTTGATGGCGCCTCGAACGCCACGATAGTCGAGCAAAGCATCGATATTCTCGATGTGTTCGTCAGGATCAGTTGTGCCGTTGTACGTGCCCAGAGACGGTGGTTTCTCCAGCCCCTTTGGCGGGCGCATGGCCATGATTTCCTGAGACAACGGGCCGCGAGGCTTGTCGTCGCTACTGCTACTGGACCATGACATTGAACGGGTGCTTCGCTCAAGAGTATGACCGCGATCTCTATGGGGAGATGGGGTTCGTGCTCGGCCCTTGGATCTGGGCGGAGGCGAACGCTGGTCCCTTCTGGTCCTCTTGGGTCCCGGGGAGTATTGGCTCCGTGGGGAGATGTAGTCGCGCTTTCTGATGGCCTGGGACTCTGGCTCAGGTGGTTCCCGACGATCTCTTTCACGTCGGGGAGGTGGACTCCGGGATCTTCAGCGCTCTTTCCTCGGCGGGGGGATCTTGGCCGGTTGGATTCTTCTAGGGCTCCAATCCTCGCGTTCTGTTTGAGGATTAAGAGGTTGGTTTTGTTGAGGGCTTCAAGGATAGCTGCCACGGCCGGGTCAGCGTTGGGCTGAACCGGGACAAGCAGGTGGTCCTGGGAGGGCTGGTCCTCAACATGATCAACGCAAGAAGGGGAGGGAGACGCGGTGGCTCTATCTCTCAACGGTTGATGGGCATCGCCCCCAAGAAAGGGTGTAGCTCTGTTAGTATCAGTCTTGCTGACGGGGAGAAAAGCAGAGTTATGAGCATCATGAACGTGATCTTGGATTGCCATGATCGGAATCTTGGAAGTGTTATTTTGGTCTTGAATCTACGATGAAAGAAAGACGGGGATAACAGAAGTTTCCCACAGACGACGCCACTGATCTTGACAACTGATCAAAACCTGAAGTGGGCCAGAGATGACATCTGCGATGCTGGGTGTGAAAGTTGAGGAGGGTGTACCTACAAGGCACTCTGATGCTAAAGTAAGAATCGGGAGAGAGAGAGAGAGAGAGCAAGTACAAAGTAATTGTTTCGTAGGATGATTTAGAATACCTGACCCTCTCAAATGAGAGGGTTTTTATAGTGCCCTCAGTGCTTGTCCATTAGTCCCTATTCTCGGGGCAAGATAGTCGTTTCCCAAAGAATAGGTAACTGCCAGAAACTAGCCGTTGGGACGAGCAGAGGTGCCCGAAACTAGCCGTTGCTATGGGCAGAGGTGGAGTTGCAGTCACGGGCGTCATGGCTGTTTCTGGAAGGTGGAACCGTGCGTGAAAGGCAGGAACTACCGAGGAGGGCGGCTGGCCCATAGGGTCATCCAACCAGCCTTTCCCGGTAGAGGGGCAAAAAGATAAATGCTGCCCCAAATTGGCTGGACTTAGGTAATTGGGTCGTTATAGGAGCAGGAGTGGATTGGGCAATGCCCAGTTATTGGGCCAGTCCGGAACAAAAATGTAAAGCTGAAAATTTTGCAAGTTTACAACCATTAAAATCTGAAATATCACTGGTTTGTAACTTTCGTAAAATTCCAATAAAAGCCAATTACTTCAATCTAGAAGCATATATATGTCCTAGACGTGAATGCCATAAATAAAAACTAAAAAACGAAGAATTCAAACGAAAAAAAAGCTAATAAATCAATAGTGAAAGTAGAAGTTGACGTTGCAGTATTTGAGACTTTCAACTCATCCAAAACATAAATTTCACATGTCTACGGCATGTCCCAACCAATCTCCCAGAATGTGGATCCTGCACACAATAAGAAATGGAAGAAAATGTAGCAGAGTAACCAGAATCACACAATTGACTAACAAAAGGAAGACTCAAAGTAAGACTATGAATATAATAAACATTAGAAAGTTGCATATTAGTTATAGAGACATAACCAATGTCTTTTAATGGTATATGTGTACCATAAGCAGTCATAACTAACATAGATGAAGAAGGACTTAAAGATACAAATTATTTATCATCATATGACATATGATGTGATGATATAGAATCAAGGATCTACATGGAGGGAGACATACCTGATAGAAGAGGCAGACATGGCACATGGATGAGTGATAGAAATATTTTAAATCTGCTTTGCAGTATCAAATATTTGGGAAGTGGTCTCTGATGGACATACACAATCAAAACGAAAACCATTGGTAGTAGGAGCAACAATAACACCATTGGATGATTGACTTTTAAAATTCTTTTTATTTACTCTCAACAATTCGGGACAATGTGATTCCAAATAACCTTTCTTCTTAAAATAACACATTCATTAATACCAAGTCTAATTCTACCTTGAAATTTTCCTTTATGAATAGGAGCAATAAAAACATATGGAGGAGTGCAGAGAATTCCTTTAATTGGAATCATATTTGAGTAAGTCTCAAGTCTGATTTCTACTTCCAATAACTCATTAACAACTGAATCAACATTGAGAAGAGGATTACGATGTAGAATTCTTCCACGAAGACTCTCAAAATCATCCTGAACGGCTATCAAAAATTGAAAGAGACACTGCTTTTCTTTTTGCTCGATGTATGCTTTGACAATTTTTAATTCCGTTGATTCCATAAGAGCCAATTAAATCTATAAATCAGTCATGGCCGAATAAAACTCTTGAATGGTCATATTGTTTTGTTTAAGAGCCATAATGTCACTCTTTAACCGGTACCATTTTGCAAAATTAAACCGTTTATTCAAATGTTTCAAATGATATCAAACCTCCTTAGCAATACCATATTTTTTAGTTTTGCACCTATTGGCCGAGAAACATAATTATTAATTCAAGTGAGGATCTTTGAATTACTAACATCTCATGTTTCAAGTTTTTTGCATATGCTACCTCATCTTTTTAATCAGTGGGCTCAGCAGAAGTTACATCAACATAATTCCATATCCTTTTCCTTTCAAAACTTTTTTCATTACATAACTCCAATAATTATAATTTTGTCCATTGAGTTGAACATTAATAAATTGAAGAGAATCATCTTTTTTACTGGCCATTACTATTTTCTAAGAATTTAAAATTCAAACAAATTCAAACGCATAACCCAAAAAATCCTCTATCAATATTTTTATTTGTGGAAAGAAACAAAATTATAAACACAAAATAGACGGAGACTAATCAATTGAATGAGTAAGGAAACAAATCGTAACAACAAAGAGATGGGATTTTAGAATTTTCATTAAAATGACAAAAATATGTTGAATAAAGATTACAATCGAGAATAAATATATAGATAATATATAATAGAAAAAGATTAAATTACTCTAATTAATATATAATATTATATAATAATATAGTAATAATAATATTATCTAATACAATTTATATTTTTTATGTCATTTAGTTTTTTGCACCTTTATTTTTTATGTCATTTATATTTCTTGCTCTTTATATTGCTTCATTCTTATCATCTACATATCATATTGTTATTGTTTATGTTTATGCCTTTTTTCATTTTGTCCATTTGAACTTTTTATCTTTCTTTTAAGATAATAATAAAGGCAAAATCATTAAAAGACTTAATTGTTTCATTGGACTATTGCTTACTATCCCATGCTTGGATGTTAGACTTATGGACTTAGAATTAGTTTCTTAATCCCTTGCTTTGGAGTGGTGAATTGAGACCTTGGAATTCATCTGGTACCTTTGACCTTGGGTTGACTTTTGGAAGGCTTGGCTCTTACCTCATTTTTGGCCTTGGCTTAAGTCATTCTTTATCTGATGCTTGGTTTATTCTCTGCTTGATTGTTGCTTATTGCTTAATCTAAAGGATGGGAGTGCTGGCTTGACTTATGTCAGAAGCTTGTCATCTTGGTTAGATCTTTCCTTTCCTTGCTCTTACTTTACGTATTAGGGTGGCCTCTTCATCTCATCCCATTCTTTAATTTTCAAAATCTTCTCCCATTTTCAAAACCTTCTTATTTTCAAACTTGAACCACTTTCACAATAAACCTTGACTTTGTCAAGAGATTTTCAAACTCTTTTTTCTTAAATAAATTCTAATTCATCTTAAGCATATCAATACCATTTCAAAAGACATAAAAAAATACACAACTCATTCAAACCATTTTTGTGCTCTTTGTGCACTTTTTCTTTTAAACATTTTCTTAAGGATTAGACATAAGTCATTTTCATAGTTGAAATGTAATTCTTCTATCCCCACAGTGATGTTTGATGTTGATTCTTTTCCACTAGAGAGAGTTAGTGGCATAGTTGTTGATTTCTATCCAAGTTGGAACCCTTCTCAATAGTGATGCAGAGGTCCATTTTCATATACTTGTGGGTGATTAGTTGAGTTTTTTTCCCTTAAAATGACAAGTTGTCTTTCCATTTAAAATAAATCACAACAAATCTCTTTTGTTATTTTTACCATGAACTACGAGGTTTTGATCCTCCATTGCACTTTGCGGGTACGTAGGTACGAGGCTCAAGAAGTTGCCTCAAACACCAAAAACCCTAAAAAATATTTCTCTTCTCATCTCTCCAATCTTTTGCAAACAACACATTTCAACCCAAACATAGATTTTCAAGAGGTCCCTATAAAGTACTATAGATATTTTGGATGCTAACACCTTCCTATTGCATAACCAACCCTCTTACCCTTTGTCTCTCTGTTTTATTAGTTTTGTTTTAAAACTTCTATGGGTTTTGTTCATTTTTTCCCCATTCCTTTGGAAAAATAAAAGTGCGGTGGCGACTCTTGCATTATGAGTTAGGTTAATCAATAGCTTAGTCTCAATTTTTCCCGCTACAGAAAAGTGTCGACTCTGTTGGAGAATAGTCCCTAGTGGGTTGAGCCTATCTTGTTTATCTGTGTTTATATTATTATCTGTTGTTTGTTGTTTTGTTTTTGGTGTTTGGTGATCTCTGAGTGGTGAGCTAAGTCCTATACCTGGACTTGAGTGCACTTGAGATAGGATGGGGGTATAGTCATGTTTGGCTTACGTGGAGTTAATCATTAATAAGCTGACTTGAAATCCTCAACTCAGCGAAGGCCTCCTTGAGGGTAAATATGTTGAACAAGTAGTTGTGAAGGCATTTTAATTTCAACATGAGAAGCTGAGGACCTTAGAACCCTTTAACCCATCTTGGCCTTTTTAGGACGTAGTGCAGTGACTATTCAGGTGTAGACTTGAATTAGTTGTTACGCGATACAGCACTCATACGAGTTTCTCTTGAGAATATTATTGGTTGACGAATATTCGTTTAAGCCGGTAATATCAAAAAGATGGAATCATGACTCTGGAAAGTTTGTAGAACCTTGTTGTATATGTGATTTTTAACACCTAATACATACCTTGTGGGTAGTTCTTACCCTTGACTCCATACTCGTGACGACGAACCCTTGAACCTTGTTTGTGGTTGTTGCATAATCATGCACTAATGCATTTAGGAACATCATATTTCACTCAGTTTTCAAAAAACTTAGAGATTTTATTTGCGAACATCGCAAATATTGTGATTATGGATATTGGAAGGAGGAACATTCAGAAGTACAGTTTTAGAGCTCCTGATCTCAAAGATTTGAGAAAGCTAGCATCCTTAGTGGTTGATCATGTGGATTTCAAATCTCGTTATGGAAGACTTTTGGCTATTCTCTCTACCAATGTTGAAGACGAAATTCTTAATACTCTTGTGCAGTTCTATGATCCTATCTACCGATGTTTTACCTTTCGAGATTATTAACTTTTGCCTACCCTGGAGGAGTATGTTTATCTTGTGGGTGTGCCAGTTTCTGATAGAGTTCCTTTTAGTGGTTTGGAGGAGGTTCCCAAGTCACAAGTTATTGTTGTAGTTATTCATTTGGAGAAATCTGATATAGACGTCAATCTTACTATTAAGGGAGGCATTCAAGGGTTGACTTCTAAGTTCCTGATTGAGAGAGCTTCTACTTTTGCTAGTGTTGGTAGAATGATGGCTTTTGAGGCTATTTTGGCTTTACTATTTTATGGACTGGTTTTGTTCCCTAACACTGACAATTTTGTTAATGTTAACGCTATTCGGATCTTCTTGATTGGGAATCATGTTCCGACTTTGCTTGGCGATGTAGAATGCTTCCACGAAGACTCTCAAAATCATCCCGAATGGCCATCAAAAATTGAACAAGACACTGCTTTTCTTTTTGCTCGATGTATGTTTTGACAATTTTTAATTCCGTTGATTCCATAAGAGCCAATTGATCCCATAAATCAGTCATGTCGGAATAAAATTCTTGAATGGTCATATTGTTTTGTTTAAGAGCCCTAATGTAACTCTTTAACTGGTACCATTTTGCAAATTTAGACTGTTTATTCAAATGTTTCAAATGATCTCAAACCTTCTTAACAATACCATATTTTTTTAGTTGCACACCTATTGGCCTAGAAACATAATTATTAGGGTTAAATATACAAAACCCTCTGTGATGTTAGCGATTTCTCATTTTAGCTCCTGTAATTTTTTTTTTAAACCCCCTCATAATACTCAGATTCCCTCACTTAGCCCCCTGATTGCTATATTGCAGCAAAGATTCTTTCATACTGCCTGCGTGGCAGTCCACGTGGCATTTATTATTATTATTTTTTATTTTTTATTATTATTTTATTTATTATATTTTTTTATTATTTTTTATTATTTTATTATTTTTATTTTTTTGTCATTTAAAAAAAAATTAAAAAAATTAAAAAACGAAAAAAAATTAAAAAATTTTAAAAAGAAATTAATAAAAAAAAATTAAAAAATTAAAAAAAATTAAAAGAAAAAACGAAAAATAAAAATAAAAGTATAATATTAAAATAAATCACATGAAATTAAAAATAAATAAATAAATAAATGTCAGGTGGACTGTCACGCAGGCAATATGAAAGAATCTTTGCTGCAATATAGCAATCAGGGGCTTAAGTGAGGGAATCTAACTAAGATGAGGGGTTTTTAAAAATTTTTTTTACCAAAAGCTAAAATGAAAACTCGCTAACATTACAGGGAGAGTTGTGTATTTAACCCTAATTATTAATAGAATCTTTGAATTACTAACATCTCATGTTTCAAATTTTTTGCATATGCTGCCTCATCTTTTTTATCAGTGGGCTCAAAAGAAGTTACATCAACATAATTCCACGTCCTTTTTTCTTTCATAATTTTTTTCATTATATAACTCTAATAATTATAATTTTGTTCATTGAGTTAAACATTAATAGATTGAATATAATCATCTCTTTTACTGACCATTACTATTTTTCTAATAAATTAAAATTCAAACGCATAACCCAAAAATTCCTCTATAAATATTTTTGTGTGCGGAGAGAAACAAAATTATAAACACAAAATAGACGAGATTAATTAATAGAATGAGTAAGAAAATAAATCGTAACAACAAATAGATAGGATTTTAGAATTTTCATTAAAATAACAAAAATATGTTGAATAAGCATTACAATCGAGAATAAATATAAGTGAACACTTCAGTACCTTTAAATTTAATTAGGTACTGATATCCTTAACCAATCAAACACTGTGATTTAATACCATATTATTATTATTTTTTTATTTTATTTTAAAATAAATTAAAATTTTATACAATTTATATTAAAGATATCGATATTCAACGTAAATTCATGGATATCTAAGAATTTACTATAAATATATAAATAATAGATAATAGAAAAAGATTACATTACTCTAATTAATATATAATATTATCTAATACAATTTATGTTTATTTTTTAAATATGATATCCATTTGTTTTTTCAAAAAGTGTTGCATTAACAAGACACTTTCGGTGAAGGCACATAATCCATGTTACACTTCTATCGATTAATTAAAAATGTAAAAGTAGTTTCGAGAGTGTTTGATTAGTACTTTTCAAAATAATTTTCTGTCATCATTATCTTCTTTTATTATTATATAATTATAAATCTCTTGAAGCTATCATTATCTCACCGTCTTTTGAAGGCTTCATATGTTCTCAGGAATAAAAAGAATTCTTGCAGGGGATTATAAAACGCAGTACTCCATTATTTTAAGTTATTTTCTATTGTTTCAGGAGCACTGACATCGGTTTGGTGACTACTACACGTGAACAATAAAATATCTGCTACTGAAAAGATATATGCTCCAAAAAGACATGACAATATAATCAGAAATATTGAATTCAATTCACTTATGAAGAAAACCCTTTTAAAATGAATTTATGTTTAAGTTTGGATTATGGACAAGCCGGATAACGGAACAATAGTACAACCTATCATGAACTTGCTTCATATATTTTATTATTTAGTTTTAATAATTTATAATATGTGATTAATATTTAATATTTTAATTTATATTTATTGTTTATATATTTAAAATGTATGCATAAAATTTTTTAAAATTGTTTTATTTTCTCATTTATAATCTAAATTGATTTTTGAAAAAATGAATATTTTTTTTAAAAAATTAATTTTATTAAATAGATGATAGTGAGACGGAAATATTCGAATCAAACTTGTGTCTGGTTGAAACGCTTTTGAATTTTAATTCTCTATTTCGCTAGATTTGAGATAGGAAATCTTAATACTTCATTTTAAAAAGTTGAACATTGTAACTTGAAAATTTTATATAATAATGTTAAAATATATGCTATAAAAAAGTATATAGTATTCCTTTAAATTAACTAATTAATAGATATACAAGAACATCAGATACAGAGATAAAAACACGTGTTTAAACTCGTAATTAGTAATGGCAGGCAGACCCAAACCCGCGGGACCCACCTGCACTCGAACTCGAGTTGACTGGATTTGAGTTCGAATTCGGATGCCACCCGATATTTCGGGTGCGGATTTGGGTAATGTAAAATTCGTGTCTGAAACCCGAAACCACACCCAATATATATATATATATATATATATATATATATATCGAGTTTTTGCTATGGATTCGGGTCTGACTGAAAAAACTCGAACCCAATGGATGTGAGCGTGGATGTTATTTTGCCACCCGAATAGCCTTTGAATTCGGGGTCAGATTTGGGTGGTGATTTCGAATGCGAGTTTTGATAGTGTGAAACCCGCACCCGACCCGACCCGTCGGTAATATCTAACTTATTCATCTTTAAAGATGAAATTTTGCTAAACTATATGGAAAACAAAAAATACATGTTATGTTATTCAAGACTTAAGTAATCTTAAAATTTTATTTTAAACATCTTTTAATGTATTTTTGTTCTCTCAACTTTATTTCTTTTAGAACTTTAGCACCTCTCTATTTTTTCACACGTGACATTAATAGTTAGGATAAAATATTTATTTTTAATGAATTGATAATAATGATTAGGATAATCTATTATTAAATACTCTTATATAGAATAAATAAATTAATTAAATAAAATTCATTTAAACATATTTTAAAATTATTTAATACATATTTTATATGAGCTTTTTTAGACTTAAAGCTCAAATGTTTGTAACATACAAATCTATATAAAGTCTAAACTTTTTTGTGGGCCAGTGAAATGTTACAAGCAGTTTTAAAGCTTGTAAATTCTTTTAAGCTTTGTAATAAATAATTTTAAATATATTTATAATTAAAATTTGTAATAAATAATTTTAAAATATATTTTTTAAAAACTTAATTGAATAAATAAATGTATTCTATAAAAAGTATTAGGCTAATTTACAATTTTAGTCCCCTGTTTTGGTTTACTCACAGTTTTAGTCTTTTTATTTTTTTTTTAAACAATTTTGATCCCCCATTTCAATTTTGATCCAACTGTTTATATACTGTTTATATACTGTTCATGTACGGTCTATATTGTTTATATACGATACATGTACAGTCAGCGTTTTTTCTAGATTAAAATTGAAATGGAGGATCAAAATTGTTTAAAAAAAATAAAGGGACTAAAATCGTGAGTAATTTAGCCAAAATATTAAAGAATGAATTATCCTGATTATTATTGTCAAATCAAGTGTTATGCAGGGGTTTCAGGTATAATGGAAGGGTGGTAGGTAAAATTCTCCACACAATACCATCAATACCATATGGGCCTGAGGTAAACGAAGCCCAATCACGTGTAGGAACATTCTGTTAAGTTAATTACAGCATTTTAATTTGATATACAAATTGAAAAAATAGGCAAAGTGCGCGAAACGGTTATTTCCCTCCGAAGCAAGATTGAAATCAATGGCGGGTTCAGAATCAGCGCCATCAGCAGAACCAGAAATCGAAAACCAACTCTCTTCTCTCATCTATGGTGCGTTTAAACAACTCAAAATCAATTCGATTAATTAACCTAGTTGCTAATTCGAATCACATTCGATTCAATCTTCATTCCTCCATTCAGATCAAACTAACACCGATTCTGTAATTTGAATTATGTAATCTAATTCTAACAATGCGCGATTTGATTAATCATTGTATTTCCTCTTTAACGATTATGCTTAATCGCGCAGAGATTTCGAATGAAGCTCAAGGAATAATGGAGAACATGCTTAAGATGACCGCGTTAGTTACCTAATCATCACTGTTTATTCAATTTATGGATGATTACGATTTATTTGTTATGTTTTACGGTGAAATCGAGTGATTATTTTTGTGATTTATGATCTAACAGTTTTTGTTAATTTTTTTATTTTACTAATTTTGCAGTGAGATTAATCAAAATTCTGTAGTGATAGAGGAGGAGATCGAGAAATGTAAATCTTCTGCTATTGAGAGGAAAACGGCTTTAGATGAAGAGAAAAATCACTTCCAAAAAGCTGCTTATGCTGTTCTCGACATGCTTAACAGAGATTAAAAGTCTCCTAGGGTATTATTTGATCTTTTTCATTTTAATCTATGAGAATTATTTCTATATATTTCGAAATTGGATGTGTTTTGTTCTTACTTTTATACATTGCAATTATATCTGTTTAGATTAGATGATTATCGTTAACTCTATTTGATACTATGATTAGAGGATATATAACTCGTCATTTTCTCTTAAGGCTCTTAGATCTTCTACTTCAGAGCCGTCAGCCATAAGAATTTTGCTTCCTTTTTTGCCAAATTTGCTCTCTGCGTACACAAACGATGAATCAGTTTAGTCAAATATGTATTGTAATTTGTTGATGTTGTTGCCTGAATAAGTTAAATGCTATGAATGCAGGAATAAAATCATAGTGTTATGTGCAATCGATTTATATTATGAAGAATTGTGCATGGAATAAAGTCAATGAAGGGGATCATTGCCTTTTTCCTGTCTATTTCTATTTTTGGATTACATTTTAGTTATATATTATTATTTTTTCAATATTAATCAACTGTGAAACCACTCGGATTATTTTCGAGCCATGCAATGCATTTTGAATGTAGCTAGTTATACTCATACCTGCTACTCTGAGAAGATCTTCAGCCGAATCTGGTAGAGTAATGAGCTTTGGTGTTGTTCCAATTTCATTTTTTCCATTGGGGTGGTGTCCGTGGATTTTGACTCTAATGGAAACTAGGCTTGACAGCGGACTGTAATTTTCTGTTTGCCCTGCAGTAATTAGCATGAGTCTATGAGTTAAAATAGATAAGCATGTAAACGAAATCATAAAATTTCAGTGAATTGTTTGGTTGTATCCCAGAGCCTTATCAATTTTGGACAATAAGATTGAGTAAATAAACTGAACAAAGCAACCTAGGCCACCTTTCCATATCAAGATATTCATTTCGTGTAGAGTTTGAGTTGAGACTGGCAATTGAACTATGATGGCAATCAAGAGTTTTGTTTTTTCCGTTAAAGACATCTGTTAAGCTTGGTACAACAAGGAATGCTGCTTTCGTGAATGGCTGAAGGTTGCTGTTATGCCTTTTTACCAAGAGGCATGCGCATATCGCCGCTAGTGGCGTATCTTGCTTCAGTTATTGGAGAGATACGATAAAAACCAGTACAAGGTGTCAAACTTTAACACTTGCATCATTGAATAATATAATTATACATCAGACTAGTTAAATTTGTATCGTTTAAAAAGGTTATTAAGTGGTGTATGTGTTAAAAAAAAAGTTATGTACACGTTGTTGTAAGTTAATGGGATCACATAATCTGCTATTGAATGATACTCTAAAGTTTTGTTAATTTCTTTTTCTTTCACGCACACCCTCATAATCTAGCACATAAATGTTTCTGGGGTGCTTTATTTTACAGAAACCTTGAATGTCTATTGGTTTTTGTTTTAATGCTCCTACACAATGTCTACCCACTAGTATAGTGTTAACATCTCTTACTGTTTATACTAGACATAAGATTAAAGTTACCTTCATGATACTCTGAAATTTCATCTTGTGTGCCCTCGTTTTGTGTCTGTTCCTGCAAGAAGCATACAATTTTCATCATATATGCCATGATTCGTACATATGTAAGTATGTGGCCAAAATTATTATAGATCTGTTTGTCTGTGCCAGAAAGTTTTTATTTTCTGGAGGGATTTTACCACTGTAAAATGTATCTAGTTTTATTGTTGTTGTGTGACATTTTTTTTCCTGGTTCATATGATCTATTCGTCATATAAAAGTACGCTAAATAAATACTATATTTAGTTTGCTGATCCATGTTTTAATAACTCCGTACTTGTGACTGCTATCTTCTCCCACACCCTAATTGTATATAAGGTTGTTTTGCTATGTACATTGAACGGTTTTGATCCATGAAGTTTTGTGCATTTTTTTTAATTCTATATCTGAGCATTAGTAAAATGTTTCTGCAACTCAGTAGACCAATTAAAAGTTTTAGTGATTGAAATTCAAAGGAAAAGATATACCTCGTCATGCAAGTCACTCAGAAATTCTGTTACGAATGGTACTTCTTCCAGCACCCCGCCTCTTAGTCCCTTCAAAAACTGAGTAGAATAGAAGAACCAGCATTAACTAACACATAAATATATGGACTTGTTGACATGAAATTTATTTGAAGGGAATTTGGACATATTCTTGCAGACTAAGTGGTTGGCAATGATATTTGGTCTGAAAATTTGATATCCTTGTATATTTAGAAGTTTCAGGAAAAAATGTGGGGATTTTGGGTTACCAATTGCTCCCATATTTTAAGAATGTGAATTAAGTAATCAACTTTCAAATGCAAGTATTTGTGTGTGTGCGTGTGTGTGGTTTGCTATATGTCTGTTGTTTTTTATGTATGGACGAATCTGCAAACCTGAGTAAAATTGCTGATGACCGCCTTTCCATCTTCATTAAATGGTTTTGCCATCTGCTTGAAATAATGATGATCAATTCGTATAAGCTGGGAAAGTCTTCTACTTCTCACTGTATAAGGTTGCGGGATATTAAACATCACACCTATTTCTCCTACCATGCTTCCAGGTTCTAGTTTGAACAAAAACTGAAAAAACTTTTATGAGCTTAGTAATACATTGAGAGTTGTAACTAGCTAAGAAACACAAATACTTCTTTTGAATAATTGCTTTTTATTTCTCTACTTTTAGCCCATTAAATGCAGTGTTGGTATGTACACTTGTATTTCTTAGTGTGTAGCTCAACCATCCGTTCCATTTACATGTCTGATTAAGATATTCTCTGGACACGGTTCAAAGAGTTTAACTTAGTTTGATTTGTTTGTTTCAGCAGGTTACTTGAAAGTGCTTGAAGATAATGAACATTCTGTAAAATAAACATGACCTTCCCAAATGACTCCTACCTCAGGTTGAAGCAATATGTTTTTTCGTTATGCAGGTCTATGAGATACTTTCCAATCTCCATAGTTCAAAACTTATAATAAATACGAGGTTCTCTAATTTCTTATCCAACTGAATCACTAGGTGTATGCAGTTATTGCTTATTTTACCCTAGACATGCTACTTAGTACTTGCCCGCCAAAATGTCAATTGTTTGGAGGAATTCCCTCTTACCTTTTCAGATCCATTCTTGTATATCAAAACATCCTGCAATTAGAAATATTTCAGTCTGAAGCTAACTAATTAAGGCAGGTACTAGAGTAGGATTTGAATAAGATATATATGTCTTACCACCGATCCAGATACCAAAATGTAGAAATATGCTGGCATCTCATTTTGCAAGATAATGTCAACCTTTGATGGGTAGTATTCTGCTTTCATATCTGATACCTGTCACAGTGTCTGACGTTATGTTAAAATGCCATTGACATGTTTAGAAACTACATAATATTAATTAGACGGTGCATTTTGAAACAATTTTTAACACTCATTGTGAAATAAGGAAGTATTCTGTAGTTAAGAGACAAAAAAAAGTATTACCAGCTGAGATATAAAATCATCTGAGACTCCTTTAAATAAATATGTTTTTTCAATCACGTTGTGGAAAAGATGCTGAGCAATACCGGCTCTAATTGCTTTAGGTAGGTCCTGTAGCACTTCTTCTTGCTGTAACTCTGCTGTCTTAAACTTCAGTTGTGTATGTGCCAACATTTGCTCCTTCAATCCTATTGGGAGCCCATTTTTGCTCGCATATTGTAATATTTTATTGAAAGCATCCCTCTGTCAAGCACATAAGTATTTCTTGCATAAATTTTAGCCTATTATTAATCCTTGTTTCATATTGATGTTAGTGTTATCGACTGCAATGCTTAGTCAAGTATTAAACTACCATGAAAATATTCATAAATTTACCATGGCAAAGGTTCGGACAGAGCTATGAACCACCAAATTTGTCATGTTTCCGATAATATATGCAGTGAGGCCAATGTTAAACAACATATAAAATATATTGAAAACTTTCTCTGTTGTATTTTCTGCATGCAAATCTCCATAGCCAACGGTAGTAAGAGTTACAATAGACCAGTACATGGAGTAAGTATATCCCGACCCTACACTCCTTTGCTTAAAATCCTCTACCTGCTTCCCAATCCATGTATTTTCAGGTGATTTGTGATGGTAAGCCAACCAAAAATACAAGCAGCCTGTGAAGTGCACTGCAAATAGCGTAACCTATGATAAACCAACAAAAATGAAGCACCAAATTAAGAACCTAAATTAGACAATTTGATGGTTATATCTTATTTGAGTCTTTACTCAGAGAAACTTTAGTGATTTACTTACGCATAAAAGTTTACAGACTCTTGTTAACGAGTAGCTAACCCTTATGTCTTTCTCTAGCCTGAAAAACAGTTAGCAGTTTTTGTTACAACTTACAAATAGCAGAACATGTAGAGAATTTTGCATATAAAAAAGCCATTATTTTTTAGCTTAACCTATACAAGTTTTGTACGTCTTAATGGTTATTTTTTCATACTACATCTTTTATATTTAGATCCACATACATTTTTCTTTACCCTGTCCATTATTCACATTTACTGGGTGTAGTGTAGGAGTCATTACCTCCTTATAAAAGTGATGACACTTTTGGTACGAAGTAATCATGAGTTATGTATTTTTTGAGATTATGATTTAAAGGTGGAATCATGAAAAAGAGATATTGGTGTTTAGTAAGTTCACTTTTACTTAAATCATTTATAATTTTGTTTAATTTATTGGAGTAAGAGGTATCTGAATTTAGAATTTAATCGTAGTTTGAACTTATGAGATTAGAATGACAACCTCGCATAAAAAAAACGAATGTCAACTTTTAATGTTACAAAATATATTTTCAAATATTTCATAAATAGTTTTGAAAATTAAGATACAAAATAAGAATGAACTATTGCAGGGGTGAATCATAAAAAACTCTCAACTCTCACGTTGATCAGAGAAAGAATATTGAAATAATTTATATACACTGACACCTCTTACATTATAAGTCGGTTTTATAAAAATGAGTTAAATTTTTTTTTTAATACTCTAATTTCATTCAATAGGTCATATAAATGACCAAACTCCAACTGTTATACTTTACAAAAAAAAAAAAAGAGTTAAGTTAAACTCTAATATGGTAATAATTTATATAAAGTGACATTTCTCCCCTTACAAATCAATGTTTAATGACATTTTTATGTTCATTTGTTTCTTTTTCTTTAGTACTTGTTCCACTTTAGTAAACAAACAAAACTTATGTACGCATTGTTATTTGAATGGTTTTTAACTTAACAACATGATTTTTCTTAATTTATAATTTTCTCAAGTATTATAAACTAAGAACTATATAAAAAAGCATCTAAGAAAATGCATTTTTAATTTTTTTTTTCCTTAGTATATATACCTTGAGAAGAGCTCGCTAACACGTCTCAATCGCCAGAGTCTAAGCATGTTAAGAAAACCAAAGACTTCCCCTCTATCGTGTGATTTGCCAGCTATAAGTTGATACATCTGCTGAAATGGCAGAGTTGAAGCTAGATCCATGGGAAAGTATAAATGTTTGACATACCTATTGTGAAAACGCAATAATCATGAGAAAATTGAGTAACATAATCAACATAATCGTGTTTGAGAACATGCAAGACGCGTTAACCACACTAACTCTTAGGTTTCAAGCTAATATGATGTAGAAACTATGGCATATACTCACCTGATAGCAATCTTCTTATGGTCATCAACGAGGAAATAAGTTGATGTATCCAAGTAAGCCACAAAGAAAGTTAGGATTATGTCAAATGCAAAGAAAGCATCGACAAAGAGATCAGCTATCAACAACGACCCAATTGACATCTCTCTGAAAGCCAACTCAAATGGAGATGCCCATGCAGAATACACCACCAATGCCACTAGGAACGTTTGCCACAATCTATATCACAAACTATAATCAATATTATAACTATATAACCAATAATTGTTCAAGGTAAATTAAATATTTTTGTACCGATATCTTCGATCATAAGGAGCAATGGTATATTTTTTGAGGTTGAAGTAACCTTCATCAGGATTAGTGCCAAATGCTGGTAACAGACTGTTAGAAATTGTGGCTAAGTTCCTTATTTCACCACTTGAACGTCTTCTAACTAGAGATGGAATCATTTTTTAGAGAGAGGGAGAGAGTAAGCACTTGTTTATGAATGGCAACACTTCTTGTTCTTGTTATCAACGTTGCTATACAAGTAGAATACATAAATGCATAAGCTAAGGCTTTGTTTGTCTACTTATTTAATTATCAATAACTCTTTGTCTAGTTACTATATAATTATCAATAATTCAACTTCTTGCATGAATTTCCTTGAATATTTAAGTTATTCTAATATAAACAAGTCAACTTTGTATTGCGTGAATCTCCATGAGCATTAAAAAAATATGAGAAGGGTGGCAAGGAGGTTTGACATATAAATATATTAGTAGTAATAATGGCATAGAGATAACTTAATATATATATTGGAGGACCACTCTCAAAAATAAAATATTGGAGAGGATGGAGACGTGGGTGATCCAAGGGTTTGTCAAATTAATGAGCAATGTATTTTCAAATAGAATAAGCTAGAGGATGCATTTAAATATCAACTAATCTATTTTCTTATCAATAATTGAAACTATTTGCAATATATTAATCCATAACAACATCAAAAACTACAAAATATCTTTTTACCAATAATTTAAAAATATTGCACTGTCAATATAAAAAATATTATACAAACATCCAATCAGATTATTTTAAAATATCAAATTATAATAATATTTTAAAAATAAAAGTGTGATGTGGCAAAATACATGTCTGTTATTGATTGACAGTGTAAAAATATTTTACATTGTCAGTGTATATTCTTTTTTTTACTCGAAAAAATAATTTATAATTCCAATCAAATCTTTTAAATTTTAAGTTGACATTTTTACAATTCAACTTATTAGGAATCGGTGGATTGATTAAATTTTAGAGAAAGACTAAGACTTCTAATGATGAAATACAACTACAAATGATAAAAAGACCAAGAACTATTGTAAAAATATTTTTGAACTAAAATTTAGTAACATATTTGTCCACACTATGTCCAAGATTGTAAATCTTCAAAGAGTGAATATTGACATCATATTGTCTAGTGTTATGGAAGAAATTAATTCTTGATTCTATAAACAAATCTCCCTATTTATAGTCAATGATATTGTATATGTGCCTAACACAAGACTTTGATTATACGAAAATAGTCTTTACCCACTTTTTTTTAAACAAGTCCCTAAGACATATAAGGTTACACTTCGACCATGTTGTACTTTTCAGTCTTTGAATTTCATGCTTTTTGAGTGTATCTTACTTCGAGAGTAACTCGTTGGAAGAGATCTCTCAAAATTTTGAATTTTGATGATAAAAGGTCTTCCAAAATGTTAACTAGAAAACACACGTATGACATTGACATTTTAGTAAGTTATTTGAACATGTTTGGGTTCTTAAAACTTTTTGAAAAAGAATTGTTATTGCTTGAGCAATCAACAACTCATAGTGGAGAACAGCATGATTGCACACGATCTTTGTCATTTTGTCCATTCCTGACTGTTCGGCGCACAAGTATCCAAGCTTCCCCTTTATTCCAATATGTCACATGTGTCTAAATTGTAATCGTGGAGTTAATTATAAAAATACAAAATACTTCTTCATTTTTTTGTCCTCTACAATGTTTTGAGCTTATCCTCCTTGCATTTTCCTTTCTTAATTCTCATTTAAATTTCTCTCTCTCTTTATCATCATATCTTCTAACTCATAAATATTTGTTTATGAACTTCCATTCATAGCTCTTCATATTCCTAAAAGGTTGAGTTTTCTCTTGAGTTTGAAGGTGTGAAGAAAAAAAAAAGAAATTTTATGATCCCATGTATTAATCCCTCGCAAAATTTTCCTTTCTAGGTCCATTACTCATTTTGGGTATTACTGTCATTTTATGTCTTTCTTTCCTATTTTGTGCTTATCAAAGGTCCAAAAATTTGAGATTCAATTTACTTCAAATTCGCTTTAGTTTATCTAAGGTATAAAATCCGTTTACACGGAAAGCAAGGTAGGAATTTTGATCTCCAATTTTTACTTTACTCATCTTTAATCTTGATCTGACTTGGGGTTGGGGTGCTAACCTTATAGATCCACCACGCGACGTTGTATCAAAGATCAGCATTACCGGTTTAAGATCTTAAGTTTACCAACCACATCCAATTCTGGTTTCAGGACGGAATAGTTGTGTCGTATGTAGCAATCGACTTTTGATTCTCGCATTTTCCATAATTTCACGTTCCCTCTTCAGTTTTGTGAGTCAATAACTTATGCATGCAAGTCAGTGAATCAAGAGCGATCATAATCGAATGTGAAGATCCTTTGTGATCGATCCATTTGATCATCGCTTCAACTTCGATTCGTTAAATTTCCAAATCTCTAATTCATGCGCAAACTCCTTGAGGTAAAAGAACGAACGATCCTATATCCAAGTTCAGATCTACGTTAGGATTACCAAAGAGTGAAAGTAATTTTCTTCCAGATCATACTGAAAATTCCTAATCAACCTTCTGATCTCGTATTGCCTCAATTATCTGTCGCTAGCGCGATACTTACCATGAAGACTTTGAAGACACAATGAATTCATAGCTACTACTAGTAAGGATCCGCCACCAGAGCACCTTTTTCAGGTAACGAAAGACCTATGAATGATGAACGAAGACTGCCTCAGACCAGATATGATAAATCATGATAAAACTCGTAGTGCGACTAAAGCTATGTAGTCGCAGCAAAGTGAAACAAATATCCTGCGTAATATTATTTGTGATTGAAGTTATGATCACCGTGGATAGTGTTACACATTGCCATGACTAGAGGTGGAAAAACTGGTCATGCCCCGTCGGGCCGGCCCGCGCACCTGCCATAAAATGATGGATTAGGTTGGAATTTTGTGACCACATACCTGCTTAGTCTACCCCGCTTTAAGCCCGCCCCGCCTTAAGCCCGCAAAAAAAAGGGCGGGTAGCCTAGCCAATCCGCCAACCTAGTTATCAAACACTCAAAATATTTATTTTGGTTGGTTGAAGGTTAATACTTGGACTATAGTTTTGAAATACTTGTTGATGATTCTATTTTATACATTTATTTGTGAATATATGCAATATTTTTTAAAGTGAAATTTGTGAAAAATAAGCTTTATAAGAAACTGTTCTAAATAATAAGTGAAAACTATAATTGAAATGTAAAAATAAGCCTATTAATCTATTAAAAAATGAAAAAATAAATTAAAAAAAAAAGACGGGCAAGCTCGCCGCCTGCCAACCCACCACCTTGGTGGGGCGGACTATATTTTTAAGCCCAATTTTACTTGACGGGCTTGCCTACCCCGCCCATTTTTTGGCGGGCCTAAGGCAGAGCGAGACGAGGCGGGGTGGGCGACCCGTTTTTCCACCCATATCCATGACGCAAAGTGTTAAACATTCCGACCCTATTACGCGTTCTCTTTATGTCTTAGATCAAGAACACGTTTGTTTTCAATGATGATATCTTGATCATATATCTCTTCCATATGGCTGTTGAGATGTGTCAAGAAATAAATATGTTTGGACACAAATGCGTTCGAATAATAAGAACAGTGAGCAAACTATAATTATGGGCCGCCTGACGATCGCGATAATTTCCACAGACGCATGAGTCCATGCAAGATAACTCATATGCAACATTCTCTGTGCATCAATGTCTGCAGAATAATAGAAATTCCCTCAATACGCATAGGAGAACAACACCTAGGATTATGGCATCATGGAAGCGAGATCTCATCAAAGCCACCACAATTTGACACTTATATTTAATCTCTCACCCGACATCTTTGTTCGTAAGGATATTATCAAGTGAAGGATGTGAGTTAAACTCTATACATAAGGGTCGGGGAAACAAGCCTCTTTAGGAATCTCACCTTCGTCTGACCATACTTTTGGTCCTTGTAGAATTCGACCAATTGCCAGAAGGCAAACTCTCACATCTCCTATAAGCAAATCGTCAGTCACACCTCGATTGACTGGGGCGAGTATCCGTAACAAGGTAAGAGGGGAGTGAAGATGTTGTCGTCCTTTTGGTAAGAAGACATTACACCGGAATATTCAAAAAGAGGATTTTGTAGCTCCAGAATTTCAGTGGTCATCATCAAGTTATGTTCTCAATGAAGTTGGCCTTCCCGTGGTGCCCATCAGATATGAAGATCCAAAGACTTCTGAAATGGGTCATTACCCCATTAGGTAGACGAAGGCAAGGCTGACTACACTGGCGCTCTGGCCAACTGAAGAGAATATGACAGAAAAGAGGACACTGTGCCTTATCTCTGCTTTAACTAGTTAGATATTCCATAAATTTGTTGCATAGTTTCGATATTGATATCATAATTATTAAATGCTGCAATTGCAAAGAATATCGTGTTCTAGGTAGGATGATGTGAGTTAGTCTTTCAAGACAAACTTTATATCTAAAGAGCATTCTTCTCAATATAGCTTGTGCATCACCCCTTCCTCAGATCTACCCAATCCAAGGGCGTTAGGTGGTGGAGCCTTGAGACTTTAACCTCGATCCGAGTCATACCTCGGGGAAGGGATGGGTATTCTACCTTTGGTCGGGAAACAATCTTCTGTAACACGGAGCACAACATAAAGATGTAACCATGTCTCATCGTTTCCAGACCCTACCACGGGGAAAAATACACACTGATTCAACGAATACTAACTACAACAAATTAATACATACTAAATCACTTAATGCTAACTACAACAAACAAATACACATTAATCAATGGACGCTAATTACAGTGAATAAAAACAACAACCAAACATGGTAGAAAAAAATGTTTAATGCACTAAACTGTGAATTACAATATACCATTCTCCCGCAAGTTCAAAGTGCACATCAAGCACTTCGACGCAACGGGGCACCTCTTTTCCTCATGAAGGAAAATCATAAGGTTTCTCACACCTAAAAAAGATAATTTTACAGCCGCAATGGCACCGACACGCATCCCCCGGTGAACACCGGTAATGCCCCTGAAGCAAATAAACTTTACACTGTATGGATGACAAGCAAACCTTGGCCCTACAATAACTCACAAATAACTAAAAGCATAACACAACAAAAATAAAATGAATCCAAATACATAACTCAAGGTTAAATAACACACGATTTAGTGAGGTTGAATTTTCTTAATATTCAATGTCATAGACGAGGCACAATAGCCTAACACATGTTGCAGGGAAAAGAAAACATAATACATAGAAAAGGAAGAATTGGTTAAGTTGCAGCGTCGGAAATCAAAGTCTCTATATCACCCTATCGAGTCCCCTCGGGAGCAACATGTCAGGGTTTTATCTCTTCAACAGGAATAAGAGCAGTATGGCAGAACCTTTTCGCTTGTTCCACAACCTGATCATGGACCCTGTACACGGCTTGCATAGTCCATTGAAAGGAATTATGGAACGTCACCCTTAGACTAGAAAAAATTTCTTCAAGAGCCTTCAAAGCCTCTACATGAGCCTCACCCTCCCATTGAAGAGTTTTCTGATCCTTCTGTACCTGGCGGATCATCTTAGTAACAGCAGTGGAGGCCTTCTGACGTCGCTTCTTATATGCCTCAAGAGTAGTCTCCAGCTCAATTATTTGGGAAACCATTGTAGAAGGAGAGCCATAGGTCTTCGCCTAATCTCGTAAGGAGTCAATAAGCTTAGCCTTCTCTTGCGGCTCAGTAAACTCCTTTATAAAAAGTGAGGCACCTCTACTCCTTACCTTCACGCTTACGCTCCCAAGTATCCCTTTCCTTGGAAGGAATTGTTAGTTTCCAAGACGTCTCCTCTACTAGCAGCGACTCGGGAGAACATAGAAAATGCATGGTACATATTATAGGTTATCTTATATAGGAGTTTCATCTACTCCTCCTCATAGATGTTCTAGACGAAGGATAGATCCTCTGTTGATACAATAATAACATCTTCCTTAAGAGTGCGAGCAAGCCAGGAAAGAAGAATGGCAGGCATCTGCAGGAAGTGAGTTATCTCTCTCGAAGAAGCATCCCCGGTCAAATGGGTCCCTTCGGAAGAACCCTATTCTAGGGGGAATTTTGATTGGCATCTCGACCTCTCTTTGTTAAAACGGTCACGACATTGACAACTTGGTCAACCCCAACGAAAACGGTCTCAGTTTTCAATATGAAAGTAGTGACCGTAGCAAGACTAGTGTTTGTTGGAGGGAGCACCACAATCGGGCTAGTATGATAAGTCTTAATACCTTGGGAATTGGAAATGGTGTAGAACATCTTTAACTTGTCCATGTTATCTACAAAATACAATCACATATGTCAAAAAAACTATAGGACTCCGTCCTCACCAAAAATCTCTTTGTCCTCTTCCCGAAGGATCGCACTCAAGATGGTGTAAGTGTCAATTTGTTTCTTTCTCACCTCGGAAGAAGGCATCTTATCGGGCCTAAAACCTTCTTCGTAATCAAGCCCTTGAAACCTATAATGTATGTCTTCATTCATTTCTTCCTCGTCAGGGGAAAGAACTCCTAGTTTGGAATGGTAGAAATAGACGTACCAGCGGAAATGAGATGAGGAAAAATACTTAAAAAATGTGACATTACAAAAGCTGGAAGATTCAGTAGGGGAGTACCAGAAGGTGAGATGAGCCTTTGGCTTAAGGGGATTCACTAGCAAGAAGCGTCTTAGAATATCTACCAAGTCCCAGGTGAAGTGGTTGAACCAAGAATCCTCTGGATGGAAACTATAGAGCCCTTGATCGCGATAGTCGTCTTGGGAAGTATGAACCAGGTAGAATAAGTTGAAAAACAACCCTAGTGAAGGCTTCTAGGACTTATGCTCAACTCACAACTGGAATACCCTCATATAAGTTCAGGATCTTGGATGAAGTTGTGAAGGGGCAACATTTAAATGCTTCAGGAAGCCCACTTTGAAGTCAGAGAAAGGCATTTGCAATCCTATCCTTGTGAACAGACATTCGTAAAGCCCGACCAAACATCTATCAAAATAGTTACATATACTCTTCTCTGAACTCACGAGAATAACCGATCATTCTAAAGGGTTATTGACCACAATTTCAGCATCATCTATCGTTGCTTCAATACTCATAAAGGATAGGGTACCTACCACTTTGTATCTATGCAGACGCACTTACCTGTATCGGTTAGTTCCATCATCTTCATACCCCTCTGGGCCAAGTGGTCGGCTTTAGAATGTTCGTCAGGTGTGATCTAACACACTACATCCGACCTTCCCCGAAACTCCAAGTGGCCTTTCACCTTAGAATCTCTAGGTTTGCAGTTATTATTTCTTAGGAAAATTTGAATGAAACCGTCAACACGTTCTCTCATCCACTTATAGATTGTATTTCCTCCTCAGTCAAAATGGGAGGGGCACGGGGACTTCAGTACGATTCCTCTCTTCGTTGTTATTTGATAGAAGGGCTTCAAACAAGTCAAATGAAGAAACTCATTCATCAAGGGAGTTCCCAAATTCCCTTCCTGGGTCAGAATCCTCATACAGAGATATAACTTCTAGGCCCATATGATTATGAGCAGGGGGGAGAAGAGAATCAAGGGATGCCCTCATTCTCGCAATAGAAGAAGTATCACTTTAAGAATCACTCACTAGGTTAGAAGTATTATCACTCATTTTGGATAGAAAACAAGATTTGTTAAATGTAAAAGCTTTAGTTGAGAAGGGAACCTGTTTATAAGAGATTGATGAAGCGAAGTGAATGAAGAAATGTAGATACTTTGATCAAGAAGTTACAATTGTTTATGAACGTTTTCCAGAAGGAATAGGATAATACATGTGCTAAATAAGAATGACTATAATTGAACTTGACTTTCAAGGATTGGAAAAATTTCCTCAATGATCAAATCCTCTTATTTATAGGCGAAGACGGTTAAACAATCATGATTTGCAATGGAAATGAGTGTAAAATCAACATATGGATTTCTCCTTGAGAATACATGCAAACTCAAGTATCCTAGAGTGGACTATAAGCAGCGTCATACCCTAGCTAGTCATGTTAGCCCACGTGTCAAAAGGAAGCAATGAAACATTTTAGTGATGGAAATACATTTAATGCTGTTGTTCCCCACTACCTTTTCACCTAGCATTCAAGTGTTCTATTTATAGCTTATGTCGAATAACTTCCTTGGAAGCCAAAAAAATCACTAAAGGCTTCCTTGCCCCTCTCATTGCCAGGAAAAACCTTATGGGAAACTATTTTGGATCGGCCAAAGGCCAAAAAAATGAGGCCCAATTCACCTCAAATCCACTCCACTTTATCCAAGGTATAAAGTCAGTTCACACGGAAAGCAAAGTACACTATTTGATCTCCACTTTTCACTATATTCATCTTGGTTCTTGAACTAACATGGGTGTTGGAGTGCTAGCATTGCATGTCCATCCCACACCGTTATTTTAATTGAGTTTAAAATGCTTTATATTATTTTATTTGAGTGATCTATTTAATTTATTAGTATTATTGAGGATGGGTAGAATTTTATTAGAATTATCATTAATTTTAATTAATTAAATAATATAAATAATTAGAAATTGAGCTTTGGGGAGGAAATTATAATTTAAATTAAAATAAAGGAAAAAGGTGGAATTAGTGAAAATTAAGGAGAGTTTGTGAATTAAAAAATAGTAGGTTTTATTTAAATAGAGAGGGGAATTAAAGTTAAGTCTTATTTTGGAGAATAAGTTGTCACCAGAGTTAGAGAGAACCCTATGAGGGCTTTTGGAAGGAGAAGAGAGAAATCTTCATATACAGACACAACATTTTTTAGTTTTAAAGGTCCAATGAACCCTAAGTTTTTGAACATTATTACAAATATTATTTTGAGCTTGAAGGTGAGAAGGAAGAAAAAGAAATTTGATGATCCTATGTTTTAATCCCCTTTTTTCGAAGCTCATTTTTTTTATTTATTTCTAGGCATATTACCCATTCTGGGTATCACCTTCATTCCAAATCTTCCTTTCATTTTAACGTAGATGCACCAATGTTGACTTTTAAAGGTAAGTTAACCCTACATTTTTTGACACAAATGTTTTATTATCAATTGATAGTATTATTAGTCCATCTATAGTGTTATATTTGTGGGAGTCGCAAACAAGGGCGGCTTTAGCATTCTGCCCTAAGGGTGATGTCGCATGGGTGACATCCTCACAAAACATGAGGGCTCATCCTTGGGACTGATGACATGTATAATACCTTTGTCCCCCATTAGTCATAGGAGAAGGATTCCATCACAATTCCCTGGAGAATAGGTGGTCAACAATCCCCCTTAGTCATGAGGGAGCAGTTGTTGCCCGTATGGGTTCCCACACCCTAGTCTCAAAAAGCCTCTATAAATACTCCTCTTCTTGGGGGAGAAAGGGAGATCCTAACTCATATGCTTATAACTAAGAACCAAAAACATATATAGACCCTCTTACGTCACGTGACTAGGTCCTTTAAACCATCATAAACACCGTTGTATAAGGCTTCTCCCACACGGAGCGTACTAGTTACAACGACTAGAAGGGGCGCTCTTACCAGAACCTTGAATGCTCTTCATTTTAGATATTATTAAATATAGAATCATTTGTAATTATTTACTAAAACATTATGCCTATGTATCTCAGAATAACTATTAAGTGATTTGTTCCCGACATGGACGCTCCTTTCTGAAAATGTGGTACGTTTGACTTCATAGAAAAGATCATTGTTTCCCTTTAGGGCAACATCTTTTTATTAAACTTCGTAGAGAATATCCTTTCTGTCCTTCAGGGTAACTTCTTTTTTCTGGACTTCATAAAGAAGATCTTTAGCGCCCTTCACGGAAACATCTTTTTGATGGACTTCATAGCGAAGATCATTGCCGCTCTTTTGGGCAACATATTTTTACTAGACTTCATAGCGAAGACCCTTGCAACTCTTCAAGGAAACATCTTTTTGCTAGAATTCATAGCGAAGATACTTTCTACCCTTAAAGGCAACATCTTTTTATTGGACTTCATAGTGAAGATCCTTGCTACCCTTAAAGGCAACATCTTTTTGCTGGAATTCATAGCGAGGATCCTTACCCCGCCTTCTGGGAAACATCTTTTTGCTAGAATTCATAGCGAAGATCCTTGCCATCCTTCAAGGCAACACCTTTTTGCTAGATTGTATAGCAAAGATCCTTACCTCCCTATAGGGTGATACAAACGAGCTAAAATCTCGCACAAGGGACTTAATGTCTTCTCGGGCGGGACAAAACTCAAGGGTCACGCCTAAGAGGCGCGACATACGTCCAGCCTAAGAGACTTTTTAACAAGTCTTGACCGAGGGCTCGATGGAAGTCTCACCCAAATAGGTCAAATGCCTTACCTGAGAGACTTATAGCCTCATCAGTTGGGCTATATACAATTTTTTTTGGAAGACTTAGATTATCCAAGGTAGTTAAAATCTCGCCTGAGGGACTTAATGTTTTCTCTGGAGAGACAAAAGTCAGGGTTCATGCCTAAGAGGCATAATAGGCATCCAGTTTGAGAGACT
This sequence comes from Lathyrus tuberosus, assembly GCA_022829125.1. Classification (NCBI taxonomy): domain Eukaryota; kingdom Viridiplantae; phylum Streptophyta; class Magnoliopsida; order Fabales; family Fabaceae; genus Lathyrus; species Lathyrus tuberosus. Next base: position 15,146,267 of record JALAZF010000082.1, on the reverse strand, counting down.
TTTTATAACAAGTCTGGCCTGAGAGATAGATGGATGTCCTGCCCAAATAGGTCGAAAGCCTTGCTTGAAGGACTTATAGTCTCATCAGTCGGGCTATATACAATTATGTTTGAGAAACTTAGATTCTCCAGGCTATCTAAACTCTCTCTTGAAGGACTCAAATTCTTCTCAGGCAGGAGAAAACTCAGGTGTCATGCCTAAGAGGCGCGACAAACATCTTGTTTGAGAAACTTTATAACAAGTCTTGCTTGAGGGCTCGAGAGAAGTCCTACCCAAATAGGTTGAATGCCTCACCTGAGAGACTTATAGCCACATCAGACGGACTACATACAAGTCTGTATGGAAGGCTTAGATCTCTCGGGATAACTAAAACCTCGCGAAAGGAAGCACTGGTTCTAGGGATACTCCCATAAGCCATGAATGAAAAACATGTATGCATCTATCAAAGACCTCATACTTGAGGGACTATGTATTATTATATTTGTAAAAGGCCTAGCCAAGAGTGATGCCCTTAGACCATCATAGAAAAGGTCACGATAGAATGTCGCCAAAATGGAGGTATAATGTTGCCCTATGGTTTTTCCTTGCCCCTACGTGGAAAACGTGGGATAATAAATTCCTTGGGCAGAGAGAAAGTTAAGTTCATTAACTGACCCACGACTCCCTTGAAATTAGGGATTCAACTATCCACAATTAACTAAGTGGGCAGAGGCCCTTTCTAAGAAAACCATATGTCCTTAAGACATCTATAAATACATCTTTCCTCAAGGGAGAAAAAACCGAGCCTAAGTAATACATATTCTCCACACCCTATAAAGCACAACACTCATTTTTATCTTACCACACACTTCCCACTAAGTATCACCAGTCATCAGCAGAGCCTCTCATCTCATGTGAGCAGATCTCTTAAACAACCTCAAAACACCACCGTACATGGTTTCTCACCGCTGTGGGAAAACCCTAACTACCAAATCGCGTTATAAAACTACTAAGGCCTCTGAGTCTCCTTACCCTTGTAGACAGAACATGAACACGTGTACTTTTTGACCAGTACACCAACTTCCTTAATCGATTAGGATGTGTTACACTTTGATTTAATTGATTAAAAGTGACTCTTACTTTATTAGTCAGTGTATTTAGATTTCCTAGTTGATCAAGCAAGAAACATAATCATTTAAGCATTTTCCTATATTAGTTTTAAAAAGTTTTATAAAAAATGAGAGGTTTTGAAATACTTTTGTGTGTGTGTGCATTGCCTTAGTTCTTCAAGATCTATTATTGCTTTTTTTTTTTAGAAATAACTGATCAAACCCATGATAAACTACTAAGTGCAAGACCATTCCATCCTAACATGGATGATGAGACGTTAATCTAATGAAGTTAAACGAGCGTTGTTTGTGAGGCAACCCTTACCTTAATGTTTATTTCAGTTTATTTTATATTTTTCAATTTTAAATCAAGTTCTTTGTTTTGTTTTGTTTAAGTTTACATTTTTAGTTTATTTTTATGTTTCCATCTGATTATCTGATAATTCATAATAAATAATAATTGTCTAAAAAGCAACTGAAGTAGTTATTTTTAGTCTTCATGCATACCAACTAGAAAATTACTTTATATATACTTATAAATGTTCTAATGTGATTCAATTGATAGCTAAGTGGGTTTACTGTAACTAAACTAAATGAACTGTGTAGGCTGTTCATTTCTAATCAATTTGGGGAACAATAGAAAAATTCAAACACTTTATTTTATCATGAGAGAGCATTCTAGTATGTATTCATTATTTACAACTTGTATATTTTCTTAATTGATTTCAACTGTATTATTTATACACACCAAGGCATGTTTTTTTCCTTTTAATCAAGAGCTTTTTAAGCCAACCTTTTTAAAATTATTTATCCTTTTCCAACCCAATTTGAATTGTATATCCCTTTTTGTTTTTATTATCACACATAGTAATCCTTGTCGAAAACACTTTCATACCCTCCTTGGAGTTAGAAAGGTAATGTCTCAAAGATTTGTCTTATTTATGTTTGGGATTGTTGTTGGTATATAAAGCTCTAAATTTGGGTATTTTTACAGAATCAGAAAAAATCAAATAAATATGAGTAAAACCTGTCAAGAAAGAAGGAAGTTGAAAAACCAACTAACTTGAGAGAAAAAAAAGTGATATCAGATTACTCAAAAATAAAAAATTAAAAATCAACTAGAAAAGAAAAGAAAAAAATAATAAAATATAAAAGTTGAGAAATTTCAACAAAGCTAAAGAATACTTAGTAAAAAAATATCTAAGAATAATGCCTTATTTTAGACATAGTTGGTGAGAATAATTTAATCGATTATAAGATCTAACTTACTATCCAAATGAATCCCACCCGAGCCCTAGCCCTTTACAATCAAAAAGACCTCTAAAAGTGTATGATTCATTGCATCATGTTATTTGATTAGAATTTATTAAAGCTTATGGTATAATAATGCATATGATAATTTTGAATAAATAAACACATGAGAATCAGAGAGACTTGGTAAGAATGTGTAGAGATATGGTAGCTGTAATAATATCATCGAGTGAAAATGTGAAAAATCGACTTAACTCTGTAAAATTACGTAGTTCGAAGTATTGGTAAGAGAATGTCACAAAAGAATAAGCGAGGAATGAAACTCATAAATCAATTTATTTCTAAAGTTGGTATGCTAAAAAAATTATTTCAAAAGTTGCTTGAGGACAATCAACAAGCTAATTTTGAGATTGTGATTAGTCATCAGTTTACTTTGTTTTATCCTTCATTTTTCATCAAATTTGATAACCATTTAGTGTTTTTTAATATTATTGTCTAGTAAGTTTTGCAAGAATAATAATAATTAAGGTTTCTAATAAATTAATGACATTTTCTTGATAATATGCTATTTTGGAAAGGTTTAACATGTTTTGTGAGTCGTAGGACGTCAAAGCAAGGGCCCAAAAAGAACGTGATGAGTTTTTAGAAAGATTAAAAAATTATATTTTCCATACATTTTACATCATGATGTATGTACGATATTTTGACCATATATAAAGCTTCGTAACTTTGATTGACGTGTTAGTCGAGGAAAATGAAAGCAAACATCAAAGGCTATAAATCTTATGAAGAAATCAAAGGCTAAATCATCTTTATTTCCCTTTGGTCAAACGCGTTTAGCAAAGCAGCCAGCGGCCAAACGCTTTCAAACGCAGTTCCAGGCACGATTCTCCCCATGCCCATACAGTTTTCAAATGCGTTTGGCAACATCTAAACGCACAAATTTTTATTTAAATGAAGTAAACCTTATTTTGTTTTAATCTTGAGCACGACAAACGCACTAGGAGCGCCAGGGAGTACTATTTAAAAAAATTCGGCAAAATACTTTTTTTAGTCCCGTATCTTAACCTCGGGGTTCATTTTGATCCCTTAACTTTAAAAAGATCCATATTGGTCCCTCAACTCTTCAAAATGTTTCATATTAGTCTTTTTTTTCTTTTAGCGACGAAAAAATTAAAAAATAAGTTGCTAAATTCGTCGCTAATTAGACAAAAAGGACTAATTTAGAATGTTTTGAAGGTTAAGGGACCAATATTGACCTTTTAAAAGTTAAGAGACCAAAATGGACCCCACAGTTAAGATACGGGACCAAAAAGGGTACTAAGCCAAAAAAATTTAAGTTGAAGCTTTCTCTGATTTGATTATTGTGTAATATTCATAACTTCTCCAATGTATTTTGTTCAAATTATGAGTATCTAAGCTCCTTAGTGCGTTGATGAGCCATTGTCTCTGATGAATTTTGTAGTCCTTAATTGATATTTATAATGATTAAATCTTATATTTTATTATGATTTATTGTTATATGTTCTTAATTCATTTTTATTTTTGATCAACTGTAAATTATAATATGGTTACTTATTAGAAAGGAATTTCAACAGGTATTTCTAATTATCACCTAGGCATATGGATAACAACATAAAACTAAATTGTTCTTGATAATTGCATGCTTGGTTTAATCTATGATTTACTAATAGTTATAGAAATTGATTTAATACTAAAGGTTTATCCGTTGAGGAATGATGAATAGATATTCTAGAAAACTATTAGTAATTAAGAATAAGGCTAAATTGTTACAAGGTTATTTTAGGGTATGAAAGAATTTAAGGTCAAACTTTCATCCCTAACATGTTCTAATCATATTATTTTCTACTATGTTGAAGACGGAGATGATGTTCAAGTATCATTCACCCACAATTGACAACGAAGGAAAGATGAAGTTTAACAAGTTTGAGTTGAAGTCAGATGAAGATTAAGTGGAGTATATTTCACCATTATAAAACAAATGGTCCAATCGAGGTGGATATGACGATTGAAACATCATTAACCATCTCTTGATGATGAAACGTAATGTTAGATTTAGATCAACAAAAATATATCTAATGTTACGTATTTTATGTATGTTAAGACAAAGATTTATGTTAAGTTATGTCGTTGATACTATATTTGAAATTGCTTTTAGTTTTGTGATAATAGGGTATAATTCGAATTATAGATACCTGACAAACCCCTAAGTATTATTCCTTATTTCTTCTGAGAATGAGTTTGTGATAACAAGAAAAAACCGAGTTTCGAAATTCAGACAAACCCTTGAACATTATAAAATATTAAGTTTGGATATTAGCTTGTGATAATGAGAAAGGATATAGATTTTGAAATCCAGACAAACCCTTCAACATTATGGGAGATTGAATTTGAGTGTTATGTGGAGAGTTGTATGAGAATTTCAAAATCCAACTTGTTTTTACCTTAAATTTGGTGTGATCCTGAAAGAGTTTGGTATGTTGAGTAAGATAGAGTGTAATAAACAATTCCTTAGGCTTTGATTATCATACCCGATTTGCTAAGAAACATTCCTCATTTGAAGATTTTAGGTCTATCGGACAAGCTGGATGTAGGATTATTTAAGAGATGCAGCTAAAGGCCTAATCATAGGCCCAATTATGAAAAACCAATCTCATGCACTAGAGGACAAAATAGATGAGGTCACACATGCACTAGAAGACAAAATAGCTACAACAAAAAAAGGATTAGTGGAGGCGAGAAAAAGCATCAGAGCGAAGAAACCAAATCCAAGATACTTGAAATAGAGGAGGAGAAATTAGTGGAGGTGTGGAATGTGATATTTCTGATTCTCTCTCCTTGGATCCTTAGTGGATATTTCTCTCTTTTTCTTAATGTATTTTCACTTTTCCACCATTGAAGCTTGATGTACTTTATTAAGAGATCCTTATTAAGTCATCAATAAGAATCTTGCCATTTTCATCATATTTTACAACTTTAGTATATTACAACAGGTACTTTCACTGACACCGTGCCCGATGGCACACGTTTCAAGATGATTAAAAACCAGCTGACACAATTATCAGACACCATTAACACGCAGGTGCAAGCACAAATTTCACAGCTCAGTGAGATAATGACATCTCATAGTTCTGCATTTGTAGAATCTTCTTCCACCCTGCAACGAATGGAATCATTGCTTCAATCATTAGCCACCAACGTCATCACCCATGGTCCAACACGTGCTGCTGAACCTTTCCAGACTTACAACGTAAAACTTGAATTTCCCATATTCGATGGTTCACATACTTTCGAATGGATTTTTCACGTGAATCAATTCTTTGAATACTAGAACACAGCTGACCCTGAACGTTTGACCATCGCTGCAGTGCATTTCGATCAAACGGTGATTCCATGGTTTCAAATGCTTCAACGAGCGCATCCGTTCATTTCATGGCAGAAGTTTTCTCGTGCGATTGAATTAGAATTTGGCCCTTCGGCATTTAATCGTCCTCGAGTCACATTGTTCAAACTAGCTTAGACTGGATATTTGGATCATTATTATTCAAAATTCATAGCGCTTGCAAATCGTTCCACTGGTTTAGAGCCGAATGCATTACTAAATTGTTTCATCAGTGGGTTACAGAAGGATCTTCAACGTGAGGTAATCTCTCAAGCACCCCTTACCATAATTCAAGTTGTGGCTATTGCACGTTTATTTGAGGATAAATTTTGCCCTACTACAAAACCTAATTCACAATCTCACCCATGTTCGAACTATTCCACCAAACCAAATATCCTGCAACAATCACAAAAGAAACCACCATTACTACCGACGCCAAACATTAAACCCAAAACCATAAAAAATATCAGCCTTGCAGAAATGCAATTACGTAGAGAGAAGGGCCTATGTTACTACTGTGATGATAATTTTAGTCCTCAACATAGATGTCCCAAAAAATATATTATGTTGTTACAATTGGATGATGTTGACCCTGAATCAGAAGACCAAACCATTGATGAACCATTCCACTCTTCAATTGATGTGTCGCATGAAGTTAGTTATCGCCATTTGTCCCTTAATGCGATGAATGGATTTTCATCAGTGGGTACGATGCAGTTTACAGGGTGTGTGAATGGCCTGGAGGTGCAGGTGTTAGTTGATGGTGGTAGCACGGATAATTTTTTGCAACCACAATTGGCCAAGTTTTTGAAACTTCCAATTGAACCTATTCCATATTTCAATGTTTTAGTTGGAAATGGTCATAAGATGGTGGCTGAAGGTAAAATTTCGGATATGATAGTAACAATTCAGGGGCATCCTATTACTATAACCAGCTTTATCCTACCATTCGCTGGTGCAGATATGATCCTTGGTTCTTTATGGCTAGCAACTTTTGGCCCTCGCGTAGCGGATTATAATGCATTAATCTTGAAGTTTTTCCATGGCAATAAATGCATCACACTACAAGGCCAATCTCCTCAACAACCTGGGCAAGCACAGTTACACCACTTACCTCGATTGTCGCATACGAATGTTATTTATGAAGTGTTCACATTGTATTGCTTACAAGTGACAAATGACAGCAAACTCGATTCTCTCATCTCACAAACTTATGATCCAGACTTATCCACACTATTAACACAATACCAAAAATTATTTCAAAACCCGACTATATTACCTCCGGCCAGGCTTCAAGATCACTTTATTCCACTCATTGATGAAACCAAAATTGTCCAAGTGCGACCCTATCATTATCCTCACAGTCAAAAGGCTCAAATTAAAGTTATGGTGGAAGAAATGTTGAAACAAAGCATCATCCAACCTAGCACAAGTCCTTTCTCCTCTCCCATCATTTTAGTGCAAAAGAAAGATGGAACATGGCATTTTTGTACTGACCATCGAGCCCTTAACGTTATCACCGTTAAAGACAGTTTTCTGCTTCCTACTGTAGATTAACTCCTTGATGAACTTTATGGTGTTCAATTCTTTTCCAAATTCGACTTGCGATCCAGATACCATCAAATCCTCATGAATCCCAAAGATCGGCATAAGACAACTTTTTTATCATATCATGGCCACTACGAATGGCTGGTGATGCCATTCGGTTTGTCTAATGCACCTGCATCATTTCAATGCCTCATGAACCAAGTTTTTCAAGAAGTCTTAAGGAAATTTGTCCTAGTGTTATTTGATGATATACTAGTATATAGTCCTACTTAGAGTAGCCACCTGGATCATTTGGAAAAGGTACTTTACTTGTTGGCACAACACTAATTATTTGTCAAACTTTCCAAATGCTCTTTCGGCATTACTGAAGTAGATTACCTTGGCCACACCGTGTCAGGTTTAAGGGTGACCATGGATAATTCTAAAGTGAAAGCTATCCTCGATTGGTCGACGCCCAACAATTTTATACAACTTAGTGGATTTCTCGGATTAACAGGATATATAGACGCTTCATTAAGTCATATGCTACGTTTGTTGCACCCCTCACAGAACTCTTGAAGAAAGACAATTTTTCATGGTCCGAAGTTACTGTCAAGGCCTTTACAACACTCAAACTCGCCATGACTTCAGCTTTTGTTCTTGCTCTACCTGATTTTGCTCAACCTTTTGTGTTGTAAACAGATGCCTCAAGTATAGGCATAGGAGCGGTTCTCAGTCAATAGGTGTAGCGAGCGATTTTGGATGCGGTTCTTAAGCACTGGTCGCTCTCTGCGGTTTGAGCTTTGAACTACAGGTCGATTCATTTTTTATCCTATTGTGAGCTGAATAAGGAAGGGAAATAGATGTCTCCAATTAACCCTGCTTGCATACTGAGTTTAAACAGCGGTCTGTTAGGTTACAGATGCTATCAATGTGGGGGGCCTTTGTACTGGTTATTTGTATTTTCGCCAATACTGTTCTCTTTCTTTTTACCTGGGCAAAGGGTTTCTGGCGGGGAACAAGGATTAGGATGTTAGGACTGGTGCTTTTGAAATACTGCTTTTAATTGATGGAGATATGGGATTTGGGTTTTTTGTTGATTGCGCTCGCTAAGATCTTTTCTTTCGATCTTATGCCTACGTATTCCCGTTTACCGAAACAGGGAAATCAGAGCGTTCGTAGTTCCTCCTATTATATGGGAGGAAATGGGTGTTTTGGTGTCTTGTTCAAAGCCCAAGACATGAAGCGAAAGGTGATTTGTATCTTGTTCAAAGCCCAAGATGTGAAGCTAAAAGGTCTATTTGTGTCTTGTTTAAAGCCCAAGACGTGAAGCGAAAGGACCTCGACTTTAGAGAGTATTTGTCATCTCCAAAGAGGGGAGAAGGAGAATTACTTTAACTGGGATACGCGGATCCGAGCAATGCCATAATTTCCGAAGAAAGGGTTTTAACCTGAAGGGGAAGACTTTAACTCAGTGTAGAGCAATGCCATCTTTCCTTAGGAATTTCTCATGCTAAAAGAGGGACAGTGGCATGGATGTAGATGATCCAGAGGCTTGCCGCTTACAGCGATTAGATGAAGGGAAAGGAGTTGTTGATGTTTGTATACTGTGAACAAGGCACAACTTTGATGCTAAAAGGTCGATTGGATCAACCAGTGGTTTTCTTATACAAAGCCTAAGAGGAGGCTATTTTGTGTCTCGTACAAAGCCCGAGAGAGAGGCTAAAAGTTTTTGACCCAGTGGGGCATATCGTTATACAAAGCCTAAGAGAAGGCTAGCAAAGAGTTGACTCAGTTGGAGAATCTTTTATACTCAGTAAGAGAGTGTTTTTGTATCTCGTACAAAGCCCGAGAGAGAGGCGAAAAGGTTGTTTTGACTCCACTGGGGAGAATTTTGGTATCTCGTACGAAGCCCGAGATGGAGGCTATTGTAACTGTTTCAGTTGAGTGACAGATCCAATATACTGATTTTAAAAGAGAAAATCAGTTCTTATATGAGTAACATTGTACACAGGGATTTGATTTGAGGATCAGGGATATTTCCTTCTCTTTGAGGAAACGGGAAATCCAAAGGGTATTGAGACTATCCGAGTCTGCGGGTTTCCTTCCTATTTAACGAAGGGTGCTTGAGAATGTCTTTGAGACTCAAGGAAGTTAGACTGTCCGTGTCTAGAGTTTTATCTTTTGTACTATGCTTTGAGAAATAGTAGTAGACTCTATGAAAGGACTGTTCTATGAGGATGACTAGGTTCTGTTCCAATACCTCTAGGAGGTCGTCGGGACAATTTGTACGAAGCCCAAGAGGAGGCTGGAAACTTTTAAGAAGCCGACGGGTCCTTGTACGAAGCCCAAGAGGAGGCTATCATTCCCGGAGGAAGAGATCATTATACGAAGCCTAAGAGGAGGCTGTGAATACTTCTAAGAAGCCGTAGGGTCCTTGAATAATGCCCAAGAGGAGGCCGATGCTTTTAAGAAGCCCGTGGGTCTATCATCTCCTTTCCATTAGGAGAGATAACTCTTTTAAAGGTAAAAACCACTGGTAAACGTGCGAGGTTTACTATCCAGTGACTTTTAACTTTTAAAGAGGGTTCCTTAGTTAAGGTCCAAGATTATGACCGTAGTGGGTACCCAAACCCCGAGACATTCAAGGCAAGCTATCCACAAGGAATAGATCAAGTCAGGAAAGTTCGAGAATTTGGAAGAAACTCAAAGATGCCATTCACGGAGAATACATTCATCTTGGGGAGTAGAGCTTCTTGACGATTCCTAAGGAGGACAGCCGAAGAGAAGACTGTATTTGGTGCTCCTATTGGGGATCTAGGCGTCTATTTCTACGAATAAATGAAACGGCGTCACCTAGTTCTAGACGTAGTTGCCGGGGAAACTCGAAATATCTATACTATTATTACACAGTAGATATGAGTTTATGAAAGGAGACTTACAGTGAGCAGCCCCACAATACAGTTTATAATATGAAAGCAGTAAATGAAAGCGATAACCACTTACTCGGTTGTAGTGCTTCCATGCTGTTTGGTTAGTTGTTCAACAAAGAAAGATTGAAAACAACAGTATATTCAAAATCAAAGGAGAAAGTGCTTTGAAAAAGAAATATTTGGGGCTTACAGCTCAAGGAGAGGCCCAGGGTTTTATCAGTGAGCGCACTGTTTGACTTTGTACAGCGGGACTTATACAAGTGACTGGGGCCCAAAAAGGTTTTCTGTACAAAGGGATGGGTCTTACACTCTCTCAAGAGGCCCAAAAAGGTTTAAAGAAAAAGAGTGGGGGCTTATAACACGAGGGTAGGCCCAAATAATTTTTTCGTTTAAAATGGCGATCGTGCCGAGGTTTTCTTTTAACGCAGAGGGACTTATACAATAAGTGAGGCCCAAAATGTTTTTGGTTAAAAGGGGGATTGGGTCTTACACTCTATTAGAGGCCCAAAGTGTTTTGAAGAAAAAGAAATGGCTCTTACTACTCGAGGGTAGGCCCAGATGGTTTTTATTTTTAAACGGGCGACGATCGCGCCGTTTACTTGTACAGAGGGACTTATACAATGAGTGAGGCCCAAAAAGTTTTTGTACAAGGGGGAGTGGGTCTTACACTCTCTCAAGAGGCCCAAAGAGTTGTGAGATGATTTATGAGGGTTGAATTAATCCAAAACCCTAATTTGTTTTCAAAAATGTATTTAATTGAATAAAAATTCAATTAAAATGATCAAAAATTGTTTAACATGTGAAAAACAAATTGTGATCTTGGATTAATGCTTCAAAAATTAAGTATTGACCTACAAAATAATTAGAAAGCATTAAAAGTTGCAAAATCAATGTGGAAAAAATATTTAAAATGCCAAAAACAATCAAAATATTAATTCTTTGCAAAAATATCAATTATATGAAATAAATAATATTTTTGGGATTTTTTGTGAAAATAAAATATTTTAACATTTTTGTGAATTATTAAAAAAAAGAATCAACTCAAAATCATTAAAACTCAGAGAGAACTTAATTTTTGAATCAATTAAACAAAATCACAAAATTCAAATATTTGAATTTGAAAAAAAGGCGCCAAGAACAAGCTGAAGAACACGCGCGTGTTCTTGGTTTCTCAGATTTGCGTTTTCTATCCAATCTCCATGAATACGTAATCATATCATGCAATCCACATATCATTATGCTCGCCTCAACCTCACGATCATGTCTATGTACTTTAATTTCATTTAAATTAAACATACAACAAGAAATCACGAAGAGACCTCAAGAACCCTAATTTCTGCATGAAGGCTAGGATTTTTGATACACGATTCAAACAATGCAATTAATTGAGGGAAAACATTCCATGCATGATTATGAACATATGGCCAAATTATTGTGCGAGGAAATATGCATAGATTGAGAAATTACCAAGTATGTGCTTACCTCCAAGCCGTGACAGAAAGTTCAGAGTGATTTTTGATTTGGAGGTGTTACAGATGAGTGGTGATGATCTGAACAGCTTCCCTACACCCTATGGATTGTGTTTGGATGGTTGGACTTGATTGAAATTGGCTGGATCATTTTGTGGTACCTCAGCTGCACCTTGTTTGAAAATTTGAGCAACCAGCTGGTGATTTTGTGAAATTGATGTTTCAGAAGTAATCTAAGTGTTTGATTAGCTCATATGTGATGTATGTGAGGTGTGTGAGTGATTGGTTTGATTGGAATTGCTCTCAAACTCAAAACCCGATAGCTACCTTGCTAAGAAAGGCATTTTTGCCAAGAGAAAGAGATTTTGAGGAAAGCATCTGTTAGATGGCTTTGGTGTACTTAAATTGACCACAATTGAGCTCTATTTATAGTAGAGCAAGTTTGTTTTGCAAGGAATAGTGCATGGCAGCTGGTAAGTAGGTTTGGCCAATGTTGGCAAATGAAAATCCAAGTCTCCTCTAGCCATTGACTAGAGGTTAGGGCACAGAGCTATGGTCCCCTTGGTCTTGGATAAGTCTTGACTGATTTCAGATGAGAATGGCTCAGTTCATGCCACCTTGATGGTTTCATTGAATGCCTCATTCCAAATTTGAAGTCTTGTCCCTATTTTGGCCATTCTAGGTTCAACATGCTATTTCTTGTTCCATGGACTTTGGAGGCTTGGCTCAGTGATTGTCCCCTTTAGATTCAATCCTCTGAGGTGTCCAAGTGGATAGGAGCAATTGAATTTGGCTGATTTTGGCAAATCGACCAAAGTTGCAAATTCTGCCTTGCCTTGACAGATTTCAGCAAGGCAACTTGGCAATGTTGTATCTCATGGTGTAGGTTGAATTTGGCAATGTTCTTGGCCATTTTGGAAAGCCCTAACATGATACAACAACTGTTTGAACAAGTTTGGTTTTGATCTCTTTTGATTCCAAGTGAAAAATCCCCCTACATTTGGCAAAAAGTGAGGCAGAATCTGACTTAGTGAAAATTTCACTAAGTGTTGGAAAAAATGACATTTTCACTTTTCAGCCACTTTGATCACTCCATAACTCAAAATCCTTAATGAATTGGAATGACTTGTAGTTGAAGTTTTTGTAGGTGATAATGAGGGCTACAAATCCATCTTTGGATGAGAAAAAATGGCTTTGTGGTTTAGGAGTTATGGTCCTCCAAAGTTGGTACCTTTGCCACTTTATTTTTAACTTAGAAAAATTTCTAAGTTTTATGGTTACCCCTTTTACAAGTTATCTCACTTTTTTTGATTTTTCTTGATGAATGATGATTCAAATCATACATTAACATCATTTTAGGGTTAAAAATCCATTTTGGTGAAAAATCTCAAAAAGTCAAAGTTGACTTTTGTGCACAGTTGACTTTTTATCAGATGAATTCCAAACTGTGCAATTCTTCAGGAAATCATGTCCTTGACCTAAATCAAACTTGATGGACATGTTCCATGGGTGTCATAGGGTATATTCAATCATGTATTAGGGTTTGGGAGCATGTCTTGGTCAAAAGTCAAAGTTACAGTTGACTTTTCCCTTAAAACCCTAATTGTGGTGCAGATGAAAATGAGACTTGTTGCTCAAGCTTCTTGGATCAATCCATTGTTCCAAATGGATCAATATGGTGTATTAGAGACCCTCAAATCATCTCTTGAGGTCTTGGCTCATGGTTTGTCCCAAAAGTCAACTTGGGGGTGAATTAGGTCAAGAAACCCTAATTCCTGATTTTTGATGAATGCATCCCTTGAGGAAAAATTGACTTGATGCATGGGTTCATGAGGTTCATGGAGTATATTAGGTTATGTTTTGGATCCATGGCCTGTGCCCAGATGAAACTTTCCATCTGGAGGCCCTGGTCGACCAAAACCCTAATTTGGTGACACTGGCGATCTTGAGGCTTGATCCACCTAGAAGGGAGCAACCTTGTGCTTAATCCTTGAAGTGGGAGTCCTTTTGATCCTTTTGTGTATGTTTGAGAGGTTAGACAAGCTGAAGATCAAGTCATTCCTTGATTGATCCTTTGTCTAAAGCTCAGAGAGGGCTTGAAACCCTAATTTTGATTATGGTGAATGCCCAACCATCTTTGGGGTATGTAAATACATCCATATTGTGATGATGATTTTCACAATGATGGGAAATCTAAGTGGTCAAAATTTGGGGTATTACAGATGCCCCTATTTAATCTTCTTGGACCCGAAGGTGTGAATGACGAAGGGATTCGGGCATTCGGGGTGCAAGAGGATTAAAAATCGGAATACCCGAAATTTTGATGGTGGTTATGAATGGTAGCTTACGTATTCATCTTCTTTAGCTAAGCAATGATGCTTAGAAAAGGTGAACTTCCCCTCGATCCTGGTCTCCTACCAAGGAACTGGTCTCAGTTTTCTTTTGAAATAAACCTCCCCTCGTTCTTGGTTTCCTACCAAGGAACTAGTCTTAGTTTCTGATTTAAACTTCCCCTCGATCCTGGTTTCTTACCAAGGAACTGGTCTTAGTTTCTGATTTGAACTTCCCCTCGATCCTGGTTTCTTACCAAGGAACTGGTCTTAGTTTCTGATTTGAACTTCCCCTCGATCCTGGTTTCTTACCAAGGAACTGGACTCAGTTTTCTTTTGAAATAAACCTCCCCTCGTTCTTGGTTCCCTACCAAGGAACTGGTCTTAGTTTCTGATTTAAACTTCCCCTCGATCCTGGTTTCTTACCAAGGAACTGGTCTTAGTTTCTGATTTGAACTTCCCCTCGATCCTGGTTTCTTACCAAGGAACTGGTCTTAGTTTCTGATTTGAACTTCCCCTCGATCCTGGTTTCTTACCAAGGAACTGGTCTCGGTTTCTTTTGTCAATAAACTTTACTGACAAGGGACGCTATTCGTAGCGGCTTTCCTTCAAACTTCTCGCCGAATTTTCCTGTGGAGATGCCATTTGAGTGGAAAAAGTTTTGATGTCAGACTTGCTGGGGAACCCAGTCGTCTGAGTTGTAGAGTTGTACAAACTTCTCTGCTTTGGAGACGCCATTTGTTTCTACTGGGGAAAGCGAGTCTCTTGAGAGACTGTTTTCGTTTGGGATCTTTCATCATACTTTTCTCGGGATCTTCCCGGAGAAACGCCATATGATGGGGTCCAATTTTGTGGGGCCAATGACCTTTTCATCAACGGTCCTTTCGGAGCAAAACTGGCATGCTGCCGAATCTCTGATCACGAGGCTTTCTCTGTGGATTTTCCTTAATCCGGGAAAGCAAGGATATCATCTTCAATGGCGAAGAGTGATGTTTATTGAGAGTTTTCTCTAGCTTTTCAGAGGTTCAAGTTATCAAAGTGGTCAAGGACCAACTTCTTTCCAGAATTAAACTGGAAGCGAGGTTGTTCAGACACAGTATTTCCTGACGAGGCAAGAACTGACAACTCGATTGAAAGGACTTCTACCACTAGGGGACAAGACCGACTAGAGTGATAGTGATGCAATATGAAATGTGAATGCAAATAAAAATGAATGATGTATGTATGTATATGCTGACAAAACAGACGCGACATACAGATGAACACAATTGGATACTCGACCATCGCGGGGCGAAGAAGTACCGTTGATTCAAAATAGCAATTCCACCTTGCTTAGGAGAGATAGTCCCGTTGGGAGCTATGTTGATCGGGTTTAGGAGATGAGAACTCGGTCGAGGATGTCAGACGAAACAAGGTCTCTGACACAGTTGATCCCTTCATTCAGGCATACTGGCTTAGAAGGAGTACTTTGATTCTGCACTTTGAAGTTCGCTTACTTCGGGAGAAGCGATCGATGTTCTTCTGATGTTCAACAGTCAAAAGAAATTTCCATCTTTATTTTAAAAGCAGAAAAAGTTTTAACAAGTAAATTCATTTTTGTTTTATTTCAAGAATCGCTGATTAAGTTTAAACAACGTCGTTCTGTAAAGCTAAAACAAGCAAGAATTACAAACAAAAGCACAAGGGCTCAAATTTTATTGATAAGATGGAGATCAGTCAAACGCGTGATTCCAAAGAGTATATACAAAGTTAGAAAATGGTAATTTACAGGGAAAAGGGCTACGTTGAAACATAACAACCACTATCCTTCTACCAACTTTGAATTCGGGACATCCTGAGCTTCTGTCGAAGATGACCTTTGACTGGAGATTTCCTCCGATAGATGATGTAACTACTGCTGAGGGACTTGCCTCTGTTGAACATAGTTTCTTGCCATTATCCCTAACTTTTGCCTGGATTGTACTATGAGATTTCCAATCCATCGGGATGATTCTTTTTTTCATATCTCTAACTTTTGCCTGGACCGCCCTTTCGGGTTTTCAATCCACCGAGACGTTTTTTTTTTAGTTTAGGCGAAGTATTTCTTGACTACATCAACATTCGTGGGGTAGGCAAATTCCTCTCCGTCCATGGTTGTAAGTCTCAAGGCGCCGCCTGAGAAAGCTTTCGTGACCACATAGGGGCCATCATAATTTGGGGTCCATTTGCCCCGAGAGTCAGTGAGAAATGATTGTATCTTCTTAAGCACGAGGTCTCCTTTCCTGAAGACACGAGGTCGGACCTTTTTGTCGAACGCCCTCTTCATTCTTTATTGATACAACTGACCGTGGCATAGTGCCGTGATTCGTTTCTCTTCGATCAGGTTCAGTTCGTCGTGTCGACTTTGACACCATTCAGCTTCGGTGAGCTTAGCTTCCATCAATACCCTGATTGACGGGATCTCTACTTCTATGGGAAGCACTGCCTCCATGCCATATACTAGAGAGAAAGGGGTAGCCCCTGTTGAAGTGCGGACAGATGTGCGATAACCATGAAGAGCAAAGGGTAGCATCTCGTGCCAATCTTTATAGGTTACAACCATTTTTTGAACGATCTTCTTGATGTTCTTGTTAGCCGTTTCTACCGCTCCGTTCATCTTGGGTCGGTAGGGAGATGAGTTATGGTGTTCGATCTTGAACTCTGCGCATAACTCTTTCATCATCTTATTGTTCAAGTTAGATCCATTATCAGTAATGATCTCGCTTGGAACACCATAATGGCAGATGATATTGTTTTTGATAAATCGGACCACCACTTGTCGGGTTACATTGGCGAATGACGCTGCTTCGACCCACTTGGTGAAATAGTCAATGGCTACCAGGATGAACCGATGTCCGTTTGAAGCCTTGGGCTCAATCATACCAATCATGTCGATTCCCCATATGGAAAAAGGCCACGGGGAAGAAAGAACTTTGAGATGTGATGGCGGTACATGAATTTTATCGGAGTATATCTGACACTTGTGACACCTCCTCATGTACTTGTAGCAGTCGAATTCCATGGTCAACCAATAATACCCGGCCCTGAGAATTTTTCTCGCCATTGTGTGTCTGTTGGCATGAGTGCCAAAGGATCCTTCATGAATTTCTTTCATGAGCATGTCTGCTTCTGGTCTGTCGACACATCGAAGCAAGACCATGTCAAAATTTCTCTTATAAAGAGTGTCACCGCCCAGGAAGAAGTTTCCAGCCAATCTTCTGAGGGTTTTCCTGTCTTTTCTGAGTGCCCCAGATGGGTACTCTTGTTTCTGAAGGAAGCATTTGATATCGTGATACCAAGGTCTGTCGTCTATGACTGCTTCAATCGCGAAGATGTAAGCGGGCCGTTCAAGGCGCATTATGTCGATCTTAGGTATGTCATTCCATCGACCTACACTAATCATGGAAGAGAGAGTGGCTAATGCGTCAGCCATGTGATTCTCATCACGAGGGATGTGATGAAAGTCAACTCTGTTGAAGAAGGGTAACAACCTCCTTGCATAGTCTTTGTAAGGAATCAATCCGGATTGGTATGTGTTCCAATCTCCTTTTATCTGGTTAATAACCAGGGCTGAGTCGCCGTATACGTCCAAGTTTTTTATCCTTAAATCAATCGCTTCTTCGAGACCCATAATACATGCTTCGTATTCGGCCTCGTTGTTTATACATTTGAACGTAAGTCTAGCAGTGAAAGGAATGTGGGAACCCTGAGGGGTAACAATGATTGCCCCAATTCCGTTTCCATAATGATTAACTGCTCCGTCAAAGATGAGTCCCCACTGGGAACCTGGTTCTGGCCCTTCACTGGGTAGCGGTTCATCGCAATCTTTCATTTTTAGATACATGACATCTACGTCTGGGAAGTCAAACCCGATTGATTCTTGATTGTCAATCGGTTGATGAGCCAAATGATCGGCTAAAATACTTCCCTTAACGGCTTTCTGAGAGGGGTACTCTATGTCATATTCTGATAGTAACATCTGCCAACGGGCAATCCTTTCCGTGAGAGCAGGTTTTTTGAAAACGTACTTGATTGGATCCATTTCGGAGACCAACCAAGTAGTATGACGAATCATGTACTGGCGAAGACGTTTGGCTGCCCAAGCCAAAGCGCAACAAGTTTTCTCAAGCATCGTATACCGAGTCTCGCAGTCGGTGAATTTCTTGCTTAGATAGTAAATGACAGACTCTTTCCGTTTAGTTTCGTCTTTTTGGCCAAGTACACATCCCATTGAGTCCTCTAGGACTGTGAGGTAAATGATTAGTGGTCTTCCTTCCACTGGAGGTGATAGAATCGGAGGATTCAACAAATATTCCTTAATACTGTCGAAGGCAGTTTGGCAGTCTTCTGACCAAATGCAATCCTGGTTCTTTTTCAATAACTTGAAAATCGGCGCACAAGTGGCGGTCATAAGGAATATGAATCTGGAGATGTAGTTCAAACGTCCCAGGAATCCTCTGACTTGTTTTTCATCTTTCGGAGAAGGCATTTCTTGAATGGCCTTGACCTTGTCAGGATCAACCTCAATTCCTTTCTGGCTGACGATGAACCCTAGCAGTTTCCCCGAACGGACACCGAAGGTGCACTTGTTGGGATTCAAGCGGAGCTTGAATTTTCTTAGACGTTCGAACAATTTTGACAGATGTTCAACGTGCTCATCCTCTGTTCTTGATTTTGCAATCAAATCATCGACATATACCTCGATTTCTTTGTGTATCATGTCATAAAACAGAGTAGTCATGGCCCTTTGATAGGTTGCCCCGGCATTCTTCAAACCGAACGGCATTACCTAGTAACAAAAGGTACGCCATGGGGTAATGAACAAAGTTTTCTCCATGTCTTTCGGCGCCATTTTGATCTGGTTATAGCCCGAGAATCCATCCATGAAGGAGAATACTTTGAATTTTGCGGTGCTGTCAACCAGCATGTCAATGTGTGGTAAAGGAAAGTTGTCCTTTGGACTTGCCTTGTTCAAATCTCTGTAATCAACACACATTCTGACCCTTCCGTCCTTTTTGGGAATGGGTACGATGTTGGCTAACCATTGAGGATATTCAGATGTAGCGAGGAAACCCGCGTCGATCTGTTTCTGTACCTCCTCTTTGATTTTGATGGCCATGTCCGGGTGAGTCCGTCTCAACCTTTGCTTTACTGGCGGACATTCCGATCTCAACGGTAAGTGATGTTCCACGATGCTGGTATCCAACCCTGGCATATCCTGATAGGACCAAGCGAACACATCGGGGAATTCTTTAAGAAGCTTTATCAAACCCTCTCTGGCAGTTGGACTGAGCAGTGCTCCGATCCTGATTTCTTTTCTCTCTTTTTTTGAACCCAAGTTTACCGTTTCCAACGGCTCTTTGTGAGGTTCGATGGACCTTTCCTCTTGTTTGAGTAGTCGGGAGATCTCTTCTGGAATTTGGTCGCCATTTTCTTCTTCAGCCTCGGATACCGGGAACTCAAAGTTGAAAGAAGGCATCGGATCGTATGTTTCAACGGGGTATAAAACAAGCAATCTGCATGACGTGATGATTCGTGTTTAGAAGAGATAGAGAAAATGTAAGTGTGTGCAGTGTATTTATTTTACTGCTTGTTTTTATTATTGAATGTTTTTTAGGATTACCATTTTCTGAAAAAGCAAAAAGAGAAAACAGCAATAATGCGGAAATTACAGAACGACGTTATTTTATTAATGAACAAGTCGATTGTTGAAACTACAGCCCTATAAAACAAAACTCTGTCGCTTTGGGCAAAGCGAAGAGGGAAATTTACAGAAAACGAGCCCTATCAAAATATCCGTTTCACCTGGGCAGGGTGAAAGGTTTAAAGATGGCAATTACTTTGACTGATGAACGACCTTCAGAACCTCGACGGCAACCCATTGGCGGCGAACTCCTCGGTGAATCACAAAGTCTGGCACCTTCCTTGATTTGTCTTCAGAAATAATGCTGATTTCTGGTGGAGCAGGATCATTGGAATCTGTTCCCCAGGCAGAATTTTCGTAGGAGGATTCCTCTGTTGTATTTTGCATAGCGTTTGTGCTCTCAGTTGTATCTCCCCATCCAGTTGGCTGGATGTCTTCGAGCCTGATACGAGAGCTTTCGGGAGCGGTGTACTTGACCATATAGTCGTATTTTCCACTCGGTTGTCCCAGAGTGTCCCAAACTTCTTTGGAACTGGAGGAGTCACTTCTCTCGATGACGTTGACCTCGGGAAAAGCATAGTTGATGAATTCAAGTCCGGCAAACGTTGCGAATTCATCTTCATGTTGAGTAGTTTCCGAATGACCTGAATGTTGATCCCATGACATGGTGGGGACACAGGTATTCTGTTCAATGATGCTCAGCTGAGTTTCGTTACTCGGCTGACTTTCTTGCCCCAAGTTTCTTGGGTAAGGCTGCCACATTGGCAGGCCATCCATCGGGCCATAGCAAGTAGAGTCAAAGTTGTCTTTCATTAGAGTGTCTTCTTCTAATGAATTTGGTGGAGCACAGCATCCTTCCGGATCACAATCTCCGTAGATCATTTCGACATCTGATCTTGGTATAAATCTCGGACTTTCTGTAGGAAAGCAAAAAGGCATAGGCACCTCTTCCTGAGACATATAACCGTCCTTGTTAAGGTAGGACTTCCATTCTTCATCTGTGTCAGAGGGATCTTCCTCATTGATAGCATGAACTGTCTGAGACACTGGGTGAAGAAAACCTCCACTGTGGAAGAAGTTTTGAAGGGGATGAAGACTTTCATCGTTGGCGGCTGTCTGGGTACAGGTCGCAGAAAAATCAAGACCCTTCTTTGTTTTATTGTCAATAGGAATGACAAGCCGTCCTTATCCTGTCGTATCGGTACTCTCGACCGCTTTGATAGCATCTTTGTATGAGGAAATCGAGGTTTCTTCTTCAGATTGATCGTTCTTGCTCACCGATAGTGCTTGGAACTGAGTTCCAATAACCTCCTCGGGTTCCACACAAGTAGATGATGATAAGTTACTCACAAGCAAGGCCTGTTCCCCACAAACCGTGACAAGTTGATCGTTCTTGACGAACTTTAGCTTTTGGTGGAGGGTTGAAGTAACCGCTCCAGCCTGATGTATCCAAGGTCTTCCTAATAAACAACTGTATGTTGCCCGGATATCCATGACCTGGAAAGTGATTTGGAAAGTGTGAGGACCAATAGTTATGGGAAGATCAACTTCGCCGATAACTGTTTTTCTGGATCCGTCGAATGCTTTGACGACGACCTCGCTGACTCTCATCGGAGGGCCCTTGAATGATAATTGCATCAAAGTGGACTTCGGCATAACATTCAGTGCTGACCCTGTGTCTACCAGTATGTTGGCTAAAGCATCGCCCTGGCAGTTAACTGTGATATTGAGCGCCATGTTATGACGGCGACCCTCTTCAGGTAATTTCTCATCACTAAATCCCAAATTATTGCAGGAAGTGATGTTAGAGACAATGCTATCGAATTGTCTGATTGTTACATCCTGTTCCACAAAGGCTTGCTCCAAGACTTTCTGTAGAGCCTCTCTGTGTGCTTCTGAACTGAGTAGCAGTGATAATACTGAGATCTTTGAAGGAGTCTGTAACAATTGATCAACAATGTTATATTCACTCCTTTGGATGAGCTTTAGCATCTCATCTTTGTCTTTTGAAAAGTCGGGATTACCAGATTGACTGACTGGTGGATCAGGAATTTCCGCCTGAAGTTCCTTTTCTTTGTTGGATTCTTCAACCCCTTGGTTGAAGATTCGACCGCTCCGTGTTACACGACTGATGTCTGCAATATTCACGACGGAGGGTAATGGAATTTCCTTTCCATTCTCGATTATTGTTGCACCGTATTTGTAAGGGATTGCCTTAGCTGATTTATACGGTAGTGGCCCCGGTAGATAGATGACTATGGGAACCTTCTGATTTTTCTGACCATCATAAGTAATCTCGATCCGTTCCTGGTTGGGAACTTTAGATTCGTCAAGTAGAGGAATGATGGCAAAAACATCCCTGGTCCTATGATGACTAGAGATTGTGACAACATCCTCAACTTGATCGGCAAGGTAGTTCGGCGACCAAATGATGGGTCCTGAACCTGGATATGGATGAATTTCTCCATGATCGATCTGACCCTGAAGAGCGGCTCTCACAAGGTAACACCCTTGGTTACTTTCCGAACAGACACTACAACTGTCATAGTTGTGTGGTGGCACCTGGCCACGCCCACTTTGAATACAATGTAACCTCACTAGGTTACCTTCCATTGATCGGACATCCTGACTTTGACGACGAGTAGGATTCCTGTTATTGATACTAATCTGCTGAGTATCTTCGTCCATATAGATTGGCATCCACCAGTGATTTAACAAGTGCTGAAGTGCCTCCTGGACAAGGGTACAACCTCGATCGTTTTCGCAACCTGCCTTACAGTTTTGATAATCGTGTGATATTAAGAATCCGAGTCGGACCTGCTCAGCATGTAACTCTACCAGATTGGTATTCATCACGCGGATGTCAAAGATCTGAACCATATTGATTTGATAGGAGTTCCTATCATGGTAGTCTTGGATCCATCCAAGATCCATCTGACGCTGGAGGGCCTCTTGTATGAAAGAGCATCCCTGTTTGTTTACCGAGCAAATCAGACAGGAACTGTAATCGTGCCGCGGCAGATTATGATACTGGCTTTGCCTTGAGTGCATCACCACCAAGTTGACATTCATCGCACGGATGTCATGGTTTTGAATGACGTTGGAATTCGTGTAAACCATGTTAACTCCACGAACTCGGTGCTCCTGGATCCATCCGAGATCCATTTGTTCCTGTAGAGCTGCTTGCACTACAGAACATCCCTGGTTGTCTTTAGAGCAGATATCACACTGGTGATAGTTATGAGGTGGCACATGGCCATATCCACTCTGTCTATAATGCATCTTGACCAGATTGGTTTTCAACAAGAGTACATCGTGAATTTGATAGACATTGTTAGTCTCTTTCTCAATCAGATTGACTGCAGCTTTCTCGTGTTGAGGCAGCGGGTTCGTAAGAAAATTAGGGTTCGTATCTTTGAAAGATAAGAGCCCGCTCCTAACAAGCTTTTGCACGTCGGATTTGAAATTGAGACAAGTCTCAATGTTATGCCCTGAACCTCCTTGATGATAAGGGCATGTTTGATCCACCTTAAACCAGAAAGGCGGATTTTCCGGAACTGAAAGGGGAGACTTAGTCTGGATGTGCCCCTTGGCTAGCAGTAACGGAAACAGTTCTGCGTACGTTACAGGTATAGGATCAAATCCTTGTGGCCGTGTTGTACGGTTGTTGTTATATAGGGGACGAGCCTGCTGAAGAGGCTGTTGTGTCCTTTGTTGGTCAGGTTGGCTCTGCGCAACCTGAGGTTGATACATAGGAACAGGCGCGGGGCCGATAGCAGGAGTAACAGCTGCTACTGGCTGATAACGACGCCTTTGCTTTCCGAGAGAGATATTCCCAATATCTTGCTCTTTTTTCTTAGGGAGAGCACTACCGTATTTTTTAGTACCGCTCGTTGATCCAGTGTCTTTTACCAAACGTCCTTCTCGGACGGCTTCCTCAAGACGTACACCCATGCCGACCATTTCGGTGAAATCACTGGGTGCACTGGCAACCATTCGGTCATTGTAAAATGAGCTTAAGGTCTTTAAGAAGATCTTTGTCATCTCTTTTTCCTCAAGAGGTGGACAAATCTGAGCGGCAATTTCACGCCACCTTTGAGCATACTCCTTAAAGGTTTCTTTGTCCTTTTGCGACATTGATCTGAGTTGATCTCTGTCGGGTGCCATGTCCAAATTGTATTTGTATTGTTGGACGAAGGCAGTACTAAGATCTCTGAATGTACTGATCGTAGTACGGTTTAAACCCATGTACCATTTGAGTGCGGCACCGGTTAAACTATCCTGGAAGTAGTGAATCAGCAGGTCCTGATTCTCCGTCTGGCCTGACATCTGCCGAGCGTACATCACCAGATGACTCTGAGGGCAAGAGTTACCCTTGTATTTTTCAAAGTCGGGCACTTGGAACTTGTGCGGGACTTTTACATTTGGGACCAAGCAGAGGTCTGCGGCGTCCTTTCCAAATAGATCCTGACCGCGAATGGCTTGCAGCTCCTTCTGCATTTCCAAGAACTGCTCCTGGAATTCATCCATTCTGTCAAACATAGTTTCCTTCTTATCAGAAGGTGTCTGTAGAATCTGTCCTTCCGGGACAGTGTGCACCACAGGGGGTGGTACCGTGACTATGGCAGCAAGTCTTGGCGCTTCCCGAAGTTTGTAACCTTCAGGAGTCTTCAGTATGCCCCTAGCATCTTCGCTTTCCCGAAGTTTGTAACCTTCAGGCCCAGCGGCTTCTGTTGCGATTCCCTGATCTTCAGTGATCGGCGGAACATATCCTTCCGGGATATAGTTAACAGGCATGCCCCAAGGACGATCTTTCGGCATCTGATACCTAGGATCATACTTTTCTATGATGGGCGTTGAGGTTATCTCTGAGATCACAGTTCTTTGTAGCTGAGCTTCTGCCATGGCTTGCATGTCGTTACGAAGCTTTCTCATATCCTCTCTCAGAGCGTCGATCTTTTCTTTCAACTCTCTGTTTTCTTCCTCAAGATCATCCATCTTTTTCTGACGATTGGCCCGAGTATTATACGAATGAGACAGTTTGACTCTAGAATCGAGACACAAAAGTGAGATTCGTAGGTAAGGAGAATACGCGATGTGAGAATGATGAATGCAATGATTATATTAATTGTTTTTTGGTTTAATCAAAATAAACTTCGACAATTAGATTGCAAATATCAAACGGTGGGGAAACCCCCTTTTTATTGAAGTTCAAAGGATTGCAGAAATGGAAATACAGTAGATTACAAAGTACAGAAACAGAAACCTAAACTAATGGGTCCCGAGTCCTCTTCTTTGACCGGGGCGCTTGGGACGTTGTCGGGTTGTCATTCCTTTGCCAGGTGAAAGGAGCGAGCAAATTCCTTTGGTCATCTTGATTCTCTACAGCATGCTGCTCCAAAATTTCAATCAGAGCATCTTTCTCTTTCAGTAATTGCTGTATTTGGATACACTCTACGTCGAGGGTGCGGTACTTGTTCTTCCAAGATCTTCTTTCCTTTTGAATTTTGTTGAGAGTAACCTGAAGCCTTTCAGTTTCCGTCATGAAGTACATGACAGTTTCCCTCGGTGGAAGAATTCCGTAACGAGGATAAGGCATTTTTAGCTTGAGAGCTCTGGTTTGTACCCAATGGAGATAAGGCTCCACCGAGACACAGACCGGTTTTCCCAGAGACTCTCGTCCTTTCTTATGAACATGTTTCCAAGCTTGCACTATTTCCATCTTTAGTGCTCTGTCATTTTCTCCTTCAATGAAGAAAAGACCTTCCAGATGAACACCCAGTGGGATGTGTCGCATCGGGTATCCAAATTGACGAAGAACCAATATCGGATGATAGTTGATTCCTCCTTTAGTTCCTATGAGGGGTACGCTGGGGAAGTTTCCACAACGGTCAATGATTCTGATTCCCCCATAAATCCTATTACACCAATCTATATCAGAGTTGGTAAGAGACATGATCTTCTGCGACCAGCGTAAGACACTCTTGCAATCCCAAAAAGCAGCAGACTTGGGCAAGTGAGAGATAAACCATTTGTAAAGCAGAGGTACACAGCATGTGATCTCCCCTCCGCTGTACAAATTTCCCAAGTGTACAGAATGATACGCATCTGCGAGCAAAGTCGGCACAGGGTTTCCAATGAGAAAAACCTTAATAGCGTTAATATCGACGAAGTTATTGATGTTAGGAAACAAAAATAACCCGTAGCCGAGCAAGACAAAGATGCTTTCAAAAGCAGTCCCGTTCCCTATACTAGCGAAGTATAGAGCCTTTTTTGTCAAGAACTGGGCTGGCAAACCTTGGATGCCACCCTTAGTGGTCATGTGAGTCCTGACCTCAGACTCGTCCAAATGAATTGCTATTGCAATAGTCTGATTCTTTGGAATTTCTTCCAGTCCAGAAAATGGAGCTTGATCATTGATATGTAAATCAGTCAGATGAGAATACTCCTCCAGCATTGGTGATAGCTGGTAATCTGGGAATGTGAAACAATGATAACCGGATCGTAGAATTGAATGAGCGCGTCCATGATCCCCTTAATCACATAGACTCTTAACAGTGGTAGCAAACCACCGTGCTTGGCTCTGAAAGCCTCTGGGTTAACGATTATCCTTGCTAACTTTCTCAAATCCCCTAGTTTTGGAACCTTGAAGGTATACTGGTGAGTTCTCCTTCTACCGAAATCCATTAGCGTAATCCTCTTCTCTGATATTTGCAATCACAGTCTTAGTTTAATTTGAAAAACAGAGAGACTAGAAGAGAAGTTTTTTTTTTAATGTTTTAATGTTTTATTAAATGAATGCATGAATGCAGCACACAAAAACATAGAAAAAACATGGGGTCAAAGGGTCGTTGTCATGAAGTCAAGGCTCTACCCATCCCCAAAGGTTTATACTAGGGTGATTTTTGTACCTGTACTCATTATCATCAGCTCCTCCCAGGAAGGCAGACAACAAGCGGATCGCCAGCGAGTTGTGTGCAATCTTAGAGTAAGTGCCATTCACCGAGAATAGATCACCAGCCTCAAATGAGGGTAGTATCGCATAACAGCTATTTCCGATAGCTTCCGCACTACAAAAAAGGTTGGCTTTTCTTAAGTGTATACTCAAACTCACCACATGCGGCATCACACGCATTCCCAGTAACAGAAAAATAAACACATATTCAATTAGGAAAAGCAGTATATATATTTGTCCTAATCATCCTAGACTTATAAAGCTATGAATCTTAAGTTCCTGACAGAAATGGGTTCCCCGACGGAAGCCCCAATCTGTGGTTCCCTGCCTAAGAGATGGACCAGCATAGGTCAATCTTTCTCCTCAGCAGAGTTCCCATTTTCCGTAGAAAACGGGGATGATGCCCTAAGGCAGAAAAGGAGACTCCCCAGCAGAGTCGCCATTTTACAAGGAAAACAGACAGAAAGAAAAACAAGGGCCCCACGGTGGGCGCCACTTTTCTGTAGCGAGCGATTTTGGATGCGGTTCTTAAGCGCTGGTCGCTCTCTGCGGTTTGAGATTTGAACTACAGGTCGATTCATTTTTTATCCTATTGTGAGCTGAATAAGGAAGGGAAATAGATGTCTCCAATTAACCCTGCTTGCATACTGAGTTTAAACAGCGGTCTGTTAGGTTACGGATGCTATCAATGTGGGGGGCCTTTGTACTGGTTATTTGTATTTTCGCCAATACTGTTCTCTTTCTTTTTACCTGGGCAAAGGGTTTCTGGCGGGGAACAAGGATTAGGATGTTAGGACTGGTGCTTTTGAAATACTTCTTTTAATTGATGGAGATATGGGATTTGGGTTTTTTGTTGATTGCGCTCGCTAAAATCTTTTCTTTCGATCTTATGCCTACGTATTCCCGTTTACCGAAACAGGGAAATCAAAGCGTTCGTAGTTCCTCCTATTCTATGGGAGGAAATGGGTGTTTTGGTGTCTTGTTCAAAGCCCAAGACATGAAGCAAAAGGTGATTTGTATCTTGTTCAAAGCCCAAGATGTGAAGCTAAAAGGTCTATTTGTGTCTTGTTCAAAGCCCAAGACGTGAAGCGAAAGGACCTCGACTTTAGAGAGTATTTGTCATCTCTAAAGAGGGGAGAAGGAGAATTACTTTAACTGGGATACGCGGATCCGAGCAATGCCATAATTTCCGAAGAAAGGGTTTTAACCTGAAGGAGAAGACTTTAACTCAGTGTAGAGCAATGCCATCTTTCCTTAGGAATTTCTCATGCTAAAAGAGGGACAGTGGCATGGATGTAGATGATCCAGAGGCTTGCCGCTTACAGCGATTAGATGAAGGGAAAGGAGTTGTTGATGTTTGTATATTGTGAACAAGGCAGAGCTTTGATGCTAAAAGGTCGATTGGATCAACCAGTGGTTTTCTTATACAAAGCCTAAGAGGAGGATAATTTCCGCTAGGAAAATCATTATACAAAGCCTAAGAGGAGGCTATTTTGTGTCTCGTACAAAGCCCGAGAGAGAGGCTAAAAGTTTTTGACCCAGTGGGGCATATCGTTATACAAAGCCTAAGATGAGGCTAGCAAAGAGTTGACTCAGTTGGAGAATCTTTTATACTCAGTAAGAGAGTGTTTTTGTATCTCATACAAAGCCCGAGAGAGAGGCGAAAAGGTTGTTTTGACTCCACTGGGGAGAATTTTGGTATCTCGTACGAAGCCCGAGATGGAGGCTATTGTAACTGTTTCAGTTGAGTGACAGATCCAATATACTGATTTTAAAAGAGAAAATCAGTTCTTATATGAGTAACACTGTACACAGGGATTTGATTTGAGGATCAGGGTTATTTCCTTCTCTTTGAGGAAACGGGAAATCCAAAGGGTATTGAGACTATACGAGTCTGCGGGTTTCCTTCCTATTTAACGAAGGGTGCTTGAGAATGTCTTTGAGACTCAAGGAAGTTAGACTGTCCGTGTCTAGAGTTTTATCTTTTGTACTATGCTTTGAGAAACAGTAGTAGACTCTATGAAAGGACTGTTCTATGAGGATGACTAGGTTCTGTTCCTATACCTCTAGGGGGTCGTCGGGACAATTTGTACGAAGCCCAAGAGGAGGCTGGAAACTTTTAAGAAGCCGACGGGTCCTTGTACGAAGCCCAAGAGGAGGCTATCATTCCCGGAGGAAGAGATCATTATACGAAGCCTAAGAGGAGGTTGTGAATACTTCTAAGAAGCCGTAGGGTCCTTGAATAATGCCCAAGAGGAGGCCGATGCTTTTAAGAAGCCCGTGGGTCTATCATCTCCTTTCCATTAGGAGAGATAACTCTTTTAAAGGTAAAAACCACTGGTAAACGTGCGAGGTTTACTATCCAGCGACTTTTAACTTTTAAAG
This sequence comes from Lathyrus tuberosus, assembly GCA_022829125.1. Taxonomy (NCBI): domain Eukaryota; kingdom Viridiplantae; phylum Streptophyta; class Magnoliopsida; order Fabales; family Fabaceae; genus Lathyrus; species Lathyrus tuberosus. Next base: position 15,117,264 of record JALAZF010000082.1, on the reverse strand, counting down.
AGGGTTCCTTAGTTAAGGTCCAAGATTATGACCGTAGTGGGTACCCAAACCCCGAGACATTCAAGGCAAGCTATCCACAAGGAATAGATCAAGTCAGGAAAGTTCGAGAATTTAGAAGAAACTCAAAGATGCCATTCACGGAGAATACATTCATCTTGGGGAGTAGAGCTTCTTGACGATTCCTAAGGAGGACAGCCGAAGAGAAGACTGTATCTGGTGCTCCTATTGGGGATCTAGGCGTCTATTTCTACGAATAAATGAAACGGCGTCACCTAGTTCTAGACGTAGTTGCCGGGGAAACTCGAAATATCTATACTATTATTACACAGTAGATATGAGTTTATGAAAGGAGCCTTACAGTGAGCAGCCCCACAATACAGTTTATAATATGAAAGCAGTAAATGAAAGCGATAACCACTTACTCGGTTGTAGTGCTTCCATGCTGTTTGGTTAGTTGTTCAACAAAGAAAGATTGAAAACAGCAGTATATTCAAAATCAAAGGAGAAAGTGCTTTGAAAAAGAAAGATTTGGGGCTTACAGCTCAAGGAGAGGCCCAGGGTTTTATCAGTGAGCGCACTGTTTGACTTTGTACAGCGGGACTTATACAAGTGACTGGGGCCCAAAAAGGTTTTCTGTACAAAGGGATGGGTCTTACACTCTCTCAAGAGGCCCAAAAAGGTTTAAAGAAAAAGAGTGGGGGCTTATAACACGAGGGTAGGCCCAAATAATTTTTTCGTTTAAAATGGCGATCGTGCCGAGGTTTTCTTTTAACGCAGAGGGACTTATACAATAAGTGAGGCCCAAAATGTTTTTGGTTAAAAGGGGGATTGGGTCTTACACTCTATTAGAGGCCCAAAGTGTTTTGAAGAAAAAGAAATGGGTCTTACTACTCGAGGGTAGGCCCAGATGGTTTTTATTTTTAAACGGGCAACGATCGCGCCGTTTACTTGTACAGAGGGACTTATACAATGAGTGAGGCCCAAAAATTTTTTGTACAAGGGGGGATGGGTCTTACACTCTCTCAAGAGGCCCAAAGAGTTGTGAGATGATTTATGAGGGTTGAATTAATCCAAAACCCTAATTTGTTTTCAAAAATGTATTTAATTGAATAAAAATTCAATTAAAATGATCAAAAATTGTTTAACATGTGAAAAACAAATTGTGATCTTGGATTAATGCTTCAAAAAGTTAAGTATTGACCTACAAATTAATTAGAAAGCATTAAAAGTTGCAAAATCAATGTGGAAAAAATATTTAAAATGCCAAAAACAATCAAAATATTAATTCTTTGGAAAAATATCAATTATATGAAATAAATAATATTTTTGGGATTTTTTGTGAAAATAAAATATTTTAACATTTTTGTGAATTATTAAAAAAAAGAATCAACTCAAAATCATTAAAACTCAGAGAGAAATTAATTTTTGAATCAATTAAACAAAATCACAAAATTTAAATATTTGAATTTGAAAAAAAGGCGCCAAGAACAAGCTGAAGATCATGCGCGTGTTCTTGGTTTCTCAGATTTGCGTTTTCTATCCAATCTCCATGAATACGTAATCATATCATGCAATCCACATATCATTATGCTCGCCTCAACCTCACGATCATGTCTATGTACTTTAATTTCATTTAAATTAAACATACAACAAGAAATCACGAAGAGACCTCAAGAACCCTAATTTCTGCATGAAGGCTAGGATTTTTGATACACGATTCAAACAATGCAATTAATTGAGGGAAAACATTCCATGCATGATTAAGAACATATAGCCAAATTATTGTGCGAGGAAATATGCATAGATTGAGAGATTACCAAGTATGTGCTTACCTCCAAGCCGTGACAGCAAGTTCATAGTGATTTTTGATTAGGAGGTGTTACAGATGAGTGGTGATGATCTGAACAGCTTCCCTACACCCTATGGATTGTGTTTGGATGGTTGGACTTGATTGAAATTGGCTGGATCATTTTGTGGTACCTCAGCTGCACCTTGTTTGAAAATTTGAGCAACCAGCTGGTGATTTTGTGAAATTGATGTTTCAGAAGTAATCTAAGTGTTTGATTAGCTCATATGTGATGTATGTGAGGTGTGTGAGTGATTGGTTTGATTGGAATTGCTCTCAAACTCAAAACCTGATAGCTACCTTGCTAAGAAAGGCATTTTTGCCAAGAGAAAGAGATTTTGAGGAAAGAATCTGTTAGATGGCTTTGGTGTACTTAAACTGACCACAATTGAGCTCTATTTATAGTAGAGCAAGTTTGTTTTGCAAGGAATAGTGCATGGCAGCTGGTAAGTAGGTTTGGCCAATGTTGGCAAATGAAAATCCAAGTCTCCTCTAGCCATTGACTAGAGGTTAGGGCACAGAGCTATGGTCCCCTTGGTCTTGGATAAGTCTTGACTGATTTCAGATGAGAATGGCTCAGTCCATGCCACCTTGATGGTTTCATTGGATGCCTCATTCCAAATTTGAAGTCTTGTCCCTATTTTGGTCATTCTAGGTTCAACATGCTATTTCTTGTTCCATGGACTTTGGAGGCTTGGCTCAGTGATTGTCCCCTTTAGATTCAATCCTCTGAGGTGTACAAGTGGATAGGAGCAATTGAATTTGGCTGATTTTGGCAAATCGACCAAAGTTGCAAATTCTGCCTTGCCTTGACAGATTTCAGCAAGGCAACTTGGCAATGTTGTATCTCATGGTGTAGGTTGAATTTGGCAATGTTCTTGGCCATTTTGGAAAGCCCTAACATGATACAACAACTGTTTAAACAAGTTTGGTTTTGATCTCTTTTGATTCCAAGTGAAAAATCCCCCTACATTTGGCAAAAAGTGAGGCAGAATCTGACTTAGTGAAAATTTCACTAAGTGTTGGAAAAAGTGACATTTTCACTTTTCAGCCACTTTGATCACTCCATAACTCAAAATCCTTAATGAATTGGAATGACTTGTAGTTGAAGTTTTTGTAGGTGATAATGAGGACTACAAATCCATATTTGGATGAGAAAAAATGGCCTTGTGGTTTAGGAGTTATGGTCCTCCAAAGTTGGTACCTTTGCCTCTTTATTTTTAACTTAGAAAAATTTCTAAGTTTTATGGTTACCCCTTTTACAAGTTATCTCACTTTTCTTGATTTTTCTTGATGAATGATGATTCAAATCATACATTAACATCATTTTAGGGTTAAAAATCCATTTTGGTGAAAAATCTCAAAAAGTCAAAGTTGACTTTTGTGCACAGTTGACTTTTTATCAGATGAATTCCAAACTGTGCAATTCTTCAGGAAATCATGTCCTTGACCTAAATCAAACTTGATGGACATGTTCCATGGGTGTCATAGGGTATATTCAATCATGTATTAGGGTTTGGGAGCATGTCTTGGTCAAAAGTCAAAGTTACAGTTGACTTTTCCCTCAAAACCCTAATTGTGGTGCAGATGAAAATGAGACTTGTTGCTCAAGCTTATTGGATCAATCCATTGTTCCAAATGGATCAATATGGTGTATTAGAGACCCTCAAATCATATCTTGAGGTCTTGGCTCATGGTTTGTCCCAAAAGTCAACTTAGGGGTGAATTAGGTCAAGAAACCCTAATTCCTGATTTTTGATGAATGCATCCCTTGAGGCAAAATTGACTTGATGCATGGGTTCATGAGGTTCCATGGAGTATATTAGGTTATGTTTTGGATCCATGGCCTGTGCCCAGATGAAACTTTCCATCTGGAGGCCCTGGTCGACCAAAACCCTAATTTGGTGACACTGGCGATCTTGAGGCTTGATCCACCTAGAAGGGAGCAACCTTGTGCTTAATCCTTGAAGTGGGAGTCCTTTTGATCCTTTGTGTATATTTGAGAGGTTAGACAAGTTGAAGATCAAGTCATTCCTTGATTGATCCTTTGTCTAAAGCTCAGAGAGGGCTTGAAACCCTAATTTTGATTATGGTGAATGCCCAACCATCTTTGGGGTATGTAAATACATCCATATTGTGATGATGATTTTCACAATGATGGGAAATCTAAGTGGTCAAAATTTGGGGTATTACAATAGGGACACCCCATTACATATTTTTTTAAAAATTTGGGACCTCGGGCACAGAGGCAGTCTGCATATATCAGAGAATTTCGCTCCATTACGGAAACGTTATCCAAGTTTAGACACTACTTATTGGCCCACAAATTTATCATCAAAACAGACCAACAAAGCCTTAAGTCATTGTTGGAACAAACACTACAAATCCCTAAATAGCAGGCCTGGCTACATAAATTTATTGGCTTTGATTTCACCATCGAGTACAGGCCTGGCAAAGATAATAAAGTTGTTGATGCCTTATCCGATATGTTCTCCTTAGCTTGGTCTGAACTGCAAAACATTCTTAGTAGAACTTCGAAGAGAGATTTTGCAGTGTGCACATTTTGCTCCTATATACCAATAATATGTTGTCGACAATCCACCAAATCCACATTTCACAGTTAGAGATGGGTTACTGTACTAGAAAGAGAGATTAGCAATTCCACCATCAAGCAATCTTATTTCACAAATCCTTACTGAATTCCACGACTCCCCCATTGGTGGACATGTCGGAATTACAAAAACTTTGGCTCGAATTGGAATTCAGTTTTTTTGGCCTGGTATGCGACACAATCATTCAATATGTTCAGAATTGCACCATTTGTCAACAAGCCAAACACACCATTGTACTTCCTCATGGACTCCTCAAACCACTCCCCATTCTTGCTAATGTGTGGGAGGATATCGCACTGGATTTCATTACGGGCTTACCAAATTCTTGTGGTTTCATGGTTATTCTGGTAGTAGTAGATAAATTGACTAAATTTGGTCATTTCTTTCCTACGAAGAAAGATTATGACAACCACGAGGTGGCAGATATTGTGATTCACAATATTGTAAAGCTGTATGGCATGCCTAAATTAATTGTTTTAGACAGAGACAATGTGTTCACAAGCAAATTTTGGCAACACTTATTTCGGCTTCAAGGCACCACCCTCGCCATGAGCTCCGCTTACCACCCTCAGAGTGATGACCAAACCGAAGCCCTGAATAAATGCCTCAAAATGCACCTCCGGTGTCTTACATTCTCTAATCCCAATGTGTGATCGAAGATGCTTCACTTGGAACATATTAGTATAATACAACTTTCCATACCAGTGCCGCAATGACTCCATTCAAGGCATTATATGGATGTGATCCTCCTTCTCTCACCCGAGTCCATGCAACCACTAACATGAGTGACTCCCCAACTGCACTGCATATCCAGAGTGGAGAGAAAATTCTGGAACAGCTACAGAGGAACTTGCATAAAGCTCAACAAGCCATGAAAGTACAAGCTAACAAGAAACGTTGTGTTGTCTCCTTCGAAGTGGGTGATACAATTTTAGTAAAACTACAACTATATCGCCAAATAACTGTGTAACATCGAGGTAACAACAAGTTGAGTTTGAAATATTTTAGATTGTTCCCCATCATTGCTCGTATTGGATCTGTAGCTTACAAGGTGGAATTATCTCCTGTAACACCCCAATTCCCATCGCGAATAAATAATACATAATTAAATCAGAGTAAATAAAAAATTATTTTTCCCACAAAAACAAGGATGCCACAATTAAGGAAAGAAAATACAATCCCTGCTCATATATCTGATACATAACACAAAAGGGAATAGACGTAAAAGGGAAACTTTTTCCATATAAAAGAAAAGTTCAATTATGGAATAACGCGGGGAGATCCATAACTGACTTGTTTTACAAAATAAATTATTTAATAACATCAAAATATACATACAAAGGTAATACAAAATAAATCTAACAAAGGTATACATATATAACATAATCGTTCCCCGACTCCCGTGCTACGTATCAGAGCAGACACCAAGACCGACAAAAGAATGGAGAACTAATCTTCACAAAAGCCTCCAAGACACAAATCTGCAATTGCCTCATATAGCAATAAACCACAGCAGAAGGGTGAGAAATAACAACTAAATCAAGATTGCATAATAATATGTAAACACATAAAAATTCACATGCATAGTTATTCTCACCACAAGCATCACATACTAATACACATAGCATATATCAATTACACCAACATAATCACATATTCACACATAAGGCACACCAAAGTCATAACATATGTAAACACACCACCACATCACATAACACATGTCTATACATAACACATATCATCCATAACCAATGCATTTATCACATATGCACATCAATTCACCAATCCAATCATAAATATCAACACATACTCAATCAATTCACAATTTCCACACATAATCAATCCATTCATGATTTTCCACACATAATCAATCCATTCATGATTTATGCAAATGCACAGAGACCGACACAACGACTCTATGCAATGCATATGCGGTACCATCCATCCATCATCTCAACACTAGTTCACTCAGGAACTATTGGAACCATCGCTTGTTACTTAGTGTAACTCCCCGTCGGGCAAACGATGTTCCCCGTCGCTTTCGGTCCTCTTTGTATAAGGCGAACGACGTTTATGGATCGCTTTCAATCCTCTTTGTATAAGGCGCACGATCCGATCGCTTTTGGTCCTCTTTGTATAAGGCGCACGATCGTCTATAATCATCGCTTTCAGACTTCTTTGTATAAGGCGCACGATGTTGTAGCGGATTCCCTCTGGAATCGTTTCTTCGCTCACACCCACTAGGGCACACGACATCACAAGAATGCATATCATGATGCTTGGCGTACAATGACTCATGACATTCCAATGCACACATAATGCAACCATAATCATGCATATATTTCAACTCATCAATTCCATGCATTCACAATTTAACCATATGAATTATCTCATCATCATTATTCATGCATTGGAAATCAATTCAAACAATGCATTTACTTGCCATAAGGCCACCAAATAACACACATTGAATTTCACATACACAATGCATTTCATCATAAACCACAAACCACAACAATTAAAATTTTATCATATACATTCATATCAATCCACATCAAGAATTACTCACCATCAACCACAACAATCATACAATGTACTTCACCACACAACAACATCATTATCATACATTGAAATCAAACCCAAAACAACACATTTATTTCTCCATAAGACCACAAATCATTATCACCAACACTCATCATATATATTCACATCATATAACAGCACACAAGCTATACGATACATATTAAAAGCATGTCACATGATAACACGTCAATCACATACAATTACGACGGTAAAAGCCGACAAAACGACACTATTCTAATTCTCGACACAATTAAATCTGCCACTACTCCCAAAACCATTATTATAAGGAAGAACATTTCATTAGCTCTCCAACGCATCAAACCGCGCCTCAAACCGACTTACGACCCAATAGTTATAAAGAAAATAATTTAGAAAAGCTGTCATGTTCGCAATGCGAAGCTCCTAGCGAGTCATTCGCTTTCCTCATTCGCAGTGTGATGCCCCATCGAACCATGGCAGAAAGAAAATAGCTTACAGTTTCGCAGTGCGAACTCCCAGCGAACCTTCGCTGTCCCCTTCGCAGTGCAAATCCCCGAGCGAACCGTGGCAGAAAGAAAAACAACACAACGTTCGCAGGGCGAACCTCACGCAAACGTTCGCTTTCCCCTTTGCTGGCCATTCACAGTGCGAACCTGCGAAACCAGAAAAACCCAACAGCGCTAACATAGGTCATTTGGGGTCAAAATCCCTCATTTCTTCCACCCAAACACTTCCAAAACATACTCTAACAACCAAAACATAATCCAAACCTAACGACAAGTATTCTACGCAGTTTATATCGAATTTCATCTGTGAAAACATCGATTTCTATCAATCGCTCCTAATTCCAATCGATAAGAAAAGTCGCGAAACAACCAAAACAATTACAACAAACAACACATATACATACACAAGCAAGATATAATTGAAACTTCTCACCCTTACCCGATTATTCGCGCTCGAAACAGAGTTCCTGCGATTTTTCCTCTTTCTCCTCTTCTCTCTTTCTTTCTTCTCCTTTTCTTTCTCTTCTTTTCCTTTCCCTTTCTTTTCTCTCTTTTTCTCTCCACTTTCTATTTATTAAAAATATATAATCCCCTAAAAAGACTATTTTACCCCTCAGCTCAAATATCTCGCAGACGCTCTCAAAACGCGATAAAACATAAACATACCGATGAAATATATTTCAGGAAATAAAAATTGAAAAGAAATTATAATTTAATGCAAATATTTTATCTATCAGAGAAACTAACCAATTAACTCAATTAGCAGGTAAAATACAATAAATTCACACATTTCACAAAATTCACATAAATGAAATAAATAAATACAATTAAACAAATCGGGGCGTTACAACTCTCCCCCACTTAGAAATTTTCGTCCTCGAAAATATAACCGATACGAACAACGCGGGATACGACTCTCGCATCCGACTAACCAACCAACATGCCAACCAATGGCACACCACGAATAACACAAACTCACAAACCACCTTGCTAACAGCAACTACAACAACGACACGAAAACGATAACAACTACAACGACAAGATGCAAACCTCATGCAATGCACTTGACGACCAACTCACGACTCAAGGAATACCCAAGTTACGAACACACACAGGTTCACTCTTGAACCGAAACACAACAAGAACATAAAGTTCCACGACCCAACATCGTTCCAACAACCTCTTCATAACCACAATACCAACCTTCTTATCACATAACAATATTACAACAATGCTATGATTCACCAATCGAACATACAACCAAAACCTCTATCTACATAGTAACCCATGAATAATATTTAAACCTTTCACCCAACACTTCCATTCTGAAACGTCCAATAGTCTCATCATTCCCACATGTTTCCAATGTTCCACCTTTGAACTCTTACCAGTCACACACGCATATACAGACTGTGCCACATCACACTTTTGCTGCGTACCCTGATTACTCGTAACCATCAAAACTATCAATCCCACGTCCAAAGTCTAACTCTTTCTCATATTCACCAAAAATCACTATTCACTTCTAATATACCCAACCTTACACTCTACTGTGTTATCTCACACACCAGACACAAGTCTCTGAACTGCTCAAATAATTCTAACTCCTTGACCATCAAAACAGACATGCATAAAAACTTTCGACTTAACTCATCACGCACAACCTTAACTTTACCAATAGGATAATTCCAGCTAAAGGCATAACATCACAAATTCCAACCCTCCTCGCTGTCTCATACTATATTCCTTCCAACCAAACAAGTACTCTAAACTCTTGTGATTACTAAACACTTCGAACCTAGAACCATAAAAATAATACCTCCAAATTTTCCAACACAATACAACTGCAACCAATTCCAAATCTTGAATAGTATAGATCCTTTTATGAATCCTCAATTTTCGTAAAGCATAAGCCACGACTTTACACTCTTGCATTAACACACTGACTAAACTCATCAAAGACGCATCCCAATACCTCACAAACGGTTTATCAGGATCACGCAATATCAAAATTGGAGCCGTAGACAACTTCTACTTTAGCTCTCCGGAACTTTCCTCACAATGAACATCCAACACAAACGACTCACCCTTTGCAAGTCAACCGAAGTAACGAAAACACTAACTTGGAAAAGCCTTCCCTAACCTCCGGTAATAACCAAATAAAGTCCAAAAAGATTCTAATCTCCTCAACCAACTTCGGAGTCTCTCATTGTAGAACCGCATCTACTTTCGATGGATCCATAACCATACTCTCATCTGAAATAACATATCCAAGAAAACTAACCTTTTTCAACCCAAGTTCTCACTTGAATAACTTAGCATAAAACTTCGTCTCTTTTCAACACTTGCAATTCAAATCTCAAACACTCTACCTGTTCTTCCCCTGAGTTTATCACAGATTCGAATATCCTCAATCAAAACCACTACGAACTTATCCAAATAAATATAGAAGATACGTTTCATATACTCCACAAACATTACAGACGCATTATAACACCAAATAACATCATTGTACGTTGTAATGCCCAACCAAATTCCAAAAGATATAAATTCTTAAAGCTTTTGCAAAACTTCCCACTGGGTAACTGGTTACTCACATACAAGCTTAACTGAGTAAATAACAACCTATTCTGAGGATAACAAACCTAACCAGTCACGTTAAATCGATCAAAGCCTCACAATTCACCATTCTTATCAAACATTCCAAATAATTGTAATTTCAATCAAACTCAACCAAACCATTCCAATCATCTATTCCCGAAAGTGGACTCTTATTCCCAATCATTACCTTATTCAACTGTCAGTAATCCATACACAATTTCTTCTCCTGACCGTCCAATTCCACAAATTCCAACCTGTAACAACAACCAACCAAAAAGAACTCTCAAACGCAATGTTACATCCACCTCCAAGGGTTTCCTCACAATTTCCATTAATGCCTTAAAACTCCAAAGACTTCAAACCTCACCAGAACTCTGAGTCTTGCTTCCCATAGTCTCAATACCATTATACACACCATGCTTGTTATTCCATTCAATCATCTAACCTTTTTGTTACTAACAATACTGGAGCTCTCTAAGACGACACACTTGGTCTCACAATTCTCCTTCCCAGTAAATCTTCCAACCGCTCTTTCAATCTGAGTAATTCTAACACTAACATCCAATTCCATCCAGAAACACATCTGAAAACCATGCACAACCGATGGCCCATCACTATGGCCTTTCTGCCAATTTCTAGAAAACTGTCATCACAAACATAACAAACATCTGAGTTTCACGTCCTAAAAGTTCTTCTACTTACTTAGCAGAACCAAACCTCAAATCCTCACCTTCGTCCAATTTGAGTTCACACTTTACTCTCTGAGAACAACCATTAACGATACCCAATCGTTTTCTCTCAATGACTTCCCAACTGGACCAACATACCAAAACCTCTAATCCATCTCACCTTCAGATATAAAAATCTTCATCGACTCATCAAAACAATCCGTAATCATTTTCTTAATTCCAAACAATTCTTTTCACACACTATCAAAGCCGGAAAGACACGTCTATTCCATCCAACATAATTCCCGTCAACTATCAACAAGAGATTAAGGGTGATCAGTTTCTCAATTTGTCAATAGACAGCGGACAATCATGATGGGGCATAAACCGTCTTTACCAAACTATAATAGCATTCCTTGCATCCTATGCACAAAACTACCTAAGGCACAAATCCTTAGTTGACGTAAGCCTTACCTCCGCATCCCTTCTGGAACCGGGAACCACACTGTCCAAACCACACCTACAATCTTGCAATTCACAACACACTGAGCCAGCGCTCCACACCTGAAGCAACATGGAGAAATACAAGCTCCTCCCCCACTTATCTCATTCTAACTCCTGCAGACAACAGAATAGAAAAACCAGAAAGTACTGACAGTGTTTCACACACCTATCACGTACTAAGGGACAAACAACAACGACAGTATTCAACTGTCACACCAACTGACTCAACAACTTGGCCGGACGGACCGACCTGCTCTGATACCACTATTGTAACACCCCAATTCCCATCGCGAATAAATAATACATAATTAAATCAGAGTAAATAAAAATTTATTTTTCCGACAGAAACAAGAATGCCACAATTAAGGAAAGAAAATACAATCCCTGCTCATATATCTGATACATAACACAAAATGGAATAAACGTAAAAGGGAAACTTTTTCCATATAAAAGGAAAGTTCAATTATGGAATAAAGCGGAGAGATCCATAACTGACTTGTTTTACAAAATAAATTATTTTATAACATCAAAATATACATACAAAGGTAATACAAAATAAATCTAACAAAGGTATACATATATAACATAATCGTTCCCCGACTCCCGTGCTACGTATCAGAGCAGACACCAAGACCGACAAAAGAATGGAGAACTAATCTTCACAAAAGCCTCCAAGACACAAATCTGCAATTGTCTCATAGAGCAATAAACCACAGCAGAAGGGTGAGAAATAACAACTAAATCAAGATCGCATAATAATATGTAAACACATAAAAATTCACATGCATAGTTATTCTCACCACAAGCATCGCATACTAATACACATAGCATATATCAAATACACCAACATAATCACATATTCACACATAAGGCACACCAAAGTCATAACATATGTAAACACACCACCACATCACATAACACATGTCTATACATAACACATATCATCCATAACCAATGCATTTATCACATATGCACATCAATTCACCAATCCAATCATAAATCTCAACACATACTCAATCAATTCACAATTTCCACACATAATCAATCCATTCATGATTTTCCACACATAATCAATCCATTCATGATTTATGCAAATGCACAGAGACCGACACAACGACTCTATGCAATGCATATGCGGTATCATCCATCCATCCATCATCTCAACACTAGTTCACTCAGGAACTATTGGAACCATCGCTTGTTACTTAATGTAACTCCCCGTCGGGCAAACGATGTTCCCCGTCGCTTTCGGTCCTCTTTGTATAAGGCGCACGACGTTTATGGATCGCTTTCAGTCCTCTTTGTATAAGGCGCACGATCCGATCGCTTTCGATCCTCTTTGTATAAGGCGCACGATCGTCTATAATCATCGCTTTCAGTCCTCTTTGTATAAGGCGAACGATGTTATAGCGGATTCCCTCTGAAATCGTTTCGTCGCTCACACCCACTAGGGCACACGACATCACAAGAATGCATATCCTGATGCTTGGCGTACAATGACTCATGACATTCCAATGCACACATAATGCAACCATAATCATGCATATATTTTAACTCATCAATTCCATACATTCACAATTCAACCATATGAATTATCTCATCATCATTATTCATGCATTGAAAATCAATTCAAACAATGCATTTACTTGCCATAAGGCCACCAAATAACACACATTGAATTTCACGTACACAATGCATTTCATCATAAACCACAAACCACAACAATAAGCATTTTATCATATACATTCATATCAATCCACATCAAGAATTACTCACCATCAACCACAACAATCATACAATGTATTTCACCACACAACAACATCATTATCATACATTGAAATCAAACCCAAAACAACACATTTATTTCTCCATAAGACCACAAACCATCATCACCAACACTCATCATATATATTCACATCATATAACAGCACACAAGCTATACGATACATATTAAAAGCATGTCACATGATAACACGTCAATCACATACAATTACGACGGTAAAAGCCGACAAAACGACACTATTCCAATTCCCGACACAATTAAATCGGCCACTACTCCCAAAACCATTATTATAAGGAAGAACATTTCATTAGCTCTCCAACGCATCAAACCGCGCCTCAAACCGACTTACGACCCAACAGTTATAAAGAAAACAATTTAGAAAAGCTGTCATGTTCGCAATGCAAAGCTCCTAGCGAGTCCTTCGCTTTCCTCATTCGCAGTGTGATGCCCCATCGACCCATGGCAGAAAGAAAATAGCTTACAGTTTCGCAGTGCGAACTCCCAGCGAACCTTCGCTGTCCCCTTCGCAGTGCGAATCCCCCAGCGAATCGTGGCAGAAAGAAAAACAACACAACGTTCGCAGTGCGAACCTCACGCGAACGTTCGCTTTCCCCTTTGCTGGCCATTCGCAGTGCGAACCTGCTGTTGTACCCCAAATTTTACCCTCAGATATTCTGATCGTTTCATATCATTTTGAGTCGGTCTCTGTTTTTGTATTTTTAGTAAACATCTCATTAATCATGCATTTTCTTCTTCATGTCATTCTTGATTTAAATTTTTTTTTTTTTTTTATATTTTTAGTTAGATTCTCATTTTAAATTTGTCTAAGATTTATTTAGTTAATTTCAATATAGTTTATCTTTTACTTAGTTCATATTTAATTTAGTTTAATGTTTTTTAAATTACATTTTTTATTTTGAACTTAATTTAATTTAATTTTAGTTTAGCTTTTATTTTTAGTATAGTCTTAATTAGATTAGTTTTAATATAGCTTATTTTAAATTTTAGTCAATTTTAATATTAAGTAGTTTAAGTTTATTAACTTAGTTTAATTTTAATTTCTAGTTTAATTTTAATTTTTACTGTAATATTAATTTTATTGTAATTTTAACTTTAATTTTGATTATAATTTAAGTTTAGCTTTAATTAATTTTCATTTAATTATTTTTCTTTTGTTTAAAGAATCATAAAAGTCAAGATCTAGCATCTTGGCACAACTCTTTGAACGATTGGTTTCATCAAGCGTTCATCGTCCATCAAACTTTTTCTTAATCAACACGAAAGAAAAGGACTGTTGGAATCTAGCATTCTAGCACAACCCTCGAATGATTAGTCCTAAGCCTTTGCGCATTGGGGTAGCTATTCATTCTCATCTTCCGTCTTCGAAATAACTTTCGTATCGTTTCGGACAAATAAGGACCGTTAAGATCTCGCATCTTGACATAACCCTTTTGAGTTTTTTATCATCAAAAGCTCGTTGTCCAATAAATATTTTTCATTTCAACTTGGATGAATAAGAGCCGTCGAGATCTAGCATCTTGGCGCAACTCTTGAATCATTGATTACTATCAATGTTCACTGTCCATTAGCTTTTTTTTCAATCAATCTTGAATGAAAATGACTGTTAGAGTCTAGCACTCTGGCATAACCCTTTTGCATTCTTAAAACATATTCAAGCCACTTTTTAAACCACTAGCTTTCACAAGAGATAGCCATTAATCTCTTCTCCTTCGCCAACCTTTAACCCTTCATTCAAATCCTTTCATAAGGGATAGTCATTAATCTCTTCTCCTAAACAACCAATCCTCACAAGCTTTGCTTTCAAGCTTTTTACCGTAGTAGCCAGAACTACGGACGCTCTGATTTCTCAAGTTCATCTTGAGGATACGTAGGCATAGGATTGCGAGATCCTAGCGAGCCACCTTTTCTTTTTTCTACATTTTCCTTTACATCCAATGCCTTCTTGGAATCCACCTTTTCTTTTTTTTACCTTATCTTTTTTCCTTTACATCCAATGCCTTCTTGGATTCCACCTTTCCATTTTTCATCATAGCCCCGAACTACGAAGGCTCTGAGTTCCTCATTGCACTATGAGGATACGTAGGCACGAGATTGTGAAGTCTTGTCGAGCCCCCTAGTAATAAAAACCCTTAGGTCTCCCCTTTAAAAAATCCTAAAAACATTTCTCTCTCTTTCCTCAAGTAGAAGATTAGAAACAAACCTTAAGCTAACATACATTTAACCCTAACTAAATGGTTCCCGTTGAGTACAACGGACGTGAGGGGTGCTAATACCTTCCCCTTGCGTAACCGACTCCCGAACTCAGACATTGGTTGCGATGACCATATCTTATCCTTTCTTTTAGGGTTTTATTCGATATTTTCCCTTTCCCTTTATGGAATAAATAAATATCGGTGGCGACTCTGTTAAGTCCATCCCGCGGGTGTGCGATTGTGCTTCGCGAGGTCGTTCTCATTTTTCGAGGTACGACAGATGGCGACTCTGCTAGGGAGTAGACATCCCTAAGTGAGTCAAGCCTAGTTTTGTTAGGTTTTCGTACGTGTGTTTAGCTTTTGTTTGTTTCTCTTCCTTCTTTGATTATATGTTTTATTGCTCTTGCTTTATTTCTTTTTCATATATATCTCCGTATATCCATGTGTGGGCTTTGGGTATCTTATATCTTGAATAAAGCTCTACACCCGAGTTTTGGAAAAAGCAGAGAGAAAACCTAGGTTTAGATTTGGTAGTTATTAGTGTTAGACTGCGAGGGCAAGCTCCTTGTAGCAACTAACATGAAAGCTCCTCTAGAGTAGACCTGTTTGTAGATCTCGTTATAAAATAGCTTGCCTGTTGCATGACGATGATTCATGAAGGGTCCGTGACTCTAGGTTCCCCATTTAGAACCAGTGTTATTTTGGTGGTTGCATAATATTGGACTTCAAGGATATCTCCTTGCTCCAACCAATATGAAAACCCCGATCAGAATAGACCTTTTCGTCACTCTCGTTGTAAAATGGTTAGCCCGTTGCATAACGTTGATACGACTAAGGCCCGTGACTCTGAAACCTGATCAAAAACCTAGAAAATATCCCGTGAGTAGGTTTATGGGTAGATAATCTAGAACTATCCATTATAGGGAGACCTACATAATAGGATGTTCTGATTTACTCAAGTTATCCCAGATCCTAACCACCTTACATTGCATTTTTTTTCTGCACCATATTTGCATCACATTGCATATCATTTGCATCTTTGCATGATTCATTGCGTGCGTCCGTCTATTTGTCCAGTTTCTCATTGCCAATTGTCTCTATCTTCCAGTCGTCAAGTTGATTCCTCGACACCGATACCGGACTAGAGCTAATTACAGACGCAAGATGTCAGAGCAAGAGATACACAATGTTGAGGTCCGAATGGAGATCGATGACCTCAAATCAAGTATGACTAAACTCACTGAGATGCTTCAAGTTTTGCTTGCTAGAGGAGAGCCTCCCCAAAGGACAGTCATTCAGGAAGTTTCAAGTGTTGATCCTCCACCAGTTCAGATGCCACCTTCAACCTGGCCCGAGTTTGGTTTGCCACACAACTATTCTCCACCTCTTGCATCTACTGCTATGGTTGGTCAGACTGGTATGCCTGTCTTTCAAGCTCCTATTTTCACCGAGCCCAGACCTGTGGTTCATGCTGTTCCACAGACTGTTCGAGCTCCTTTCGAGAATCCCCTCTATGAGTACAATGCTGCCAGTGCTCAAGGTGAAGACCGGGAGGACTTTGTTGAACCTGAAGTTGTCCGAGAGCAGTTTCAGAGTATAGAGAAGAGGCTCAAAGCCGTTGAGGGCACTGATTTCTTCAATGTGGATGCAGACAACCTGTGCTTAGTATCAGACCTTGTTATACCTCCTAAGTTCACAACTCCAGATTTTGTGAAGTACAAGGGTCACTCTTGCCCAAGAGCTCATTTGGTCATGTATCTTCGCAGGATGACTGCTCATGCCAAAAATCAGAAGTTGCTTATCCACTGTTTTCAAGACAGCTTGAATGGAGCATCACTCAAATGGTACATGGGTCTTGAGCAAAACTCTATCCACAGCTTCCAAGACCTCACAAATGCCTTCATGAAGCAATACAAGTAAAACCTCGACATGGATCCTGATCGTCGTCAACTGCAAAACATGTCTCAGAATGATAAGGAATCTTTTAAGGAGTATGCTCAGCGCTGGAGAGAGTTGGCTTCCCAAGTTGAACCTCCTTTGGCCGAGAAGGAATTGACTGGAATGTTCATGGATACCCTGTCCCCATTCTATTGGGAGAAAATGGTTGGAAGTGTTTCCTCTAATTTCACTGATTTGGTTACTATTGGCCAAAGATTAGAGGAAGGACTTAAGAAGGGAAAAGTATCAAAGGGTGTTGAATCTTCTAATGCTGTGAAGAAATCCTACGGGAACTTTCAGAAGAAGAAGGAAGATCAGAATAATGCTATAATGGTTGAAGTAAGAAAGCCTCGTCCTCAACCTCAGTATGTTGCTCACCCTACGATTGCTGCTGTCACTCCCGTGGTTGCTGCACCACGACCAACTCAAGCTTTCCAACGTCCAGCTGTAGGACAGAGCCAGTATCGTAATAGGGGTCAATTTGATCCCATTCCCATGACTTACACTGAACTTTATCCTAGTTTGGTTCAACAAGATTTGATTACCACAAGGCCTCTACCTCCTCCTCCAAATCCTCTTCCAGCTGGCTATAGGGTTGATCTTCATTGTGAATACCATCAGGGTGCTGCAGGCCATAACTTGGAAAATTGCTTTGCATTGAAGGCTAGAGTACAAGAGCTGGTGAGGAACAAAGTCCTCTCCTTTAAAGACAATCCCAATGTTCAGGGCAATCCTCTGCCAGGGCACGCCAAGTGAAGCTTCAGTCGACTTCGGCTCAGCTACTTCTTAAAGACGGGACAACTCATCCTTGTGTTTGATTAGTCACTAGGCCTTTGTTTCTTGTTGTTTGCACTTTCTTTATTCTGTAATAGTTGTTTGCCTTCAAATTATGTTTGTACTTTCGCAATTAATGAAATGAGCATTGCAAATTTTGATTCAATTCATTTGTGTTTGCTATTTACATCTTTATGCTTTCTTTGGCAAAATATTCTATCTCTTTTCCCGCTTTCTCTTGATTATGCAAAGATCGGAGGGAGGATGATGAAAACGTAAATACTCATAATTGCTTTGGTATGCTTTCAAATCAAAACTTTGTTGAAGATGTAAGGCATTGTTTCAATCCCTAAACATTGGAGACATAAGGAAGATAACCCCTCTTTAACCCCTTCGAGCCTAGAAGTAGGAGTTTCTTTCTTTACAAACAAAAACCCGCAATCTTAACCTGGGGCAGGGTAGTTCTCAGTTAACCGGATTGTGCATTCAATTATAAGAGCTTCATGCAAGATGACTTTCAACAAAATGTTGCATTCACAGTTTTCCTTCGCACACAACAAGCAAGTGTCGAAGATGTCTTTCAAGTCGAAAGCCGATGATGGTTCGCCGTAATCATTAAGCCAGACAGTCACTTTCTTTCAAGAAAAAGATAAAAATAAAAAAAGAAAAAGCCCGCTAAGTCGAAACCTATGAAGGAGACTTAGGCAAAATTGGGGCATCCCGCTGACTGTAAGATTCACAAGAAACAGTTCAGGCAAAAGTTAGGGATAATAAAAAAGGAAATCTTTAATAAAAGTCCTCAATGAAAAGAAAAAAACAACTAAATGTTATAGGGAAGTGACAACTACCATTTAGAGTCCATTGATTTTTGAACCATCACCATTACTATCATCAGTGCAATTTCTAACCTATGGGAACTTGAGTGCATAGTCTGAGATAATTAAGCATAGGATTGGAAGTTCATCACGTAGATTGGGTGGGTCACAAATAAATTTTGAGCCTTTATCCTTTGTTTCTTAAACCGTGAACCAGACCACGTAATAACCTTCAAAAGACCTAATTGAAGCAAGGTCATTTTGAAAGCATACTACAGCAAGGTTGCGTAACCTGACTCCTAAAGATTTTTGTAGATCACTTGTTTTGGCATTACACCCTTTGCTTAAACTTTTCACTTTAATGTCTTGAACCACCGTGTTCTAACCAGTATCCCATATGCTTTGCATCTTTCCAAAAATGTTTTTGATTTCAAAAGTTGCATGAACTTTGCATTTACCATGTTTGTACAAGTACTTTTGTTTGCAAACTAGCTTTCTTCTTAAGGAACTTTCAAACAATTAAGAAACTTGGTCGGTGATCCAATCAGGGGCAAGTTTCTTCCATATCCTGTTGAGAATCAGTTCAAGATTTGTGGTTTAATGGCGATTTCTCAGAATTGGTTTATTCAGAAGATACTTCAAGACTCATACTGGGGCAAGCTTTCCCAGTGTACAGTAAAACAATTATTTTCAAGACTCATACTGGGGCAAGCTTTCCAAAGAGCACCGTGAAACAGTCAGTTACCGAGTCAGACAAGCTGAAGTAATGATCAGCTCATCTACAATGATCAGCTAGTCTGGGGCAGTTTACTTGAAGAATCCCCAAACAACTCTTCATCCTTCCTACAAGGATCACCATTTGATATAGTTTACCAGTGTGGCAGTTGATGTGTTCAACAGTAGCATCTCTAGTCCCCAAGAAGAATGACAGTGATCTCCGTGTTGAGGAATCAGTCTTTCAATCTTGTCTTCTTCCCACAAAAGAGTCGTGTTGTGTCATCGACATCTACATTTGCATTTGATCATATATCATCTGCATAATTCATATACATATTCATAGCATGAGTGTTTCATCCTCATTTGCATTTCTCCTGAGTTTGTGTCGTTACCCACGTCTTACCTTACCAAAATGTTACCTGTCCTTTTCATTCAGTGCCATTCCTGAATGTTGTCGTTTCATGATTATCTTCTCTCATTCCAGTGTTATTCCTGGATCTTTATATTCTTTCACTCCAGTGTCATTCCTGGATGTCTGTCTCTTGTGATCTCCAGTGCCATTCCTGGATATCTTATTCCCCTTGTTTCTCCCAGTGCTATTCTCGGGAGTTTTGCCTACCTTCTGTAACCACAATCAAATTTGGTTGGATATCTTTTAGTGCTATTCCTGAAAGTCTTATCTGTTCATTCAGTGCCATTCCTGGATGTCTTTCTCACTATCATTCGATACCATTCCTGAATATAGTAATTTACCTTTACTTTCAGTGCTATTCCTGAAAGTTCACAGTCATTTAATGATGTCTTGGATACTGTGATCCCTTTTATCCAATGCTTTCTTGGATCTCTACCTTTCTCATGTTTATCTGAGGCTTTCTCAGATACCGTGATTTGTGCCTCTCATTCAAAGCCATTATTGGATGACTGGTTTCTTTGTATTCAAAGCCATTCTTGAATGTAGTCTTTGTTCACTTTATCTAAAGCCGTTATTAGATATTGTGATTTATACCTTTTGTTCAAAGCCATTATTGGATAATTGGTTTCTTTGCATTCAATGCCATTCTTGAATGCAGTCTTTGTTCACTTTTATCTAAAGCCATTATTAGATATTGTGAGTTATACCTTTCATTCAAAGCCGTTATTGGATGTCTGGTTTCTTTACCATCTGATGCCTATCCGGATGTGTCCCTCCTTCTGTTGTTTTTTCAGATCGAGTCCTTGTTCACTTTATCTAAAGTCGTTATTAGATATTGTGATTTATACCTTTCATTCAAAGCCGTTATTGGATGTCTGGTTTCTTTACCATCCGATGCCTATCCGGATGTGTCCCTCCTTCTGTTGTTTTTTCAGATCGAGTCCTTGTTCACTTTATCTAAAGTCGTTATTCGATATTGTGATTTATACCTTTCATTCAAAGCCGTTATTGGATGTCTGGTTTCTCTACCATCCGATGCCTATCCGGATGTGTCTCTCCTTCTGATGTTTTTTCAGATCGAGTCCTTGTTCACTTTATCTAAAGCCGTTATTAGATATTGTGATTTATACCTTTCATTCAATACCGTTATTGGATGTCTGGTTTCTCTACCATCCGATGCCTATCCGGATGTGTCTCTCCTTCTGATGTTTTTTTCAGATTGAGTCTTTATTCACATTCATCTAAAGCTATTATTAGATATTGTGAGTCATACCTCTCATTCAAAGCCGTTATTGGATGTCTGGTTTCTTTACCATCCGATGCCTTTCCGGATGTGTGTCTCTCTCTGATATTTTACCAGATCGGGTCTTTGTTCACTTTTATCTAAAGCCATTATTAGATATTGTGATTCATACCTCTCATTCAAAGCCATTATTGGATGTCCGGTTTTTCATCATCCGATGCCTTTTCGGACGTGTCTCTCTTTTTTATCTTTTACCAGATCGAGTCTTTGTTCACATTTGTCTAAAGCCATTATTAGATATTGTGAGTTATACATTTCATTCAAAGCCATTATTGGATGTCTAGTTTCTCTACCATCTGATGCCTATCCGGATGTGTCTCTCTTTCTGATGTTTTTCAGATAGAGTCTTTATTCACTTTATCTAAAGCCATTATTAGATATGGTGAGTCATACCTTTCATTCAAAGCCATTATTGGGTGACTGGTTTCTTTGTATTCAAAGCCATTCTTAAATGTAGTCTCTGTTCACATTCATCTGATGCCATTCTCAGCTATTATGACTTGTACCTTCCATTCAAAGCCATTATTGAATGCCTGGTGTCCTTTTATTCAAGGCCATATAGTCTTGTTTGCTCACCTTTATCTAAAGCCGTTATTAGATATGGTGACTTGTACCTTCCATTCAAAGCTATTATTGGATGTCTGGTTTCTTTTGCCATCTGATGTGTTTCTGGATGTGCATATCTCTGCCTTTTCTGGCTTTTCTTGAAGATCCCGTTTGAACTCTTCAGTATAAGAAAATCCCAGATGTCTATCCTTTCATTTCAAATTGATCCCCAGTGGAGATCGTGTCTTCTTTTTGGCTCCATGCCCAGTAAGAGTATCTTTTATTTCCCCAGTGTCAGCCGGTCTTGCTTGAACCAGTTGTTCTATCACTTTAGTCTTCCCCAGTTTTGTTTCAGCTTCCCCAGTGTTGTTGTCATCCCCCGTGAGTGAATGCTCATTGTGTGGACTTTGTCCCTGTCTGCTTTCTTTCTTGTTTGCATTGTGCATTTAGCATTCCATCACTTTCATCATATTAGAGTTCATGGCATGTCAGCATCTTAGTTTGTTTCTTTTGTCCATAGCATTACATACCAGTGCATCTGAGGGCAAAATTTTCGGTTTGCTATATTTAAATACCTTTCACCTTGATGTCCCGAGGATCTCCATTCCTCGTGCCCTCCGGTGAAGATATTTAAATAGGGGCAACTGTTGTACTCCAAATTTTACCCTCAGATATTCTGATCGTTTCATATCATTTTGAGTCGGTCTCTGTTTTTGTATTTTTAGTAAACATCTCATTAATCATGCATTTTCTTCTTCATGTCATTCTTGATTTAAATTATTTATTTATTTTTTATATTTTTAGTTAGATTCTCATTTTAAATTTGTCTAAGATTTATTTAGTTAATTTCAATATAGTTTATCTTTTACTTAGTTCATATTTAATTTAGTTTAATGTTTTTTAAATTACATTTTTTATTTTGAACTTAATTTAATTTAATTTTAGTTTAGCTTTTATTTTTAGTATAGTCTTAATTAGATTAGTTTTAATATAGCTTATTTTAAATTTTAGTCAATTTTAATATTAAGTAGTTTAAGTTTATTAACTTAGTTTAATTTTAATTTCTAGTTTAATTTTAATTTTTACTGTAATATTAATTTTATTGTAATTTTAACTTTAATTTTGATTATAATTTAAGTTTAGCTTTAATTAATTTTCATTTAATTATTTTTCTTTTGTTTAAAGAATCATAAAAGTCAAGATCTAGCATCTTGGCACAACTCTTTGAATGATTGGTTTCATCAAGCGTTCATCGTCCATCAAACTTTTTCTTAATCAACACGAAAGAAAAGGACTGTTGGAATCTAGCATTCTAGCACAACCCTCGAATGATTAGTCCTAAGCCTTTGCGCATTGGGGTAGCTATTCATTCTCATCTTCCGTCTTCGAAATAACTTTCGTGTCGTTTCGGACAAATAAGGACCGTTAAGATCTCGCATCTTGACATAACCCTTTTGAGTTTTTTATCATCAAAAGCTCGTTGTCCAATAAATATTTTTCATTTCAACTTGGATGAATAAGAGCCGTCGAGATCTAGCATCTTGGCGCAACTCTTGAATCATTGATTACTATCAATGTTCACTGTCCATTAGCTTTTTTTTCAATCAATCTTGAATGAAAAGGACTGTTAGAGTCTAGCACTCTGGCATAACCCTTTTGCATTCTTAAAACATATTCAAGCCACTTTTTAAACCACTAGCTTTCACAAGAGATAGCCATTAATCTCTTCTCCTTCGCCAACCTTTAACCCTTCATTCAAATCCTTTCATAAGGGATAGTCATTAATCTCTTCTCCTAAACAACCAATCCTCACAAGCTTTGCTTTCAAGCTTTTTACCGTAGTAGCCAGAACTACGGACGCTCTGATTTCTCAAGTTCATCTTGAGGATACGTAGGCATAGGATTGCGAGATCCTAGCGAGCCACCTTTTCTTTTTTCTACATTTTCCTTTACATCCAATGCCTTCTTGGAATCCACCTTTTCTTTTTTCTACCTTATCTTTTTTCCTTTACATCCAATGCCTTCTTGGATTCCACCTTTCCATTTTTCATCGTAGCCCCGAACTACGAAGGCTCTGAGTTCCTCATTGCACTATGAGGATACGTAGGCACGAGATTGTGAAGTCTTGTCGAACCCCCTAGTAATAAAAACCATTAGGCCTCCCCTTTAAAAAATCCTAAAAACATTTCTCTCTCTTTCCTCAAGTAGAAGATTAGAAACAAACCTTAAGCTAACATGCATTTAACCCTAACTAAATGGTTCCCGTTGAGTACAACGGACGTGAGGGGTGCTAATACCTTCCCCTTGCGTAACCGACTCCCGAACTCAGACATTGGTTGCGATGACCATATCTTATCCTTTCTTTTAGGGTTTTATTCGATATTTTCCCTTTCCCTTTATGGAATAAATAAATATCGGTGGCGACTCTGTTAAGTCCACCCCGCGGGCGTGCGATTGTGCTTCGCGAGGTCGTTCTCATTTTTCGAGGTACGACACCTGCGAAACCAGAAAAACCCAGCAGCGCTAACATAGGTCATTTGGGGTCAAAATCCCTCATTTCTTCCACCCAAACACTTCCAAAACATACTCTAACAACCAAAACATAATCCAAACCTAACGACAAGTATTCTACGCAGTTTATATCGAATTTCATCTGTGAAAACATTGATTTCTATCAATCGCTCCTAATTTCAATCGATAAGAAAAGTCGCGAAACAACCAAAACAATTACAACAAACAACACATATACATACACAAGCAAGATATAATTGAAACTTCTCACCCTTACCCGATTATTCGCGCTCGAAACGGAGTTCCCGCGATTTTTCCTCTTTCTCCTCTTCTCTCTTTCTTTCTTCTCCTTTTCTTTCTCTTCTTTTCCTTTCCCTTTCTTTTCTCTCTTTTTCTCTCCACTTTCTATTTATTAAAAATATCTAATCCCCTAAAAAGACTATTTTACCCCTCAGCTCAAATATCTCGCAAACGCTCTCAAAACGCGATAAAATATAAACATACCAATCTCATGCAATCAACTTATCCAAATTTCAACCTTAAGGTCAAGGTTGTTGTTGATGGGGATGGTATTATAAGAGATGCAGCTAAAGGCCCAATCATATGTCTAATTATAGCAACCAATCTCATGCACTAGATGACGGAATTGATGAGTTCACACATGCACTAGAAGGCAAAAGGGCTGCAACAAACAAAGGATTAGTGGAGGCATGGAAAAACATCAGAGTGAAAAAACCAAATCCAAGATACTTGAAATAGAGGAGAAATTAATGGGGGTGTAGAATGTGATATTTTTTATTCTCTCTCCTTGGATACTTAGTGGATATTTCTCTCTTTTCCTTAATGTATTTTCACTTTTCCACTATTGAAAGCTTGATGAACTTGATTAAGAGATCCTTATTAAGTCATCAATAAGAATCTTGCCATTTTCATCATATTTTACATCATATTTTACAGCTTTAGTATATTACAGATTGTCTTTTAGTAGATTTTGAATATCATATTAAAAGAGAAAAAGCACAAGAATGTGAGACATATGTTGAAATACTGCAATTATGAACAATGAGAACGAAATACAATGAAATATACTAGAACAGTCTAGAATATTCTAGAATATATTTACAAACTATCCATCAATTATTTAAATATAAAAGGTAACCAAACAGCAAAGGGATACCATCATTAAAAAGCTAAGGGACAAATTAACAGAATCATGAGTTCTGATCCACCCATGATTTAGTGTGTTGGTATAGCATTCAGCATAAAAAACTAACATTCACTAAAAAAAATACAATGATGGTAGAGTGTGACACTCAAATTGACATCTTTACAACAACTTACTCTTGATACATTGATAAACGCTCAAAATTCATGTACAAATATTCTACACAATTAAACATCCATATAATGCTTTACAATGTACATTTCTCCTTTCCAATGCAATATTTTAGAGAAATAAATTGAGCTGGCTGGAAAACCTTCTCGCATCAACGTTGTTGGCATTCAGGTGGTCCCAAATTCAGTACTTGAATAAGATTCAGGAATAGAAATGCATCAATTTTCGCTAAAGTTGGATATGATTTATTTCCATCAATCCCCCAAACCTAGCAAGGTAGCCGTATCACACATAAGTTGGACCAATTTGAATGATTATATATATACCACAAATCACTTAAACCGGCTTTAACAAATCTAGAAGCTTTGGAATCAATGAAACAAAATAAGATCTCTTGATTAATACTTGGTTCTCTTTGCTTTGGTCCTATTCGCTTCTCTTGAGTAATGACCGTGATTTAACTCCTGCTTTCTAGACATCTGGTGCAACAATAAACTAAAACATGCACATCGGATAGCCCACAAATTCTGCCAACAATGGATTACATGTACTGTGCCAACCATTGTTTACACATATCAAGCACAGGAAGTGCATTTGCATGCAGTGCCTGCAACAACATCGATATAAAGGTAAGATAATTAGAACATTTGAAGAAAAAACAATGTTTCCAGGCCATGAAATTAGTAGTAACGATAAAACCCTTATATGTGAGATTCCAATGATATTGATAACCCAAGGGCATGTAGGGCCCATCAAAACTAAAAAGCTGATTATACGTCTCAAACTTTTTTAATTGATATCTCATAAGATGCACTGTGGGAACCAAAGGATGTGACATGTCCTTTGGTTAAGCTAGCCATCAACCACTTACTGTGTCAACAAGACGGAAGGCCTAGAGAAGGGATGAGAAGGAAGGAATAAGTTGAACTACTGAAATCTACTAGTGTTTGAATCTGGCATTAACTTCTTTTCAAGGAGTGTCCTAGAAATGGGCTTTTATATCATTGAGAAGTACAGAGACGTGGGAATTTTCTTATGGTCATTACCGATTCGAAGTAGAGATGTAAATACTAAATTTAGACAAAATGAACTTCAGTTGTTAGTTGTTCTTTAACAGTAACATATGATCCTCTTTTTTTAAAGGTGGAGCAGGGTTACCGTGGCCTGTGTAATGGAATGCATCAACTTGATGATTTTAGGGGTCCTATGTAGTTAATAATAATCAGGTGCAGTACAAGAAAAGTCTGCCGAGACAGAGGGGTTCGGCCCATATAATATACCTATAACATATTAATTCTACCCATAACCTAAATATAATTTTCTTTCAGTCAAAAGGCATTTTATTTGTTTCAGACTACGATTTGTCTTAAACTTTAAAAATTGAAATTGCCTAGGGAAAAAAACATATTTTCAACCATTTTTGAGTGCATAAAATTTTAATTTAAGGACAAAATATGATATATAAACAAATTCACATGACAATTTATTGCATGTTTGGATTTACGGTGGGATGGTCAGATACCCAGAGAGCCACTGCAATTTTGGCAAAAGTTTAGAGCTTCTACAAAATAACTATGCCACCATGATTTTGACAAACTCACACCCCATCCAAACATATACTTAACCGTAAAAAATGATTTTGACAAACTCGAGAAATAAAAATTATTATTGTTTTAATTATTATTATAATCATGGAAAAATGATAGATCCTATTTGACTAAGCTGGCTATGAATAACAAAGGCTATAGTAAATTGGTGATCTTGTTATACATAGGAACGGGAAACAGGGAGAAAGGTTAGATATTGTCGAACAATCAATACAGAATCAAATGATTGTGTGTTTCTGTTTGTACAGACCATTAGGAGTAGGATTAATGTAATTAATTAGCTATTATTTTCTGTTTTTTTCTGTAATTAGAATTAGCAGTTATGGGAAATTAATTCCCCTGATTCTTAGGACAGATGTCTCTTTCAAATTCTGCCTGCTATATTCTATAAATACAGCATATGTAATTCTTATCATACACAAGGAAATATAAAATATATTTCTACATGATATCAGAGCACGATCTGAACCATCCCTAACCTAGCGCCGCCAAACTATGGAGGATCCCAAATCTGATGAATCGCTCAAAGTGAAGACTGGATCATTTCCGACCAGTTCACACGAAAGGCTCACTCACCTCATCACAGGCCATAAACTAAATGGTCAAAATTGTACCCAATGGGTAAGGTCAGTCAAGATCTTCCTCGAAGGAAAAGGAAGGACAGGCTACACCACAGGAGATTCTAAATGTCTTGAGAAAGGAGACAAAAACTTTCAGAAATAGAAACTTGAGAACAACCAAGTAATGTCATGGCTGCTCAATACCATGACAAATGAAATTTGTGAAAATTTCATGTTCTATGACACTGCAAAAGAAATATAGGATGCAGTGAAGGAAACATACTCAAATGTTGACAATACATATGTCGTATTTGAGATAAAAAGCATTCTTCATGACCTTCGACAGGGAGAATCTTCTGTTACTGAGTATTTTAACATACTTAACAAACACTGGCAGTAACTCGACATATATGAAGAGATTACATGGTGTTGTGCTGAAGATCAAAAGAAGTATAAGGAACTGGTGGAAAAAGATAGGATTTACAAATTCCTATTGGAACTAAACAAGGATCTAGATGAAGTTCGTGGAAGGATTCTTGGAACCAAACTACTCAAAATTCGAGAAGCCTTTTCAGAAGTGAGAAGGGAAGAAAGCAGGAGGAAAATCATGTTGGGGACACCCAACTCAGTTCCGTACAGCGAGAGCTCTGCAATGGCAACAAAAGGGAATCAACCTCGGCCACCACAAAAGAAAACCCGACCCTGGTGTGATCACTGCAAGAGACCAGGCCACACAAAGGAAACATGTTTGATTATACATGAAAAACCTTCAGAGGCCAAATTGTTCAAAGGCAAGGAGGGCAGAGGTACCACAACACGTAACAATCAAGAAAGTGAGGTATACTCTAACTCATCCTTTTTTAGCAAAGAACAAATGGAGGCTCTTCAAAAACTCTTTCAGCAAACCATGTTAACTGCAGAAAAAGGTGGTACTGATGTAGTGGCTCAAAGAGGTAATTACTTACATGCTCTAAACACTAGTAAGGAAAAAACAAAATCATGGTTTGTTGACTCAGGGGCTTCAGGTCACATGACTAGAGACTTTACTTTGTTTAGTAGTTATTCTCCATGTCCTTATAACTATAATGTTTGAATAGCTGATGGTACACTTTCTAAGGTGATGGGTAAAGGATCAATTATCATTTCACCAAATATTACACTTCACTCTGTTTTGTATGTGACTAAACTGGATTGTAACTTGCTGTCTATTAGCAAGATTACAAGAAATTTGAAATGTGTTACTAAATTCTTTCCTAACTTGTGTGAATTTCAGATTTTGGAGTCAGGGAAGACGATTGGCAATGCTGAAGAGTGTGCTGGACTCTACCTCCTTCAAGTGGAAAACTCAGAAGAAAAACTCAAGAATAATTATTATGTTGCAGCTGCAGCTTCAAATGATAATAATCCTGTAATGATGTGGCACTATAGATTAGGCCACCCAAATTTCATATACTTGGAAAAGATGTTTCCCTCTTTATTCAATAAAAACAAGGAACATTTTCAGTGTGAAATTTGCCAATTGTCTAAACATACCCGAAACCATTACTCACCCCAATCTTATAAACCCTCCAAACCTTTTCATTAATTCATAGTGATGTATGGGGACCATCAAGGGTCCACAACATTACAGGCTCGAGATGGTTTGTCATCTTTATTGATGATCACACAAGTGTTACCTGAGTGTTTCTAATGAAGGAAAAATCAGAAGTAGGGAGAATATTTGAAATTTATCATAAAATGGTACAAACACAATTCCAAAGCAATATTCAAATACTTAGAACCGACAAAGGTCGTGAGTATTACAACCTTGCTCTAAATTCCTATCTTCAAAAGGTTGGAATTGTTCACCAAAGCTCGTGTGTGGACACTCCCCAACAAAATGGAGTAGCAGAAAGAAAAAATAGACACCTTTTGAAAGTGACTAGATCAATTATGTTGGCCACAAATGTCCCACAACACTTTTGGGGAGAAGCTGTCCTTTCAGCAACTCACCATATAAATTGAACGCCCTCCAGTATCCTTAACTTTAAGACCCCATTCTCCACAATTCAAAACCTATTTCCAACCAGCAAAATCTTTTCCTCCATTCCATTAAAAATATTTGGATGCTCAACTTTTGTCCATAACCTTAACCCTCACCGAAGCAAATTAGACCCAAAATCCATCAAATGCATTTTTCTTGGTTACTCTCCTCACCAAAAGGGATATAGGTGTTACTCTCCCCATACCAAAAAGTTTTACCACACTATGGATGTAACCTTCTTTGAAAATCAGCCCTATTACACCAAAACTGGTATTCAAGGGGAGCAATCATACATCGAAAATTCAGAATATCAACTTTTGCCTCTTGAACCTCTTGAACTAACTGAACATGACAATCTTACCAGACCAAACCGGTAACACTCAATCAGCCGAACCTATGCCTAAATCAGTTGAAAAATTACCAAACCAAACAACATTCAGCCGAGTGAAAGGACAACAGAAGCTGTGACGGAAACAGGACCAATTATAGTCCCAACCATATCTCAACTGAATTGTGATCCAAAAACAGGCAAGTGGAAGGGGTTTTGTTATAAAAAGAAGAGGAAGGAAGTAGAGTCAAGTATAGCTCCGATGCAAGGCCATGAGTCAGACCAGACTCTAGAAAATGAAGTTTATGCAGGTAATATTCTTCCTAACTCTGAACATGTTGATATAAATACAACAGATATTGATATTCCTATTGCTGTGAGCAAAGGGGTTAGAACTTGCACTAAACACCCTATTGAAAAATATATCTCCTATGGAAAACTATCACAAAGTTACAGGTCCTTTGTAGCAGCTGTTGACAACATAGAAATTCCAGATAATATTCAAGAAGCATTGCAGAAACCTGAATGGGCAGCAGCTGTAACAGAAGAAGTTCAAGCACTTGTAAGAAATGGCACATGGGAGATCACTGCTATACCAGAAGGGAAGAAGGTAGTAGGATGCAAGTGGATATTTTCAATTAATCACAATGTTGATGGAAGTATAAACAGGTACAAAGCTCGGTTGGTTGCTAAGGGGTTCACACAATCATATGGGGTGGCTTATGAGGAGACTTTTGCACCTGTTGCGAAGCTCAATTCTGTTCAGGTTCTACTATCTCTGGCAGCAAATCTAGATTGGCCCCTACACCAACTAGACATAAAGAATGCATTTATAAATGGGGAGTTACAAGAAGAGGTATATATGCAAATTCCTCCGGGACTTGAATCATCTGGAACCTCCAGCATGGTGTGTCGACTTCGAAAATCTCTATATGGCCTCAAACAATCACCAAGGGCATGGGTTAACAGACTAACAAAAGTTGTCAAGCAAGATGGTTTTGTTCAATGTCAAACAGACCATACTATGTTTGTCAAGCATTCTTTGGATGGGAAGATAGCTTTGTTTATTGTCTATGTTGATGATATCGTAATTACGGGAGATGATGATGAACAAGTCAACCAGTTAAAGAAACTTCTAGCCAAAGAATTTGAAGTCAAAGACTTGGGACAACTCCAGTATTTTCTAGGGATGGAAATTGCACGAACAAAGAATGGTATTTCAGTTTCTCAAAGGAAGTACACTCTGGATTTACTTCAAGAAACAGGTATGCTTGGATGCAAAGCTGCCAATACTCCCATAGAACAAGTAAAAAGGAGTGAAGATGAAAATGTACTAGCTAATAAAGATAGATATCAAAGTCTAGTCGGAAAATTAATTTATCTAACACACACCAGACCAGACATTGTTTTTGCTGTAAGCATGGCTAGTCATTATATGTCAAATCCAACTGAAACTGACATGAGAAATGTGAACAGAACTCTGAAGTACCTGAAAGGTACGCCAGGCCGAGGACTTTATTTTCAAAAGAACTCAAACAGAGGTATTGAAGTCTACACTGATTCTGATTGGGCAGGATGTTTATCTGACAGAAAATCGACTACAGGCTATTGCACATTTGTATGGGGTAATATGGTAACTTGGAGAAGCAAGAAACAATCTGTTGTGGCTAGGAGTAGCGCAGAAGCGGAATTCAGAGCTATGTCACAAGGTATTTGTTAAGGAATTTGGCTTAAGCGAATGCTAGATGAGATCAAAATTCCTACCAATCACTCCATGAAGATATTATGTGATAACAAGGTTGCTATTAGCATTGCGCAGAACCCGGTACAGCATGATAGAACAAAGCATGTAGAGATAGACCGACACTTCATCAAAGAGAAAAGGATCATGAAATTATAAGTGTTAACCATATTCCATCATGCCAGCAAACTGCAGACATTTTAACAAAAGCCCTTCCAAGGAACATATACGAGAATATCAGATCCAATCTGGGTATGATAGACATCTACCACCTGGATTGAGGGGGAGTGTGGAACAATCAATACAGAATCAAATGATTTTGTTTCTGTTTGTACAGTCCATTAGGAGTAGGATTAATGTAATTAATTAGCTATTATTTCCTTTTTTTTCTGTAATTAGAATTAGCAGTTATGGGAAATTAATTCCCCTGATTCTTAGGACAGATGTCTCTTTCAAATTCTGCCTGCTATATTCTATAAATACAGCATATGTAATTCTTATCATACACAAGGAAATATAAAATATATTTCTACATGATATCAGAG
This sequence comes from Lathyrus tuberosus, assembly GCA_022829125.1. Lineage (NCBI taxonomy): Eukaryota > Viridiplantae > Streptophyta > Magnoliopsida > Fabales > Fabaceae > Lathyrus > Lathyrus tuberosus. The sequence goes on along the minus strand of JALAZF010000082.1, from coordinate 15,084,813 downwards.
CACGATCTGAACCATCCCTAACCTAGCGCCGCCAAACTATGGAGGATCCCAAATCTGATGAATCGCTCAAAGTGAAGACTGGATCATTTCCGACCAGTTCACACGAAAGGCTCACTCACCTCATCACAGGCCATAAACTAAATGGTCAAAATTGTACCCAATGGGTAAGGTCAGTCAAGATCTTCCTCGAAGGAAAAGGAAGGACAGGCTACACCACAGGAGATTCTAAATGTCTTGAGAAAGGAGACAAAAACTTTCAGAAATAGAAACTTGAGAACAACCAAGTAATGTCATGGCTGCTCAATACCATGACAAATGAAATTTGTGAAAATTTCATGTTCTATGACACTGCAAAAGAAATATAGGATGCAGTGAAGGAAACATACTCAAATGTTGACAATACATATGTCGTATTTGAGATAAAAAGCATTCTTCATGACCTTCGACAGGGAGAATCTTCTGTTACTGAGTATTTTAACATACTTAACAAACACTGGCAGTAACTCGACATATATGAAGAGATTACATGGTGTTGTGCAGAAGATCAAAAGAAGTATAAGGAACTGGTGGAAAAAGATAGGATTTACAAATTCCTATTGGAACTAAACAAGGATCTAGATGAAGTTCGTGGAAGGATTCTTGGAACCAAACTACTCAAAATTCGAGAAGCCTTTTCAGAAGTGAGAAGGGAAGAAAGCAGGAGGAAAATCATGTTGGGGACACCCAACTCAGTTCCGTACAGCGAGAGCTCTGCAATGGCAACAAAAGGGAATCAACCTCGGCCACCACAAAAGAAAACCCGACCCTGGTGTGATCACTGCAAGAGACCAGGCCACACAAAGGAAACATGTTTGATTATACATGAAAAACCTTCAGAGGCCAAATTGTTCAAAGGCAAGGAGGGCAGAGGTACCACAACACGTAACAATCAAGAAAGTGAGGTATACTCTAACTCATCCTTTTTTAGCAAAGAACAAATGGAGGCTCTTCAAAAACTCTTTCAGCAAACCATGTTAACTGCAGAAAAAGGTGGTACTGATGTAGTGGCTCAAAGAGGTAATTACTTACATGCTCTAAACACTAGTAAGGAAAAAACAAAATCATGGTTTGTTGACTCAGGGGCTTCAGGTCACATGACTAGAGACTTTACTTTGTTTAGTAGTTATTCTCCATGTCCTTATAACTATAATGTTTGAATAGCTGATGGTACACTTTCTAAGGTGATGGGTAAAGGATCAATTATCATTTCACCAAATATTACACTTCACTCTGTTTTGTATGTGCCTAAACTGGATTGTAACTTGCTGTCTATTAGCAAGATTACAAGAAATTTGAAATGTGTTACTAAATTCTTTCCTAACTTGTGTGAATTTCAGATTTTGGAGTCGGGGAAGACGATTGGCAATGCTGAAGAGTGTGCTGGACTCTACCTCCTTCAAGTGGAAAACTCAGAAGAAAAACTCAAGAATAATTATTATGTTGCAGCTGCAGCTTCAAATGATAATAATCCTGTAATGATGTGGCACTATAGATTAGGCCACCCAAATTTCATATACTTGGAAAAGATGTTTCCCTCTTTATTCAAATTCTGCCAAGATGTTTCTCTTTCAAATTCTGCCTGCTGTATTCTACAAATACAGCATATGTAATTCTCATCATACACAAGAAAATATAAAAATATATTTCTACAGATATTCCATGTGACATTGTCAGGATCATCAAGCTAAAGCCCCTGCCTTGAGGTGGCAGAGTAAGCTATCCATAATCTGACAACTAGATTTCCTAGCTGATACACAAAATCTTGGATACCAGATTTATTGCCAACAGAAAGACTCAATCCTATGCTGATATGCCTTTGTAGGTTAGGACTCGGTGCAAACTCAGGTGGTTTCTTAGAATAGGGCGGGTTAGTTAATTCCGTTTAAAAGCCTAAATGCAAAAGAGGATGCCAAAATTAATCAAAAGTTCACCTGATGAGCAACATATTGGACATCAGCCACACTTCCACTTCGCGAAGCAATTTGAAATGCACTTTTTAAACGGCCACAAACTACACAAGCAAGAACTTTCCTGCATGCCCAATTCAAAAATATAATAAATATGTCACCATGGTTACTGAATTACTTCTGAAAAAAATCTATGCAGAAGGCACATGACATGAAGCATTTGAGTCCCATACAGATTGTATAATTCTCTTTTGAACAATGACAAAAATAACAATTAATACTAAAAATAATGAATGAATAATGATCGATAACATCATCAACAAAAGCATTTTCACCTATTTGCATTATCTGAATGTTTGTATTACTCCCTCCGTCCCACAATGAGTGACCCATTTGGAATAAAATGGTGTCCCAAAATGTATGACCCATTTCAATTTTCAATGCAACTTTTTCTATTTTACTCTCTAATTAATATTACTTTCATTATTCCCAATACATCATAGGGGTACTTTAGTAAAAATATCATTCTCTTTCTTTCATTTATTCTTTTTTTCTTAATCTGTGTGAAAAGTCAACTGGGTCACTCATTGTAGGACGGAGGAAGTATTATTTTGGAATGAATGTGGCTAACTAAATATACAAAGAGAAGACAGTAACTTGAATTCCTCAAGTTTAGGAGCAAAATCTACAACAGCTAAACTGTTTATGAAAATCAAATAAAATAATACTAAAGGATATGTGAAATTTATAATTAAGCGAGTCACCTGCACGAATTAGGAAATGCCTGTGTCCAAATAATTTATAAATATATTAAACAGTTCTATATAGAACTCCCAAATAACAACATAATTGAAATTGCAAGAAGGCAAATAACTAAATAAATAGACAAATTAAAAATAAATATCACCTGTGGCTGCTAGTTAACATGTCTATTAGACGGTCTGGGCGTTCTTTATGCTTATTGGCATATACATTTATGGCAGCACCCAAAACCTACACCATTAAAGATCGTTGAAGCTAGTAAAAATTTCTTTAAAATAAGTTCACTTGTTCTAACAAGTTATTTTTATCCTGTTGGTGGATCTTGAATCATTAACACTAAACCATAGACAAAGTGGATAGGTCTATCTTAGGATTTGCTCGGTTTGAGGAAAAAAAACTCTTCATTTCATTTTTAAAACTTCTCCCCTGCTTTCAAATATTTATACAAGAAACTATAAAAACTAGAAGAAGAAAAAAAGAGTTTTCATTGTTTTCTATACAAATATTTTAAGACAGCAACAGGTGCGAAACAAAGGGTAATTTTGCAATTAAAAGTGAAAACAAAAAATGAAAAGAGAATATTTTGCTCAAAAAGACCCTTTTAAACTTCAAATTGCATTCTCAAATTATTTTGACCGACTCCAACATTTTGGCAGCTAAGGTACTTCCAATGTACATGTAGTGCAGTTTTCAACCAACAGACTTCCCGGATACTCCCTCCGTCCCAATTTATAAGCATAAAAAACTCATTTTTTTGTCTCAAATTATAAGCAAAAAAGATCAATTTTTACCCTATTTAATCATGTTACAAAAATGTATCTTTTTAAAAAAAATTGCTTGTACTTAGGGTCAGTTTGTTTTAGCTTTAAAAAAATGAATCTTTTCTTTGTATTTTTTAAAATGGATTCTACAAAAACGTTTTTCAAAATATTACAAGTTTTTTTAAATTTATTTTTTATAAATTAAAAGACTAATTTTGACATTCTATAACATAAATATACATTATTGAAGATCAAAACATAGTCAAAATCACAATTTTTTCAAAAAGTTGTATTTCAAAAATGATTTTTATGAAAAGTTATTTGAAATAGCTTCAAAATTAAGTGATTTTTTAAAATTTTGATATCCAAAAAAAATTTCGATAAAATGATTAAATACCTAAAATAACATTTTAAGAATAACTATTCAAACCAAATTTTCATTTGAAGCTTTTATGAAAAGTTTCTTTGTAAATTTTTTTTCCACCAAATTATGTTACACTATAAAAATCATTTTTAAAAAAAGCCAAAACAAACGGGCCTTATTCTGATGAAATTGAATGGAGATTGCATTTAATTTGCTCTCCCTTCCATTTTCTCCACAATAAGTAACCAATTTTACATCTTCCTTTTCCTGTGAAACTTATTCTAAAAAAAAAGTCATACTCTAGATTTCTATGTTTTGGTTTTCGTAATAATTGTGAATTGATTTTTTTTTCTTATAGTTTTGGACCGAGGGAGTATTCATCAAAGCTTATACCAATCAAAACATTCTAAAAGAGTTATAGCTATTTACAAGTCATATTAAAAGTAGAGTTATAGCTACTTACAAGTCATATTAAAAGTTAGGTAGAAACAAGACCTCTTCAAGTAGAAGAGAGAAAGTAGATGTGATTAGATTACCTGGTCCCAGTCATCATCATCTATTGTGCCCTTGATGTTCCTAAAGAATTCTGTCAATTGGCTGCCTCTTTTTCTCTCAGCAAGAGAAGCAGCAACACCAGCATATATATCGACAGCTGCATACAATTAAATTATCTAGCTAAGTATGCTAATAGCAGTTTGTGCAGTTAAAACATCAAGACAGCAAAACAAGACTGTAGAGAGTAAATTATCAATGTTACCAGGAAGATTGAACTCATAGATCACTTGGAATGCCAAATCAAAATTCTTCTCAACAAGAACCTCTGCAATTTTACACCTTCGTCTAAATGTTAAAAAAACGTAATGAGCATTAGTAATAGCTATCGGTAAATTAAACAATCAGAAAAACATTTGACTGCATGGGATATGGACTGTGAAGAAATTTGACTCAACCTTTAGCAGTCATTAAGAGGACTTCGATAATTATTAGCACCAGAAATAACTTAAAAATTGCATATTAAATTACAACATATAAAAAAGTTAAGATGACAGATAATATATACTTTGTTCTTCCATGTAAATGCTTTCACCAAACTAATTTATAAGTTGTTCTTCCATGCAAATGTTTTCACCAAACAGCGTATGCTAGAGATAGTAGAGATAACTGTTGAAGTTGGTAGTTGTGATTTTGGAGTTTGTTTGAAATCCCATATTGCTTAGGTTCCTGGGTTGTTGGGTGTATAAATATGTGAGGGCAACCTGAACCCTAAGAGCTAGCTTTTGGGGTTGAAATCCAAGCAAATTTAACATAGTATTAGAGTCGGGTTAAAGACTGCAATGTGAGCATTGGCCCAAGCCCACGCTAGACGTGAGGGTGGGTGTTGAAGTTAGTAGTTGTGATGTTGTAGTTTGTTTGAAGTGCCACATTACTTAGGTTCCCGGGTTGTTGGGTGTATAAATATGTGAGAACAATCTCATCTTAAGAGCTAGCTTTTGGGGTTGCGATCCAAACATATTTAACAATAACTATTTCAACTTATAATGTTGAAATATGATATATTATTCCCTTTTTCAGTTATTCTATTTTTATGTTTATTTTTCCTTATATCTCATGATATTTAAGGAGTTGATTGATTGTATTTTCTCCTATCATAATAAAATACAACCAATTATATTCTCAACATATAATATTAGAGCCACTACGACTTCAATCCTTGCAGCTCTAAATCTCCTAAACAATTAAAGTTTATCACAAGGTAAGGTCGTCTTGTACACTGTTGACACTTCAAGCACTCTTAAATAAATAAAATCGCATTTGCTTTCGACAGTGAGTTTAATTTTTAAGATTTATTAGTTTGTAGTTAGTTTGTTCTTCTCTAAAAAATGGGTTGACAAGTTCAAGATGAGTTTATTTAAAAAATGGTATAAAAAGTAATAAATCCACAAAATGGAAGAAATCCCAAACTGACTCCAAGAAAGAGAAATGAATGGTCAAAGTTACCAAGTAATTAGGCTTAGCAACTATACAAACCTAAAAGTGTCAGGATCATTGGGATTTCCAAAAAGTGAATGTTCCCATTGTGCTCCTTCCGAGTCATTAAAGGATTTAACAACTTCAACCTACAAAAATACAGTAAATTGCCAGAAATTGTGAGGAGTAAACAAAGGATGTCATTAACAAAACTCATGAGAATATATGGAACAGCAAAGCATATAAAATAAGTGATTTTTCAAAAAGCATGACCAGGACCAAAAAATCAGGAATAGTTCCCAGGAAATTCTGTAATAAGAGATGATATACTGTAAAGTCAAAATTTTCAAACACAAACATGTCTACGACTTGAAGTCGCAAATATTTGCATTTTCAATCAAAGATGTGATACTTTCCATCTAGCAAAGGTAAGTCTGTCTTTAATTTGGAATTTCAAAGTTGAGATTAATCATCAAAGCACTCTGATTTCAGTATTGGGTTTGAGTATATCCAATTACCTGAATGGATACCCGAGTAGAAAATTTGACAAGACCTTCTTCAGTAATAGCTGCATTTTTTCCCCTAAGACCTTTCGTGACAAGTTTGGTAGATTCCCCACCTTTGTGCCTTGCAGATAACCCTTCATCAAAATGCATCTATAAAAATAAAAATAATATAAAAAAAATAAGTAGAAAAACACATAATTACCAACAAAAAATCGAACAATGGAAACAAAATTAAAGCAATGATGCATAGTAGAAAAATAAAATATCTGAACAACAACAGCCAAGCCTTATATCACTAAGTGGAATCGGTTAGATGGATCAACTTCCGCCATAATTTTCTATCGAGAACCATGCTTTTATCCCAATCGTTAATCTCAATCTTTTTTAATAACGTCTCTTATAATATTTTTTAGGTCTTCCTCTACCTCTAACTGTTTGACTCATCTCCGTCTAGTTTACTCTCCTTACCACATGTCTTCTTTTTACATGCCCAAACCACCTAAGTATCTTTTCTACTGTAGGTCCTACCCCAACAGTCTCTAATAATGTCATTTCTAATCTTATCATGTCTAATCTTACCACACATCCAACGCAACATGCTCATCTCTACTACACTTACTTTATTCTTGAGTTGTACATTTGTGTTATATAAAACTCATGAAGCTCTCCTCCATTTCAACCATCCGACTTGAATTCAATGGTTTACATCACCTTCTATTTCTCTATCGTTTTGTGTTATGGATCAAAGACTATGTAGCACCGACACCTCTGAAAAATAATGTGTCTGTGTCCGTGTCGGACACCGACACCTATACCGACATTTGTAATTTACCTTTAATTTATTTATTTTTTAAATTATTACCGATGTTGCCGTGTCGGTGTCGGTGTTGTATTTAGGGTGTCCCTGCTTCATAGATCAAAGATATTTAAAATGTGTGACGCGTGAAATGATATGGACTCTAACTTTCACCTCTAGATTAGACACACTTCTCCTTTTGCTGAACTTACATTCCATATACTCCGTTTGACTTCTTCTTAGGTGAAAGTCATGCGTTTCTAAAACTCGTCTCCAAATCTCCAACCTCTGATTTAGATCCTCTTTCGACTCTCCAAGTAGGACTATATCATTTGCAAAATCACATGCATCTCGGTGGTAGCTCTCAAATGTGTTCTGTGAGTAGATCCAAAATTAAAGTACGAAAGTAGGGACTAAAGGTTGAACCTTGAAGCAAACATATTGTAATGGAGAAATCGTTTGTCTCTCCACCATCACTAGTCAATACCCCTTCGTACATATCTTGACTAGCTCAAATATATGCAATCCTAACTCCTTTCTTCTCTAATGCTTTTCACAAACCTCTTCTTAAACTCGAATAACAGTGCGGCGTGGCCATCCAAAAAATTGGAACGGAACGGCCGTTATTTTAGTGACGCGGACACTATCATATTTAATACTAATAAATACATAATAATTTTTTTTGACAGAATAAATACATAAAAAGTTAAAAACTAAAATAAATGAGTCAAAATTCATGAAGCCATAATTAGAAATAAAAATTATTTTACGTGATGTGCTATGTACTACTATTATTTTTTATTTTTTAGGAATTATAATATTTGGTAGTGTACAGCTATGACAGAATTTTGCAAAGTGGTTTATGACTTTCGCAAATTGTCTTTTCAAAATAGTAGCATTTTATCTTTCCAATTTTCTAAATTGTTTGACTTTTCAACTTTCTATTCCTTCATTTATTTATTATTTAAATGTTTCTCTGCCTCCACGTTCATCTTCTTCTATTTTCTTCTATTTTTGTGGACTTCGTGTCGGTGCAACTTCTTCTAGGTATGCAAACTCTACCACAAAACTGAGCGGTGAGCAATGACATCCTCTATTTCGGTCACAGTTATTGTGGTGGTTGTGTGGTGCCTTGGTGCCTCACCGATGTAAAACCTGAAGCTACCCATATGTAATTCTTCTATTTTTGTGGACTTCGTGTCGGTGCAACTTCTTCTAGGTATGCAAACTCCACCACAAAACTGAGCGGTGAGCAATGACATCCTCTATTTCAGTCACAGTTATTGTGGTGGTTGTGTGGTGCCTTGGTGCCTCACCGATGTAAAACCTGAAGCTACCCATATGTAATAACTTACCCAGATTCACTTGAATGATTTTACCAATTTTTTCCACGATTTTACGGTTTTTCAATCTGAGTTCACTAGCCTTTTCAATCTGAGTTCACTAGCCTTGCGAGTTTGCATACAATGCTCCAATGGTTAAAAATCTAAACACTGGAAAAAAACAGTTGTTCCAGGCCGTTCCGCTCCATTTTCATCCCTGATATCTCGACCACTCCGGCTGTGTCGCCTGTTCGTGCCTTTCCGACACGGTCCGACGCATTTTGCTTCATTGTGCCATTCCGCGCTGAGACCTCATTCGTTCCAGCCAAGTTTAACAACAGAGCTAGGAACTTTATCATATGTCTTCTCCAAAAAATATAAATTAAATGCAAGTCTTGTTGGACCATCCGACATAGCCTCATCACATGTCGTAGTAGTTAGATCGCTTCTATGGTTGACTTCCCAGGCATAAATTCAAATTGATTCTCAGTGCCTTGAGTCTTTGTTTTAGTATCAATTTAATCACTCTTTCCCATAACTCATGGAATGACTCATAAGTTTAATTCCTCTATAATATGCACAATTTTGTATATCCCCCTTATTCTTATATGTTTCAAGTAAAGAGCATCTTCTCCATTCATCTCGCATTTGCTTTGACTTCGTAATTTCGTTAAAGAGTTTGGTGAGACACTCAATGCCTCTATTTCGAAGAATTTTCCACACTTCAATAAGTATGTGTTGGAATTCCGCCTTCATAACAGTCCACCCCTAATCGCCTAATTGCAGCATTTGTCTTGTCTTAATTGCATTCTCCAACACCTTCATTGTATTCAGTTTGATGGGGTAGAATTAGTCTCACATTGCTTAGAGATATGGCTTGTGTAATGTTTATAAAGCTTGGGTAGTCCTCCCTTACAAGTCGGTTTTGTAGAGATGAGTTAGACTCAACCCACACATTATTAAGATGGTATCTGAGCCTATCCTAGATTTGTTGTGTTGGGCTTTCCGCATCGTCCACGCTTTGGGCTCATTGAAGCCCGAGCGTGCGGAAGGTGTTGGAATTTTCGCCTTCATTGCAGTCCACCCCTATTCGCCTAATTGCGGCACATTTGGCTTGCCTTAATTGCAGACTCCAACACCTTCATTGTGTTGGGATTTAGGGGGATAGAATTAGTCTCCCTCTCAAACGAGAACACTGATACTATGTTAAATCTGAATATTATTTGTGATAATAAATATACAAGCACTAATCTCTTTAAATAAATTAATAGGTGTTACTAAATATCCAAACATAAACTACTAATAATACTAAAAATAACAATTAGTAAAATTAATTATTAACAAAAGGATATTTAAAAACTATATAACTATTTTGTTAACAGAAAAATTTTAAAAATATTAAAAAAACAAAAAAAACTATATAAATATGTATGGTATATAAAATGGATGAATAATTATTGTGAACTCCGAATGTGAGAAACATTGTCATTATAATCTTTTAAGTATTGAAATTACAATCGCATCTAAAAATATTAGTTTTGTTAGCCATTTTGATCTTAAAATAGAATCGCCAAACAACTTTTTATTTTGTTTTCTTCACAAATACAGTTTTATAAAACTAATTTATAAAGACGAATTTAAAAGCTAAAACTAAAACTCAATCAATCAATCCCTTATATTCCGAAAGTAATAAGAATGCAACTTGAAAAGAAAAAAACAGTAAAAGGTTCTTAAATGAAAGGTAAATGTAGATGTCACATGCCAGCTAAACTGTTATCATCCAAGCATTCCATTCTAACAACTATGGACATACCTTAGCATGTTCCAAATGTCTAATGGCTTCCTCTTGTGAAGAAGAATTCATAAACAACTGAATACAACAGAGTCCGGCAGCAACATGATCCTTTTTAATTACCTGAACAGAAGACCATTATAAAACCAAATACATTTCCGACCAGAGAGAACTATAAAACACATTCAAGAACATGAGTTTTAGCTATGAAAAAACTTAATCCATGCAGGAAATCTAAGTTAACACAACAGATATAATTTACAATAGAGCTTCAACTTAAATGCTATTATGACAAATAACTGTGGCGGTTACAAAGCGAAGCAAGAACCAATTTAAAATTATACAAATGTATTAATAATAAGAAAATGACTATTTGGTTTAATTTTGGATCTAATTTAACCCTACAAAAAAAATCGCTTGAAAGTTAGAAGTTTACCACTCATAACCACTGATTTGTTAATAGAATTGAATGGCAGAGTAATATTTATCAATACTAATTTGTTGGCCATTAAAGATTTGATTATCATTTAAACCGACAGATTATACATTATCTGTTACAATTTGTAATTATGTATTTCTTTATTTTTTGACAGGTAATTATGCATTTATTAAATAGCCAAATGGTGGATAGCAATTAAATCAGAATAGTCCAGCAGAAGCGATTTTGAGCCTCAATTCTGAGCTTAACATAATTTGGCCATATAACTAGTCGAAGTGGGATCTCAACCCACTTCCTCACAGCCTCACACTCAGGAGTGGACCTGGAAACGTGGGACCCATAAGTTGGAGGTTTCTCTCAAACAAAGAAGGGAAGGTGAGTCAATTAGTACTTAAACAGAATTAGTTATTCTGTTTTGTTAATACAAAGACCTATGGTCTTATCCTTTGGCTATAAATATTTGCTTACTTGTGTTGATGCCTTAACCAAATACAAATGAGTTTTCATACTAAAATTGAAGTCTGAAGTGTATGTCTCCGTCACAATCTTCATTACTCTATTTTCGATTCAGTTTAATACCAGGGTGAAAGCTTGTCCAAACTGATGGAGCAGGAGAATTTCAACCCTTACTCTCTTTCACTCAACAAGGTATAGTTCACTTGCTAAAATGCCCTCACACACATCACCAAAATGGTTTTGTAGAAAAGAAGCACAGACATGTAGTGGAACAAGACTCACACTCCTTGCTCAAGCTAACTTACCCCTCAAGCTCTGGGACCATGTTTCAAGCGGCAATCCATCTTATAAACCGTATACCTATCCTATCTCACAGCTCTGCATTGTCTAGCCCCTGCCCCTGCCCCTGCCCTGCCAAATCTACAAATCCCGCATCATCATGTGCAGACTCCACTTCTCCTACATCTGTTACGTCATCTCCTAGTCCATCAACCCCACCTCCTCAATCCTATGGAATTCACCCCAACAACTCTCACCCCATGGCAATCAGAGACAAACATGGTATAGTTCAACTAAGAATCCATCCCACCCTTCTTCTTACTGAACTTGAACCTACTTCCCATAAAATGGCTCTACAATACAAGATCTCAAGTGGATCTTTGCCATGCAGGAGTTCAGATGGAGTTTGGATTTGCTCAATTTATCTATCCATTTAGGAGAAATACATTAGTAATAGAATAGTGGAACCCATTAGTGGGGTCCACTTATTAGAAGGTGTCTCACTAATCTTATCTCTCTCATAAATGGACAACAAAAGAAGACTAGATTAATGGAGCAAATCCGGACTTGCCATGCAGGATGAGTACAATGCTCTCATCAAGAATAACACCACTTCCCGCAAATAAGAGTGCTACTGGCTGAAAATGTGTGTTCAGAATAAAGTAAAACCCTGATGGCCTTGTCTTAAAATATAAGGCAAGACTTGTTGCCAAGAGATTCCATCAACAACGGTGTTTTGATATATAAGAAACCTTTTCTTCAGTTGTTAAAACTTAGAACTGTGGGGGCAATGCTTATTCTAGCCATCTCCAAACAATTGCACATTACTCAGCTTGATGTGAATCATTAAGAAATGTGATTAAGGCCTAAATCATCCCTACAAAACTGGCTTGTAAGGTGAGGACTGCCCCCCAATTATAAGCACATGCTCGGGCCATATATTATCAGATGTGAGACTCTTAACACCCCCTCACGCCTAAAACTGGACATCTGGAGTATGGGAATAAATGGTTGATGGCTCAATAGCCGAAACCTGATAGCAAGTGGTCCATTGATACCATGTTAAGAAATGTGGAATGAGGTTTAGGCCTAACTCATCTCTACAAAACCGACTTGTAGGGTGAGCATTGTCCCCCACTTATAAGCACATGCTAAGCCATATAATGTCCGATGTAGAACTCTTAACATGAATAATGATTTTCTTAACAGATTGCTTGAAGAGGAAGCTTAGTTGCAACAGCCACCTGTGCTCTCTGGTAAGCAACTTTTGTACAGAATCAATAAATCCATGGATGGCCTGAAACATTCTTTCTATATTTAAACAAACTACCTATTGAGTCATAACTAACTTTGCAATATATTATAAAACATTTTTTTTACAAATATTATTTTATTTTCTAACCAACTTTTGGAGAATATTTAAGAATAGTTGTTTTTTCTATAGGTTTTTGTGAAGGGTCTTCAGTCTTAGAGGAAACAACCTCTCTGCTCATTAAGGGTGAGGCTGTGTATATAAGGAGGAAACAACCTCTCTTAATTTCAGGATCCAATTCAAGAGCTTCTTGGTTGTATTGATTGTATTCCGACAAAATTTAATCCCCTTGTAGATATTTAGCCATGGTTTCAATTTTAGTTACCCACATGTTATTACGTAGTTAAGTAGAAAAAGTTACCTGAAAGGCATATAAATAATTAAAATGCTTGTGAGTTTCACAATATAGGCATATACGAGCAAGGGCAGTAACAGTATATTGGTTCACTGCTGCTTCCTGGGATGTAGTTGATGACATTCTAGTTGAAATGACATCCTCCAAAATAGGCATAGCACCATAACTAATGCACAATTCACTTAGATCATCAATTGTCCCGTAATCAGTTGCCAAAGAATCTAGTCTTTGCGGTGATGAAGAAGACACTCCAATCATGATCGATGGTTGTGGTGGTGGTGGGACAGCATCAGGAGGGAAAAACAAGTAGCAAGCATCAAGGTAGTGACCTTGCCTAAACATAAAACGGAGCAAATGCTGACGACCATACTGTAAATTAAAAAAAAAATTAGGAATATGAATTTAGAAGCAATTTAAAAATTAAAAAAAAAAAAGAGACACACCTTTTGGATATACCATTAGCAAGCTACTTAATAATGAAAACATTTGTGAGCCGATTATTTACAAATAGGGAGAGTTGCACTTACATCTTGCAAGTAATTCACACATTCGGTGTATCTAACACTGTCTAGGTTACTCCGAGGACCATCTTCAAAGTCTCGATTATATGTAGAACTATTGTTTGCAGATACTTGAGATCGTCTAGACCTTTCTGAACGGGGGAATGTTGATGGCATGTATAAGATGTTAAGATATGAATCAGCAGAAAGAGAATCATCCAAGATTGTGGGCGCACTTTTAGCTAGATGCTCATACCTAATGAGAAATATAATTAGATGTTATTTATGTGTGGTGACCATCACTAAAGATTTCTTCATTCACTATTTTCCCCCCTTGGTTTTCCTTAGCTCATTATTTCAGATAAAATTGCAAGCAATACTTACAAAAAAATTAACCAGCTTGAATAATCAGAAATCAAATCATAAAAATATTTGGCATTTTAGCTTTCTAGTATAGTACATGAAACTTGAAAGCATGCCATAATACATCAGATAACCTACTGGTAAGATATCTAATCTGGACAACTACACACACACACCAAGGAAGAACACTGCAAATATTCAACACAGATATTACAGATGTTATTGATTCTTGAGCACAATCAGTCCAGCTTATAGCCTTGTCACAAAAAATTGAAACCTCTCAGAATTTCGGGTTCGGCCTAATTCATCTCTACAAAACCGGCTTGTAAGATGAGGACTGCCCCCACTTATAAACACAACACAGGTCATATCTCTTAGCAATGTGGGACGGAATTCACCCCTTCAAAGTCAACACAAAGAAGATGTTAGGGGCTGCAATGAAGGCAAACCAAAGTGCCGCAATTAAGGCGACTAGGGGTGGACTGCAATTAAAGCGGAAAGTCTAACACACCCCCTCACGCTTGGGCCTCAATGAGACTGAAGCGTGGACGATGCGGGAAGCCCAACAATGGATCTAAGATAGGCTCTGATACCATCTCAGAATTTTGGGTTGGGCCTAACTCATCCCTACAAAACCAGCTTGTAAGGTGAGGACTGCCCCCAATTATAAACATAACACATAAACATAACACAGGCCATATCTTTAAGCAATGTGGGACTAAATCCACCCCTTAAAAGCCAACACAATGAAGGTGTTAGGGCTGCAATAAAGGCAAGTGAAAGTGCCGCAATTAAGGCGACTAGGGGCGGACCACAATTAAAGCGGAAATCCAACAAAACCCCAACTAGATTATAGCAAGAAAATTATCATTCGTGCATAACATCTTACATAGAACGAACAGCTGAAACATCAACTGGTGGGCCACCTTCAATTGTACTAATAATCTCCAAAACCACAGGTCCAGGGTCACCCTTGTACAACTGAAGGGCTTGCCTGAAATGAAATAGATATACAATATTTAACCAATCTTAAGTCTGTTTATGCCTGTCACTAAAAAATATACTAGTAATTCAAACTTCAAAGCTGTTAAAATGACGGAGCTGAAGTATTGTCGCCAAAAATAAAAGTTAACATACTTAAACTTCACACGAGCATGTCCGTAGCGCTCCATTCGAATTAATGCATGACCCCATGCATTCCACACTGGGAACACATCAATCTAAAAAAGGACAGTATTATTTTTAAAACCCTCAATAACTGAAATGTGGCAGTTCTAGTAAATAAAAGAATGACAGGTCATGTGTCTACCTTACACTTTTTGCTGGTATACACCGCCATGCTATACCGTTCTTCCAAAACCAACCTGTCACGAAGACGAGCAGATGATTCTCCATCGGCAATATCATCAAGAGAAGCGGCAATGCCTGATCCCAAAAGGCTTTGGAGGAGCTCAGCACGTCCCAACCAAACATCTGCCTGTGACAAGATTTCAGATAGCTCATCTGTGGATTGACTACCCACACTAGAGCTACCAGCATCAGATGACGTGTCATCTGCATCTCTATTTCTTTCCCAATTATATGAAAATTCACTACCACCTGTGAGCTTTCTCAGCAAGGACTTGGCATAAATTAGACCCTGCATATGCAACACATCAGAATGATTGTATTTTTCATTACAAGCAAAAAGCCAGCGATGCAAATTGACAGTGATGCTGCTGCCTTTCCTGTGCAAGTAAAACAAATGGATATATTGCTTAAAACCTATCATTATTAACCACTAACATAAACTGTAATCAATAAGTTATTTTGTTCCCATTATATACCTGGACAAATGTTTCTGTGGAATGGTATGCCCGCCCAATTGTTTCCATAGATGCATTCTCAGGCATCTGCTGAGAACTCAAGACATTTTTCATTTGATTAATGCATAAGTCAAGGGCAATCTTGGCGGAGACTAATTCATCAGAACACAGAGCAAGCAATGCCTGCAAAGGGCACAAGCAAGCATTCAGTAGAGATAATGAGATTAATAAAAACAGTACGGACTAAATGTATATGCTTTTAAGCCACTAAGTAACTACGAATTCCCACCCATGATGGCTCCAATTAAATATGAGCTTGGAGGTTAGAAATGTAGAAATATTAAATGAAGAACCAAAGCAACAACACTAAACTCTGAATATGATATCAATCAAATTATTAAATACAGGCATCCAAGTTCCAACACAATATTAAATATGAAGATCAACTACTACACCTTGAACAGTGTAATGTCAGGGGCACTTTCATATCTGTGAGATGAACGGATGCTTTCATCTTTTAGTGGGTCACCTGTAAGCATCCATTCCTCGGCAACTGAAACAGAAGGGGGTCGTTCTTGCCCATCTGCTGAAAAAGTTGAAATGTGGTCCTCTTGAATTCCCGTCATTGTTTCCCAAGCAACCCTATCAGAGGGAGAGAGTCCTGAATTTTTTCTTTTCCTATAAACATCTTTTGGAGCATTTTTTTCCACGGCATTTTTTGGAGCCCATGAAAAAGCTCTTCGAGCCTCTTTCTGCAAGTTACTTAGACTGCTCGTAAAAGACAACTTTGGTGGAGCACCTGGTCTAGCCTTCTGCTTTGGTCTGGATCCCGAGACAGATATGCGATGTTCCCTAGGAGGAGAGCTGATACTTACAGCAATAGCCTTAGTTGCATATGTAGTAACTACATGGTTGTCTCGTAAAGAAGGAAATTCCTTTAATATCTAGAGAAATACAGGCAAATGTCACAATGAATGAGAGAAAAATGATCAAGAAGGATGAAGAAAACAAGTAAAAAAGAAAGACAAAAACCATCCATATATGAGACTATCCCCTAATGCTCTGCTTTCAGCACTTCCAAATGAACTAGTAAAGAAAATAATGCATGTTAATGAAGGTATCTAACCAAAGTTTAAATTACATTACCAGTGCAGCAGATTGCAATTGTTTCCTCATCAGTAACACTTCTAAAATCAGATGAGGATGCTCATGTAGGGAAGAGCACCTTTGCTGCCATGGCACTGGCAAGACAGACAGCACACGAAGCCCTAAAGCCCATGAATTAAGCCGGGAAATCTCAGCATCAGACAGATTCCCTTCTCTCCGCTTCAGGAAGAAGTGAACCTTCAACAGTGCACAGAGAAATGGTCACCGAAATGAAGATAGAATTTCAAAAATCACTAAAATACAGTTTAATGAAATTTATATCATTAAAGAAGGAAAAAAAAACATATGCTAGATAAATGTTTGATTACAAGAAGTTGCTTTGACCGCAAATTGGGCAAAAGCTGCATTGCACCCATTGCAACTGGCAAAGCATCATCTGTATCCCGTAATGAAGAAAGAAAGCGTGAAGCTTCAGCTGGTCCTCCACCATTAAGAGGGTCTGCTGTTAAAAGCTTCACAAGCTGTCGCCCTTGCAACTCTCTCCGTAAATCAATTGATAATCCAGCACTTTCTGCTACTTTTAGTGCAGCAGAAACAGCTCCTTTTCCAGCTAATCTAAGTGCCAGCCCCTCTGGATCTTCCTTGCAATCTGCTTCAACCTGAAATGCAATGATTTTTTTATTGAGTTTACATAAGAAAAAGGAAAATCGATAAAGCTGTCAAGTACTGGAAGCTTTATTTAAGCCTATATACACAAACAATATAAACTTCTGGAGAAAAAAGATGAATCTTGCATAGCTTTTTTGCATTAGACGTGTAACAGTTCAAATCACAACCTCTTGCCAGCTCGTATAGTGATCATCTGCACTTAGTATGTGACTGTACCTCTGCAAATCTTGTTTCATTTGCAAAACCTAAGCATTACAATGAATAATGTCATTTAAGATTAAAAATAATATGGAAATTGGTACTGGTACTTCTAGATATTAAGTAGAAATATTAAAAACTATATTTCTAGAGCATTTAAACAAGGTGTTCAAGAATTCCAAAAGCAATAAAGTAGTAAAATCAGAAGATTCCTAATCCCAGGTTTTCACAAATTCCCTAAATATATGTAGAATGCAAAAATACATAATGAGAGCACGTGATTTGAAGGAATGCAAAACTACATAAAGAGAGCACATGACTTGAAGGAATGTACAATTAATTTGCTTCATTTAGTGCAAAACTTGGTCTTTTGCATGGCTTCCTTGTACTTGAGGCTTGAACAATAAATAGCAATGATAAAGCAAGGACTTTTTTTTATGGGATATTGAGTTCTCCAAAAAGAAATTGTTATTTAAGTTTAACAAGAAAATGATTAGTATCCCATCCCAAGTTAGTAGTTATAGGAAATCTTACATGTGGGTTGCATGTACACAGACACACAAGTCGAAAAATAAAATAATTAAAAACATAGCTTAAATAGAAATTTAATATTAGCTTTTAATTATTAATTATTTATTATTAGCTTTTAAAAGGACTTGCGTCAAATTTTGCTTTGGGCCTAATAATACATTGGGTCGGCCCTGGACATTAAATAGAGAAATTTGAAGAATAAAAGGGAGGGTATGTACCCAAGCATATCAACCAAGTATCTACATTGGATAATGGATACATAATATGTATGAATACAGCAACTATTTAAGAAAATACATGCATCATGCAAAGACAATATTGATATAACAAAACAGTATTAAAAGAAAAATAAGTGTTACTTCAGCACCTCTTCCCTAGTAGAATCATTCTGATGTAGATGGCAGCTGCACATTGTGAGAACGTCCAAAGCAGCATCTAGTTCCCATGTGTGAACATATCTTTTATGAAATTAAGAAAGTTAGAAGTGACATCAAAGGCTGATACAAATACTGGACAACACAATTTAATATGATCATAAATTCATAATTATAAGCATGCAACAAAAAAGAGATATATTCACTTGCTAAAATCTTAAGTTGCTGTGAGGTGGATGCCCAGAAATAGTTCTATATCTCATAACATACCCGGAAGTGAATCATCTCATTTGGAAATTTCGCATTACCTTGTTGTGTAAAGGTTCTCTCTCTCTTTCCATAAATATTCACTTTTGAAAGAGTCTTACCTATTCAATATATATCAAGAAAGAGATACATGCAAATTTTAAACATGACAGTATTGTGTGAAATTTCAATATGTAGGTTCCCACATGTCCCATCATTCAAAACTGATTGATACTGAAGCATGGACAATGCACAAACCCACTTTCCTTTGTGTAGAAACTTAATTACAGAAATTGCAGAAGGATGGATTGAATTTATAACCAATGGGTCAGAAGCTCTGATAGATGATACAATGTTATGAATCAACTCCCGTGAAAATTTAGGTTGTTAGGTGAAGGCTCAAGAATGGTTTCACGTCTCTAACTGAAGGAACTGAACGTCACAAATATATTCATTCACATTTCCCAAAATCAGCAACATGGAATTATTAATACACCTTAGGGCAAGTATTGTACTTTGACAGTCAGAAGAATAAACCCATTATGCATACATCTGATCAAGTGATTTACACACCTTAGAGCAAGTCTAGCAGCCAGCTGTTTGTCCTTCAACCTTAAGCAATACTGCCAACTATTGCTCCAAATATTACGTCCTCCGTATCCTTGACGCTGTGCAGAATGCATCTCTTCTGCACGTTCAATGATCAGCTGAAGAAGCTGATCAGAGGCCCCATTGCGTAGAAAACGATCAGAGAGGGCAAGAGCATCCATAAGCTTTCCTTCGCTAATTAGTCTATAACAGAGAAGAACACTATGTCACATGTACATTGCTAAAGAAAATAACTTGTAATTATTTAGGGCCCTAAAACAAAAGCTATTGAACAAAAAAAACACAACATTCAGAAACAGACAGATTGTGATTAAGTATAGGTGTTTTTTTATTATTCCACGTTGTATATCTCAAATAACACCACATAATAAAAAGGGTTGACAGTGACAATCTTATTTGAAGTTGACAACTGAATCAGGAATAAGTCAATGTTTAAATAATGCAAAGTTCGGATTTCCATGGATGAAACTAAATTACCATTACAAATAACCATTAATAACTAATATGAAGTAAATTGATGACATAGGGTAACGACATGGCTTCATCTCATTTGCGTTGATTGCAACAAGTCTGCAATATTCTAATGCAAGTGCAAAGAAACTTAACAAAGGAAAGAAAAACATAACTAATAATAAATATATATATTCTCCCTCCCATATTTATATAAAAAATTATCAAGGGAAAAATTTATAGTTTAAACAACTATTAACTATAATACCGTTCCACTGCCTTCTGATATGGCTCTTCATTATCCCAATCAAAAGAAAGGAAAACGGTTGAGTCAAGTTGAGAAGCTTCGGATTTTGAGGAATCATGCCAGAAGTCTGCAGCTTCAACCCCTTGGCTATTTAGGTCTGTCAGAGCTCCAGGTACTGTACTGCTATTAATGTCATCAGCATCCAATTCTGTCTCAGTATCATGTTCACGAACTCTTTTAACAGAAGATCTTGCTTCGAGGTTGCCATCATCTTCTGTTTGATTAGCAGTTACGGCAAATTCGGAAACTCGGTGAAGGTTTGTTTGCATTTGTATCCATCTGTTCAAAGTTGGGAACCTGTACATCAGGAGGAAATGATGAAAATTTGGTGAATGCTATTGACAGAAAGAATACCCCTGTGGCTTGTAAGTGAATTTATAAAAGCAAAGTCGACAAGCAACAAGAAATGTGGGTAAAAATATTAACCTAAGTCAATCCTGTTTCAATCACATAGAACACACACCGCTCCCCGCTCTCCCGAAAAAGGAAAATATCATATGCTAACATGAGATGTGAACATGGAAATGCATGGTAAAATCACTTGCCTTACCCTCCATTCACAAGCACCAAAACCCCAGAAAGAGGGCATGTTAGATAAAAGCCTAATAATTTTCACCTTATCAGCCACAGATATGGTTGGAATTTCCGCCTTTGTTGCGTCCGCCCCTAGTCACCTAAATTACGGCATTTGGATTGTCTTCATTGCAGCCTCAAACACCTGCATTGTGTTGGGTTTGAAGGGGTTGATTTAGTCCAACATTGCTTAGAGATATGGCATGTGTTGTGTTGATAAGTGGGGACAATCCTTACCCTACACGTCGGTTTTGTAGAGATGAGTTAGGCCCAACCCAAAATCTGAGATGGTATCTGATAGGGATATGGATGAAGAGGTGGGCCTTAACTATGGACCTAAGCCAAAAGTGTGAAAGGTTTATACTAGAAGAAGTGGTAAAGGAATAAAAGAATAAAAGGAATAATTATAGGAGTTTGTTACTGTTATTATAGGAGTTGTTATTAGAGGAGTTTGTTATTATAATTAGAGGGGTTTGTTGCTATAAAATAGGAATAAGCTTGTGACTATAAAAGAGGATAGGAAGGGCAGGAATAAAGTATCTAGAATTCTACTAGGGTTCACCATCTTGGTGAGGGAAGCACTGTGTGCTTAGGGGCTGATAGGTATTCACCATCAGTTTGTTATTTTCATCAGTATTATTTTGTTTCTTTTACTGTTTTCATTCTGTTATTCTTTATTCTTCCATATATTCATATAATAACCCATCAATTGGTCCGACCTACCGGATCAAAAAACCATACCACGACAGAGATTGTAGATGCCAATGAAACCTAAGATGGGAGACAGGATTGAAGCTTTGGAGAAGCAGATGGAGAATGTAACAAAGACTCTGCAGGAGCTGGCTCTGCGAATGCAACAACAAAGTGCAGTATTAACTAAATAGAGCAAACAGACTGGTAGGAAAACACAGGAGGCGGAGGCGTCTTTTGGAGATTCATCACAGAGCGAATCACGTCTTGCTGGGAAGAAGGTGAAACTTCCCTTGTTCGAAGGGGGTGACCCAGTGGCGTGGATCACACGAGCTGAAATTTACTTCGATGTTCAGAATACATCGGATGTGATGCGTGTGAAATTGGCTCGATTGAGCATGGAGGGTGCAACAATCCATTGGTTCAACTTACTCATGGAAACAGAGGACGATCTGTCCTGGGGAAAATTGAAGAAATCGTTGATCGCGCGTTACGGCGGTCGCCGATTAGAAAATCCATTTGAGGAGCTATCCACCTTGCGTCAAACCAACAGCGTGGAAGAATATGTGGAGGCATTTGAGTTGCTTTCATCACAGGTAGGGAGATTGCTGGAGGAACAATATTTAGGGTACTTCATGAGTGGATTGAAACCTCAAATCAGAAGGCGTGTTCGCACTCTGAATCCTGTGACACAGATGCAGATAATGCGCATTGCTAAAGATGTGGAGAATGAATTGAATGAGGAAGACGAAGATGGAGAAAAAGGTTACATGAAGAAGCAAGGAATGGGCCGTTTGGGTCGTAGTGAGTGGGCTGGACCTACAAGCAACAATAGGAGTGGGTATAACCCGTCTAACAAGGATTTAACCCGGGTGTCTCAGTCGGGTGGATCCAACCTGAATCAAAATATGGGTTCCATTGGGTCAAATCAAAGTTACAATTCCTCGATGCTTTCCACAGGACAAAAAGGCGATTTCGACCACCGTCAGAGTTCGTCGGAGCGATGGAAGGGTGTGAAGAGTCTACACAATGAAGAGATGGCTGAACGAAGAGCCAAGGGACTCTGTTTTAAGTGTGGAGGTAAATACCACCCTACCCTTCACAAGTGCCCTGAGAAGAGTTTAAGAGTGTTGATTCTGGGGGAAGGGGAAAGTGTGAACGACGATGGGGAGATTATATCCATGGAGGTTAGTGAAATTGAGGAGGGGACAATTTCCTGAATTTAGCCTTGAGGACAAGGCTGGTTTTAAGGAGGGAGGTGTTGATAGAGATATAGATGAAGAGGTGGGCCTTAACTATGGACCTAAGCCAAAAGTGTGGAGGGTTTATACTAGAAGAAGTGGTAAAGGAATAAAAGAATAAAAGGAATAATTATAGGAGTTTGTTACTGTTATTATAGGAGTTGTTATTAGAGGAGTTTGTTACTATAATTAGAGGGGTTTGTTGCTATAAAATAGGAATAAGCTTGTGACTATAAAAGAGGATGGGAAGAGTAGGAATAAAGTATCTAGAATTCTACTAGGGTTCACCATCCTGGTGAGGGAAGCACTGTGTGCTTAGGGGCTGATAGGTATTCACCATCAGTTTGTTATTTTCATCAGTATTATTTTGTTTCTTTTACTGTTTTCATTCTGTTATTCTTTATTCTTCCATATATTCATATAATAACCCATCAGTATCAGAGTCTATCCTAGATTCGTTGTTGGGTTCCTGTATCGTACATGCTCTAGGCTCATTGAAGCCCGAGCGTGAGGGGGTATGTTGGAATTTCCGCCTTCATTGCAGTCCTTCCCTAGTCGCCTAAATTTGCTGCATTAGGATTGTCTTTATTGCAGCCTCCAACACCTACATTGTGTTGGGTTTGAATGAGTGGATTGAGTCTCACATTGCTTAGAGATATGGTATGTGTTATGTTTATAAGTGGGGGCAATCCTTACCCTACAAGCCGGTTTTGTAGGGATGAGTTAGGCCCAACCCAAAATCTGAGAAATATGAATGGGAGAAAATGACCCAAGGAAGTTGGAAAGCCACATTACTCAATGGGGGAAATTCCAAAATCAAATTCCTTTCTACTAACCAACTTAATATTATTTTCTTAAGTTATAATCTTTATGCAATTTCATGTAAGGGCTTTCTTGAAAAGCTTCATAAAATCAATAAGGAAAATAAAAGTAGATGTTAACCCACCAATTCAATTACGGAAGAAGAAATTGAGGTATGCTTCTTACATGATTTGTGATAAAAGTGCCTCTTAAGCATAGAGGAAAGTTTTAGTGCACAGCTATGAGACATGAATGTTATATGCGAGAGAATGTTGACAGTTAAAGTCTGTTAGAAAGGTTTACATGAGTAGTTATGGTTTGATAGTGACGAGTAAATACATAAATAGGGTCAAAAGTTAAGATTTGTATTTATTTATCTCTAGTGTATAGACAACATAGCTTACGTGTATAAGACACATATTCTCTCATATGTTGTACGCATGCTCATTTTTCTCTTTTTCAATATGGTATCAAATCAAGAGGTACTTAATGAGAGAAAATCCTAAATTGTACTAACCCAGTGGACCCACATGATCTTTGTTTTTTCTGGTTGTCATGCCCGTTAAGAATTTCACATTGGATGAGTTTTTTTTTAGACAACACATTGGATGAGATATGGTCTAAATAGTAGGGGTGAGTTAGACTCAACCCAAAATTTAAGATGGTATAGAGATTACCCAACATCCATTGGACCATCTGCCTGCTATCAGGTTACCACTATGGGGTCACGCTCCAGATGTCCATGCTTGGCATGAGGGGAGGTTTTAAAAGTCTCACATTGGATGAGATATGACCTAAACAAAAGTTTACAAATAAGGACAATTATCTCCTTACAAACCGGTTTTATTGGGTTGAGTTAAGGTCAACCCGAATTCTAAGAATATTGTTGTTTTCTCCATCCTCTTAGATTATTGCTTTTACGGAACCCGTCTGTTCCCACTGTTGTGTAACACAGGTTCTCTCATGGTTTATCGTTTACTCTTTTTTAACAAAATCCAACAAGTAAGCTCATTGTTGCAAAGGGGAGAATGTTAGAATGGATATGTGGTTAAACAACTAAACAAGACAAGATAGGGAGAAATACAATCATCAAAATAAAATTGTAATGGCTACATTAAAGGTAAAAATATTGTTGATTCCCATCTTAAATGATTTGGGTATGTGTGGAGAAGACTCGTATAAGTACCAATTAGGAGGGTTGGGAAGATGGGGGATAATCAAAGGTAGAGAGACATAAATTCAAACAAATAAAACAGATTTAAACAGATTTAGAGGTAAATGTTTTATCATTAAGTATGATAGAGCTGTATAAATAAAGGTACATAAATGTATAATACTTGATAAAAAACTTAAGATGAAATAGAGATATTAACCATATCAAAATGAATAAAAGTTGTATATTAATGATTGAGTATCTGAGTTAGTATGAACAGAATATTGTCTTTAAATAGTTAAATATATATGAAACTGAGAACCAATACATACAAACAGGGTACACTACCTTTCAGATTGATCAAGAGCAAACTCATAAAACAAACGATCAACATCTGGAGCCTGCTGTAATCCATCACTCAAGGAGCTTGAAATAGAAGAGCTACTGCTGTCGTACAGGATACAACTCCCAAATACACATGCCAAGACAGCCCTCACTGGAGATATTTTTGCCAAATGTTTCACCACATCTAACTCGAGAGGATATAATGAAACTCCAGGTGTTGCTGAAGAACGGGAATAGCAATTAGGCTTTGCATCTTTAGATGAAGGAGAAAGTACTTTGTTTTCAGAGCTGCTCTTAGGGAACGAAGGAACAACTGGAATGCATGCCCATCCATGTCCAGATCGTGGAGGATAAACTGGAGGCACACATGCAGAAATGACCTCATGTACAAAATCAGCACACATAATTTCAGCTGCCTTCCCTGCTGCATCAGTACTGCCTCTTTCAAAAACAAGACGGGTCAAAAGCTGCGAGATAAAACAGTAAAACATGGTTAAAAGAAAGTAAGACATGCTCATTATATAAAAATATTAAATTTTCGTAACATTTCTAAATGGATCCATAACAGGAGACTTAGTGCCTAAGGCTCCGCCATTGCTTCGTTTAGGAAGAGTCAAATGTATGCAGCCTGAAACCCTGTAAATAGAATAAATCCAAGTCTCACACTAACTAGAGATAATGTCCAAATAGGACTTATAAAGTTTAGGCAATCACCACCTTTCAAATTGGTTGTGTGAGGTAGAGTTATGCATAAAAAAATAGTATGAAAGTACATCCTATAGAACCATCATTGAACCACTCGTATTATCCATACACCATGCTCAATAGTAATGGCGTGAGGGGTTATTGAGAAAAACCCAAATCCCCTTTTGGTCAGAGATAAGGTCTAAATAGAACTTAGAAAGTTTCGGCAATCTTCACCTTACAACTGATGTGAGGCTAAGTTTGGCCTAAAAACTTAAGACCGTGTAAATAGAAGGCTATTTCAATAAGTAGAATCAATGACCCAGCCCCCCATCTGAGGAAAGCAACATTATCTTCCTTTCCAAAACTCTAACTATATTTTATTAAAATAAATAAACATGTAGCCTTCTAAAGAAAGTAGACTTTGTTAAAATGATTATAATGTGGCGGTTGCACAAAAAAGTTAAGTATGAGTATTGTTATTGTTATTGGTATTGGTGAGCATATAGTATGAGAAACATATATTTTTCACTTAATTAAAATATGATAACATTGATACTTATCCAAAAATTTAAAATTACATGTGTTTGATTGCAATGTGGAGGGGTAAAAGAGATATATGAATAACTTCTGGTAATAAAAATAGATCCACAGTTGTGCAATAGTAACAGGCTTAAATACGCATAACCATGGTAGTAGTTGAGTCTAAAATCAAACACAGTCAAATAATTTAAATATTTTAAGAACCTTACATCCTTAGGCCACTCATAAAGGACAGAGAAAAAGTTGAAATCATGAGTAGTATCAGTTCCATCAACTATGTCGCCAATTGCAGCAACATGAAGAATGAATTGTGATAAATATGTCATAGGTTTGGAGCTCAGGGGAGAAAATATTCCCTTCCCAGAGTCTTTAATGTCAAAACCAGAAGACTGCGGGCCAGTTTCTCCTCCAACTGTACTTAAAGGTATTGGTTTAACAACTCTTAAGCCGAGCCCAAGTACAATGTCCTTGTCACTGTTAGAAATAACAATCCTCTCAGAATACAATCCTTCACCTCTGGTAGTACTTGGTTCAGTTTCTTCATCACTGACAGCTCTTGCAAGGTTATGCAGCTTACCTGATTTTAGTATAAAAACATGTTATAACCATTGAAGTCATACTTGATGGACACAGATTTCAACAAACTAGATTTTACAACAAAAAAAGTAATAAAATGCCACTAAAGATAAGTACCGCTCAGAAACTGCCGCTTGCCCATATGAGCGTCTTCAATCATCTGATGTAGCAAAGCCAGAGCACGCTCCCTCTGCTCCTGCCGGTGTGACTCTTTAGATGATGTGATAACGATTTCCCCAGATAGGATTTCCTGCAGCGTTGGAGGGTTGTCCTGGAGGAATAAATCATATTAACATCATTACCAAAATCACAGCCTTCTACAGCATTTGCATGTAAGTTTTTTGTGGTATGGCGTTTGTATGTGCTCTAGTAAGACCACGAAAGTAAAGGAGAACATTGGTGTCTCCAAAAAATAAAAATAAAAAGAAGGGAAAAAATAATAATAAAAACAAATGAAAAAAACCAAATGCACTTCATACAGCCTGTTTTACGTAAATTAAAAATAAGGGAGGGAGAAAACAATATGAAAAAGTATTATTTTTGCTCAGTGAAGTTTGTGATCATATTTGCCTCAAGGTATGGAGCAACTTCTTTTACTTAAGTTCAAAGAATTTGCAACCCTTGTCTTTGATTTTAACATACTAGATTTAGTAATGTGTTTCATTCTTCTGATATTTTGAACAAAAAGAAAATGGTATTAGACTACTCGTTACTAGAGTTCTACAATGTGTCTCTTTTAATCATATTTTGTTTTAATATGATAAGGCAAAGTTATTTTTGGCCGTGTGACAATTGTGTGGTTCCTTGGGGTATTTGACTAGAGGAAAATACTTGCAGTTATGTTCAAAATGTTTAGTCTTACACTATTGGAGAGTAGGACTATATTTTTGCAACCTCTATTCATTCTGCAGTGTCGTTAAGGACGTAACCTTAACAAAAAACAAGAGGTTGAAAAGCTCTTTTGTATCAATGGCTTTAACACTTTACACCGTCTTTATCACGGAAAATGTCTTAACTTGGAAGATGCACAAGTTACAACAACACTGTCTTGTGCTTTTCCGAGCAAAATAGTATTGAACTCTAAATTAGTTACTCAACTTAATGGTAACAGACGCTGACATAGTAATATTGTTGGTGTATGTGTCAATGCTCAAAATCATAAAAGGAAATTAATTTTTGCATGTAGCATATTGGAACTGATTTTCTTGAAAAGGAGTCTTATAAATAATAATAAAGCCCTAACCTGCTCCAAGAACTCCTGTAAGCGCTTTAGAAGACGCCGTGACACAGAAATGACTCCCACTTCAAGGATCTGATCCCAATAAGTAGAGCCAACTTTGGGAGATCCTCCTGGATATATCTCCGATAACATAATCTGGGCCTACACATGAATAATAAAAACCACTGTCTAGTCACGAGGACAAAGCTTTTAAGAATAAAGAAGGACTAGAGATCAAATTTATATTGAATAGCATTTCATGAAACGAAAATATGCCTAAATGGAAGACATTCAGGGTAAACAATGATTGTGTGCACAAACATTAGATTCTAAATCACATCATAAATGACAGTGTAATTCTTTGTTCTATCAATCTCTCCTTTGTCCGATTTCTTACAACTAATGAAAATATTGGCTTCACCCTATTAATGTTAGCAATATGCTAACGAGAAATATGAAACGAGAGTGAACAATGACATGGATTCTACAGCTAGCAAACAAGTTTACGATACACCTATAATTCGTAAAACCAACAATGTTAAAATGAAGTCTTTAAATAGGTGTGTCATGACAATATCATTTATTGTGGCTCTAGCTACGAGATGGCTTCTCATTGTTTTTACATAACTAAGTAGTTCATCCAACATAGGTTTTTGGAGTTGTTATTAAGCTTGGGAATTCCTAGCAATTTTGAATAGTTAGAGTTATTTAGTTTCAAAACCTTTTAGAAAATTAGAGGCCAGAATTCATGGGAGTGGCAAAATCACACTGTTATTAGGTGTATTTAGTAGAACTCCAGAGTAGATTGAGTAGAGTGTCCGTACTGATAAAGTTATGGTTCCGAGACCCTGCTATGAAATCGGATTGGTTTTTCTAGCCTTCGTCTCTTAAAAGGCATTTTAATTGCAATGTTTAAAGAGAAAAATGAAAACTAGATATTAACTCTCCTAATAGCTAAACAGTCAAATATAGGCTGAAAAATGGTATTCATATGTCTCTCTAACATTAGCACTTAAAATTCTTTTGTTATCATGAGCTTGTTCTTTTCCGGATGTGCTTTGTTTGCTGTATCTGAAAAGGAACCGTATTATGCTACTTTTATTGTTTTGCTCCCTTCCTTCTCCACATGTCTAATTTCTTTTGTGTGGAGGGGGAATCTATTAAGGAAATGATTGCAGCACCTGATTCAGCAGTTGTTGAGACATCCCTGCAGACTTTGCAGAAGTTGCAGCGACATCAATGCAAAGAAGAATCTGGCAAGAAATGCACTTTCTCAGAACCAGCTATATACAAAGCATTCTATTCTCTATCAGTTGAAATGACAAAATCTAAATTGCTTTCATAACATTTAAGTCACTTACTGTAGACAAGGGTCCCAACTGGGAGCGTAAAGAGGAGAAATCTAGATCCTGTACCCGCGACACCACATCATCTACCTGCAATTATAAAATGATTACCATTCATGACACGCAATTACAAATAGTCAAGAACATGTTAAAAAGGAATCCATACAAAAGTTGCAACGAAGACGACTCAACTCGGTGTGTTATACTGACTGCTATAATTTGAATTGGGTCTAAGGTGATGACCGTCCCCATGTATAAACACGTGATCAGACCTTATCTCATCCAATGTGATTCATAACATATACCCTACATGCTCATGATTGGCCATTTGGAGTGTCCCTTGGGTGGTCCGAAAAGCGGTGACCTAATAGGCTCTGATAGCATATTGGAATTTGGGTTGGACTTTACTTAACTGTTACAAAACCAGCTTGTAAGGTGAGGACTGACCCCACAAATAAACACAATATCAAACTTTATCTCATCCACCGTGGGACTCTTAACACCGATAAAGAAGAAAAGTATATTTGTCACATAACATAAGGATCTAGTAATTTGAAAATGTTAACGGCATCTACATATCCCAAGGATATAATGCAAAACCCGTAAGAATTACACTCATTGGATTACCACGTACATCAAGAAAAAGAAGTAAGAGGGTGGAGGTCAAGCGACAAATCATTCAGGCGAGTAATCTCAGAGGGTTTTCCTGCCGATCAACCTCGCAAATTACAACCATTTTAAGCTTTCAACAACCTAAAGAATAAAATCAGGCCTCTCTTCTCTTTCACCTTGAGTGTGGTGTGTGCAATCTAGTTTTGAAAAATGAAACAACACAATACTTCTTTGTGTGTCGCAGCCACCTTTTTGGGAACGATCTCTTTGATATTCTTTTAAGCACACATGTATCCTACTACCTTGGAACAAATTATGTTGGCTCGTTACAAAGGTTTTGGTAAAAACAATGTGGTCAAAACTCACTGGCAATTAAATATAATGTTTTGCAAAATCAATAACTTGGTCCCACGTGCATATGTCAATAATGCATTGAGATGACAGGAAAAATCTGTCAAAATAAGTTCAATAGATCAGGGAAATTCCAACCCAATAAAAGTACATACAGAGGCTTTTTTGCAGGCACTATCTACCCATTCAGCTAACTCAAGGGTTGCTTTGTCTTCAGCGGATAATGAAAATCGATGAACTGCTTCTTCTCCTATATCAAACTTTGCTTTCTGCATGCAACTGCAGAAGAAAAAAACATCAGAATTATTAGGACGAAAAAAATATTTAACACAAGTACATAGAAGAATGGGGAAAACTTTCCCTAAAACAGATGAAACAACAAAATAAATACTCAGGAAATTTACTAGAGAAGAACCGAAGAAAATATAACAAAAAGTACAAAATACGAGCAGCACTCACAGGTTGAGTAGCTTGGAGGGAGCTGCACGTAACACTGTCAGTGCCTCTTTCCATCTCCATTGGCGTTCAGATAATGGAAGAAGATGCTGCAAAATTGATAAACGCCATTCCCATTCTTCAATGAAACGCGCTGAGATTGACATTTGCCACTCAAGGGCCTGTCTGCTAGCTGTGCTTACACCACCATCTAGTGTGTTTTCCAATTCAACCACAGATGACGGAATGCTTTGACGCAATATGTCAAGTAACAAACTAATGAAAGATATGACCATTTTATTCCCCTCTTCACTTCTAGTAGAACAATTACTCTCCAAAGAAGATGCATTGGATAATTTAGAATCACTCCCTCGTGATCCACAACGCATGGAGTTCGCAGAGATATTATCCATATGTAGCAGTGAAATCATGACATTCACCATAAAAATCTGTATCATTGAAAAAATCAGGGTTCAATGAGCATAGTATCATAACTGGAAAAGGAAATTTAAGAGTCTTCGAACAAATTATGCAAAAACTTTAAATATTAAAATTTAAAGGTACATTGAAGTATCACAGGAAATGCAAAAAACAATGCCAAATGGATCCTTTATATAGTGTGCACCATACCACAGAAGCTATTTGGTAATATTTGCAACAACTAACTACTGATATATGACATTACATTCTACATAAACTTTTCCCACATCTATTTTGCGAAAATCAACAGAAAGATCCAAATGCAATGTATAATTAATTATTTGATTTCAAATAAAATAAGGTAATAATGGAGAAAGAGAAACAATGAGCTAATTAACCAAATACACATTGACAACATGGAGCACTTGCCACTGGAGGAACGATTAATCTAAACTAGCGCAAAAAATCATAAAATTGATTAGAGAAAAGAGCAAAATTACAACATGTGTGGACTGATAAGATTATGAGAAAACAAACTGTCACCTACATCATGAATATATTCGTTTAGATATGATATATTATTATTACTATTAATAACAGAAAAAGGAAATTATTACAGTCTTAGAAGTTTGAACAACTGATTCCAACACTTAAAATATTACAATTTTAAGAAATACAGATAATTAAAACAGAATGCAGATCATTTAAAAAGATGACACGTGGACCATTTTTATAATGTGTACGATGCCCACATAGATGTTACTTGAAAACTTTAACATCTAGTCAAATATACATTGAATATTACTACAGCCTCTGAGTTTTTCTCTTGCGTTTATTTTGTGAAAAGTAATATTGGAGAGGAAGAAAATCAATTAACAAAATATCCAAGACACAACAGGTAGAACTTGTCATCAGACATGTGTTTCAACTTTCATCCACGTCAGGTAAAAAATACAATAGATTATAGAATCTTTGAACAATTGGTGCCAAGACTTAAAATATAACAATTTAAAAAAAAAATTCAAAATATCATAGAAAATGCACTTTTCACAACTGTCAGTCATTGATACATCACATGACATATTACATCCTACATAAACTCTTCCCGTAAATTAATTTTGTGAGAAACAATTAATAGGAGGATCCAAACACGTCATATTTTTCAATTTTAAATAAACGAAAGTATTTGACAAAGCACTTATCACTGGTCAGATGTTTCATGTAGATTCAGGTGGGGGAAAATTGTTCAAAAAATGTTTAGAAAAAAGAAAGAATTACATGTCTGCCTCTGGAATGAGAAGTATAAGATTACAAGAAAATCCTGATATACTCGACTACCTGAAGAAAACTGCTTCTTCCTTGCAATCATTAACACTGAGAAGGAAGAAATTGGACAAAAAAATTATAAAATCTTTGAGAAGGAAATAACCTTGCGTGGAAGATTACTAATAGCTTCCAAATGGCTCCGCATGTCCTTCAAATGAACTAGGGGCACATTTTGATGAGTTTCTATTTCATCAGATATACTCCTTTCCATTGCTCCTAAAGCAAGAACAACTGATTCTAGAGCATACCGCATATGCATGAGCTCTACATCTTGCTTCCTATGTCAAATGAAGGAAAATCAGCAAAGAAAAGAAAGCTCAAGTAATATGAAATAGACATCACAGTAATTATGAGACCTTAAGCATTTGAACATTTCATATCAAGAAAGTCTCGCCATACAATTGTGGCTTTCATTCAGTCAGGTGCCATCAGATTACATGTTCATATGTGAAAAAAAATTCATGATGCAACTGAGAATAATTCAAAGCGATTTTTCCTATTTACTTTTGAGTTTCTATCATGATTCATTCTTTTTCTTTTCATTTATTCTGTTTTGGAATTTTGATTGATATCATGTTATCCTTCATGGTATTTTTCTCCTAGCCTAGTGACAAAAAAAATTCTATCAAAATAAATAAATGGAACATTGAGGACTCGGTGTATGTTTACTAAGTGCAAGTACAATATACACACGTCAAGATAAAATAAAAAGTTGGATGGATTATTTTTTCAGAAGTGGTTGAGTGAACTGTTTCCAAAAATTGAAAAAATTATATCAAGAATACCTTGAAATTTTCTTGGAAAAAGTAGACCTCATAATGAAGTGTGTCTGTCTTCTTATATACTAATTAATTAACAAACAAATCCAGTAAAATCAGCCACTTCAGGTTACTGTCTGTCCTAAGAAAAAGATAACTCTGCAGATGCAGCTGACAATTAATTTTTTATTGGTGAAGGAGAATGATAAGCATACCTCTTCCAGGCTTCCAGAGTAGAAGCAATTGGTTGCATAGTGATCAATTCTATGGCTTCCCGGAATTTTATGCTTGGGACAACATCAAATAGTACCTACAGAAGATTCTCCAGTCATGACAGGATAAGAGAAGATGCTGCTATCATATTTAACACTGACACATAAAGTACAATGAATCTCAAATGAATTCTGATAGATTTCGTTAAAATTTAAAATCCATAGTATCAACTTGTGATATACTTTCCTTTGAAAAATAAAGGCTGCAACTTTGTAGTGACTACGGATAATTTCAGAAGGGAGGGTAACTGCCCTTCGTGATTTTACACATCAACAAACATTCTTTTGTAGTCAAATCTGTTTTCATCATCAAAGATATACCCACTGTGTGTGGAATGAAATCAAAGAACTAGCATAGTTACATGATAGTATCAAAGGCTATTACCAAAATAGAGGAGGAATCATGCCATTTTAGATTATAACCTCGTTGTCTACAATTTATATTACATCTGTCTTCTAAATAAAAATAAAAGCAGCCCCAATAGCCCCTGCTCTACATATCATCATGTATCAAAGGATACAACATACATAAAGTTCAAATATTAAAGTGTCACAATGCCGTACATTTGACAAAAATTATTACCCGAATAGGAGTTTGGACAGAAAGACGTTCTAACACAAAGTTCTCAACAAAATGATCAGAAGAGACATCTTCATCACTAAATGCCGCTTGTTCTTTTCCAGAGCGCGCTAATGAGAATTTTGAATTCCAAGACTGGCCAGAATTCACACAAGCAACAAAAGAGGCAAGATCGAGCTGATAGCATAAAGTATCACACAGATGCTCCACACAAGACATCTGTCAGAATATCAAATCAAACTTTCAGCAAAGTTCCACCTATTCATTCTCTTACTTTTATTACCCATAAATCACATAAGAAACAATGAAAAACGAAAAATACCTCATCTGATTTATTACCATAAAGAGAAGATTCTTCAAGCCGAATCACTTGCGACTTACTTGTCCATAGAAGTTGCATTAATTTTCTCCTTGCTTCTATTTTACCAGCCAACAAATCCCAACCCATGGCAGCTACTAAAGGCTGAAGTTGTGGAAACAATTGGAGGACCTGCAACAAACAAGTACATAAGTTTATATTTGAAAATACATCTGAATAGAGAGACTAGGTAGGGAGAATGGAGAGTTAAATTAACAGGATGTAATAATTGATACAGTAAGCGTCAAACATAAATTGGAACATACATTGCTAGCTTCTTCCAGCTGCTCTTTTTTCACAGCAGAGAGGGCAGTATCCATAATACATTCAAGAATATGTAGTCCAGAAACACGGGCATAATGATACATCTCTGTCTTGCATAATCTGATTACCTCATTCAGTGACAATGTCTTATCATCCAAGTTCTGACCTGGTTTCAGTTCTACCAGATAGTTTTGAAGACGTGCAAGAGGGCGTGGAGTGAAATCGTCGGTTTGACCTCTATCAATTTCGATCTCTTCAGACAAAACCTCATCATGAATGCTCTAAACAGAAACGTTGGTATTTGATATAGTTAAACAAAACAAATTTCCTTTCACATAAAATGGCTAAGGAAAAAACTATATGCTGTAAAGTGTAAACCCATTACTCATCTAACAACTATTAGAAATGAATTTAAATAAAGGAAAATAATAACACCGAGACAAAATGACCAATCTAAAACTGATATGGACCGAGTGTTGGTGAAACCATTTTCTCCGAGTTGACTAAATGTGGGGGAAAAGGAAAGACACGGGAAATTTTTTGTAAAGACCTTACTTATCAAAATCCATAATGCTTTAATGGAACAACAAAATGTTTCTTGAAAGACAAAATAAGCATTCCCAAAAATTTATGCTTGCCTGAACAATGGTTCCGTCTTCTTTTTTTAAAATAAGATGTCTCTAAATCATAAGTTTCTTAAAATTTGACTTATTTTTTGCTTTGCTCTTTCTAGCATCCCATTTGAAGTGATGTCTTGCTATTCATATATTATATGTGATTATTCTACTTCGGCATTTCCTGAATGTTAGTTACTTTGCATCCAATAAGTTAAGGAAATAAAAAAACTCATTATGACTATAATTTGAAGTTGTATTGGAGTCCCATATTGCCAAGTTTTGTGGGTTGGTGGACGAATATATGGACTTAGGCACCCTCATCTTATGAGCTAGCTTTGAGAGTGGGATCTAATTCCACATAACACAGTAACAAAGCCGGGTTAAAGATGACAATGTGGAAATTAGACCCAGTACCCACGCTAACCGTGAGGGTGGGCATTGAAGTCTCACATTGTCAAGGTTCCTAGGCTGTTCATGTATACGTGTTTGGGACCCTCATCTTATAAGCTAGCTTTTAAGAGTGAAAACAAATCCATTTAACAATGACAGAAATCTAACAGCAACCCATGCATCATTGAAATATGATATTTCCTAAAGGCTTTGTAAGATGGTCTGCAATTCCCAAGACATTTCTAGGTAAGAAAAACAAGTTGAATCACATACAAACTCGTGTTTGAGCAGTAACTCTTGTGAACCCATGCAAACTCGCTAAAAATCATGAGTTAGAGCCTGATTTAGCAGGTCTGATGATACATGTAACAATGCATGCCGCAACGGAAGTATGCTACCTACGTGTTGAAATAGATGGTTTTGTTGTAAGAAAATTGGTAGTTGAGTCCTAAACTAGATGGAGAAATTAATGTTTCTAGGTAGTAAAATAATTTTGAATCACGTGCAAACTCAGTTTTTAACAAAATCATTTGGACACATGCAAATTCATTCGAAATTGCGAGTTAGAACATAATTTTTACTAGTCCATGAAACCTAGAAATTAGGGCCAAAACATGCAAACAACGGAGTTTTAACATAACTTCATAAGACTTTGGCACTTTTGCTCCCACGTAAAGCTTCCCTGCCAAACAAAGCTGGCCTTCTCTCATAATCTCCAATCCTTCCAATAAAAAATCTCCTTATCTTCTGGAAATCCTCTTGCAACACTTAGTTCAAAGAGTACTCACTGTCTCAGTGTCTGGTGAGCATCCCGCACTATAAACCCATCCTTATAGTGCTTCGTTAGACGGTCTCCCCTCTCCAACACCTTACACATCCTCTAGCACAAACCTGCTCCTGTTTTATTCTGTCTAGATAAAACAAGTCAATCCAAGCTCTGTTACTGAACTAATTTCACTTTGTCTGTGTAACTGTGTATATTGTGCTCTTCTTTTATTGCTGTGCATGCCTATGAATTAAGTGTTGAAACCATTTCCTATGTGATTTGTCCATTCATCATTTTTTCAGTCTTACAGTTTTGAGTTTGTCCACGAGACCGTTAATTTTGAAGATCCTGAACATTTTAGCTTGCTTTAGATGTTTTCACCTAACGAAAATATGATTCAGTCGTTTGTGCAAAAATAAGACTTGTACTATCACATTTAACTACTGTGCCTTGCTATATTATGGAACTGCCTTGCTTTTCTCAATATTATTTTTACATTGGGTAAACAGTTCAATATTAGAAGTTGATTTTACGTGTCTAGTCCACATAAGCCCTAAAAGTTTTTACAACTGAAATTTATACATTAAGTAAACAGTTCAATATTAGAAGTTGATTTTACGAGTCTAGTCCACATGAGCACTAAAAGTTTATACAACACTTGAGTTCGATGGCATTTAATGATCATAGGAAGAATTATACAAATGAATAAAAAAATTTGTAGAAGAAAAATATAGGACTGTATACCTGCATCATTTGAACAATATCTCTGCAATTTGATGAAAGAGCTTCACTGTAAATCTTTAGCATTTGGTTACGCATGATAAGCCAAGATTCCCCAAAATCCTTGCTTCTTGATAAAATGTCCTTCAAGAGATCTTTCAAAACTATGCTACAAAAGAATTAGGAACATGCGGGTATGAACTACTAGGACCGAAAAAAATGAGGAAAAACACAAAATACAGCAAGGTTGCAAGCTCGGGAAATCAAATAGCAATGAAATCTTTCCATGCGTCCTCTAATTTAGAGAATAGGGTCTGGAATATGGATTATTGATTCTTAAGGGTGCTACTCAATACTGTTTTACAATAATTGAAACTACAAATGTTCAAAGAAATTGGTAGCCTAACAGTTTTCTGAGCCATGTTGCCACACTGTTTCTGTTCCTACTCTCTTCTTCTTATCCGCCAATCCTCCCAAATGTACATTAACTGTTTTCAACTTTACATTCTATTACCTACCATACAACAACATCAACAACAACCAAGCTTTTTTCCACTCAGTTATATATGATTAATTGGCATCACAATATCTCTACTCTTAACTATTGGACTGCCCCCTATCAGACTAACTCTCCTTCTGTATTTCTGGGGTCTTTACATGCATACCCAAACAATCCAAGACCCTGCCATTTTTTCTACAATAAGGGATATACCTCATTTTTCTATTTGGGGATGCATTCCTAAGTTAAACTTGTTTTGTGTAACAGTGTAAGGACTCATGCATCACAGTATTATCATCTCTGCAAATTGGGCTCTATGATGTCAATCCCAGATAACAGCACATCACGCCAAACCCCAAAAACGCTATTGTGGATAGTGGGATGGCCGCTATTGTGGAGACTAAAAAACATTGAACCAAGAAAACAAAAATTCCAATAAGATACATACAACAACAACAACCAAGCATTATCCCACTAAGTGGGGTAGGCTACATGGATCAACTTCCGCCATAATGTTCTATCCAGGATCGTATGTTTTTATGTAAATTGTTAAAGCTCGAGATTTTTCTTAATAACTTCTCTTATAGTTTTTCTAGGTCTTCCTCTAACTAACTATTTGATCCC
This sequence comes from Lathyrus tuberosus, assembly GCA_022829125.1. Lineage (NCBI taxonomy): Eukaryota > Viridiplantae > Streptophyta > Magnoliopsida > Fabales > Fabaceae > Lathyrus > Lathyrus tuberosus. Next base: position 15,046,433 of record JALAZF010000082.1, on the reverse strand, counting down.
TCTCCATCTGATCTACTCTCTTTACCACAGAATCTAAAGGTCTTCTCTCTACATACCCAAACCACCGAAGTCTATTCTCCATCATTTTTTCTCCTATAGGTGCTACCCCAACACTCTCGAATATTGTCATTTCTAATCATATTATGTCTAGTCTTACCTCACATCCAACGCAATACCCTTACTTCTGCTACGCTTACTTTATTCTCGTGTTGATTCTTAAGCACCCAAAAATGCTATAGTGGATAGTGGGATGGCCGCTATTGTGGAGACTAAAAAACATTGACCAAGTAAACAAAAATTCCAACAAGATACATAAATACTCAAAAATAGAAAAATACACAAAATTAAAGGGTAATCATACTTAATAGTTATAACCAACTTTGTCATTGTTCGTCAAAATAAGTTTTAAATGTAATCAAAATGACATGGTATTCAAAATGACAAAATCAAGTTCTAAAAGTAAACAAATGAAAAGCCATCAAAATTAAGTTCGAAAAGTAATAAAAATCATGCTTTCACATCTACGTCTGCCTCATCTTCACTTCTAAGTTCCACCACATCAATATTTTCTAGTTCATCACTATAATTCAACTATTGTTCTTCTATCTTCACCTCCTCATCTCCATTAGCACAGCTGTAGTAAGTCCAGATTGCTATAGCAGTATAGTGGATAGCAAGATGGCCGCAATTTGCAGCCGCGACAACTGCCACTGCTGAAGACGGCTTGCATGGTGATGCCGCCACACCGAACTCTACAACTGTTGCGCTATTCTGCTATAGTGAGCTATAGCAGCGGTATTGGGCTTGCTTTCCTTCTATTTTAAAAACTTCTTAATTGAAGCAATACATTTGAGATAAGGGGCCCCACCAGATCAATCCAGATATAGACCCGGGTAAGAATGAATTAAGAATTTAATACTCCCTCTGTCCTTAAATATAAGCACTCGTTTGAAAAAAAATAAAGTCCCTAAATATAAGCCTGTTTTCAAATTACTAGATACATTTACTGTTTCTTTTCCAAATAAACCTCTAAAAAATTAACTGTACACAAATACACAAAAGGTATTTTAGGTACATTTGTCATACAATGGACACATTAACTGCACTAGTAACTTTACAAGAGTGAAATAAACAATAGGTGTTTATATTTAGTGACGAATGGTGTATATGCTTGCTGTTACTGATGAAAATTCTATAGTTCAAATAAAATCTAGAAACAGAACCTTTATAGGTTTACACATTAGATTTTCAGCTCCGTGAAGGTTCAATAAAATATTGTTAAGTTTCTACGGATGTGAATGTGAACCGGTTATCCCACGCTCCATTCATTTAATATATCGGATAACAAAAGGGAGACCTAAATTCTACATTCATGAATCAAAACAAGCATAACTCCCTTGGCATTGGCAAATGCATCCATCGACATGGAGATAAATCATCAGACATAACTCACTAATCACTAGATAAGAATTGTAGAAAACAGCCAGCATAATTCTAAAAGCAACCCTTGCAACACAAGTTTCTTCAATTTTAATAGGGGAGTTAAAAAGGAGCATACCGGTACTCAGACTGATCCAGTCCATAATCAAAATGGAGAAAACGTAAATGAGAAATTGCCCCTTCAGCATCACCGCCTTCGAGACTCTCCCTAATAGCATTCAAATGAACAACCTGAGTCATCTTCTGTATCCCTAAAAGCACCTTAACAATAACATCCTCCTCCGAATCATCATCACCACCACCTTCTTTCACAGAAACCGCTAAACCATTATCCTCACACTCCCACCGTCTAATCTGCTTCTCTATATTCCCACTCAGTGCTTCAAAAACATCACCACTATCCAAAACCAACTTCCTCAAACTCATCAACTCACTCTCTTCAACCAAACTCCCACTACTTTCAACTTCAACATCCTCATCAACTCTCAGCCTCTTCACACCTATCTCCAAAACCCTATCCAACACTTTTCTACACAACTCCAATTCATCGCCACCGTCCGCCACCAGGTCAATCAAATGTTGAACCAGCAACAGAAACTCAGCGCGCAAACGCAGCGTTTCGGAATCAAATTTCCAAACCGACGAACCGTCATCCAATTGAAGCAATTCAAGCGTCGATAGGTAGGTAAGAAGAGCGGGAGACGAACAAGAATCAGACCAAGCGATGTTCTGGAATCGACCGGATCTAGCAACGATGGATTGAAGAATATGGCGAGCTAGGTCACGGTTTCGAGTTCGGAGAGCGAGGAGAACGCCGCGTAGGGGTTCGAATTGAGCTAGGTGGAGATGATTCGCGACGAGACGACAAAGGATTTCGGTTTCGTTGTTCATCGCATCGCGGGGGTGGTGCATCAAACTGGAGATTGTGGTGTTTTTGCTATGCTTTGCTCGTAGTTTCTTTCAATTGATTGTGTGGAAGGTGGTTGGGGAATTTTGTATTGTCATGTGATGTGATTTTTCTGATTGGAACTTCAAGGCTGAAATGATCACGCGGAAAGTGTTGTTAAAAGGAGTCCTAAAGGAATTAAACACTGTCTCGGCGTGAGAAGCTAGCGGTGTAGTAAAATCAGACAAGAAAGTGAGAATAATTACTACTAGTTTAATGAGTGGATATAAATGAATGGTCAACAAAGTGTAAAAATAAGTAAAATATGTTTAGGTAGTCATTTTTAAAAACTTAAGCTTTCTTTTAATGTTTTAAAAACCGAATCGAATCGACTGATTTAATCGGTTAAATTGGGAATCTGAAATGATTTCGAACTTTATTTTAGTTATTAAATTTTATTATTTTAATTTTGATTTGAATTAGTTTAATTTATTTTATTGTAATTCATTAATTTGGTCAAAATATTCTTAAAGGATAGTTGAAATAAAATATAGAACTATGTTATGTTATGTATTATTGATATTGTTGTATTAAATTTGTAATGAATTTTTGAAATATTTATTTTATTAAGTTGAGAACATATAATAATGTGTGACATATCTATGAAATTTAGTTTCATATTATTTATTTATTTAATAAACGGTTCGACTGTAGGTTTAATCGGTTTAACCAATTGAACCTTAAACCGTAAGTTTCACCGGTTCGATCTTCAGTCCGATTTGTAAAGCATTGCTTTATTTGGTAACTGTCTTTTAGCTTTTAGCTTTTTTCTTAGCTTTTAGTTTTTTTTAAAGCTATTTGAAGTAACTTTTGAATTTATAGTTTTTAGTTTATGACTTTTTCTTCCATTTATACCCTCACTATTTTATCAAAAACTCATTTTTACCCTTTATATTATTATAATTTAAATTAAAATAATTGTGTTTTAGTTGAGGAAATAAAAAGGTTAGTCATTATTTTTACCGAACAAATTCAAGATGCAATTCATCTTCCATTTTGTTATTAATGGAATATTTTGATTCATTACATTGAATTGTTTTTTTATTACTTTTAAATTATTATTTCAATTATTTATTACTTGAGTTTTTATTATTAATATATTATTTTTATAAATATGATACTATATTATTGAATATATTTGTTTGTTAGTAGACATATCATGAATTTTGAGAGGAAAAAAAAGAAGAAAATATGCATTTTATTGAAATATAATATCAAATTACAATATTATTATTTTATATATTTAAATTTCATTAAAAAATTTATATATAAGTGTTTAATATATTTTTGGGTTATTTTAATTTTATTTTTTTATTTAAAATGTTTTGCATTTGATTTTTAATATGTTTATTTTTAATGAATAAATATTAATTTAATAAATAGGGTCACTAATTTTTTAATTAAGAATGTCATTTTGTATTTTTCATCTAGTGTAACAGTTAATTTACCAAACCCTCAAATTAGTTTATCAGCTATAAGTCATCAGATATAAGCTATCATTCATCAGCTATAAGCTACCAGCTATCAGCTAGTTTATCAGCTATCAGCTAATTTTACCAAACAGAACCTTAAAAAAGTTATTTTTTCCGAATGTTGCTTTCTTTATCATTAACTAAATTGGTCCAATAGAAAATTGAAATTTGAATTAAATCAAATTAAAAACTAAAAAATATATACTTGGTTCAAATGTATTTGGATTATTTAAAAAAAAACATGTTGTTTGATTCGATTTGTTGTTTCTATTTTGCAAACCAAATCAAATCACATTATGTTACAATTCAAATTTTACTTAAGTCGCATCCAACCAAAACTCAAATTTATTATGTTTTAGCCTTATAAATTACAAACAATTTTATCTTCATCGCATTTATGGTTTCAGTTTCAGTCTTTTCAAATATCTCCTAACAGTATTATGTCTTCTTCGTCAGGTACATCTTGCATCTTCTTATTTAATTGCTCCCCTCTTATACTCTTTCTTTTTCCTCTTCTCATTTTTATGTTATTGTTTTCTCTTCTAATTTCATTTTTATCGTACATCTTTTTCTCTAATCTTTCCTCTCTGCTATACTTAATTTTTCATCTTCATTAATCTCTCAACTCATCTATTTTTTCGTTTCATTATAATGTTTTTGATATTGTTTTATGTTTATAATTCATGTATTTGTCAAAAAGTATTGGGTGTGTGTGTTCCTTCTACAAGGGTAGGGCGACTCAGATGCCTTTGTATATGTATTACAATTTGGATAGTGAAGACTTGCTCACAGCGGTGAGAAGTCTTGTATGGTAGTTTTTTATGTTGTTTAAGGGACCAACTCATGTGAGGTGAGAGGCCCTGTCGACGGCCGGCGCTGGTGGGTTGTTGGCGTGCTGTTAGGTTGATGATATGTTAAGGCTACTGTGAGTGTAGTGCTCTCTGAGTAGTAGTAAAGGTGTGTGACTTAAGAATCTATTTATCCCCTTGAGAGATACGATACTTATATGAGTCCCCGTCGCCTAAGGTTCATACCTCCTATACATGGTCTTAACCACTTCTTTCTTATTAACGCCATGTGTAAGTAGTGTGCAAAGTTTTGTAAAACCCCAGAGGAACTCAAAGAGTTACCATATAAGAATGGTTTTTCTCTTCACATTCTATTTTATCTTTTGCAATTTTACTAAAGTTATCTCATCTCATTACCCCTAAGCGAAGCTTTCAATTTCTTCTCAGGTATGAATTTATTCATCTTTCCTGATTTTTTGGTACTGAACTTTGGGAGATTTGTTTGGGAAAAGTGTCTGTGTGTTAAGACTAGGATTTCTAGATAGATAATTTCTTTATGGCTATTGCGACAGTAATTGTGACTTCTTTTTATTCTATTATTTTCTCATGAACGAAATGACTTCCTTCTCCATCATTCCCTGAGGCACAAGTGACTTTGTCTCTACTTACACTTCTGAGAAATAAATATGTGTCTTTCAGACGGGAGTGAATGTCTCTTCCTCGAGGAATAAGGATCGGTTCATTTTAGATATTCGTCTACCATCTAAGAGGATGACTTCTCCTCTTTCCTCTGATTCCCCCTTGTTGTATCTCTACTTTTATCCTCCCTTTATAAAGGATATGAGAGTTCTTTTTCCTCTTTTTGCTTTTTCCACTAAGATCCTCGGGTTCCTTAAGGTTGCTCTTTCTCAACTATTTTCAAATAGTTGGGCTACATCAAGGCTTTCGAGATGGTTTGCGAGAAGTTGAACATCAACCCGACTACGGGGTCTTTTTCTCCTTTTTCATTACCAAAATATCAAAAGGTAGCTAGGTGACCCTGAGCAACTGACAAGTAAATGGTATTTTTACCCATCACTCTAATAATTATAAATATTCAAAAGATATTTTTTTCATAGTGAAAGGTCGAGAGGGTTCTCTTGGAATGTTGGGTACTGACGGTGTTCCCCTCTTTTTGTTTTCTTGGACGAAAGACCCGACGATAGTTATAGAATATGATTGGGCATTCGTGTCCCTTGAGGAAAGAATGATCATTCATTTTCTATTGCAATTTGAGGTTGTAGACTGTCGGGAAGTAATTAGGCTTTGGGGAGAAGGTGACGGGCACATTGCAGCTTATATAGGTAGGCGAGTTTATTTTTCTTTTCAAATGTTAACAGTCCAAAATGCCACCCCGAGGGTTTGACTATCCGGGGGCAAAAGAGAGTGGATGAGATATCGACCTCAGAGTTACCATAAGTCAAAGCTCAAAAGTTAGGAGATGGGTCCCCTTCTGTTATTGGTCGGGTGACGGAGCCTACTGGAGGCGAGATGTTATGCCTTGGTGGAGCGATGTTAGCCCTGACCTCCTTTTCTTCAAAGGTTCGCACCTCTCTCTTTCTAAGGAGTTCCATGTTGAGTACCGAGCCATTTGTTCACAACCCTCCTTGGTCATTAGGAATATGAAGGATGCCTTTTTACTTAGGGCGTTAATGCTTTAGGATGTCGAACAGGGAATGTACATCAAGGATGCTAACAACCTAGAGGCAAGGCTACAAGAGCAAACAAAGGCTTATAATGAGAGCCAACGGTTGCTGCAGTCCCTCAAGAAAGATGAGGAGAAATGGGGAAAGAGGTTGGGGGATGCTTAGGCTAAGGAAATGGAGATTTATGCTGAGAAAAAAATATTTGCATGACTATTTAGATGCACTTCTCCTCCGTCAAAAAGGTTTAGAGAATGAGGTATCAGACTTGAATGACGAAATGATGTCCGCTGTTGGCATGTACTTTGAGTGGGCCAAGGAACAGGTCATTTTCTTGTACCCCATTCTATACCTAAGTCCCCTAGATCCCTTCAAGATCGTGAAAAGTGGGACGATAATGGATGAAGTGGTAACAGTTTCTCCTGGACCTAGGTCTTCCCCCTTCAAGAGAAAGGTGCGGCCCGGAAGGGCAGTGAACCTAAAAGTCCCTTGCCAGAGCATTCTGTCATGGAGAATGAACCCTAAGGAGAACGATTCTCACCCTTTGTGATTTTTTTGTCTTTTTGTTGTCTTTTATGCTAACCATTTTTTAGTTATTTATTGTTTGTTTCGCGATTGTTTTAGGATCTTCTTTCCATGAGGTTCTGTTTATTTTTGCTTGTCTTTATGAGTGCTATATATCTATCTCGGGGGCTCCAGCATGCATAATTGCCTCTTTGGGCAACAAGGATTCCAACTTGTAGAATCTAGCATGTATAATTGTTTAATGGGTGGCAATGATCCCACCTTGAGCGATCCAACATATGTAATTGCCTCTATGGGTTGCAAGAATCCCAACTTGGGGGATCTAACATGTGTAATTGCCTCTATGGGCGACAAGGATCCCACCTTGTGGGATCCAGCATATACAATTACCTCTATGGCCTCCTCAGGGAATCCAACATGTATAATTGCCTATATGGACGACAAGGATCCCACCTTAGAGGATATAGTATGTATAATTGCCTCTATGGGCGGCAAGGATCCCACCTTGGGGGATTCAACATATATAATTGCCTATGTGGGCGGCAAGGATCCCACCTTGGGGAATCCAACGTGTATAATTGCCTTTATGGGTAACAAAGATCCCACCTTGAGGGATCCAACATGCGTAATTGCCTCAAGGGATACCCCTTGTTAACTTGGATTTTCATCATAGATATGGCATAATATATATATATATATATATATATATATAAGGATGAGATGCCTCATTAAAAACCCTTGCTCTCCAGAAAGCACGGAGGAAAAAGAGTGCACCCTAATAAACAACTTGTTCTTATAATTGGCATAGTTTCAATACTCGCCTATGAAAAATCTCAACTGGGTAAACAAAATAAAAAAAGATAAGATAACTACATAAATAACAAAAATAGGAATGACCACGTAAACGCTTCCATATAATAATGAATATTTTCCTCTTGCTTTCAAACTTCATTGCCTCATGAGGTCAGATGGGAAAGCTCTCTGCTCTTACTCGTGTCACTGAGTTGTGTTATCCCATTGATGGCCTTCTTTACTCTTAAGCTCGAAAAGTGCGCCTTCTTTAACTTAAGACTTTTTGCATAACACTTCTTGGCGATCTCGTGGTATCCTCGGACAATTCCTATTCGTCTGTCGGGGAACAGGTATATAATGCATAAACACAAGGTAGATAAAGTGGCTCCTAGTCGGTTAAAGGTTGGTCGTCCAATAACCATATTATACAAAGAGGGCGTCAATAACTAAATATTTAACCTTTATTTATTTGGCATGGTCCCGCTCTCCAAACGTGATCCTCAGGGTGAGGTATGTGAAGATAAGTTTCTCCGACATTAGGTTGTGTTTTGATGAAGACAAGTATAATCTTACAAGATAATGTGCATTGTCATGTAAAATAAAAAACTTCATGTTCAAAGATCTATAGTAACAAGACTTGCGTCGTGAGCAACAATGTTAGGATAACCTTGGACCTTAGAAAACTGATCACATAATTAAGGTACAAGTTACAATTTAATCATGTGTTCTACCACAGTGCTCAGAACCATCAAAATCATTTTATATTAATGAATAAAATACCTTTTGGTATCTAATGTTTTTGCATTATCATTTAACTTAAGGTATTTTTACTTTTCCATAAGGTGTAACCAGTTACACAATATTGTTAACCGATTACAAGAACGTGAACCTAAGTATTTTTTTGAAACTGCATCAGGTGTAACCGGTTAACCAATACCTGTAACCAATTACATCTTCGAAAACTTTGAATTTTCATAACACGCCTCAGCTGTAACCGGTTATGATTATGTGTTAACCAGTTACCACTGAAGCAGTGACACTTTTTGGCTTAAATTTTGATTCCAGCGAATTTTAAAATGCATTTATCGATAATGGCATTGTTTCATGAGACCATTCTTCTTCAAATAGGAATTATGCTAGTATAAATAAATATGGTAAAAGATTTTCATTTCTCGTCTCTTTCATTACAATTCAAACTCATACTCTCATTTTTAACCAAATGCCTTGAGTCATAAGCTTTTGTGAAACTTTTTGCATTCACTTTCATTGCATTGGTAAAAAGTTTCATTAATGTAGTTCTAAGCACTTATGTAACATACTTATGAATTGTTTACTTGGAAGAGAAAACCAATTATAGTAATTGATACAAGTATTACAACTTCAAACTTCTTATCAAAACTCAGATTTATGTATATACCTTATTGTCTAGGATTCTTGGAAACAAGAGAGTGAAAAGAAATGATTCTTTTCTTTTCGGTTTTGTAAAATCATAAGGTTGCGCGCCTTGTTAATTTAGTTAATAACTTGCATATAGAGGCTAGGTTTAGGTTTTTTCAAGGTTCTAACAATAGTGAAATCTCTTACGGCACTAAGGGGACTAGACGTACTCTTGGATTGTGAGGGTAACTATTATAAACTTCTTATGTTTTTTATTTTTCTGCATTTTACAACTTTCATAAACACCACCAGTCCAGAAAATTAAAGTAATGTTCCACTAAAATTGAAAAATCTTCCAAAGTACCTAATTCCTCCTCCACCCTCTTAGATGCACTCTACACTTATAATTGGTATCAGAGCAGATTAAGATAACATGTTTCTAACAAATCCATAATGGCTTCCGCAAATCCAGTTTTCAAAGACGGTGGCATCAACAATAAGCCTTCATTGTTTTGTGATGAATATTTTGATTTTTGGAATATTCGCATGAAGGCTCATTTAGAAGCACAAAGGGAAGAAATTTGGGATGTTGTACAAAATGGTATGTTTGTTCCTACAAGTGTTGTCAATGGTGTTGGGACAGCAAAGATAAAGAGCTCATGAGATGAAGATGATAAGAAAAATGTCTTATTGTTGGTTATTTTGCAAATCAGCTTAAAACTATGGTGTCACACGCAAGTATACATGTATGTTTGATTGCAACAGGTAATAAAGTAAGGATATCGTACCCACAGGGAGTGGAAGAGATTTATATTGAACTTTTGTAAATAATCTTTGTTTAAAAGAAGTATGAGCAAGGTAACAAATAACAATTGATAATAAGTGAAAGGAGTTAATACTACATAGCTAAAAATGACTAAATAAGAGGAAGGAAATCTCAAGAGAGTGAATGATGAGCTAAAATCCATTAGTGGTCTAAATGCATCGCTGATGTGAAGTATCGTGCTTCAAAAGGTCAGAACATGATCTCATGTGGTATCTCTATAACATCAAAGCATGCATTACTAGGGCAAGGGAACAAATCTCTAAGCCTCACTTATAATCCTAAAATACGTCTGGTTTTAATTCTAAAAATACTTTATGGACTTAGCTTCTTATCTCCAAGCAAGCTAATTCAAGTGACTATCTCTATCCTACTTATTTAACCACTTTTGTTATGAAATCCACTTGTTGTTGGATCTCTCACAACCACAAGCTTTTACCTTTTTCTAAGTTGATCATTCTGAGAAGCAGGTTTATTGCATATAAACACATAACAAAACAAGACACCCAACAAAACATCATTTTAACATAAATACAACATTATATTAATTTCACTTTGCTCATCAAATAAGTGTTTAGCTCATATCGAGCTGAGTACAAACTACTGAACTGAAACTAGTATGAAACATACTTAAACAAAAGATATAAAAGAGATGGCAACCAAATAGTAACTTAGAGTTCCTTTGCGTTGGGTAAACAACAACTGATATCTCCAGTCACGCCAGCTCTCAGTAGTGAGTACAAGATTGGATGAGAAGAAGAACACTCTCTATATCTCACTAACCCTCTAAAGAAAATAAACTACTACTTAAGAATATTTTGCTTGTGTGAATTCTCCAACTCTTTTCTTCAGAAGCTTAAGGTCAACTTTTATAGGCTTGAGTGTGGATGTGAAAGTTGGTAAGCTTTAGATCACGGACCTTTGATTCAAATGAGGTTTTAGCCCAAATCAAATCAACAAATTCTACAGTTGTCCCTAATCCTTATCGAACAAGTTTTCAGTACAGACAACAATGGGAGACAAAGCGTCTGCTGCAAGCTGCTGCAGCAGATAGTGGCGCAGAGACGCGGGCGGCGGATGGCTAGTGCAGGGCACACTTTTGCAGACGTGTTGCCCATCGTACTATGCTTTTTCTCCATATGCACAATTGATATTTTCTTTTTGCTTCTTTAGTTTTTTTCAAGCATATTCCTGCCACGTATGTCCCAGCAATGAAGTCCCACCAAACTCTTGGTGAATAGCAAATTGTGATCCTTAGCAACTTCCAATTCTTCAAATTGTTCATACTCCAGACTTTGTCTTGATCGGTCACGCCTCAGCTTGCCTTAAAACTGTCTTTCAAAACAAAAACATGCATAAAAACTACAAAGGGAAGCACCTAGCATGCTTAAAACAAAATAAGATAAAAATAGCAAAATTAATTAAACAAGCATTAAACTTAAACTAAAAGACTATTTGAAAATGGATCACAATCACACACTAAAAGTGTGTTATCACTCACCCAAACTTTAATTATCACCTGTCCTCAGGTGATGCAACAGTGATCGACAAAAGAAAATCTCAATTACAACCAATCAGGATCAAAACAATGAGGCAACTCGGATTTTTCTAGATTAATGGTTTGTTTCAAAAATTAGATTAATTCAGCCTTGCATTTGCCCTAAAGTGATCACAAGCTTAATCTCACCAACTTCTTATTGTCATGCCAGTACTCTTCAGAAGAATAAGCTAGTCTTATTTTTGTGATTCCAATTGATTAATCATGTGATCCAAGGGTTATCTTTATGGTTTCAATATGGGGTTTTGTCTAACTCTTCTATTGACTTTTGACTCAAAACAGCTGGGACTACACTTTCCACTTATTTTCTTTTTTTATTAGCACAATGTTTCACCTTTTCACTCGACGGAATCTCACTTGTAATGAGTCCAACCTATTATTGTGATAAAGTCATTGGTTGTTCCTCCAGTTTCGGGCACAAGAACTTTTTATTTACACACTTTGTGTGTTTATTCATCATTTGTGGAGTGTGTCATTTTTTGAAAAGAAGTAAAGTCTTTATTAGAGTCATATTATCCTCCCGTTAATGATTCCTTAAAATTCTCACTTGTTTCCTATTTTTAAACAAATCAGTTTCTAAAAAAAGGCTTTGCTAATTCTATCGACTACCAGAGGCGTGACAGAGGTTATCAGTAGCCTCTGCAGCGATCCACAAAAACAACCATATCCAAACCATTTCCAACAAAACAACAAAAATAATCCATATCCAGAAAAAACATTCTAACCAAAAGTAGATAAAGAAGGGAAAAGCATATGAAGAAGGGATAATGAAGGTCAATCTCAATTTACCTCTCCCCCAAATTTAGAGTAAGGACAGTGTCCCCACTGTCAGTTGATAAGGAGAGGGAAGACTGAGTTTGCCTTCTGAAGGCACCACTCTAGGCACGAAGCCTGTTGCTTTTACGAATGGTTCCATCTTGCAACTTCTTCTTCCTGGTTTCCTTCTTCGCAGCAGCTTTGACTTCAGCTTTCTTTGCCTACTCTGCTTTGTCAACTGCTTCACCGGCGACCTCACTCATGACTGTCTTTGGCTCTTCATCTCTATCCACAACTGCCTTCACAATTCCTTTCTTCTATGTATTTTTCTTCAGGGCCTTTTTTGGGGGGCTTTTCACAGGCACTTCAGCAAACTAGACAACAACTTCCTTTGCATGGGATTACTTGACAGGAGTCACTTCTGAAGTAGTCACCAGAGGGACTACTGGAGTCTTGTCTTCACCTACCTCGCTACCAATTTCCTCTTCTTGATTCTCCCCTTCAGAATTTTTCTTTACTTCTGTTTTGTAGGACTATGGGGAGGACTCATTTTTACTTGAGTAGTATCCTGCCAAATCCTCAACAACATGATCTTCTTCTGGAAAATTGTCTTCAAAAACTTCATTTTCCACAGTTGGTTCTTGCTTTTCCTCCATACTGACATCAGTGACAATCTTCTCTTCCGGAGTTACCTGCATTTCATCGTTATCCTTGTCAGCTTCATCAATCAAATATTTAAGAATAATATCTTCTTCTTGATTCTTTGGAACAGTTTGGTTTAAGTCAAAGTCATTGACCGAACTATCAACAGGTGGGTTAGGAACTGGAGCTTCTTTCTTTTGCCTTCATTCCTTCTTCATTTTCTTCTTCTTATGGGAGCTCACCGTGTCTTCTGCAGACATAGCCTTGCTCGCCTTTGAATCATCAACAACCTTCTTACTCTTTTTCTTTTGGGATGGGGATGACTTGTCCTTTTCAGACACGGCACTGCTCGACCTCGGTGCTTCTACACCAGCCTCTTTCTTCTCACCTTTGTTTTTCTTTTCTTTCTTTTTCTTCTTAGATTCCTGCTTAACAACTGTAACACCCAAAAATTTTCCCTTTCGTTTCTAACCCTAACCGGCTTATGCTTCATTCATTTGCATCATCATTAATCATACCATGGAATTGGTTCTTGAGACCTAGGATCAAGTTGTTTACGTGGCTCAAGACTTCCTTTTATTCCAAGTTTTTAAGCAGCAAGCATCAGAAGCTCCGACATTTATTTTATTCGGTGATTTGGTACCGAGTCGTATTTTTTCAGCACGATATTTCGAGTGCACGAGGGCATTAATAGATTATTTTAGGCATTATTCAGGTGCAATATCAGATGATAAGTTTTAGAGGCAAAACTATGTTCAGAACGGGTGGCAATGGTCAATTCTCCAAGTTTCCCTCTAAAAGGTGCAAGAATTCAAATTTTAGGTGTGTTAATCGATTAACCATTTTTGCCCTGTAAATGGTTAATCGATTAACCAAGGTACATTTTGCCAAGAAAATTCAAATTTCAGCGCTGCAACATTTGTTATCTCATTCCAATCACTTGAATCCACTCTTGCATCAGTTGGAAGGATCTAGAATAGATTCCAAAATTTTGTTTCATTTTAAATTAATTTCATTTCCCTCCAAAAATTCAAACATTTCAATTCCCAAATCCACTCTTAATCTTCATTCCAATTCTCTCAATTCTCTCTCACTTTTTCATTCTCCATTTTCATCTTCAACCTTCACTAAAAAGCTCTTCCATTAGAATTCTCAAATTCTTCATTGGAATTTGTGAATTCTAGAGCTAAACCTTCATCATCAACACAAATTCTGAAGTTGAAGTTTGTTTGGATCCTGATCAAGTTTTGGAATCACTTCTTGAAGAGCTTTTGGATTATTGGATAATTGTTTGGATCTTCAACTTTTCTTGCTTGAAACTCATTGGATCTTGGATTTTTGGTGCTTGATCTGTCCAATTTCGTTTGTAACACTTACCAAAGCAATTCTCCACTTTGCAGGTTGTTTTTTCTTAGATCCAAGCTTGTTCTAGCTTATCTTCAGCTTTTGCAATGTAGATCCATTGATTTGTGATGTGAATTGATCCATTGATTGATTTAATTGTTGATCTTAATGTTTGTTGGATTCAATTGGTGTTTGATTACTGTTGTTTGATGTATTTTTCGTGTACAATTTCATGCCAAAATATGTGGATGATTGGAGAATTAATTTGCTGCTGAAAGTGCTTTTGAATTGCTGATTTTGTGCTACTGGTACAGGTTTAATCGATTAACCATTTGCTAGACAAAAATGGTTAATCGATTAACCAGTCATTTCTGCGTGTTTTTTGCTGATTTTTCAATGGTTAATCGATTAACCATTTTTGCCTAGCAAATGTTTAATCGATTAACACTATTGCAGGATGTGATTTTTGTGCATTTTCAAGTTTATTTTGACTCCGTTCCACTTCCAAACCTCATGGCATGACATAATACATATTTGTGGAGTTTTCTTGAGCTATTTCACTTCACTTTGCAGTACGGATGTGATTCTTCGACGCGCGACATATTGATTTTCATGATGCATGTTCATGACTAATTGTGTTGCATTCTTGATGTGTTCTTCATGTTGCTTGCTTATTCATACTTGTTTGCTTAACTTGATGTGATGTTGCATGTTCATTGATGCTTGGTGTTTGTTGTTTGCTTTGAATATTGCTGCATTCACTGCTGGTGTGTTGAATATGTGCTGTGAAATGTATTCATTTTGTTTGTTGTATTTTACACCTGCCCTAAAAATATTTCCTATTAAAAGTTGTCTTGCTTGGTTGCTGGATATTTACTGCTGTCCTGAGCTGAAGCGCTGTCTTAGCTACTGTTTTTGGTTTATTTTCTTTGTTTTGGTTTGCTTTTGCATGTTCCTTTAGGGCCTCCTAGTTTGGACTTAATTTTTTATTAGGTTCAAAATAGGATAGACATTAGGTGTTAATCCATGCATGATAACATTAGGGTAGTCCCTTTTAACCTCAACCTTAGGTCCATCATCTGTATGATAACATTAGGTAGACTTCCCTTCTCATCCTCAACTATATGGCCATATTGCATGAAAACATCTAGGTGAGTTTCCCCTAGATTTTCTTTTTCCCTTTGGATCTTCTTTCTCTTCTCAAAACAAAATTAAAACATTTAATAAATATGATATGCATTGTGCGCCACGAGCCTTAAGCATATAGGAAAAGATGAGCGGATGCATTTCCAACCTCATCTTAGGGTACTTTGTGCGCAAGACGCTTGGATCGTTAGCGCGAAGTATTCGATCCTATGTCATAGACTTTAGTGCGATGCATATTCCAAACAAAGTTAATCCACCTCTATTAAAACTCATAAACAAACTACAAATCATTTTATCCTCCGGGATTGTTTGTAAAATCATTTTCAAAAAGAGCACGTTATTTTCCTTCTACCGTAAATAGGCATCGACCCTAACTGCTGGAACGCAAACTTAACGTCGCTCATAAAAAACACTTAACCAATTTGTGATCGTACCCACGAACTACGAACGCTCTGACTTCCTCATTCTCGTCTGAATGAGGATACATATGCATAAGTCGACGAAGTCTTGGCGAGCACCCTTCCCCCATTTTCGTAGTCCCACAAACTACGGACGCTCTGATTTCCTCATTCTCGTCCGAGTGAGGATACGTAGGCACAAGACGGCAAAGTCTTGGAGAGCAACCTCCCCCCATTCACCCGTAGTCCTTCGAACTACATTGACTCTGACTTTCCCATTGCACGAGGGAATACGTAGGCCTAGGATGACGAAGTCCTATCGAGTCTCCTTTTGTTTCTTCCCTTTCTGTTTCCGTTTAGCAGTAGGCTTTAGATGAACACACCCTTTGATTAGAACAACAAGAGTGGATCCCGTTGAGTACAACAGACACCCTGGGGTGCTAATACCTTCCTCTCGCGTAATCGACTCCTGAACCAAAGATTTGGTTGCTATGACCATGTCTTCTCCCTTTTGAGGTTTCTTCGATTGTTTCTTTTTCCCCCGTCGGGATAAATAACGTTTGGTGGTGACTCTGTTTTTCTGCCGGTTATTTTTTCGTGTTACGACAGCTGGCGACTCTGTTGGGGATCTCTGGTTCCCTATGACAGTCAATCCTAGCGCTTGTCTGTTTCTGTTTCATTAGGTGTTTATTTTTGCATATTTATTTGCTTTGTCTATTGTATATTATTGTATTTTATTGCATTTATCGCATTTAATTATTGTTATCATATTGTTCTGCTACTGCTATATTGTTGGGTGGGTTTGTTCCACGAGAGATAAGCCCATTACCCAGGCTTGAGTACACATATAGGATTATAGTGGGCTCTTGTTGACTTATGTGGCGCTTGACACGTATTGTCGGCTCGAGTTCACATTCAGACGAGGTTTCCTTGGGAGATGCTCTAACATGTATGCCTATACAGTAACCAAGGTGTTCCTTTAGGAGCTTATGACTCTAGAAACCGTTCATGGAAAGTCAGTTGAGGCCTCCTTGATTGATGATGATGCCAAACCATAAATGGTGAACGTATCATCATTTCTCGACCTGAGAGTCCGTGATACTGAGGACCTGCTAGGATGCTTTGTTCAAGACTATAACCCATATGTGAGAGGGGATGGGTTTTGCAGGAAACTTTGACCTTCAACCTACCTGAATTTCTGGTTTTCTTATTAGTGTGAACTTATGAACATGGTATTTTAATTATCTCAGTATCCTGGTATTCTGGTCAGAGCAGAATTTTGGTCTTATTCAATCAGCAGCACAACAACTTTCCAGAGCATATGGAAACCTTGATCCCATGTTTGCATTTGCATAGCATCATTATTGCATCCTAATATTCATGTTCTTTTATTTCCAGGGCTCGTATATTATCCTTGATTCTTGTTGCTGAAGACCTGTAGAGATGGACACCGTTAGAAAGGGTACTATCAATTACAAATTTGAATCGCCATATTTGAGTTCGCTCCGAGATTTAATTACCAAGACTACTCAAAGTAATTTGGATTCGTTTAAAGATGATTATAGGAAAATCATGGGTATGTTGCATACAATTACAGAGTATGAGGGGATGTTATTCACACGTTGCTACAGTTCTATGATTCTTCATTAAGATGTTTCACATTCAGAGATTATTAGTTGGCTCATACTCTGGAGGAGTTTTCACTCATTGTGGATATTCCGGTCAAAAATCAGGCGCCATTCCATGAATCTATGGAAGTTCCCACTCTGGAAGCTATTGCTGATGCTCTTTATTTGAGCACATATGTGGTAAAGGGTAATCTACGATCCAAGGGTGGTTTATCTGGCTTTCTTTTGAGTTCTTTGGTAAGTGAAGCTCTGATGTATGCTGAGGCCTGTAGCTTGACTACTTTCAATGCCATTTTTGCTTTATGCATCTATGGGATTGCTCTCTTCCCTAATATGTCAGGATTCATAGATATGAACGCTGTTAGAATTTTCATGATGAGAAATCCCGTGCCGACTCTTCTCGATGACGTATATCATTCAGTGCACTCTAGGAGTTACAAGAAGAAAGGTGGACTAGTTTACTATTGTGCTCCTCTTCTCAGTAAATGGTTCATAAGTCATCTACCGCGTGAAGGTGCTTTTGTGAACACCAAAGATCAATTGAAATGGTCAGAGAGAATAATGGGCATAGTTGCTAAAGATATTCACTGGGTTGACAAGAGGTTGTTGGGTGCTGAAATGATTTATAGTTGCGGTGAGTTTCCTAATGTGCCTCTTATGACGAAAAAGGGTGGCATCAACTACAATCCATCTATGGCTAAGAGACAGTTAGGATATGCTTTGAAAGATCCCCCAACAGACGAATAAGTGAAGGAATCCTTGTTCTACAATGGGACAGAAGATTCTGAAACAATAAGAAGAGTTGTAAAAGCTTGGGGTACCATTCAACGGAAGGGGAAGTCATCCATGGGCAAGATAAGTTCTAGAGCTTATCCTCCCTACATGGAGTGGGTGCAGAACAAAGTCGAGATTGTCCATTTGCCTTTTCTCGTAGAAGCACTATTGTACCCTTTAGAGATTGATCAGCCCACGACAATCAACACTGAAAGGTATAACAAGCTCTGGGCCGAGAAAGAAGAATTTCGCAAAGAGAATGAAGAGCTGAAGATTGAGGTCTATCAATTAGGGCATGATAAGAATGAGTCAGTATATGCTGCCAAAGTAAAGACAGAGTTGCTAATCAAGAGAGAGCAAGAGCTGGAAAAAGAAGTCAAAAACAAGGAACGGATAGGTCAATACCCAAGAAGCGCCAATAACTTACTCCAACAGAGGAAGAATGATCTAGACAGAGCCTGTGTTGAGATTTCTAAGTTCAACAGACGGTGGAACGCCACAGTGAAGTCTCACAAAATGAAAGAAGATGAACTTTAAGACCAAATTGAAAAGCTAAAGCTATAACTCAGGGACAAGGAGAGAGAGGTCAAAGAAGAATCATCTCATAGGTTCAGAAGTGAGAAGCAGCTTAAGGAAACATTGTCAGCTCTTGAGGAGCTTAAGATCCGAGCAGAGGTGAAGAAGCCTAAACTTGAAGATGCTTAGGAGTTGTGGTGTCGCTACTTGGAGGGGATCATGCACAGACGCGATGTTCTCATTCAAGAGCTGAGCTAGAGACCAAAGCATCATGATACCAAGAGGTTATTCAAGGAGGTTCAAGCCTGGTCCAAGGAGCATAGTGGCTGGGGAGGATTGTCCCTGGTGGATATTGATGATATGCCTTAGTTTCTTGTCTTCTTTTGTATCTAATCACCGTCAGACTTATCGGTTGGGATCATTGACTGTTGTATTTAGCTATATCATTTCTATATGGGTTGTGTGTATTGACTCGTTATTATTCTTCTATTCGGTTAATCTATGAGCAACTTTTATCGGTGTTTTACCCATCTCTTGTGTTTATTATTGTTATAAAATTGGAATCAAGGTATAGATCACCCTATAAATTCTCGAGCATGACATTTGCATTGCATTTTCATATTCATGTGCATAACATATGTTCCTGGCTGGATTTTTCTTACCTCTACCTGATTTTCTTTAGCAGGATTGCAGACTCTTACATTCACAGATACTGCACGCGAGGAAACCAAAGACGAGTGATGGAACAAATCTAAGCAGAACTTCTGGAAGTACGAGCTCGTATGACTCAGTTCATGGAACTGATACAGAACATGGCCCAAGGACAAGAACAACTGAGAACTTTGGTCCAACCATTCATTAATACTCCTCGAGTTGATGACAGTGGTGTTGTCCATCCTAGTGGTGCTGGTGTTATTCCTCTGGGCAGAGGTGTTATTGATGGAGCCAATCCTCCGGGCGGAGGTGGTGCTGGTGTTGTTATGCCTCCTGGTGGAGGTGTTGGAGTTGTCATTCCTTCTGGCGGAGGTATTGCTGGTGGAGTTCCTAGTGGAGGAGGAAGTGTTTGCGCTGTCCATGGTGCTGGTGGCGCTCATAACCATCATTGGGAGGAGGACCGTCAGGAAGATGCATTCTCTATGCACGACTTGGATGTTGGTCTCCCATCTGAGGTGGGCAAGAAATTTAAGATAATTGAGGAAAAATGCGAGCTTATGAGAACCAAAATTCTTTTGGGCCTGATATGACTGATCTCGGGTTGGTTCTTGGCGTTAGAATTCCATACAAGTTCAAAGTCCCGGACTTTGAAAAATACAAGGGGAAGACCTGTCCCAAGACCCACATCAAAGCCTACTACTGAAAGATGTCTGTGTATTCAGATGATGAAAAGCTTCTTATGCGTTTTTTTCTAGGACATCCTAGCTGGGGCTTCTCTAGAATGGTACATGGAATTGGAGAGAACCTACATTAGAAGCTAGAGGGATTTGGCAAAGGCCTTCGTCAAACATTACCAGTATAATAGTGACATGGCTCCCAACAGAACGCAGTTACAGAATCTTGCTCAGAAAGGGAATGAAAGTTTTATGGAGTACGCCTAGAGGTGGCGCGAATTGGCAGCAAGAGCTCAACCTCCTATGATGGAGAGAGAACTAGTTGATATGTTTATGGGCACGCTTTAGGGTCCATACTATGACAGGCTAGTCGGGTGTACTTCTGCAGGGTTTTCGGACTTGGTTATGGATGGAGAACGTGTGGAAAGTGGGATAAAGATTGGAAAAATCCCAAGTGGTAACGGATCCTCGTCTGGAGGAGGTAAGAAGTCGTTTTCTGGGGCTCCTAATAAGAGGGAGGGGGACACCAATTCTATTTCTTCTTATCGGGGTAAAGGTAGAACCAATCAGAATTCTACACAGTAGGTTGCTACTGTAGCCATCTTGGTTGCACCTCAACAACAACCTTATGCTCCTCATCAGTATCAAAATAGACAAAGAAAGGCTGAAAGGCATTTTGATCCTCCACCCATGCCTTATGCCCAATTGTTACAACACTTGTTTCAGCTGTGTTTAGTTGAGCTTCGAACTTTAGCTCCGCCTACAGGGAAGCTATTGTAGCACCCCAAAATTTGCCCTACCTTTTTCAACCTTTCTCTGGCTTTTGTTTCGCATTCATATGCATATCCATTAGGTCATACTCATAATCATACATTGCATTGGTCTTCCAGGACCTGTGATTAAAGGAATTTTCTTGCTATTTGAGTTTTCCTATTCAGAGGTGACTCAGTCGGTTCCTACTTCAGTCAAGTTGAAGCAAAGTTGGAATTCATATTATCATGAATATCTTCCTATTCAGAGGTTCATCAAGCTGCAAGGTTTTCCTATTCAAAGGGTTCATCAGAAGCATCGGGACAAGATTTCATTGGTGTGAATCATGGTTTAAATTCTTCTCAGTTCAGGTCATCTTCTTCAAGACATTTCATCAGTGTATGTATCAGGGAGGATCAGGATTCTTATTCATGGGTGAGTTTGTGGATAATCATCAATTGAAGATCGTGAGATTAGGGTTTCAGGTCAAGGAGATCAACGATCATCAGGGCAAAGCATTTGTATACTGATTTGAAGAGCATTGGGTCATGGTCAATTGAGTTTACTGATTAAATTCGAGGGATTCATCGAGGATATGAGTTTGGTGTGGATTGAGTGTCTGATCGGATTCAGACGTGTCAAGATTAATCATGTGGATTCCTTGGAATGCAAGTTACTTGGAATGTAGGATAATCACCATTTTTAGGTCCACCATTTCATTGGGTTGTGCAGCAAGAAGTTCAACAGTATCTCTCCCTACTTCATCAAGCAATTGGGTTCGCATTCGTATGATGTAAGGAAAAATGAAAATAAGTTGAAATCTGATAAACTCGCAGATAGTAGAAGAGCCGGTGTGGAGGTGAAAAGTGAAAATTTTGAGCAGCAAACCTGGGTTGATCTCCCTGTTAAACTATTAGAGTTGATCTTTTCTCGCTTGAATGTGGCAGATAATATTCGTGCTTCTGTTGTTTGCAAGAGATGGCATTCAGTTGCAAGTTCTGTACGTCCAGTGAACCAATCACCTTGGCTTATGTATTTCCCGAAAAAAGATAACCGATATGACTTTTATGATCCTGTGCAGCGAAAAACCTATTCCCTCGAGTTTCCAGTGTTAGATAGGTGTCATGTTGTCTATACGAAAGATGGTTGGTTATCAGTGGTACCTCGGAAGTGGTGGCCTGATGATCACCCGTATTTTTTTTTAATCTCTTCACTAGGGAGATGATCAAGCTGCCTAGATTTAATCGTGCAAACCCCATTGTCGCTTTCTCTTATGCTCCAACATCAGTTGATTGTGTGATATTTGCAGCTAAGCATGTTGGTTCTGCTGTAGTAGCTATTAGCACATGTTATCCTGGGGCAAAAGAATGGACAACTGTTAATTACCGAAATCACTCTTATTTTTCCTGTTGCACAAGGACTAAGATTGTCTTTTCTAATGGGTTATTTTATTGTCTGAGTTACGAAGGTTTTCTAGGCGTGTTTGACCCAGTTGAATGTACTTGGACTGTTCTGGAAGTACCTCCACCCGAAAGCATAAAGAGTGTTATTGCCAGACAAAGACAGAAAGGGAAATTTATGACAGAGCATGAAGGAAATATATTTGTAATTCATATGTCTTGTCCCGAGAGTCCAATTATTTTCAAGTTAGATCACACACTAATGGAATGGAAAGAGGGGAGAACGATAGTTGGCGTGACAGTTTTTGCTAGTTCTTTGTCTTCTCTCTCTAGGACTTATATCACAGAAATAATGAGAAACAATGTCTACTTCTCTAAAGTCCTTATCTATGGAAAGCGTTGCATATCGTTCTCGCTTGATGACCATAGATATTCTCCCAATAAGTAGTGTCATGACTGGATAGAACCAGAAGCTTTTTGAGAACATCTGGATTGAACCACCAAAAAAATTTGCTAGTTGGATGTAAAAAAATTACACAAGTCCATTTCATAACAAAATAAAACCATCGCAGGGAAAATTACACCAGAACTTGATTTGGAAATATTATATGGTGCAGGAATTATAACAGCAGAAAAATCATATCAAAAAATAAGGAAATTGCATCAGCAGCAAAAATACAAGAGCACAGATGGGAAGGAAAGGCCCTTAACAGTTCACAATTCAAAATGAACCCATAACAGAAAAATTCATAAACCACTTCTAACAGAAAGTTTCAACAAAAAAACTACAAAAAACTCAATTCAATAGCAGCCAAAATCTATAATAGAAAATTAACAGAGATACAAAAAAAAACAACTCAAGAGATACAAGAGATCATTCTCTAACCAAAAAAATCCTCAAGAGGAATTCTTAACAAACTACTAACAGAATTCTTCTCCTGCAACAAAATTGGAGTGGGCTTCTTCACTTTCTCACCCTCCAAATCTTCAACCTTCTTCATTTCAAACTTCAATCTTCTTCATTTCAAACTTCAATCTTCTTCATCGTTCTACGTTCTCTCGATTCTCCAGCCAATTCTCCAATTCCCTTCATCTTTCATCTCCTTCAATTTCCACCATCATTAATAAACCTCCACTCTTCACCATCTTCAATCAACCTCACTCTTCAGTACAAGAACCTACAATAATTCACAGCGACGTCACAACCGACATCCGCGATAATGCAAGCTCAAAGGAAAGTAGAACAGAAATCACGAAGAATAAAGAAATCACAACGCACCACAATTCATTGAGAAACACAGTAACTTATACAAGGTAAATCCAAGAACAAAATCACGGAAGAATTCGCAACTGCAAAAATCGAACGCAAAGGAATTCAACTACCTGCAACAACAATTCAGGAGGAATTCACGCATCAACTTCAATTTCATGAAACCAACAAACCTGCAGAAACAAACAACTTGTAACAAACTCTCGTCTCCAATCCATGATTTCTTCTGGATCTCGCTCTCTCATTCGCATCGAGGAAAACAATTCAGCAACGTTACACCTTCATCGAACTCATCTTTGACTTCACGATTCACCTTCAAGTTCCTCTGCAAGCAGTCGCCATATTCATTCTGCAATGTCAACAGAAGAGGAGTTCGTGAACATGTAACGATAATATTTTCAAAGCTTAGTTCCTACGCTACCACTCATTAGCAGCAACAAAAACATCGCAGCGAGTTTCTCTTACAGACATCAGTCAAAGAAGATGAAAATGGAATGAACGTCATAGCAGAATTCAAGAACAGCTAAAGAATTTTACCTCTAGTTTCGTGTCACGCGGTCGTAGCAGAGCGAATCGCAACAAGGAATTAGTAATATCGCAGTGATTTGAAGCATCGTCATCACTGTCGGTATCACCGTTATGCAGGTATGTGTGTTTCACCTTCAAATCTCAATCGCACAGTGTAGTCGCCTCGTGTTTAGGTGCCGATCAGAATTTTTAATCGCAACATCGGTTTGAAGCCACGACGCGGCGGAGTAGTTAACCACCGACGATTTTTGTAATCGGAGAGAAGAGTAGCGTGTTGGGATAGACGAGGGAAGAAGCGAGGTTGTTGAAACATTGAGGGATGGTGACGGCGACGACGGATGAGAAACGGAGAGAGAAGAGAGTGGTGTGAAAGGGGAAGATTGAGAACATAAGGTTGACTGATTTAGGGTTGTCTCTAAGAATTTATCAACACGGCCCGGGCTTTCTAAAGCTTATGAAACTCATTTCCTCGCC
Source organism: Lathyrus tuberosus (assembly GCA_022829125.1). Taxonomy (NCBI): domain Eukaryota; kingdom Viridiplantae; phylum Streptophyta; class Magnoliopsida; order Fabales; family Fabaceae; genus Lathyrus; species Lathyrus tuberosus. Next base: position 15,022,076 of record JALAZF010000082.1, on the reverse strand, counting down.
ACACCCATTTCACCAGTGCACCCCCTGATCCTTCCTTGGCCCATAGAATTTCTATCCACACGCCTCAATTTTTAATGCACCTCCACTGACTTGCATTTTTATCTTAATGCTAATTGCTCTTGATTTTAGTTTTGGTTTTTGTTTTGATTAATTAGGTTTAGACAATTAGTTTAATTTTAGTTAAATCATTTAGGGTAATTAATTAGAATATAATTTTGATTAATTAGTTTTGTTTCTAAAATTTTAGAATTTAGATTTGATTTTTTAAGTTTATAATTAGATTTTAGCTTTAGAATTAGACATTAATTTTGAATTAGAAATTAACCTTGACTTTTGAGTAGCGGTCGATTAATGGTAGATTAATTCTGGTTAGGCTCTGTTTCTAACTAATTATTGTGACTATGAATACCTGTTTAGACTTCTGATTAATCTTGTGGAGATCCTGTGTGAAATATTTTTCATGAACCCTGTTTGGACTAATGAGTTGTCTTGATGCAGTTGGTGCTCAGTCCCTGATATTGTTTGGACCATTTTTGGACATTAATTATGGTTCTCCTGGTTGTTTAACGTTGATGATAGTTGCTTACACTTGATGCTTGTTAAATTCTGACATTGTTTGAACTTGATGTTAGATGCTTGACTACTGGACTTGCTTATTTGCTTGAAGTACTTGATAGCTTGATTCTCGTCCACCTTGGAACCTAGTCTAGAGTTTATTGCGCGCTTTGAAGAGGCAACGCACCTTCTCCGTCAGGTACCACTTGCACACTTGTAGGAAGCATGCTTAGGGCTTAGCATTGTTGCTTACAGCTTGCTGTTGATTGAGGAGTTTTCACTCCTAGCTGTGTACTTGGCTTGGATGCCAATTCATGGATACTCTGATATGCTTTGTTGTTGTTTGTCTTACTTTGTGATGTACGAAGAGTCACTTAACTTTCTTAGTTGAGATCACGACATCATTTTCATCTTGTGGTTGACGAAGAGTCACTAAACTTCCTCATAGTTGAGATCACGACATCGACCATTTCTGGTGCATTTCCCTTTCAGTTGAGGACGAGGAGTCACTCAATTTTATTGCTTGGCTGAGATCACGACATCGTTCATTTTGTGATTGATTAGAATAATGTTTACTTGTATTTGTTCATATGATCCCTTAGGATTCCTAGCTCCACTTAATTTCTGATTAAGTTGGAAGTAAGAGAGACATTAGGCTTTCAACCCATGCATGACAACATTAGGTAGATTACCCTCCTGATCCTGACCTTAGGGCCATTATTGCATGATAACCTGTAGGATTCAGTTTCACTTAGACCTTCAGTGAGTCTCCTCTTTTCTCTCGCACCCATGCGATCGAGACCGTTTCCCATTTTCCCGTAGTAGCGTAAACTACGGATGCTCTGATTCCTCTTTCCCGTCCGATTAAGGATACGTAGGCACGAGATGCGATATCTTAGCAAGCACACTAACGACTAACTTCCCTTTTCTCTCGCACCTGTGCGATCGAGACCAACCAATTAATCGAACCTTTTCTCTCGCCCTAGTGCGATCGAGACTCTTTCACCAATCAAAACCGACCCGTAGGTCAAACTACGACTGCTCTGACTTCCTCCCTCTCGTCCGATTGAGGATACGTAGGCAAAAAACGACGATGTCTTGGCGAGAAACCTTCCCCCATCAAACTCGTAGTCCCCCGAACTACGTTGACTATGATTTTCCCACTCTCGAGGGAATACGTAGGCTTAGGACGGCGATGTCCTATCGAGTCACCTTTTCTTTTCCCCCTGTTTCTCTGTTTCCTGTCCCTTTTCCTTTTCGTTAGCAGTTGAGCTTCAGATACCTACACCCTTTGATCAGAATAACAAGTGTGGATCCCATCCTGTACGATCGACGCGAGGGGGTGCTAATATCTTCTTCTCGCGTAACTGACTCCCGAACCCAGGCTATGGTTGCGATGACCATGTCTTTCCCTTTGTTGAGGTATTCTTCGATCGTTTCCTTTCCCTGCGCCAGGATAAATAACATTCGGTGGCGACTCTTCTGTCTTTTCTGCCTGTTGATTTTCGCATATGCGACAGCTACCACCGGGCTATGACGCTAACGCCCGCTGCGATTTTCATTCTGGCGCCCCGGGGCACAGTAGTGACAGACATAGAGCCTTCCAGCATAAGGTTCAGAACCTGCTTGATTCCAAAGCTATTAATTTCACTAATAACGGGCCGAACGTGATACAGAACCCTATGCCACAACATGGCGCGACAAGGGTAAATGTTGTTGAGGGTGGAGAAGAGTTGAATCATGTATCTGACGTTAATGAGTTGAAGACTCCTTTGCTGTTTGTTAAAGAATGCTCGTTGAAGGGGGTGTGTTTCCATGATGTGCAATTGAATTTCAAGGATGTGTATCACGGTCGGAGGGCTGTAACATGTTAAAAAAGGGTATACAGAGGTTGATGGATGAAGGACATCTTTAATTTGACAGAAGTAGTGTTGTGGATGATGATAAGGACGTTGCAACAATTTCAATTCCGTGCAGAACCATCCATATATCGGAGCCAGTGCGACAAGCACCCGTCGTTATTACTACACCAGGGCCAATACCATACGAAAACACCAAAGCGATTTTGTGGAATTACGGAGCTGAGGTATTTTGTAATGGACATAAACAAGGATTGGCGGGGGTCCTCGAATGCTATATCTAATGTTGATAACATTGTCAAGGCCGGTGGTATTACACGCAGTGGTAGGGTATTCTCTCCGCCGGATGTTAATGTTGATAGTCCTGATATGGGCAAAGGTAAACAGGTTGTGGAAGATTCCGCACAGAGACAGACCAGTGGTGTTTCCTTTTCAAAGGATGTGGAGGAATTCATGAGATTGATCCGGAAAAGTGATTATAAGATCGTTGACCAACTGAATCAGATACCATCCAAAATTTCCATTATATCTTTGTTGCTGTGATCAGAAGCGCATAGGAATACATTGTTGAAAGTGTTAAATACTGCATATGTCCCACAGGAAATTTCTGTGAATCAACTAAAAGGAGTGGTATCTCACGTCAATGCAGGAAATGGTTTGGGGTTCGCTAATCTATATCTAACTCCAACTGGGAGGAATCACAATAATTCCCTGCATATCTCCATGGAATGTAGGGGCTCTTTGTTGTCTCATGTTTTGGTGGATACGAGGTCCTCGCTGAATGTTTTGCCAAATAAGGCCCTTATGAAACTTGATACACAGGGATTGATATGTAGGCCAAGTGATTTGGCGGTGCGAGCTTTCGATGGGTCAAAGAGATATGTGTTTGGTGAAGTGGTTATGCCCATTAAGGTTGGATCAGAGGTTTTTGATATGACATTTTTCATCATGGATATCCAACCGCCCTATAGTTGTCTGTTAGGTCGTCCTTGGATTCATTCTGCTAGGGTAGTAACGTCGACCTTACAAAAAAAGCTTAAATATATGGTTGAGGGAAAGGTGGTTACTGTGTGCGGAGAAGAAGACATCATGGTCAGTCATTTGTCAATGTTTAAGTATGTCAAGGTTGATGGGGATATACATGAAACCCTTTGTCAGGCCTTTGAAGCAGTTCAAATTCGGAAGGAGCCTCCAGTGGAGGATAAAAAACCCGAGGTTTCCATGTCTTCGTTGAAAGAGGCTCGTGCTGTAGTGGAAGCCAACAATTCTCAGGAGTGGGGCCAGGTGCTCGAGGTACCGATGAAGCAGGATAGGTTCGGGTTGGGGTACAAGTCGTCACAAGCTCTTTCGAGATTCAGAGGGCCTGTCAAGTTTACCAGTGCTAGGGTCATTTTTTACAGAATTGGATCCGTCCCTGCATTCCAGGCCAAGAACTCTGCAACTGGTCTTCTGAGGAAGTCATCCTGGTCACTCATGAAGAGTAATTTTTCTTGTTTGTACATATGTTAAGTCCTACGTTCAGCTCAAGACGTAGTGGCTCATTTGTAGGGCCCCGTGTTTTTGCTTTCAATGTTATCATAAATAAAAGGACGTTTTGCATTCAAATGTTCCGCTCCCTGTTTTTCATTTTTACCTTTACATCTTTTTAAAAAAATGGCATTGAGTTTTTGTTTTGTTCATTCTTTTTATTATTAATAAACCATAAAACATCCATCATGTAGATCCATCATCCCAGATCCCATCAATAATGATTCAACTATGGCTCGTATGATTTTGACATTCCAATTTACCAAGTTAAAGAAGAGACTGACGAAGACTGTGAACTTCCTGAGGAATTAGCCAGACTTTTGAAACATGAGGAACGAATCATTCAGCCTCAACAAGAGGATATTGAGATTGTGAATCTGGGTACCGAGGATGCCAAGAAAAAAAATAAAAATTGGGGCTGCTTTGGAAGACAGTGTCAATAGAAGATTGGTAAAATGTTACAAGAGTATGTGGATATCTTCGCCTGGGCTTACCAGGATATGTTTGGGTTTGATACGTACATCGTAGTGTACTGTTTGCCTCTCAAAGAGGGTTGTCCTCCGGTCAAGCAGAAACTGAGAAGAACAAGACCAAACATGGCTGTCAAAATCAAAGAAGATGTTCGGAAACAGTTGGACGCTGGGTTTCTTGTCGTGACTAGTTATCCTCCGTGGGTTGCTAATACTGTTCCTGTACCTAAGTGGGATGGAAAAGTCAGGATGTATGTTGACTACCGTGACTTAAATAGAGCAAGCCCAAAAGACGACTTCCCTCTCCCCCACATTGACGTGTTAGTGGATAATATTGCTCAATATTATGTGTTTTCCTTCATGGATAGCTTCTCTAGGTATAACCAAATCAAGATGACCCCAGAGGACATGGGGAAGACAACTTTCATAACATCGTGGGGAACATTTTGTTACAAGGTAATGCCCTTTGGATTGAAAAATGTTGGGGCAACTTATCAGCTGGCGATGGTGACTCTCTTTCATGATATGATTCACAAAGAGATTGAGGTCTATGTTGATGACATGATTGTGAAGTCCCAAACAGAGGAAGAACATATGGTTTATCTGCATAAATTGTTTGAAAGATTGAGGAAATTCAAGTTGTGGTCAAATCCGAACAAGTGCACCTTCAGGGTGAGGTATGGCAAACTGTTGGGTGTCGTAACCCGAAATTTGGCCTCCCCTTTTTCCTTTTTGCAAAAGCATGTGCATTCACATTACCAGCATACGTATTAGCATCGTTTCTCTATGGTTTTGTTGCAAGAATATTCAGAATTTCAGAGGATTTCAAAGCCTGATTAATCACATCCTTACAAAATCATCACATTATCAAGACAAGCAAAATACAAGGGTTTATATGCCTATTCATCGAAGCAAAAGGTCGAAAATCGAAACCATGGCCATAACACATTTTTTTAAGCAAATTGGGCAAGTTTTGGTTGTGTTAACCGATTAACCATATATGGTTAACCGATTAACATATGCATTTTGGCAGATTCTGCTGCATTTTCATGACAACAACTTCTCCTATACTTCTTTGGGGTCTACTTGGTTCTAGCATCATGTGGAATGTTTTAGATACTTCAAGACACTTCAAGAATCCACTTGCACTAACTACAATACATCATTTTCAATCAAGAGCACCATGTAACTTCATTTCCAAGTATGTGAACCATTGGATTTTGGACTCCCATTGGGATTGCTCCACTGAGTTAACAAATAACTAACTGAGTCAACTTCTGACTCAGTGAGTTAGATGTAACTAACTCTAAAGGTAGCTCCAAACCAAGTTCCAAACCTATCCCACTCCAAGCCTCCACTCTATATAAAGAAACCTTCACATTTGTGGAAGTAGGTTCAACTATTCTCATTATTTTCACTTGATCACTCTCTCATTTCTCTCAATTCTCTTTGATTTTTCTACAACTTCTTCACATTCATCTTCATCTTCTTCCCAAACCACATACAAAAGCTCAATTTCCACCATTAGAGTGTAACAATCTTCACATCAAAATTGTTATTCTCTTGAGCTAAACCTCCATACCACTCCATTTTTACTTGGATTTCTGGATTTACAGTAGCTTCTACTTCAGTTCAAGTTACCGTTTCAATCGTTTCGGTGCAAAATCGTTTTTAGAGCATTTTTCGTGTTTTTATCGATTTCGCTACGATTTGATCTCAAGCTTGGAATTTTCTGGTCTTTTTTGCTTATTCTCGCCACATTTTGCTTACAACAATTACCAAGGCAATCCTCCGCCTTGTAGGTTGATAATTCTTGCTTAATTTACTGTTTTCAATCACTTTCGCATGTTTGCAATGTAGTTCCGATGACTTTTCGATGTTAATTAATAATGTGATTGTTTGATTGTTGATCTTGATGTTTGACATTTTCAATTGATGATTAATTGCTTCTACTTGATGTGATTTTCGTGAACAAATACATGCCATAACATGTGGATGATTGGATAAGTGTTTAATTGCTGGAAGTGCTTTTGAAAGCTGTTTTTTTACCACTGTCCCAGTGTTAATCGGTTAACCATTTGCAGTGCAAAATGGTTAACCGATTAACCAATCATTTTCACGTGTTTCTGAACTTTTCAAGAGGTTAATCGATTAACCATATATGGTTAACCGATTAACACTGTGACAGAATGCCATTTTTGTGCTTTTTCATGCTTGTTTGGTTTTCTTTCCTCATTTAACTTCCATGGCTTGATATGCTTGATATTTGTGGATGTTTTATGAGCTGTTTAACCTCTGTTTAAAGCATGTATGCGAACTTTGCTGCACGATTTATCGATCTTTGGAATTGTTTGCATTTTTTGACATTGTATGATCATGTTGATTCTTGCACACGTTTGATTACATGATAACATGATTAGTGATGCATGCTAATTGATGTTTGTTCTTGCTTTGCAAATTCATTCTTGATCACATTAAGTTTGTTCTTTATTGAGAAAATTTAATTTTGTATAATCACTACTTCGCACGCTTGCTAATTGATGCTTTGGCTTGTTTCAATTAGTTGATCTTTCCTCTTACTTCTCTTTAGGATCTTTTAGAGCCTTGTTCTCTTAATCCCTTGCTGAGTCAGAAGTCTGCACAATGCACTGGAGCACTGTACTAGGTGGCGTTGTTACTCAGTCGGTTTCAATTTCTGCACTATACTTTGAGTGCTAGAAAAGGGATGATAGTGGAGAATTCCAACACTCATTTTGATTACTTTGGGTAGGGAACGAATGACCCTGTGTCTGTAATAATTATCTCTATCTCTAGAATATAGTGTCTTCCAATCTCCAGCCGAATCGTTCTTTGATCGCTCGCACCCTAATCATTGTCTCTTGGGTTAATAACCGTCTTCCAGTTCAACATCCTTTTCTTTTGGCCAATCATTGCTTGTTGATTCCCCAAAAGAGTTGTAATCAGTCTTTCTTTGGTTGATCACAATCTGTCTGTTAAGACCAAACGCTCTTCTTCCCCCAACGAAGTCTCAAACCTTTTAATCGGTTAAACACAGTCTGCCTATTAAATACCGAATTCATAGCGGAGTCCACAACCTTCCCTTGGTTCTCTCCCTTTTGATTGGTTAATCACTATCTGTCAATCAAAACACCAATTTACTCATTTCCTCAGTTAACCACAGTCTATCTGTTAACACACTGAGCTTATTTTGAATCAATCACCTTCTCTTGGTTAATCACTCATTCTTTTTGGTTAATCACATCCTTTCTGTTAAAACCAATACCACTGTGAGTTAGTAACCTCCTTTTGGTTCAAACACTCACACCTTTAGGTTTGTAACCTTCTTCTAGTTCGAATACCCTTCTCTTCGGTCAAGTACTACTTGTTCAGTCAGTGTAGCGAAGTCCTTTGGGTCACAACTTTCGCTTGGTTCCACACTCGTCCTTTGGGTCACAACCTTTACTTGGTTCCACACCCGTCCTTTGGGTCATAACTTTCGCTTGGTTCCACACCCGTCCTTGGGTCACAACCTTTGCTTGGGTCCACACCCCATTTTTTTAGTTAACCACTGTTTATCAGTTAAAATATCGAGATCCCCTGAGAGTCAAACGCATTCTCTTGGTTGATTACTCTCCTTCTGGTTTATCACAGTTCGTCTATTAAAACCAACCCCTTTTCCCCACAGGGTCATATTCTATTTCTTCGGTTGACCACTGCCTGTCAATGTACTGAATCTTCAGTGTCTCTTACTATGTCTCAATTCAATTCTTTTGCTCCATTACTCTCTTGGTTTCGACATCATTCCTTTACCTTTCTTTCCTGGTTTTGACACCATTTCTTTTGTGTTCCTCAATAGAGTCTTTCTACCTCCTTTCGCTCTTGGTTTTGACACCGTTTTCCTTTTCCTTCTCTGTCTCTGTTCTCCGAACTACGTAGGCTCTGAATTCCTCATTGCACTATGAGGATACATAGGCACGAGATTGCAAAATCTTGGCGAGCCACCTTCTTTTTCCTCCTTCCTTGGTTCTATGAACTACGACACTCTAATTTCCTCATTGCACTATGAGGGTACGTAGGCACGAGGGCCCTAATCCTCCGTGAGCACTTTCTTTTTCCTTTTCTTTTCCTCTTTTTAGCTAGAAGCCTTTAGATAGATAACCCATCCAAGCCTAGAAGTAAGCAAAATGGTTCCCGTCGAGTATGACAGATGCGTGAAGTGCTAATACCTTCCTCTTGCATAACCGACCCCCTTACCCGTTTCTCTTCCCCTTGGGTTTTATCGATATTTTCCATGTCCTTTGAGACTAAATAAAATTCGGTGGCGACTCTGTTGTATCTTTGAGTGTGCGATTCACTCAGGTATAATCCCGCTAGCTTCACTGGGTTTCATTGTTAGTGAAAGGGGTATTGAGGTAGATCCTGCCAAGATAAAAGCAATACAAGAAATGCCTGAGCCGAGAACAGAAAAAGAGGTTTGTGGTTTCTCGGGGAGGTTGAACTACATAGCCAGATTCATCTCTCATCTTACAGCCACGTGCGAGCCAATATTTAAATTGTTGAGAAAAGATCAAGCAGTCAAGTGGAATGAAAATTGTCAAAAAGGGTTTGAAAAGATAAAAGAATATTTATAGGAACCTCCGACCCTCATGCCTCCGGTAGCAGGAAGACCATTAATTATGTATCTTACAGTTCTTGAGAATTCAATGGGGTGTGTGCTCGGTCAACAGGACGAGACAGGTAGGAAAGAGCATGACATCTACTACCCGAGTAAGAAATTTACTGATTGTGAGTCGAGGTACTCAATGATGGAAAAAACATGTTGTGCACTCGCTTGGGCAGCCAAGCATTTGAGGCAGTATATGTTAAACCACTTAGCCTTGTTGATATCGAAGATGGATCCCATAAAAATATGTGTTTGAAAAGCAAGCACTCACAGGAAGGATTGCCCGTTGGCAGATGGTTTTGACAGAATACGATATTTAGTATGTCTCCTAGAAAGCCATAAAGGGATGTGTTTTGTCATAATATCTTGCTCAACAACCTATTAAAGACTATCAACTGATGAAGTTTGAGTTTTCGGATGAGGATATCATGTATCTGAAAGCAAAAGACAGTGATGAGCCTTTGCCTGATGAAGGACCTGAGATTGGATCCCAATGGGGTTTAGTTTTTGATGGAGTTGTTAATGCATATGGCAATGGAATCGGGGAAGTCATTACTACTCCTAAGGGTTCCCATATACCTTTCACTACCCAATTGGCGTTCATATGTAACAACAATGAAGCAAAGTATGAAGCATGCATCATGGGGTTAGAAGAGGCTATTGATTTGAGAATAAAGAATCTTGATGTATACAGTGATTCAGCGTTGGTAATCAATTAGATCAAGGGTGAATATGAGACTCGTCAGGCAAACTTGGCACCCTATAAGAATTATGCCAGAAGGTTGTTGCCATTCTTTGATAGGGTTGGCTTTCATCATGTACCTCGGGTTGAGAATTAGATAGCAGATGTGTTGGCTACGTTAGCGCCGATGTACAAGGTGTATCTGTGGAATGAAGTCTCGGTAATCAGAATCATGCGTCTTGATATACCTGCTTTTGTGTTTGCGGCTGAGGAAGTATCAGACGGTAAGTCATGGTTTCATGATATTAAGTGTTTCCTCGAAAGCCAAAAATACCCATCTGGGGCATCCAGCAAAGGCAAGAGGACTCTAAGCAGACTAGCTAGAAATTTCTTTTTGAATAAGGATGATGTGTTGTATAAGAGGAACTTTGACATGGTCCTGCTACGTTGTGTTGATGAACACGAGGCTTGCCTGTTAATGGAAGAAGTTCATGAGGGTTCTTTCGGTACTCACGTCAATGGGCATGCCATGGCCAGAAAATTACTGAGAGCAGGGTATTACTGGATGATTATGGAATCTGATTGTTTCAAATACGCCAAAAAATGCCATAAATGCCAGATTTATACTGATAAGGTGCATGTGCCGCCAAATCCTCTGAACGTATTGGCTTCTCCTTGGCCCTTTGTTATGTGGGGCATTGATATGATTGGGAAGATTGAGTCGACTGCCTCCAATGGGCATCATTTTATTCTCGTTGCCATCGACTATTTCACTAAGTGGGTGAAAGCGGCTTCGTTTGCCAATGTTACTAAGCAAGTAGTTCCCCGATTTATAAAGAAGTACATCATTTACCGTTACGGTATCCCAGAGAGAATCGCCACTGATAATGGTTCGAATTTAAATAACAAGATGATGAAGGAGTTGTGCCAGAGCTTTAATATTAAACATCATAATTCTTCTCTATATCGTCTGAAGATGAATGGTGTTGTCAAGGCAGCAAATAAGAATATCAAGAAGATTGTGCAAAAAATGGTTGTAACATACAAAGATTGGCATGAGATGTTGCCCTTTGCTTTACACGGTTATCGTACTTCGGTAGGTACATCAACAAGTGCAACTCCTTTCTCACTGGTGCATGGTATGAAAGCGGTCCTACCATTAGAAGTTGAGATTCCTTCTTTGAGGATTTTGGTTGATGTGAAACTTGATGAGGCTGAATGGGTACGAGCCAGGTTGGATCAACTAAACCTTATCAAAGAGAAAAGACTGGCAGCCATTGCACATGGTCGGTTATACCAAAGCAGGATGAAGAAAGCCCCCGATCAGAAAGTGCGTCCTCAGTGCTTCCAAACAGGCGATTTGGTTTTGAAAAGGATCATTCCTCCTCAGACAGATCACAGGGGAAAATGGACCCCAAACTACGAAGGACCATATGTTGTTAGAAAGGTTTTCTCTGGTGGAGCCTTGTTACTCTTAACTATGGATGGCGAGGATTTTACATCCCTTGTGAACGCATACGCAGTCAAAAAATACTACGCATAAAAGAGACCCGCTGGACCACAAAAAGAAAAAGGTCCAAGCAAAAAGGGGCGTCCCGGCGAACCACAAAAAAAAAAGAATAAACCCACAAAGTTGAAAACCTGAAAAGGCAACTTTGGCAAAAATGGGTATCCTGGTCGATTGAAAACCTGAAAAGGCAGTCCAGGCAAAAGTTAGGGATTTGAAAGCGACAGGTTGCGGTCTGCGTTTGATCTGTGAGCACGTCTTAATACATGAGAATTTCAAAGGATATGAATCAGTCCTGTCAATCTTTTCAGAAGGCGAAGCATTTGAGAGCGTCGAAGACATACGAGTCATAGTTGAATCAGAACCTGATGGAAATCTGTTTCCACATTGCCGACATGTGTATTTTCTCTTTACTTTAGCACAATTAACTCTTTCCAGTAATTGCCTCCAAATTGTAAATGCCCATTTACAGGCCAGTTCAATCAATAAAATTTCATTTCATTCAAAGGTTGTCCATTTTTGCTTTTACTTTTACTATTTTGTTTGCCAAAACATCCGATATTTTGATAAACATTGCATGTGAAAACATTGAAGCTTTGCAGAGCATGTTGAAAAACAATGGAAATTGCTTGGATGGTAAGTGTCTTGGGTGGTAATTGATGTTTCCATGTCACATTTAGAACATTCGGTTATTTGTTATGTGTTTATAAGATAACGTGAGCCCTCTTCCCCAGTAGAGTTTCTCTCCTCTACAGAGTGGTGAAATTTTTGATTATTATCCCCAAAAAGAGTTTAGAAGTTTGCTCTCCCTAGCCAGGTTTGGGTTTCTTTTGTTACTCCCCAGCGAGTGTACAGACGTTGGCTACCCCAGACGGGATAATGATAGTTGGTTTGTGCTTCCCGAGCATGTCTGCATCTCCAACAACGGACTTCCCTTTATCCCCGACAAGGTAAAGTTAAAGGCTAGTTCCCCAACAGAATAGTAAGTTCAATGTCTCCCCAAGCAGAGTCCGCTAGTGATTTCCTCAGCAAATAAACCATCAGTGGTTGATATCGTCAGTAGGTTCAAAGCCCAATTGTCATTGGCATTTTTCTTCATCAGATTTCTGGGACGTTTCCCTAACATGTGTTTGCTATTTCTACTGTCTTTGCAGAATGGAAGTTCATTTTCGGTTCTTCTTCAACAGAGGTTATAGTCAGGAAGGCATTTCAGTTCGTCTTCCCCAACAGATTTATTTCTGGTTTTCTCAACACTTCTCTCATTGGAGTGTTCTTTTGCATATCATAGGCATCTTTGCATTGCATCCTCAAAATGCGTAGCATTTCCATTTCGTATGGAGCATTACGCCATAGAAAAATTCAAACATGCATTCGAAGCATAAACCAAGTTTGATACCCTCGCTTTTCCCAGCAGAAAGCGTCGTAACTCATGAGATATCATTAACTTTATTCCCCAAGCAATGGATATGTTCATCCTATTCGTGTTCCCTACCAGAGGAATTATCTGGTGTCCCCCTGCAAAGTTGTCTATCCAGGACATTTTTATCCCTCGCAGAATCGTTAGTCTGTGGTTTCTTTTCTTTTCACCCCTTCGTCATTTATTTTGTTCGGTGATTTGGTACCGGACCGTATTTTTTCAGTAGGATATTTTGGGTGTAGAAGGGCATTCACAGATTATTTTAGGCATTATTCAGGTGCAATATCAGATGACAAGTTTCAGAGGCAAAACTATGTTCAGAACAGGTGGCGACGGTCAATTCTCCAAGTTTCCCTCCAAAAGGTGCAAGAATTCAAATTTTGGGTGTGTTAATCGATTAACCATTTCTGCCTTGCAAATGGTTAATTGATTAACCAAGGTACATTTTTCCAAGAAATTTCAAATTTCAGCGTTGCAGCATTTGTTATCTCATTCCAATCTCTTGAATCCACTTTTGCATCAGTTGTTAGGATCTAGAATTGATTCCAAAATTTTGTTTCATTTCAAATTAATTTCATTTCCCTCCAAAAATTCAAACATTTCCATTCCCAATTCCACTCCTAATCTCCATTCCTAATACTAACCCACACTCCAAACCACATTTAGACTCCAAAACTAGAGCTTATTTAATCAAATTTACTCCAAACCTCACACATCTACACTCATTTTTATGATTTTTCTACACTTCTCATTCTAATTCTCTCAATTCTCTCTCACTTTTTCACTCTCCATTTTCATCTTCAACCTTCACTAAAAAGCTCTTCCATTAAAATTCTCAAATTCTTCATTGGAATTTGTGAATTCTAGAGCTAAACCTTCATCATCAACACAAATTCTGAAGTTGAAGTTTGTTTGGATCTTGATCAAGTTTTGGAATCACTTCTTGAAGAGCTTTTGGATTATTGGATAATTGCTTGGATCTTCAACTTTTCTTGCTTGAAACTCATTAGATCTTGGATTTTTAGTGCTTGATCTGTCCAATTTTGTTTGCAATACTTACCAAAGTAATTCTCCGCTTTACAGGTTAGTTTTTCTTAGATCCAAGATTGTTCTAGCTTATTTTCATCTTTTGCAATGTAGATCCATTGATTTGTGATGTGAATTGATCTATTGATTGATTTAATTGTTGATCTTAATGTTTGTTGGATTTAATTGGTGTTTGATTACTATTGTTTGATGTAATTTTCGTGTACAATTGCATGCCAAAACATGTGGATGATTGGAGAATTAATTTGCTGCTGAAAGTGCTTTTGAATTGCTGATTTTCTGCTACTGGTATAGGATTAATCGATTAACCATTTGCTAGGCAAAAATGATTAATCGATTAAGCAGTCATTTTTGTGTGTTTTTTTGCTGATTTTTCAATAGTTAATCGATTAACCATTTTTGTCTAGAAAATGGTTAATCGATTAACATTGTTGCAGGATGTGATTTTTGTGCATTTTCAAGCTTGTTTTGATTTCGTTCCACTTCCAAACCTCATGGCATGATATAATATATATTTATGGAGTTTTCTTGAGCTATTTCCTTTCACTTTGCAGTACGGATGCGATTCTTCGACGCGCGACACATTGATTTTCATGATGCATGTTCATGACTAATTGTGTTGCATTCTTGAAGCGTTCTTCATGTTGCTAGCTTATTCATACTTGTTTGCTTAACTTGATGTGATGTTGCATGTTCATTGATGCTTGGTGTTTGTTGTTTGCTTTGAATGTTGCTGCATTCACTGCTGGTGTGTTGAATATGTGTCATGAAATGTATTCATTCTGTTTGCTGCATTTTACACCTGTCATGGCCTGAAAATGTTTGTTGTTAAAAGTTGTCTTGCTTGGTTGCTGGATATTTACTGCTGTCCTGAGCTGAAGCGTTGTCTTATCTGCTATTTTTGGTTTATTTTCTTTGTTTTGGTTTGATTTTGCATGTTCCCTTAGGGCCTCCTAGTTTGGACTTAATTTTTTATTAGGTTCAAAATAGGATAGACATTAGGTGATAATCCATGCATGATAAAATTAGGATAGTTCCTTTTAACCTCAACCTTAGGTCCATCATTTGTATGATAACATTAGGCAGACTTCCCTTCTCATCCTCAACTATAGGGTCATATTGCATGACAATATCTAGGCGAGTTTCCCTATATTTTCTTTTTCCCTTTGAGTCTTCTTTCTCTTCTCAAAACAAAATCAAAACATTTAATAAATATGACGTGCATTGTGCGCCACGAGCCTTAAGCATATAGGAAAAGATGAGGGGATGCATTTCCAACCTCATCTTAGGGTACTTTGTGCGCGATACGCTTGGATTGTTAGCGCGAAGTATTAGATCTTTTGCCATAGACTTTAGTGTGATGCGCATTCCAAACAAAGTTAATCCACATCTATTAAAACTCGTAAACAAACTGCAAATCATTTTATCCTTCAGGATTGTTTGTCAAATCATTTTCAAAAAGAGCACGTTATTTCCGTTCTACTGCAAACAGACATCGACCCTAACTGCTGGAACGCGAACTTAATGTTGCTCATAAAAACACTTAACCAATTTGTGGTCATACCCATGAACTACGGACGCTCTGACTTCCTCATTCTCGTGAGAATGAGGATACGTAGGCACAAGACTGCGAAGTCTTTGTGAGCACCCTTCTCCCATTTTCCTAGTCCCACGAACTAGGAACGTTTTGATTTCCTCATTTTCGTCCGAGTGAGGATACGTGGCACAAGACGGTGAAGTCTTGGCGAGCAAACTCCCCCCATTCACCTGTAGTCCTCCAAACTACGTTGGCTTTTACTTTCCCATTGCACGAGAAAATACGTAGGCTAGGACGGCGAAGTCCTATTAAGTCTCCTTTTGTTTCTTCCCTTTTCGTTTCCGTTTAGCAGTAGGCTTTAGATGAACACACCCTTTGATTAGAACAACAAGAGTGGATCCCGTTGAGTACAACCGACGCGAGGGGGTGCTAATACCTTCCTCTAGCGTAATCGACTCCCGAACCAAGGATTTGGTTGCGATGACCATTACTTCTCCCTTTTTGAGGTTTCTTCGATAGTTTCCTTTCCCCCGTCAGGATAAATAACGTTTGGTGGCGACTCTGTTTTTCCACCGGTTGTTTTTTGCATTGCGACAACAACTGGTTTAGATTCTTCCTTTTTCTCCTCCAGCTCTTCAAGAATGTGATTAGGAAATGATTGAGGGCTTATCAAACTTGACGGGTACCGAATATCACTTATTCCCTCCCGTCACTCAAAATTTTCTTTTTGGAACTTGAAAAAGTCGCATTGATCCTTCTACATTTGCAACAACACATCCCATAAAGCACCATCTATTTCAGGAACCTCCTATTCTTCAGTCGTCCGATGTCGCGCCTCTCCCGACCTCTTTCTAGCCCTTGGCTTCATCAGAGTTTGAATTGAAGCTTTGTCAAAAGCAGCTTGAGGCATGCAAATCTCATCAGTAGCCCTTTTCAGACACACCTTGGTGCCTGCAATGGTAATCAAACAAGGAAAGTAGACCATAATGCCTTTCTTCCTTGAACAAGCTTGGATCTCTTGAACTATTATTCCTCCAACATTAATCTCGCTTAAGGATGTGATACAGTGAAGTAATAACAATCTAGACTTACTGATTGTCTCATTGTGTGTTGTTGGCCTTAAAGAGTACTTGAGAAGCTGATACCAAACCTTAGCTTCTGGCTTCAAATCCATTATTCTCATTGTTTTCTCAGAGCTTGATTCAAGCCAAGTCGTTCCTGCATTACAAAGAGACTTCATGTACACTTCATAGTCTTGATCATCAGATTTCTACAACAGTTCTTGATATTCGTCATTCTTCTC
The DNA here is from genome assembly GCA_022829125.1 of Lathyrus tuberosus. Lineage (NCBI taxonomy): Eukaryota > Viridiplantae > Streptophyta > Magnoliopsida > Fabales > Fabaceae > Lathyrus > Lathyrus tuberosus. Next base: position 15,005,509 of record JALAZF010000082.1, on the reverse strand, counting down.
CACTAAGTTCAGAGTAAGGTTGAAAGTTGCCTCATAGTACACCAATTTGGTACCCCTAACAATTACCTTCATCCTTTTGTTAGTAGGATCAGTGAGATTTGCATAAAACTCCTTCACCACATAAATGTTATATGGCCCTGGTTGCTTGCAAAGTTTCGTCCATTTTAGCTTTTTGATTGTGACCCCAATATCTCTTGGGATACCGAGATCGTCCTCTTGGTTGTTGAACACAAATCCCCTTTCCGAAAGCACACCCATGCCGCTAAATTGATCACTGAAGCACCAGAAAGCTTCACTATTTATGAAAGTTTAAGCAACATATGGTTCTTTGTCAGAGTAGACGACATGAGGGGTGGCGTTCTTTCTTGCTACCTTTTTTATGTGATTTCCAGCTTGAATCTCCATGGAGGAGTGTTATTTTGGTGAGAGGTTAGGGTTTATGTTTCAGAGAGAGAAATTTGGGGATGAACGCAAAAGAGGGAAAGTGAAATAGGAATGAGAAGTGATTTTGTATGAGAGAGAGATGTTTGTGAAAATTAGGGCAAAACTTGAAAGGACGGTTGATGTGATGGAGGAAAAGTGAGAAATTTTTGAATTTTTCTGCAGAAAATGGTTGTTTCGCCAGTTGGCGTACAGTAGTAAAATCTCGGTCTGACGTGTCAGACGTTTGCCATAATGACGTGATTACACACGGCTCTAGGTGCGCGTGCTCTTCCCAAGCTTTTTTCTCTCTCCTTCACCAACCCTTTCGTTTTCCCTGAATAATAGTATTAAGGAATAATGTCAGCTCAACATCAATCCTACTTCCCATACTTAGAAAAAATATTTCTTTGACTTCCATATTTCTCTTATCTTCTCTTTGAAATTCTTTACAGGTCCGTGACACCACTTGGCACTTTATCGTTTACCAAAAATTAAATCACCTATACAAACTAAAAAAAAAAAAGTAAAAATCATCAAGCTGGGTTGCCTCCCAGTAGCGTTATTTTAAGGTTTTATAGCCTAACCAAAACAAAAGCTCTTTAATCAATGAGGTTAAGGGTGCCCCTTGTGTTGTTTAAGGGGTCACCAAAGTAAGTTTTGATCCTTTAACCATTCACTTTGAATGTCTCGCCAGTTTTCTCATTCAACAGTTCTACTGCCCCATAAGAGTAGATTTTCATCAACTTAAAAGGTCCTGACCATTTTGATTTCAATTTTCCAGGGAATAGTTTCAATCTAGAGTTAAAAAGCAAAACATTCTTCTGATATTTACTGTCATGCCACCTTTTAGTCTTTTCTTTGTACAACTCAGCATTTTCATATGAGAACAACCTATGCTCCTCCAACTCATTGAGTTGAAGCATTCTAGCTTGACCAGCAGATTTTAAATTGAAGTTCAATTGCTTGACGGCCCAAAAAGCTTTGTGCTCTAACTCAATGAGTATGTGACAAGTCTTCCCACAACCAAGTCTATAAGGGGACATGTCTAAATGAGTCTTATAAGCAGATCTTTATGCCCAAAGAGCTTCATCCAAGTGTTTAGACCAATCCTTCCTTATGAGGTTAACAACCTTTACCAGAATCCATTTGATCTATCTATTAGACAACTCAACTTGGCCACTAGTTCGAGGATGGTAAGTTGTAGCAACCTTGTGTTTGATCCCATATTTTGCCATCATATTTTCAAAGATTTTATTGCAAAAATGAGAACCATCATCACTGATGAAGGCACGAGGCATGTCATGCCCTGACAGAATGTTTTTTTAGCAAACATCTGGTCACGACTCTAGCATCATTAGTGGGAGTTGCTATTGCTTATATCCATTTAGACACGTAATCTACAACCACTAAAATGTAGAGATTTCCAAAAAATTGAGGGAATGGCCCCATTAAGTCAATGCCCTATACATCAAAAATTTCAATTTCAAGGATGTTGGTAAGAGGAATTTCTTGACTCATGGAGATATTTCATACTTTTTGACACCTATTACACTTCTTGACCAATTCATGAGCATCTTTAAAAAAAGAGGGCCAGAAATAACCTGATTGCAACACTTTTGCAGCAGTTCTGGTTCCTCCAAAATGTCCTCCATAAGGAGCATTATGACAGGCATACAAGATTTGTCGTGCCTCTGGTTGATCTACGCATCTTCTCAGTAGTTGGTCAACACATCTTTTGTAGAGGAAAGTCTCATCCCAAAAATAACTTTTGGTCATATGGAAAAAACTATTCCTTTGTTGGAAGTTGAAATCAGGGGGAACATATCTGTCAACTAGGTAATTGACGATATCAGCATACCATGGTGTCACGCCAGTGGTTATCAGCAATAATTTTACATCAGGAAAAGCTTCCTGGATTTCTCCATTTTTGTTGTTTTGTACTTCCTCTGGAAATCTTGAGAGATGGTCTGCAATTGAGTTCTCCACACCTTTTTTGTCTCTAATCTCTAGGTCAAACTCTTGTAGAGAGAGTACCCATCTAATGAACCCCCGCTTAGCATCCTTCTTAGTAATCAAATACTTGATGGTTGTCTGATCTGTGTATACAATGACTTTTGTTCTAACCAAATAAGGTCTAAACTTGTTAAATGTAAAAACTACAGCAAACAGCTCCTTCTCAGTAGTGGTGTAATTGATTTGTATTCAATCAAAGTTATACTAGCATAGTAGATAGTATGAAAGACTTTGCTAAGTCTTTAACCCACACTGCTCCAATAGCAAAGTCACTTGCACCACACATTAGCTCAAAGGGTTTTGACCAATCAGGAATCCTCACAATGGGTGTAGAAATCAGGGCCTTCTTTAATAAATTGAAAAAATCCATGCATTCTTGACTGAAGACGTATGGCATGTCATGTTGCAGTAGCTGGCACAGTGGTTTGGTAATTTTTGAAAAATCCTTGATAAACCTTATGTAAAATCCAGCATGCCCTAGAAAACTTCTGATTCCCTTAATGTTAACTGGTGGTGGCAGCTTCTCTATTACTTCCACTTTGGCTTGATATACCTCCAAACCTTTCTTTGAGATCTTATGCCCAAGAACAATTCTTTCTTTTACCATAAAATGACATTTCTCCCAGTTCAGCACCAAATAATTTTCTTCACATCTAACCAGCACCAAATCCATATTTTCCAGGCATTTTTTCAACGATTCTCCAATGACAGAAAAATAATCCATGAAAAATTCCATGGAATTCTTAATGATATCTGAAAATATGGCGATCATACATCGTTGAAAGGTGGCTGGAGCATTGCACAACCCAAAGGGCATTCTTCTGAAAGCAAAAGTACCATAAAGACACGTGAATGTTGTCTTTTCTTGGTCTTCCGAAGCTATGGCAATTTGATTGTACCCCAAATATCCATCCAAGAAACAATAATACTCCTTACCAGCCAATCTGTCCAACATTGATCAATGAATGGTAGAGGAAAATGATCTTTCCTCGTGGCCTTATTCAACTTCCTGTAGTCCATATAATTTCTCCATCCAAAAACCATTCTTGTATGGATCAATTCATTATTCTCCTTGATAATCACATTCATGCCTCCCTTTTTAGGCACACATTGAATAGGGCTCACCCACACACTATCAGAGATAGGGTAGATAATACCAGCATCCAACCACTTGATGATCACTTTCTTGAAAACTTATTTCATAATAAGATTCAACCTTATTTGAATTTCAATACTATTCTTGGCCTTATCTTCCAACAAGATTCTATGAATACAAACTGTGGGACTAATCCCTTTCATGTCAGAGATTTGCCAAGCAATATCCTTCATGTACTTCTTTAACAATGTTAACAGTTGATCCTTTTGATCTTCTTTCAAATCTGTAGTGATGATCACAAGCAACTTCTGTCCTGCCTCCAAATAAGCATATTGCAAATGATCCGGCAGTTGCTTCAATTCCAGTTCAGGTGGAACTTCTATAGAAGGTGAATATTGCTCTTGAGTCACAATTGTTAATTCCAATACTTCCACAGGTTCTTCCACCCATCGCTTCATTTGACCATTGATGATTCCTTCATGTAGCACTTATTCTTTTTCCAATTTTCCTAACTCTTGTTTCAACACGTTGCTAGTCTTGAGTAGATTTTCATTAATTATTCCCTCCCAACTAGAAATCATGGAACAATTAGCTACACACTCCTCTGGATATTGTAAGGCATTGAGGACATTGAACACGTCTTGCTGCCCATTGACTCTCATAGTGAGCTCTCCTCTTTCTACATCAATTAAGGTTCTACCCGTGGCTAGGAAAGGTCTACCTTACAAAACACGTGTTTCTTCATCTGCATCAAAATCCATGATAATGAAATCCGCAGGGAAGACAAATTTGTCAACCCTAACCAGTACATCTTTTATCTTTCCTTGAGGGTAGCAAATACTTAAATCTGTCAATTGAAAAGTGATGGTTGTAGGCCTGGCAGCGCCTATCCCCAACTTTTTGAAAATGGACAAAGGCATGAGATTAATGCTTGCCCCCAAATCACATAGTGCTTTTCCACAAAAAGTGTCTCCAATGGTGCATGGAATGGTGAAACTTCCAGGATCCTTCAACTTAGGTGGGATCTTTCCTTGCACCAACTGACTACACTCTTGAATGAGTGCTACTGTTGCAAATTTTCCTACTCTCTTTATTTTAGTAAGCACATCCTTCATAAAATTTGAATAATTTGGCATTTGTTGAATGGCTTCAATCAGTGGTATGTTGATGTGCATGTGCTTCAGAATCTTCATAAACTTTCCAAATTATTGCTCCTCTTTAGCCTTCCTAATCCTTTGTGAGAGGTAAATAGCAAGTGTATTATTTAACGATGTAGTAATAATTGGGGTTATCCGCAGAGTCGATCTCTCGAGGACTGCGTGTAATTATAAGTGCAGATGTTATTTCAATTAAACAAAAAGTACTTTTGGGGTTTGTTTGGGTAGACAGTAATTATAATAAAAATATAAAATAAATAGAACTAGAAAAAATGCTTTTTACGAATATGATGAAACATGCTAGGGAAGGTGTTTAAATTGCTTAGTAAGAACCCTGGATTATCATAAAAGAGACATGCCTCAAGACCTTAATTTTACTAACCCTCAAATATTTTTCTTAAATACCTTAACCGAAAAACCTTTGATATTCTCCCTTGACCCTAATTCCTTAGCGGTCAAGGAAAAACATCAAGCAATAGTTCTGACAAAGTTTTATAAGTCACTACAGGATATCCCTATTCCTAGGCAATATCTACCGTAATGTTATTATGCAAAATCAATAGATTGGTTTTTCAGGCCAAATCCCTAATCGTAAATCGTTCCCAATTTAACCGATCGATAAATGTTAAATAATTTGCATAACAAAAGATTAAGGCAAGAAAACATAATCTCATCAAATAATTCAACAAAGGTTCATTACATCAGAATTCAGGGACACCCCCTAGCATTGGGGGGTTTAGCCTCTCATAATATTCAAAATAAAAACAACAATAAGATTAAAGAAAGACATTACAAATTGATCAGAGTAAATTGATTCTTCAATCGCTTCCGCTCATGAACAATCTCCTTCCCCCAATCTCCTTGATCGCATCAAACTATCGTAAATTTTTGTTCGTAAAGTCAAAAGTCTCTATTCTTCTTCCAAAAACTAGTCTAAAAAGTCACAATTCACCCAGATCGATTGGAAATACCCAAAGTGCCCCCACAACTTAATATAGGGAGAAAATATGGAAAAATTCAGAACATCAGCGTCAAAGCTGACACGGGCCGTGTCAGCCAACACTGTCGGCCGTGTCAGCTTGCTGTATTTTATAACCGAAATTGTTTCGATCATAACTTTTGATCCGTAAGTCTGTTTTTGTCCCCGTTCAAAGCGCCGGAAAACTAGTGAAGAGAACTACAACATAGTATAGACAAGAAACTTGGTTGCCCAATATTTTTCCATGTTTGTTGAATTTTAGGTCCAGGCATCCTCTGCTTCATTCAAAAAACTCTTCTAAATCCCCGGAACTTCCATTTTCTTCGCACGAGTCCTTTGGGCTTTTCCACTCAGACCTGGAACCATTGAAAACTACCAAACCAAAGCATAAAATGCAATGTAATTGAAATAAAACAACAAATCATAAAATGCGAGAATAAAATATGACAAGTAAAATTGAATTGAAAAACAATGAAAAGACAAACAAAGTGCTACCGATTTTATGGATTGATGTCGAATAAGTAACAGAAACATAGTAGAAATGGTGACCGATTACAACCCCAAACTTATCTCATTGCTTGTCCTCAAGTAATGCTCGAGACAGCAGAAAGGTCACCCTCGAATTAATCAAAATTATCTTACCACAACACCGCTGAGATCTTTCACGACTATCTTTCCACTTTTCTTTCAACATTTCCTTCTTACTTGAATTTTGACGGTCCGCTACACTTCCACATCAAAATACCTCTTTACCTGTCAGCTTTTCACACTCTCACAAAATCTCTTGGGTTACAGTGTTTACACTTAATAACCATAGCATGCAAAGTCAACTCATAAGCTTGAAAAACATCTATTTTCATCTCAAACGCACACAACACACACTTTTTGATGGCTTTTATAGTTGTAACGGGGCTTAGGGACAAGGAGGGATAAACAAACAAAACGGAAAAATGATTGGTTTTTAGCTCAGACTCAGTGTCGTCATTCTAATCACTATGGTATTTGTTCTGTTTCACAATCAAGGGTATCAGACACCATTTTACTAGGATTCTTTAGTTTACACTCAATTGTTTCTTTGAGCTTACTTTTTGACTTCTTCAAACTAAATCCTCCTCTAGGTGAGTGCTTTATTCTACTTCTCTTTTTTTTTCTTTCTTTCTTTTCTCTTTTTTTTTTCCTGAATTTTCTTTCTTTCTTTTTTTTCTTTTTCTTTTTGGACTTACCTAGTTATTAAAGGTATCTCAACCCCAAACTTAGAATTTTTCACAGATCAAAAATCAACAACACTTATCTGAGCAGGGTGAGGGAGTGTTTGGGCTCATGGTTTAATTATGCGGTTAATAAACAAACAAAAGGAAGAAGGCTCGAGGGGGTTAACGAAGGATAACATAAAAGGGTAGGCTGGAAAGGCTCAGGGTTAAAAACAAACAAGTGCCTCAGTGTGTATATGTGTGCATTGAAACTCCAACTGATGAGTATGCAAACTAAGAGTGACAGAGACATACCTGACGAACTCTCATGATGATAAGGTGTTTGGCTTTTTATGATCCTCACCATGTTTGGCATACTGGCAAATTCCAAGGTACCGATAGTGTAATGTCGCTTCATTTCTGTCTCAGGTGCACAGTATTCCCGTATCAGTCCAGTGTTGGAAAGTCGCGTCTAATCATCCACCTCAGCAGGACCAACTTTCGGGGGTTTCCTGGAGAGCAAGTATGGGTTGTGCCTTTTCATCCACTAACTATAAGTCTCCTCATTCATCCGACACGAATACCTTCAATCTGTAACACACGAAATACAAAACACACCAATCAACGGTACGAAGATGAAATAACATAAATAAAAATACTAAAAGCAATAAAACCCCCACACTTGAACTAATCATTGACCTCAATGTTTTAGAACAAGCTAGAGAGAGGAACTCACAGAGCCTCAATGCGGAGGGACAAAGAAAGAGATTTTTTTTTAATAAATTTTTTTTTTCGCTACAGTAGGGCTGACACGGATCGTGTCAGCGGACACGGGGCGCCGTGTCAGCCTACTGTAAATTTTTTTTTGCTACAAAAGGGCTGACACGGGCTGTGTCAGCGGACACGGGGGGCCGTGTCAGCCAACTGTAATTTTTTTTTTTTACAGTAGAAGACTGTGAGTGTACCTAATTAAACTTGAAACACAATAGAAACTCTAAGAAATAAAACCCGTGGGTTGCCTCCCACGAAGCGCTTCGTTTAACGTCGCATGGCTCGACGGGTCACTCCCCATTGCTATGGAGGGTACTTCAGCTTACACTTTGTTGCTTTTGTTACTTGACCTTTCCGCAACAGAGCACCGGTCAGATTCAGGACTAAGAACAACATTGTGATTCAACTCACAGCCAACTTCCACATTCATCCTTTGATTTTTTTTCTCTTTTTTCTTTGATGCTTCTTCCTCTTATTAACTTCTTGACTGGATGTTGTAGTCTTGCTAGGCGCAAAAGATGACTCAGATGCTGCAACCTGATGGATTATTCCAGAGACTTTTTCAAGAAGTGGTTTTGAGCTTTTGCTTTTTTCCACTGTTCGGATCATTCCAACTGAGGGGTGATTGATATCCTCTTGACTTTGCTTCTCGAGTTCCAACACTTTCAAGGTTCTTTCCTCCTCAAAATATTTTAAGGTTAGAGTACCAGCTTCAATATCCACGCTGCACCGACTAGTCATCAAGAAGGGTCGACCCAGTATGATGGTCGACTCCTCATCCTCAAGTAAATCAATGATCTCAAAGTCTATTGGATAGGTGAAGTTATCAATTGTCACAAGTACATCTTCTGCTAGCCCGTATGACCGCTTGGTTGTGAGGTCGGCAAACTTCAGATTTGTCCCTGTTTCACTTATTTTCTTTATGCCCAGCTTTTTGAAAATCGAGAGGGGCATGAGACTCACGCTAGCACCCGAATCAATAAAGACTATCTTAAAAGTTCTGTCCTTTATGGTACATGGAATTGATACAGAACCAGGATCTTTCTATTTGATTGGAATTCTCCTACCTTGTGATTCCCCACTACTCTCCTCAATTAGACTCTTTACCTCCTCTTCTCTGGGTTTCTTTTTTCCAATGACCTCCTTCATGAATTTCTTGTATAGAGGTATTTGTTCAAGTACTTCAAAAGAAGGGCATATTAATCTCTAACTTTTTGAACAATGAGCTGAATTTCTCAAAGCCTTTTTCTTGTGTCTCCTTCTTTGTCGCTCTTGAGGGGTACGGTAACTTGATCTTAGGTTTGACCACTTCTTTTCTTTTCTCTCCGTAATTCTCACTTGACTCACCACTTTCAGTCATGATGGCATTCACATTCTGGTTATCTCTTAGGTTTGTCACTGTTGCACTCGGTAAGGCACCTGGTGTTTGGGAATATGCTAGTTGTTGAGCTATCTGGCTCATCAGAACTTCAAGAGTTTTTATGGAGACTGTGGTATTCCTATAGCTATTCCAGGTCTCTTCCTGAAATTGCAGGTTATGAGCTGCCATCTTCTCAATGGCAATCTCCCATTGTGCTTTTTGGGGAGCTTGTTGCTACTGTGGGTATTGTTGTTGATTCTGATCTTTCCAGGAGAACTTAGGATGATTCTTCCACCCTGGATTATAAGTTTGAGCGTAGGGATTATTCTGCTTCAGGAATTTTATCTCTTCAATTTGTTGCGGAGTCGCAACACAATGTGCAGTATAATGAGGTCCACTACAAATCTCATAACTCACGGGTTGACCAGTTTGAACTTGTGCCACACTTTGAGTACCCACTTTCATAGCCTTTAACCTTCTTTCAACTTCCGCAGCAATCTGATCTTCTACCTTCACAACCTGATTATTCAACTTTAAATCAATCACACCCTCAGATTTACTCACACTTCGATCATATAACTTTAAATGTTTGTTGGCTGCAATAACTTCAATAATTTTCTTGATGCCAGTTGCGGTGGTGAAGTTGGATGATCCACCTGCAGCTGTATCAATAAGTTGCTTAGTTTTCATTCGTAGGCCATTGACGAACACCTCCATCTGCTCAGTTTGATCCATGTTGTGAGTCGGGCAGGCTACCAAAACCTTCTTGAACCTATTGTATGTGTCTCCGAGAGATTCTCCGTCCTTCTGTTTAAAGTTTACAATATCATATCTTTTTTTGGATATAAACAGATGTCGAAAAATACTCATTCAGAAACGCCTTCTCCATCTCTTCCCGAGTGGTAATACTCCCAGCAGGTAACGAGTAGAACCACTCTTCAGCCTCTTCCGCCAGAGTGAAAGGAAACATTCTTAACATTTTCGCTTCCTCGGTGTGCCCCTCAATCTTAAGAGTGGTGCTCATAGTCAGAAATCTATGCAGATGTTTGTTGGCATCTTCATTAACCTTTCCGGTGAAAGGTCTCCTCTCAAGTTGAGTGATGGTGCTAGGATGCAGCTGGAAATTCGGCACATTCACCGGTTGGTTCACAATTGTTAACCTACCAGCCGGTGCATTAGCCCCACCGTAATCGCCCAGAAGTCTTTCTGCTGGTGGATTGTTAGCCATAATAACTGTTTTCGACTCTGAGTCTGTACCTGTTTCAGAACCTGAATCTGATTGCTCTGAATGAACCGAAATTCTTTCTTCTTTTTCTTGATCTGAAATTACCGTTCCTAAAATAGACTCTGCCAGTCTTTCTTGCTTGGCTTGATGGCGTCTAGCGTGCAATGATCTTTCGGGTTTTGCGTCAAAAGAAAATTCTGCTGAGGGATTGCCTCGCATATACAGGTTAGACAGATAATAGTAATAATAAAAATAACAGAAAAATAAAATTAAAAATTTTAGTCACAGAGTGACAAAATTCTAATTGAACTAACACAATCACTTAAAATTTGGCAGTCCCCGGCAACGGCGCCAAAAACTTGATCGGTAACTAGCAAATGTACTATTTAACGATGTAGTAATAATTGGGGTTATCCCCAGAGTCGATCTCTCGAGGACTGCGTGTAATTATAAGTGCAGATGCTATTTCAATTAAACAAAAAGTACTTTTGGGGTTTGTTTGGGTAGACAGTAATTATAATAAAAATATAAAATAAATAGAACTAGAAAAAGTGCTTTTTACGAATATGATGAAACATGCTAGGGAAGGTGTATAAACTGCTTAGTAAGAACCCTGAATTATCATAAAAGAGACATGCCTCAAGACCTTAATTTTACTAACCCTCAAATATTTTTCTTAAATTCCTTAACCGAAAAACCTTTGATATTCTCCCTTGACCCTAATTCCTTAGCGGTCATGGAAAAACATCAAGCAATAGTTCTGACAAAGTTTTATAAGTCACTATAGGATATCCCCATTCCTAGGCAATATCTACCGTAATGTTATTATGCAAAATCAATAGATTGGTTTTTCAGGCCAAATCCCTGATCGTAAATTGTTCCCAATTTAACCGATCTATAAATGTTAAATAATTTGCATAACAAAAGATTAAGGCAAGAAAACATAATCTCATCAAATAATTCAACAAAGGTTCATTACATCAGAATTCAGGGACACCCCCTGGCATTGGGGGGTTTAGCCTCTCATAATATTCAAAATAAAAACAACAATAAGATTTAAGAAAGACATTACAAATTGATCAGAGTAAATTGATTCTTCAATCGCTTCCGCTCATGAACAATCCCCTTCTCCCAATCTCCTTGATCGCATCAAACTATCGTAAATTTTTGTTCGTAAAGTCAAAAGTCTCTATTCTTCTTCCAAAAACTAGTCTAAAAAGTCACAATTCACCCAGATCGATTGGAAATACCCAAAGTGCCCCCACAACTTAATATAGGGAGAAAATATGGAAAAATTCAGAACATCAGCGTCAAAGCTGACACGGGCCGTGTCAGCCAACACTGCCGGCCGTGTCAGCTTGCTGTATTTTATAACCGAAATTGTTTCAATCATAACTTTTGATCCGTAAGTCTGTTTTGGTCCCCGTTCGAAGCGCCGGAAAACTAGTGAAGAGAAATACAACATAGTACAGACAAGGAACTTGGTTGCCCAATATTTTTCCATGTTTGTTGAATTTTAGGTCCCGGGATCCTCTGCTTCATTCCAAAAATTCTTCTAAATCCCCAGAACTTCCATTTTCTTCGCACGAGTCCTTTGGGCTTTTCCACTCAGACCTGAAACCATTGAAAACTACCAAACCAAAGCATAAAATGCAACGTAATTGAAATAAAACAACAAATCATAAAATGCGAGAATAAAATACGACAAGTAAAATTGAATTGAAAAATAATGAAAAGACAAACAAAGTGCTACCGACTTTATGGATTGATGCCGAATAAGTGACAGAAACTTAGTAGAAATGGTGACCGATTACAGGGGCCTTTTTTGAATAAACTTCTGAGTCTTGTTGACTTGAGTCATAACTTCCTGTGGTATTTTTGGATGAGAATTCATGTCAACAACAGTTATATCATCATTCTTTTTCTGGTGTCCAGATGAAGACGATTCTTCATCAGGTTCTTTTCTTGCTCCAGAACTGTCTTGTTCAGGCAGTTCTTCACTTGCCTCTTTGTTTCTTGAAGCGGAACCTTCAACTTCTTTTCCACTTCTGAGCTTAATGACTTGACATGTTTCAACATTCTTCACTCCAGAAGGTGCAAATGGAGTTTTAGTAGAACTCAGGAGAGTCCCCATATTCCTAGAGCTCGAAGCAGTGGTAATTTGCCATACTTGATTCTCCAAGTTCTTGATACTTACTTCTTGTGCTTGAAATTGGTTCTTGGCTTCTTGAATAAAAGACTTCATAACATTTTCCAATTGGTTATTCCCTTGATTTGCCATAGCATAGTTAGGTGTGGAAAAACCAGGGGACACTTGAGGTGTTTGCGTTGCTTAAGGTTTTGGTTGATTTTGATTATTACTCCAAGAAAAGTTGGGATGGTTACGCCACCCTGGGTTGTATGTGTTGTTGTAGGGATTGTTGTATCTAGTGTTGTTGTTGCCAACATAGTTAAGTGAAACAGGAATTACACGACATTCTTTAAATAAATGGGGTCCTCCACGGTATACACATGCAACTTCAAATGTGTCAGTAACCACCTTGACTGGTTCAGGCTTTGTCACTTCATGGGTCATCGTGTTCTTTATCATCTGATAGATTTGAGCCACTTGAGCAGAAAGTGTTGTTGTCTCAGTGACCTCATGAACTCCAGCAGGTCTCTTTTACATTGAATTTGCAGTAGCCCTAGTGACAGGCCATTGGTATGTGTTGGTCGTGATACTCTTAATCAATTTATAACCTTCTACATAAGACTTAGACAAAAGAGCTCCACCACTTGAAGCATCTAACATGTTCCTTGAGGATGGAATTAATCCATTGTAGAAAGTCTCAAGTTGAATGTAGATGAGAATCCCATGGTGAGGACATTGTCTAAGTAACTCCTTAAATCTTTCCCAAGCATCAAACAAAGATTCATCATCTCCTTGCCTAAATGAAGTAATTTCATTTGTCATATTTGCATTCTTCGAAGGAGGAAAATATTTAGCCAGAAATTTCTCTGCCAAAGTATTTCATGTGGCAATGGAATTAGGTTACAAGGAATTCAGCCAGCTCTTGGCTCTATCCCTTAAAGAATACAGAAAAATCCTTAACCGAAAGGCATCATCAATCACGCTTGGAATCTTGAAATTGTCAGCAACATCCAGAAATTGTCTCAAGTGCAAATGAGGATCTTCATTAGGAGAGCCTGAGTATTGACTAATGGTTTGCAATATCTAAAACATCATGGGCTTGAATTCAAACTGAGGTGCAGTGATTTTTGGTCATACAATACCAGTGGTCATAGCAGTATGAACAAAAATAGCATAATCCCTGGTGTTCCGCGCCTTATCATTGGTTATGCAAATGATGTCAGTTTCTGCCATGACAACTTCTGCCTCTAACTCTTCTTTTGATGATTCATCATCTGAGTTTTCCTCGTGCACTATACCCTCTTGGTCAGCCACGACTGATTGTAACAGATTTTCATATAGTTATTCAGAATGTAGTATTCTTCTTCGTGCCCTAAGAATTCTTTCAGGTTCATGATGCCCACTGTAAACTGGACGTAACGACCTGCGCATGCAATAGCTAAAAGCCTGTCGCAACACCAAATCACAGTAAAACGTAAAAAAAAGCTCAAATATATTTTTTAAACAAAAATAAACAGCATAATAGTTCAAAATATTTCTTGACACTCCCCGGAAACGGCGCCAAAAACGTGTTGGTTATTTTGCAAATCAGCTTAAAACTATGGTGTCAGACGCAAGTATACATGTATGTTTGATTGCAGCAAGTAATAAAGTAATGATATCGTACCCACATGGAGTGGAAGAGATTTAGATTGAACATTTCTAAATAATCTTTGTTTAAAAGAAGTATGAGCAAGGTAACAAATAACAATTGACAACAAGTGAAAGGAGTCTATACTACATAGCTAAAAATTACTAAATAAGAGGAAGGAAATATCAAGAAAGTGAATGATAAGCCAAGATCCATTAATATATTAGTGGTCTAAATGTGTCACTGATGTGAAGTGTTGTGCCTCAAAAGGTCATAACGTGATCTCATGGTGTATCTCTACAACATCAAAACATGCATTACTAGGGCAAGGGAACAAATCTCTAAGCCTCACTTATAACCCTAAAATACGTCTGGTTTTAATTTTGAAAATACTTTATGGCCTTAGCGTCTTATCTCTGAGCAAGATAATTTAAGTGAATATATATATCCTACTCGTTTAACCACCTTTGTTATGGAATCCACTTGTTGTTGGATCTTTCACAACCACAAGCTTTTACCTTTTTCCAAGTTGATCATTCTGAGAAGCAGGTTTATTGCATAAAAACACATAACAAAACAAGACACTCAACAACACATCATTTTAACATAAAGACATCATTATATTAATTTCACTTTGCTCATCAAACAAGTGTTTAGCTCATAGGGAGCTGAGTACAAACTACTGAGCTGAAACTAGTAGGAAACATACTTAAACAAAAGATGTAAAATAGATGACAACCTAATAGTAACTTGGAGTTCCTTTGCGTTGGATAAACAACAAATGATATCTCCAGTCACGCCAACTCTCAGCAGTGAGTACAGGATTGGATGAGAAGAAAAACACTCTCTATATCTCACTAACCCTCTAAAGAAAATAAACAACTACTTAAGAATATTCCGCTTGTGTGAATTGTCCAACTCTTTTCTTCTGAAGCTTAAGGTCAGCTTTTATAGGCTTGAGTATTTATGTCGTAGTTTGTAGGCTTTGGATCATGGGCCTATGATTCAAATGAGGTTTCAGCCCAAATCAAATCAACCAATTCTCCAGCTGTCCCTCATCCTTAACAAATAAGTTTTCAGTATAGATAGCAATGGGAGAAAAAACGTCTGCTGCAAGCTGTTGTAGCAGATAGTGGCACAGAGACGGGGACGGTAGATGGCTGGTGCAAGGCGCACTTTTGCAGACGTGGTCCCCACCGTACTATGCTTTTTGTCTATATGCACAATTGATCTTATCTTTTTGTTTCTTTAGTTTTTTCCAAGCATATTCCTGCCACGTAGGCCCTAGCAATGAATTCCCTCTAAACTCTTGGTGAATTGCTGATTGCGATACTTAGCAACTTCCAATTCTTCAAATTGTTTACACTCAAAACTCTATCTTGACCGATCACGCCTCAGCTTGCCTTGAAACTATCTGTCAAAACAAAAACACATATAAAAATTACAAAGGGAAGTACCTAGCATGCTTAAAACAAAATAAGCTAAAAATAACAAAATTATTTAAGCAAACATTAAACTTAAACTAAAAACCTATTTGAAATTGGATCACAATGATACACTAAAAGTGTGTTATCACTTATATGATAAGAAAGCAATCAAATTACTTCAAAGTGCACTTAGCATTGATGAATTATTTTGTGTCTCTCAATGTACAATAGTAAAATAAATATGAGATACATTTATGTAAATTCAGGAAGGAACTTCTGAAGTAAAGAGATTAAGATTGAATACATTGAGTCAAGAGTATGAGTTATTCAAAATACAGTCTGAAGAATCAATCCTTGCATTTCAAAAGAGATTTATACACTTGACGAATCACTTGATTGCTCTCGATAAGACTTTTACTAGCGATGAACTTAATCTTAAAGGGCTTAGGTCTTTAACCAATGAATGGCAACCAAAGATGACGACAATATCTGAATAGAAAAATATTTCTACCATGACATTTGCATTATTGTTCGAAAAACTTCAAGGGTGTGAAATTGAACTTTTGAGACTATAAAAGCATGAGAATCAAGAAAAGAAATCCAAAGGCATTACTTTAAAAGTTGACTCATAGGAAGAATAAGAAGGAGTTGCAACGGAAGAAGATGAAAACTTCATGTTCCTTGTGAAAAGGCTTGGTAAGTTTTTTGGTAATAACGATAAATCCTTGAAATTTGCAAAAAGAAAGAAATTTTTCAGGAAAAAGGAAGCTTATAATTCAACCCAAAATGTCACTTGGTATGAATGTGGAAAGTAAGGACACATAAAGACAAATTTTCCAAAAATTATCAAGAAAAGTGTCTTCAAAGGTAGAAAATAGTCTAAATCCAAAAGGCATACATTGCATGGGATGACAATAAAGTAAGTTCATCATCTGATTTGGAAAGTAGGAAATATGCAAATATTTCCTTGATGGCATCACACCATTCTGATGACGAAGATGAAGAGATTAGTAATGAAATTTATTCTTTTGATAATGATGCTAAATAAGCAATAGATGAATTACTCAATGAATGTAAAATTCTATATAAAATGGTGTCAACGCAAAAGAAACAAATTTCATCACTTGAAGAAAACGTTGGCACCATGGAAAAGGATTTTGAAGTTGAAAAACAAAATTTTGTTGAAAAACAAAAACAGAATTTTACATGCAAAGAGTGTGAGTCACTTTCTTTCCAGATTGTCCAATTAAAAAGAGTTCTTGAAAGACATGGAAAAGGATAAATTAGAGTCAAAAAATAAATTATAATGACAAAAATGGACTTGTTTATTCTAAATTTTATAAACCAAGTACTACCAAAACTATCTTTGTTAAGGCAAGTGACAAGTCCACAAAAGAGAAAGTGAACAAAGTGAAACATGTTCATCATTATCCTAAGAAAATATTTGTTAAGAAAAAATCTAATGTTCTTAGATATAGAAGTGATTTTGTTCCTACATGTTTCTATTATGGTATAATTGGTCACACACCTAATGCTTGATATATAAGGAACTTTAGTGTTACTAGTGGGCATTATGTGTGTGTCAAGAAAGGAACGAACTATGAAGGACCCAAGGCATATTGGGTGCATAACAAAACTTAATTTGTTTTTTAGGTTTGCTTGAATACTACTTCAAATCTATGGTATATTGATATTGGTTATTCTAAGCATATGACAACATGATTTTGTAATTGGTTTACCTAAGATAAAGTTTTTCAAAGATAAATTATGTGATGCATGTCAAAAAGGAAAGCAAACTAAATCAACTTTAAAACCAAAGAATGGTGTGTCAACTACAAGGCCACTTCAATTGTTGCATATGAACTTATTTGGTCCACAAAGAACAAGAAGCTTTGGAGAAAATGTATATGCTTTAGTTATTGTTGATGATTTTTCTATATTGTTTGCACACTCTTTTTAGTGCGGAAAAGAATTGCATTCAAGGCATTCAAGAAGTATGCAAAGCAAGTAAAACATGAAAATCACTAAAAATTGCATCAATTATAAGTGACCGTGGTGAGAATTGCAAAATGCATCATTTGAAGATTTTTGTGAAAAACATGACATCTTTCACAATTTTTGAGCACCAAGGACTCCACAACCAAATGGAGTGGTGGAAAGAAATAATCGATCTCTAGTAGAACTTGCAAGAATAATACTTAGCGACTCAAGTCTACCAAAGTATTTTTGGGCAGATGCGGTTAACACGACATGTTATGTAATTAATCGAGTTATCATAAGACCAATATTGAAAAATACTCCATATGAACTCTTTAAAGGAAGAAAGTCAAACATTGCTCACTTTCATATCTTGTTATGTAAGTGCTTTGTGCTCAATAATGACAAAGACAATCTTGGTAAGTTTGACGAGAAATCCGACGAAGGTGTTTTTCTTGGATACTCTCTTTATAGTAAAGTTTATAGGATTTATAATAAAATAACTTTAACAATAGAAGAATCAATGCATGTTTCCTTTTAAGAATCTAACCCCTCTAAGGAGGACATAGTTATTTTTAATGATAATGATATTTTAGAAGTTCCTATGGAAGATATGCCCAAAGATAACACGTTGATCAATCGGAACACAAAGAATAATCTTACCAACAAGAGGCAAATCAAAGTATTCTTGCTCAAGAATGGACAACCCATCGTGATCACCCAATTGAAAAGGTTATTGGTGACATAAGTAAAGGTGTTTCAACAAGACTTAATCTCAAGAATGCTTGCTTAAATATGGCATTTGTTTTTCAAATAGAACCTTAAAATATTGATGAAGCCTTAGGAGACAACCAATGGATACTTGCCATGCATGAATAATTAAATGAATTCGAAAGGAATCAAGTTTAGGAACTTGTTCCTAGGTAAAATGGTAAACACATCATAGGTTCCAAATGAGTGTTTAAGATCAAACTTGACGACAATGGTATAATTGTTCAAAACAAATCAAGGTAAAGGCTACAATCAAGAAGAAGGAATCGACTTTAAAGAAACATTCACTTTGGCTGCAAGGTTAGAAGTTATTTGCTTATTACTTGCTTATGCTTGCTCATTAAATTTTCAGTTATTCCAAATTAGCGTCAAAACTGCCTTCTTAAATGGACACATCAACGAGGAAGACTATGTCAAACAACCTCCCTGTTTTGAAGACTTCGAGAATCATTCACATGTCTTCAAGTTGAAAAATGCTCTTTATGGCTTAAAGCAGGCACCAAGAGTATGATATGACAGACTTAGCAACTTTCTATGTAAAAGAGGATTTGAAAAAGGTGAAGTTGATAATACTTTGTTTATTAAGAAAATAAAAAATCACACTTTATTGGTTTAAGTCTGCATTGACGACATCATATTCGGTTCAACAAACAAAGAAATATTTGAAGAATTTTCATTGATGATGAAAGGAGAGTTCGAAATGTCTATGATCGGTAAGATAAACAACTTTCTTGGACTACAAACTAAGCATATAAAGAATGACATCTTCATCAACCAATCCAAGTATTACAAAGAATTGTTGAAAATTTTTTATATGGATAATTGTAAAGTGATGGCTACTTTAATGGGTTCTGTAAGGTATATAGATCAATATGAATTCGGTGTTTCCATTGATATCACTAAATACCGAGGAATGACTGGTTCCTTATTATAGTTGATGGCAAGTTGTATTGACATTATGTTTAATGTTTGTCTTTGTGCACAGTTTCAAGAAAATCCAAAGGAATCACATCTTTCCTCCGTGAAGAGAATCATGAAGTACCTCAAAGGAACAACAAACGTCGACCTATGGTATCCTAAAGGTAGTGTATGTGATTTAATTGGATATTCTGACTCGGATTATACTGGTTGTAAAACTGGCCTGAAAAGCACCAGTGTTAAATTCCTTAGAGTCCTTGTTCTTTTTTTCCCCTCATTTGGATAATGACAAATTTGGGGGGGGGGGGGGGGGGGGGGAAGATGTATGTTTGCTTGTATTCTCTAACATGTGCAGCAAAAAAGTCTTTTAAATCTTTATTAATCAAGGGGAGAGTTATCAAAGTTAGGGGCAAGATTTGCTTAAGAGCTTTACAATGTTCTAAGAGATTCAAGCTTTTTAAATTTCTAATGGTTGTCATCATCAAAAAGGGGGAGATTGTGAAGACAAGCTTCTCGGACATTGATTTGTGTTTTAATGAAGACAAGTATAATCTTACAGTATCATACGCATTATCAAAGGAAAAGAAAAAATTCCATGTTCAAAGCTCTATGGTAACAAGACTTGTGTCACAAGCAACAATGTTAAGATAACTTTGGACCTTAGAAGATTGATCGCATCATTAAGGTACAAGTTAAAGTTTAATTATGTCTTCTACCATAGTGCTCAGAACCATCCAAATCATTTCATATTGGGGCATAAAATACCTTTTGGTATCTAATGCTTTTGCATTATCATTTAACTTAACATATTTTTTCACTTTTCCACCAGGTGTACTCGGATACACAATATTGTTAATCGGTTACAAGAACGCTAACTTAAGTATTTTTTCAAAATTGTATCAGGTGTAACTGGTTAACCAATACCTGTAACCAGTTATACCTTTGACAACGTTAAATTTTTATAACATGCCTCGGCTGCAACTGGTTACGATTATGTGTTAATCGGTTACCACTGAAGCAATGACACTTTTTTTCTTAAAATTTGATTCCAAGGAATTTTAAAATGAATCTATCAATCATAGCATTGTTTTATGAGATCATGCTTCTTCAAAAAGGTATTATGCTAGTATAAATACACGTGGTAACAAGTTTTCATTTCTCACCTCTTTCATTACAATTCAAACACAAACTCTCGTTTTTAACCAAGTGCCTTGAGTCATAAGATTTTGTGAAACTTTTTGCATTCACTTTCATTGCATCAGTAAAAAGTTTCATCAATATAGTTATGAGCACTTGTGTAGCATACTTGTCAATTGTTTACTTGGAAGAGAATATCAATTATAGTAATTGATAAAAGTATTACAACTTCAAACTTCTTGTTAAAACCCATATTTGTGTATATACCTTGTTGTCTAGGATTGTTGGAAACAAGAAAGTGAAAAAGAAATGATTGTTTTTTTTTTGTTTTGTAAAATCATAAGGTAGCACGCCTTGTCGATTTAGTTAGTAACTTGTGATAGAAGCTAGGACTATGCTTGTACAAGGTTCTAGCAATAGTGAAATCTCTTACGATGGTAATGGCACTAGACTTACTCTCATATTATGAAGGGAACTAGTATAAATCTCTTGTATTCTTTATTTTTCTGCATTTTACAGCTTTCCTAGATACCATCAAACTAGAAAATTAAAGCAACATTCCACTATAACTGAAAAATCTTTTAAAGTACCTAATTCACCCCCTCTTAGGTACACTATACACTTACAAGGTATCCCTTCATTTGCACCTGTTCACTTGAAAATCCGACCAACGATCCTTTGAAGGGATTCAAATCTTTGAGATTGAGACATAGTCTCTCGAAAGCCTCCCATTACAGTGTTTTGGCGGAGCTTCCATGGTCTACCATAACCTTTTTGATTTCTCATTCCTTGCATTTGACGATGATGACCATGTGATTATCGTTGTGGGGTGGACATCAAACACATCTTCTTCTAAGAAAACAATCACGACTTTCAGTGCTTTTATACTTTTGATCTCGGGGAGGTCTTATGCATTCTGAATTCGACAGACGTACCTTCTGCGAGAAGAGTTGGTCTAACCATTCGCGACAAATCCTACTGCTATGATGTTAAGGTGTGACATGTCACTTTACTGCCTTCGCCCTAGGATGCTTCCTTGGCTTTGTTTGGCCAAGGGCTTCCGACACCTTCCCGTCCGGGCGGGTTTTGTCTCTCCGTCTGGTTGGAAGAATCATTCTTTTACATATTTCTTTAGGTGTCCCTCACAAGGTTGTTAAACTCGCGAGTCTACTTAGACTCATAAAGGATCCGTAGACTCGACTCGCAAACTCGTACGAGTTTATGGAAAATTAAAAATGACTTTCAAAAACCTATAAGTAAAACATATATGACATACTCCTATGTTTTCATACTTATAAATTCCTCGTTTATGACATAAATATATAATACAACACCTATTATCATGAAAATTCAAATTTCATACTCCAAACAAATTTTTTAACAAAAAAAAACTCGATAATAAAACAAACAAAATTGCAAAGTATATAGTTAAAGACTTAAATTACTAATTTCTTCTTAATTTGCTAATACATCAAGCAAAAAAAAAATCATAAAATAGATATGCAAGTAGCTTCAAACATCCAAAGCTCCAGTAAAATCACAACCACCAATATAATCACAATCATCTTAATCGATATCTTGAGTACCATCATCAAACTCTGCCTCAAATGAAACACCTTATTCATCATTAATCAATGTTGGATTGCTTGGAGTTCCATTTCCACCTAATTTGACATTGCCACAACCACCACTTTGCACAATATTAGTTACAACAACATCAGTTTCCACAACATTATTGACAATAACATCATCTTACTCAACATTAACTTCAGTTTACACATTTCTTCATTATATTCTTCAATTATTCATTCATCATCTGAATGACTATCTTCAAATAAAATAACAACACTATTTGATTTTCCTTTTCCACTTTTCAACTTTTCAACTTTAAATTGTACATGATATAAACCAAATTATTCACCTTTTTTTATGCAACATATTTCTTCTCTTTGTATGAATCTAAAAATTAAATAATAATTCAACTTAATGTTTATAAAAAATTAAATTTAAGTCTATAACAAACAAATAATAATTCATTACCATTTCAAAGGAACTTCAATTACGTTAACAACCATATGAGCTACAAGTTAAGCTTAGAACACGAATTGCAAACCTCTTTAATTATGGAGTCATATCTCCATAGAAATTCCACCCTTCAGTAGGTAACATATCATTCCTAAACTATTTTTATGCCATAAATCATAAATTTTCTAAACTATTTTGTCATATGCAAATTGATACATGCACATTGGGATTATTGGACCTGATTGGACAACAGTGCATCGCCTTTACACAAGATATCATACATGAGAAGTATCCAAATAAAACATATAAGAATATACTTACACACAAAGGATTGATTGATCACCACAAACATGAACAAAGCAAGAGACAAAATAAACTCACGTCTTTGATGAAGGAGGAAGAAACTTTGCTAATACTAGAGACTAGGAGAGAGAAAAAATTTAATTCTCGTACAAGCAAAAAAAAAAAATTTTTTCATAAAAAATAAAATAAAATATTTTTGGGAATTTAGGCCTTTTTTTGTTTTAAAAAAAATTACAAAAAAAAACTTATAGACTCGTGAGTTTATACGAGTTTTTGAGAGTCTACCCGAGTCTACTCGAGTCTATCAAAAAATGATTTTATACATGAGTCTACTCATTTATGCTTCATAAACTCGTAAACTCGTACAAGTTTACGAGTCTACCCGCGAGTTTGACAACCATGGTCCCTCATATATCAACTTCTATATTTCTTTCTCTGACTGGTAGCAGTCATAGGCATGATGACCTTTTACCATATGGCACTCACACACCCTTTCAGACTCAAATCCTATCACCTTGATCTCAGGGGGCAAGAGGTGTAAGGATGTTGTATAGCTGAAGTACCTCACGCCAGATCTTTTCTCGATGAATATTCAAAGGCATGAAACTCTCTATGGTCTTCCTCCCTATTTTGAATGTGGACTTGTCCTTTACAGGCGAGGTGTAATTGTTCTTCCCAGAGCTTTCAATGTCAGGGACTCGCTCCTTAAAGTAGCGAGCCTTCTTTTCTGCATTGCTTTCTTTGCCTTTGATGTAACACTTCGCTCTAGCGACTACTTCAGCAAGTGTGAGTGCCGAGCTTTGGGTAAGGGATTCATTGAAGTGTCCTGTCTTGAGTCCATTTTGGAATGCCCCGACGAACATTTCTATGTTTGGAGGGACAACCTTGATGGTGGCTTCAATGAAACGGATGAGGTAGTCTCTCAACAATTTTGACGGACCCTGGTGAATATTAAATAAGTTGGTGGTGGACATTTTCATGTGGCGCGTACTAATGATAAGTGTTAAACTAGAGTGATTCTTTACAAGGAAACTTGGCGCTTATTGACTCGACTAACAATGTTTACGTGTATTATGCCAAGGTTTTGCTTAGACTGTGGTACCTATCATTTTTGTTGTTAAAATTTGCAGGAACTTCCAAGATCAAACAAGACTGAATCACAAAAGAAAAAAATGCACTGCATACTTCGGCAAGCAAGCAGTAGCGCACATCAACGAAGGGAAACAACACAGAACAAACAACACTTCACTAAGCGAGCATTAGCAAACAGAAACAGAATCAAAACTCAAAAAGTCTGCTTAAGCGAAGCATATCGAGAGCTAGCGAAGAAGCAGCAAAGAAGTTTGCTTAGCGAGACATATTTTTCTATGCGAAGTAAGGCGGTCTAGCAAGGGCGGTTTGAACATTGCTTCATCGTGAAGGAAGGATACTTTGCTTTGCGAGCCATATTTTGCTTAGCAAAGTTGGCTACAACCAGACACCATAAAAGGAACATAAACATAATAAAAAGGAGATGATTTAGTTGTTAGAACCACAAAACAGATAGAAGTCAAAGAAGAGTGAAAAGTGCAGGGTATGAGCTGAATATGCATCAGATTGTCAGAAAATCACATTTGATGCTCATTCATCTCAATTCCTTCATTATCTGTCAAGCTACCATGATGATGGCTAACTAAGTTCTTCTCTTTTATTGGGATTAAATATAATAAGTCAAACTGTATGTGTACTATTTGATCATCATATTATATAATCCAATTGTTTATAATGATAAAATATTATCTGTTTTACCAAATAAATTCATGGATTTGAATTATTATTGAAAAATACTTTTCCAATCTCGATCTAGGATAATATTTTGTTAAACTTTGATCACTAGACATAGGGTTAGAGTATGATATTCACGCAAAGTATTGAAGCTTCACACTATATGATTGTTTGATAGATTAAGAAATCATGGATTAAATAATACGGTAGAAGTCTCGACATAATTTCAGACATAAAATTTGTTGTAAGTGATATGTGATGATATGAATAAACATTAAGTTATATATGAAAGTGATCAATAAACTCATACCTATTCGGCTGATGAAATTCAATCTCAGCACGCTTTATCATCTGTGAAATTCATTTTATCATTTACTATTTCTTACATCTTTATACTGTTATATTTACAATCGAAACAACATTGAAAACTTACTTAGACTGTTAATTAACTATTGAACGGTTGTAGTATCACATTAATCCTTGTAGATACAATATGACATACTTACTTTTGATTATTGAACATCAAAATGGTGTCGTTGTTAGGGACTGACGTTTAGATATTACAAACATAACGATAGTTTTTTTAATCATTTTAAGTTTGTGCATTCATTATATATATATATATATATATATATATATATATATATAGTTACTTTTTGATCCTAAGATCAAAAGAACAGTCAGGAGAAATAAGAGACAGACTAAGAAGCGTAAACAGCTAGCCAAGCAAAAGAATCGACAGAAGAGGACTTCTCCGTAAACCTCATTAACAACTCAAAAAACAGAAAGAAAGAAAAAGGCTGAACATGAAGGACCAAAAATCATTAACAACGACAGTGGACCTTGTTGCAATAGCCCAAGACGGTTAGCTCGTCTCACCAACACTCCCAACAACCGAAAAATAGAGATGAAGATCGTACTGTTTCAAATCATTTATGTGAATCCATTTGCAGAGCTGGACCATAAAGATCCTTACACTTATCTCACTAAGTTCTATGAACTTGTCGGTACACTTGGCGCACCTGAAACTAAAGAAAAAGCGATTTTCATTAGATTATTCCCACATTCCTTGATCAGTAAAGCAAAGGATTGGTATCTGGACTAATCAACTCAAATCATGACCAATTGGAATGTCTTGGAGGAAAATTTTCTGAATCGATTCTTTCCACATAGTAGATTCATGAATGCAAAGAAAGTTGTCTTCGAATTCACACAAAGTTCAACACAAACACTCTGTGAAGCATGGAAGCGCTATAAATCCATGTTATATAAGTGCTCAAATCACAACTTTGATGATCTCACATAGATTCATATTTTTTGCAATAGACTTCAGCAGCAACCAAAGCTTCTGTTAGATGCAACTGCTGGTGGTTCCTTATTATCTAAAAGTGCAAAGGATGTAGTCTCTATCATTAACTGTATGGCTCTCAACGATCTCCATGTTCAATATAATAGAGGTACGACATAAAGGAAACCTAGAATTTTTGAGCTAGGTGCAAATGATGTAATCTTAGTGCAAAACAAGCTTCTCACTTAAACAGTGAAAGAATTAACTAGACAATTTGTCATACCCCAAATTTTGACCACCAAGATTTCCCATCATTGTGTAAATCATCATCACAATATGGATGTACGTTTGTGCCTCATCAATCTCCTCAAGGAATTATTGAGCATTCACTACAATCATAATTAGGGTTTCAAGCCCTCTCTGAGCTTTAGACAAATGATCAATCAAGGAATGACATGATCTTCAACTTGTCTAACCTCTTAAACACCCACAAAGGATCAAGAGGACTCCCACATCAAGAATTAGGCACAAGAGTGCAACATTCCAAGTGGATCAAGCCTCAAGTTCATCTAATACAAAGTCAACTGACGCAGAAAGTCAAAGTTTGACTTTTGGTCAACTTTGAGCTTCACAAGCCATTACTCAAGAAAATATGATTGATGATTTAATTTGATCAAATTTAAATCAAGAAATCATGCAAAATTGAAAAATTGATCAAATTGAAAGAAACTTAGAAATTTTTTCTAAGTTAAAATCATGTTGGCTAAAATACAGTTTTGGTCCCCCTGTTTGTCAAAATTCACGGTTTTGGTCCCCCCCATTTTGTTTTTTAACAGTTTTGGTCCCCCACCCCTCACTAATTATGTACTGTTCATGTACGGACATGTACTGTTCATGTACGGACCAAGTACTGTTCATCATTTTTTTGAGGCCAAAATTGGGGTGGGGGACCAAAACTGTTAAAAAAAAATGGGGGACCAAAACCGTGAATTTTGACAAACAGGGGGACCAAAACTGTATTTTAGCCAATCATGTTCAAGTGCACAACTTTTCAAGGTTGTAACTATTGACCCAAGCATCCATTGATTTTGCGTAAGAGCTACTTTTAAAGAGGGTATTTGATACTTCAACATTGTAGAAGGAATCAACTCAAAATATCATAAGGATTGAAAAATATAAGTGATCAAAGTTGGGAATTCTTAATGTCCAATGTTCTGACATTTCATAGGACATCATTAATATTTTTCCAGCAAGAGTGTCCCAACTTCAAGGATGTTTTTCTCCATGATCCAAGTTGATTCAGGAAAAATCCTGGGCATGAAAGTTGAAGTACGTCATCTCACCTTTCCAGAAAGTCCTAGAAATCTCATTTATCATTCTCGAGCAGGGAGTATGGACTCTGCAAAAGGCATTGATAAAACAAAATTTTCATGACAGCTTTTAGAACATATTTGATCACAAACCTTGAACATCAAAGTTGAAGTACGTTATCTCAGCTTTCTAGATAGTTGTAGAACGTCCATGTAGCATACTCGAGCAGGAAGTTATGGACTTTACAAGAAGGCTTGCTGTAGCTGTTTTTTAGGACAGATTTTGTGCACTTTTTTCTTGTGCCACACAATTTTCAAGCTTTGTCACCATGCAAGACAAGCATCAAAGATGCAATTCACTTCAACTCAAAATATCATAGTGGATTAAAAGATACAAGTGATTAAAATTTGGAATTATTAATGTTCAAAGTTGTCAGATGTTCCAACATTTCATAGGACATCATTAATATTTTTCCAGCAAGAATATCCCAACTTCAAGGATGTTTTTCTCCATGATCCAAGTTGAACCAAGTCTAGGGTCAAACATCAAAGTTGAAGTATGTCATCTCAGCTTTCCATAGAGTCCTGGAACAACCATTTATCATTCTTGAGCAAGAAGTTATCGATTTTACAATAAGGCTTGCTGCAGCTGATTTTTAAGACATGTTTCAGGACAGATTTGCACATTTCTTGTGCCACACGAATTTCCAAGCCTTGTCATCATCTTGGACACATCTGAGGATCAAATCCAAAGGGACAATCACTGAGCCAAGCCTCCAAAGTCCTTGGAACAAGAAGTAGCATGCCAAACCTAGAAATTCCTAAAAGAGGGACAAGACTCCAATTTTGGATTTGAGCATTCAATAGATGCTTAGAGGTGGCATGGACTGACACATTTGCAACTGAATTCAGTCAAGATTCCTCCAACAAGTAGGGAACCAAAGCTCTATGCTCTAACCTCTAGTCAATGGCTAGAGGAGACTTGGATTTTCATTGGCCAACATTGAACAAACCTCTGCTGCAGCCACCATTCACTATTCTTGCCAAAACTAACTTGCTCTACTATAAATAGAGCTCATTTGTGCTCAGTTTGAGTACACCAAAGCCATCAAACAGATGCTTTCCTCAAAATCACTTCTTTCACTCCAAAATGACTTCTTTAGTAAGGTAATTCTGAGTTTTTGAGTTAGAGAGCATTTCCATCGCATCTCACGATCCTAACACCTCATAAACATCATATGTAGGTGATCCAAACTATCACAAGTGACCTGTAACACTAAAATCACAAAGTCACCTCTCAAAACCTCAAAATTTGACTTTTTTGCATTTTTCAAGCCATGTCTTGATTCAGTCACTTTCCAAACTAGATAAAACCTCAAACACACTCCAAATATCATCCTTGAACTGTCCTAAATGGTGCCACACATCTGGAACACCATTTGAGAGAGTTGACATTTTGGCCACATTTGCCCATTTTGCAAGAAAGTGCTCAAATTTGCTCCAGAGGTTTCCAGCTAATTCCAACCATCCTAAAAGCTTCTAAGAGGTCATTTGAGGGTGTCCAAAGCATCAAATCATTTCTGGAACAAAGCACTTGGTAGGTTGCACAAAATCTCCAAAAAAGAGGTAAAATTCACAACTTGAATTCTTTGAATCATGTTTTCCTTTGTTGTCCACATACATGCATCATATTGAACAATTATTGAAGCAAAAATGTAGTCCTTAATGTGTATAATATGATCCTCCTACTGTTTGCACTTTAACATGTTTATATGTGGAGTTTATGTTGTTTTAAACTTAAGGTGCATATCTGGTTTTTTGCCTTGTATGTGTTGTACATTAAGTTTCAGTATGTATGAGTGATACCATTGGATTCCTTGCGAAAAATTGGTCAAGATAGGTTCTTACAGATTTTAATTTCGTTAAAAATTGAGAGAGTTATGAGTGTTGAAAGTTTGATAAGCAAAGATGTTTACAACCAACATGCAGTTCTGGTTTTTTGCTTTGTGTGTTCTGTACATTAAGTTTCAGTGTTCATGAGTAATACCATTGGATTCCTTGCGAAAAATCGGTCAAGATAGGTTCTTACGGATTTCAATTTCGTTAAAAATTAAGAGAGTTATGAATGTTTGAAGTTTGATAGCAAAGATGTTGAAAACCAAGGTGCAGTTCTGGTTTTTTAAGATGTCGAATGTGATGTTGTGACATCTTCCCTTTTTCTCTTATCTTCAAAACTCATGAAAGATGTCGAATGTGATGTTGTGACATCTTTCCTCTTTTTCTTAGTTTATCTTCAAAACTCAACCAATTCTTTTACATGGCAAAAATCATCATTTTCCAATTCTGTTTTACACACTTCTTATTCATACTCCATAATATTTTAATCCACCAAAAAATCACAAAAATTATTATTATTTGATATATTTTTAATATATTCAAAAATATTGTTTTAAATTGTTTTAAATGCTTTTAAAATGATTTATTTTTCTTGATTTTTAAAACCAAGATGATTTTAAATATTCATGTGGATAAAATACTTTTTCATAAACCTTAATCATTGTTTTTTTTTTTTTTTTTTTGGAATAAGGATAATATTATTACCAAAAAAACAATTCAATACAAGCCGATCAAACGATCCAGGCACACAACGACAAAAATAACAAGAGAAGCTAAAACCTATTACAATAAGTTCTAAGCTTCGTATCCAATCTACCTTTACATAAAACCATATCCACTATATTCTCAGCGTTTAATTCCTCATTAGTGTTATGTTGGAAAATCTTCTTGTTTCTAGTAGTCCAAACATGATAAATCACCTCTGCACACACCATTTTAAGCAACTTCACTTTACTCCCCTTTCCTTTGGTGTTTTGAATAATCCATTGGATTTCCGTTTCCCAGGCATACGCATTCCGCGTCCAACCAAATTTGTTTAACACCATATTCCACACACGTTTAGTAGTATTACAATCAAAAAACAAATGAGACCGACTTTCAGCTTGTTGACAAAACACACAGTCCTCATCAATTTGCGCCCCATGCTTTCTCAATCTATCCTTGGTTGGCAACCTGTTTAGACAAGCCAACCATAAACTGAAGACAGCTCTGGGTCTTGCATAGTTTCCAAGTATCAAATTTCTCCATATCACATTATTTTTCTCACCTCTCAAATTCTTATACATTTTACCAACATCATACTTACCACTAACTTTAAACTCCTACCAAGCATTGGTATTAACCAATCTACCACTATGCTTAAACAGATTTTTAATAAAATGGGAAGTATGTATAGGCGGAATGTATTGATAAATGTTACCTTCTTTCATATAGTATGTGTGCATCCAAAGAATCCAAAGCCGGTCTTTCTTCGCGAATAGATCCCATAAAAGTTTCCCCACAGCTGCCAGGTTCCACTCTCTAAGAGCTGTTATATTCCAACCTCCAACTGCAATCGTATCACATATGTGATCCCACGCCACGTGAGGTCTTCTATTATTCTCTAAGGATCCAGACCAAACAAATTTACTGCACAAACTCTCAATTTGCTTGACTACCTTTTTTGGAAGATGAAAGACTTGCAACCAGTAGTTAGCAATGGCATTTATGACACTTCTCACCAATTGAAGGCGCCCTGCATATGATAATAATTTGCTGCACCAGTGCCTCAGTCTCTTGGTTATTTTCTCAATCAACGGTTGGCAATTCGACACAGTTAAGTTCCTACTGTCCAAAGGAACGCCCAGGTACTTAAAGGGCAGTGATCCAATATTAAAACCAGTCGTCTGCTGAATTAACTTTCTAGTATCAGGGTCCACACCTCCAAGATAAAGGAAACTCTTAGGAATACTCATGTGCAGTCCTGTCGCCTCTGTAAAATCCTGAATTTTCCTCATTGTCAATTGAATAGTCCCAATATCACCTCTTACAAAGAGCAATATATCATCAGCAAAACACAGCTCAATTAACTTTAATTTTTCACATTTTGGGTGAAAATTAAAGTTAGGATTCTTACTAAGATTTTGGAGAAGCCTATGCAAGTACTCCATAATAATAACAAACAACAAGGGTGAGATAGGGTCACCCTGTCTCAGCCCTCTTTTAGCAACCAGAATTTTGGAAAGGGAACCATTAATAGCAAACCTGTAGGATACAGACGAAACACATGCCATAATCCAGTTGGAAAAGATCTGAGGTATCCCCATCTCCTGCATAATCTGAACCAAAGAGCACCATTCCACCGTATCATACGCCTTTTGAATATCCATTTGGATTAAGCATCTTGGGGAAATATTCTTCCTATTGTAACCTCTTACCAACTCTTGTGCCAGAATGATATTATCATGAATTCTCCTACCCTGCACAAACCCAGCTTGAGACTTATCAATAATCTTGCCTAAAACTGTACCAAGCCTATAATTTTTGAAATAATCTTATATAAGGTACTACAACACGAAATAGGCCTTAGATCTTTGACTGTCTTGGCTGTAGGAGATTTAGGAACAAGCGAAATGAGAGAGCAGTTGAAAGCTTTGTAGATCTGACTTTCATGAAAGAATTCCATCACAGCCTCAATGACATCCTTTTTCACAATCTTCCAAGCACTTTTGAAGAAATAAGCATTATAACCATCAATACCAGGTGCCTTTGAGTTACCAATATTGCAGAGAGCTTTCCATATCTCATTCTCCTCTATTGGTCACCTTAATCATTGTTTATAACATGATTAATGATTTTATTTGATATTTTTACCATTTTTTACTTGATTTTTCTTTGAAAAATGCATTTAAAAAATGAAATTGGGGTTTCTTTGATTTTCACCCTAACAAATCTTTTTTCAAAAACTTTGGGCCTCTAATAGAGTGTAAGACCCAACCCTTTTTGTACAAAAATATTTTGGGCCTCAGTTATTGTATAAGTCCCGATACGTTAAAAATCTAGGCGCGATCGCCATTTTCAAACTGAAAATCATTTGGGTCTCCCCTCGTGTTGTAAGCCCCATTTCTTTTCCTAAAATACACTTTGGGCCTCTAATAGAGTGTAAGTCCCATCCCTTTTGTAAATAAAATATTTTGGGCCTCAGACATTGTATAAGTCCCTCTGTACATTTTCAAAGTTCGGCGCGATCGTCGCCTTTTAACAAAAAAGACCATTGGGCTTCTCCTTGAGCTATAAGTCCCATTTCTTTTCATTTTTAAACCTTTGGGCCTCTAATAGAGTGTAAGACCCAATTCCTTTGTAAATACCAAAATTTTGGGCCTCAATCACTTGTATAAGTCCCACGGTGTTTCCAAAACCTCGGCGCAATCGTCGTCCTTTTCAAAATTAACCATTGGGCCTACCCTCGAGTAGACCCATTTCTTTTCTTAAAACTCACTTGGGCCTCTTGAGAGAGTGTAAGACCCATCCCTTTGTACAAAAAACCTTTTTGGGCCTCAGTCACTTGTATAAGCCCCTCTGTACAAATGGAAACAACAGTGCGATCACTGATAAAACATTGGGCCTTTCCTTGAGCTGTAAGCCTCAATCTTTCTTTTCAAAGCACTTTCTCCTTTGATTTTTAAATATACTGTTGTTTTCAATCTTTCTTTGTTGAACAACTAACCAAACAACATTGAAGCTCTACAACCGAGTAAGTGTTGATATGCTTTCATTTACCACTTTCATATACATATAACTGTATTGTGGGGCTGTTTCGATGTAAGTCTTCTTTCATAAACTCATATCGACTGTGTAATAATAGTATAGATATTTAGAGTTTCCCCGGCAACTACGTCTAGCACTAGGTAAAGCCGTTTTGATCATTCTTAGAAATAGACAATACTAGATCCCCATAGGAGCACCAGATACAATATTCTCTTCGGCTGTCCTCCTTAGGAATTGTCAAGAAACTCTACTCCCCAGAGATGATCTCTTCTCCGTGAATTGCATCCCTTGAGTTTCTTCCAAATTCTCGAACTTTCCTGGCATGATCTATTCTTTGTGAATAGCCTGTCTTGAACTTCTCGGGGTTTAGGCACCCACAGGCTTCTTAAAAGCATCCCCGCCTCCTCTTGGGCATTGTACAAGGACCCGTCGGCTTCTTAGAAGTATTCACCGCCTCTCTTAGGCTTCATATAAATGATTTCTTCCTCTGGGAATGATAGCCTCCTCCTGGGCTTCGCACAAATTGTCCATCGGCTTCTTAAAAGTTTCCAGCCTCTTCTTGGGCTTCGTACAAATTGTCCCGACGACCTCCTAGAGGTATAGGAATAGAAATTAGTCATCTTAATAGAACAGTCTTTCAAAGAGTCTAGATCTTTCTACCGTGAACGTACTACTACTGTTTCTTTAAGCATAGTACAAAAGATAAAACTCTAGACTTGGACAGTTTAATTTCCTTGAGTCTCAAAGACATTCTCAAGTAAGGAAACACCCGCAGACTTGGACAGTCTCAAATACCCTCTGGATTCCCTGTTTCCTTAGAGAACAGGAAATAATCCCGATCCTCAGATCAAATCCATGAGTGCAACATTACTCATATAAGAACTGATTTTCTCTTAACCAACATACTGGACCTGTCACTCAACTAAACTAGTAACCTTTTAGCCCCCATCTCGGGCTTCGTACTAGATACAAAGACTCTCTTGTTGAGTCAAACCTTTTAGCCTCCATCTCGGGCTTCGTACGAGATACAAAGACTCTCTTGTTGAGTCAAAACCTTTAGCCTCCATCTGGGGCTTCGTACGAGATACAAAGACTCTCTTGTTGAGTCAAAACTTTTAGCCTCTATCTCGGGCTTCGTAAGAGATACCAAAACACTCTCTTGTTGAGTATAAAAGGCTCACTTGTTGAGCCAGTCTCCCTTTTAGCCTCCATCTCGGGCTTCATACGAGATACTAAAACACTCTCTTATTGAGTATAAAAGACTCTCTTATTGAGTTTATCACCTTTTAGCCTCCATCTCGAGCTTCGTACGAGATACAAAATCACTCTCTTGTTGAGTATACAAGATTCTCATGGTGAGTCATCATCTTTAGCCTCCATCTCGGGCTTCGTACGAGATACAAAAACACTCTCTTGTTGAGTATAACAGATTCTCCTATTGAGTCAACCCTTTTAGCCTCTCTCTCTCTTGGGCTTCGTACGAGACACATAAAAACTCCCTCTTGTTGGGCCAATAGCCTCCTCTTAGGCTTTGTATAAGGAAAAACCTGGTTGAGTCAATCAACCTTTTAGCATCAAAGTTGTGCCTCGTTCACAGTACACAAACATCAACAACTCCTTCCCCTTCATCTAATCGCTGTAAGCGGCAAGCCTCTAGATTATTTACATCCATGCCACTGTCCCTCTTTTAGCATGAACAATTCCTAAGGAAAGATATCATTGCTCTACACTGAGTTAAAGTCTTCTCCTTCAGGTTGGAACCCCCCTATAAAGGAAATTATGGCATTTCTGGATTCAAATATCCCAGTTAAAGTAATTCTCCTTTATAATCAGTCACCCAACAGTTGTGACAAACAGACCCTCTTTAGAGATGACAAATTCTCTCTAAAGACAACACCTTTTAGCTTCACATCTTGGGCTTTGAACAAGATACAAATGGACCCTTCAGCTTCACATCTTGGGCTTTGAACAAGATATAGATCACCTTTTGCTTCATGTCTTGGGCTTTGAACAAGACACCAAAACACCATTTCCTCCCATAGAATAGGAGGAACTACGAACGCTCTGATTTCCCTGTTTCGGTAAACGGGAATACGTAGGCATAAGATTGAAAGAAAAATCTTAGCGAGCACACTAATCAAAAAACCTAAAGTCCCCTATCTCCACCCAATCTGACAAATTCCCCATGAATAGTCTCAGTTTTCCACCTTAATAAAGTAAGAAGAAAGAAAGGCCCCATTACCATATAACATCAGTAACCTAACAGACTGCTGTTTAAACTCAGTATGCAAGCATGGTTAATTGGAGACATCTATTTCCCTTCCTTAGTTAGCTCACAATAGGATAAAAATGAATTGACCTGTAGTAAACCCCAAAGAGCGACAACGTTTAAGAACCGCGTCCAAAATCGCTCGCTACACAATTGTCAAAACTCCCACAACAACTCAAAAAGATGCATGGAATATAGAGTAAACCTCATCAGGTAGCTTTTTGCGAGCTTTGCACAGTTTATCATCCAATTGTTTTCTGGAATATGGGATATAGCTCTCCTATAAACCATGATTAAAAGTGACTGGGTGTGAAAGTGAAGAGTAACAATGGGAAGGGTGATGGTGATAAAAGGGTGTGGCCCAGGTTAGTTTTACCAAGGGCACACGATGGGCGCACTGCACTTATCAAAAAGTATAATATGTGTGTGTTCCCTCTACAAGGGTTGGGGGACTCATAGACCTTTGTAGGTGTATTATAATTTGGGTAGCGAGGGCTTGCTCAAGGTGGCAATAAGCCCTGTATAGTGGGTGTTTGTGGATGTTTTAGGGACCACAAAAATTTTATAACTCAACGGATAAATGTTGAACACGATGCTCTGATAATAGGTTCGACAAGATATACCATAACCGCTATAATAACAAGTAATAGATGATGGAGCAGAAAAGCAATAAAGAATACAATCAGTTGCTTACCCAGTTTGGTGAAACTACACCTACGTTTAGGGGGCTGAGTCCACAGACCAATAAAGGAAATTCACTATTAGTAGTTTGGTACATTTAGACTTACGGGCATCAACAAACCCTGTGTAGTTCAATGCCTTTTCCTAACCCTACCCAATGATTTTTTATTTAGAACCTCACCCTAAATATGAGAATTTACTCACTTTCTTTTGTGCCACAATCCCACTAACAGGGGAAAACAACCACAAACCGTAGTGATCAAATTCAATATTTACATGATAAAGAATGTTGAAAATTATAACTCAACTAGATAAACCTTCTATTCCAAGTTACTGAAACATAGAGGTGTACATAAATAGTGTTGATTATAACTCAACTAGACAAATCTTCTATGCCAAGTTACTGAAATATAGAGGTGTACATAAGTATTCTACATTAATCCTATAAGGGCATTAACATGGATACACGGG
This sequence comes from Lathyrus tuberosus, assembly GCA_022829125.1. Taxonomy (NCBI): domain Eukaryota; kingdom Viridiplantae; phylum Streptophyta; class Magnoliopsida; order Fabales; family Fabaceae; genus Lathyrus; species Lathyrus tuberosus. The sequence continues at coordinate 14,969,550 of JALAZF010000082.1, read as the reverse complement.
ATAAAACCTAACATTCTAAGATCTTAAATGGGAGTTCTTACTTTTCGATGTAGGTTTGAGCTCTTTATATAACAATTTAACGTTGTTTTTATCCTTGGATAATATCTTTGAATTCGTCCAAAATTAATGCAGAATTTGTTGGATATTTGATTCACTCCTGGAATATCTCCAAGAATATATGATTTGTTTTAATTCAAATTCAAATTTAAATCTTCATTTAAATTTGAATTAAACTCCATCTAAATGTCAAAAAAATCACCTAAACATCTTTTTAAAGCAATAAATATTAAATATTTAACAAATATTTTGTAGAACACACTACAAATGCAGCATTTTAGCGCCCGTTGCACAAGGCCTATAAGTTGTACCAACATGCTGAAGCATCACATCGAACATGCGTCATTTTTGTTGTTTCATACAGCTTTAGCAAGCTAGACCAATCTTGAACTTTTGGACACTTCTCCAAGTTGTTGTTTTTCTAAAATACAACCAATCCAAAAGGCCAAACTAATAAGAACAACAATCATCTCATGTGAGGTGAGAGGCCCTATTGGTGGCAGGCGCAACTGGGTTGCAGGCGGGCAGCTAGGTTGATGGGATGTTAAGGCTACTAGGAGCTGGTGCTCTCTGAGTAGTAGTAAATGTGTGTGACTTGAGAATCAGTATATCCTCTTGAGGGATACAATATATTTATATGAGTCCACATCGCCTAGGGTTTTTATCTCCTAGACGTGGTTTTAACCACTCCCCTTTTATTAGGGGAGGTTGTTAAGCACATATCTTCTCAAAGTCAATGAGGGTTTTCTCACGCTTGACTCCCATGCTGGTGGTACCTTTTGGGCGACTCCCCTGGTGGCCCCATTGTGAGGCAAGGGCGCCATGGCTTTACCAAATATAACACCACAATTCCATATTTGTCTAATATGATTATTATATATTAAATGGGAAGTTGTTATCCAAATATAATGAGTTTTGTTGTTATTTAGTAATGTATAAATGACTAAACACAATGTTATGTTGTCTTTAATGTGTGAATGTATGGCTCAATACAAAATTTGTAAAATATTGAACTAAACAAAACCACATTGATTTTGTTTTATTTCTAAAAGCCAACCGAACCAAACCAAACCGCATGGTTTTTTCTCTTGCGGTTCTAATAACTTTTAACATCAAATTTCCCAAACCGCATCGCGAACACCTCTATATTTATTATTTTTTTTTATTGATGATCCTTTTAGCGGATGTGTGGGTTATACATCATTAGATCATGAGTTTCTCAGTGAGAGACAAGTTACTACTGTCAAAGACTACATACTTCACATTTCAATATGAGTGCATTGAGAGGTTCAGATGGTTTAACTGGCCTCAGAACGAGTCATGTTCACCAATAACGTACTCAATACCACATTAGCAACTGGTATCAATCTATATGCCACATTATCCCGTAAGACCTTCACATTTCAGATCTTAGGTTACATAATCATGTTTAGTTTCATTTCTTGAGTGATTGATTTGTTTCAGAGTCTTAGGACTTATTCCACACTAAGACAATGTTGAATTGCCAGTTCTAATAAAACCTACAAATTATACAATAAATTGCAAATAATAGATAAAGCTATCAGCATGCAATTCTAGAAAGCATTAGAAATAACCTAATCATGCGATCAACTATAAAATTAAATGTGTATGAGTATGTGAGTGAGTGAGTGTGTGTGTGTGTGTTTGTAAGTGTGTGTATGGGTGAGTGTGTGTGTGTGTGTGCGTGTGTGAGTGTGTGTGTGTGTGTGTGTGTGTGTGTGTGTGTGAGAGAGAGAGAGAGAGAAAGAGAGATAGAGAGAGAGAGAAGTACACTGAGATTTATAGTGGTTTGACGCATTCGTCCTCATATTGTGTTTAATCCACTCTCTAATGGTTGTCCATTGAATATTTGTTAGTCTTACACTATGATTTGCAACAATATTACAAGAGTTCATACAATCACTAGTCCACAAATAAATGCTAAAAATAAAATTTCTTCTATTCTGGATCTTAACTTGTAGATATCTCCACAAACTAAACTCTATGCAAAACCATTACTCGAGACCACTTATGAGTCTTCCAGCCAGAACAACCTTCTCCTAAGTCTCCGTATGTAGAAATTTCCACACAATTATGTCGATGTCTTAATGTTGGTTTGTTCAAATATTGAAAAGAATTCTCACCTTATCGGTAGGCTTCCACATAGAACTACGAAGGTCAACATGGAAAGAAGAGCCTTCTTATTTTCCATTGGAATTGTCACAACCAGTCACAACACTACACACTATTGCAAGCCTCTGAAATCTTAGACAAATCTTTAAAGAAACGTTAAAGAAAAATTTAAATCTCTTTTGAAAATGAAAGAACAAGTGGTTTATGAAATTTCAAATCATCAACGAAAGAATGTGTTTTCTAACACTCTGAAAAGTTGGAGAGTTAAAAATGATTTATAGGTGTTGGAGATGAAACACAAAAAGAAGTTAAAAATTAATGTGTGATTCGAGTCAAGAGCATTTGGCTATTTGAGTCAAGTGGCAAAGTAATGTGGAACAAGATCTATACGTAAAGAAATACTCATTTTTTGCTATTCGGGCTACGAGTAAAGCATAATTTGACTCACACATGTTATAATTCGAGTCATGATTTGACTCTAACTTGGCAGTATATGAAGAAGGACTTGTGATTCAACTCATGTACAAATTGTGATTCGACTTACAGAGTGCATGATTTGAATTAAGTGCAAGTTATGATTCGACTCACAAGCTTACAGAAAATCCTGATTCCTTGCTACCCCATTTGATTCGACTTAAGATATTATATATTCTGAATCACACATCCAAAATCTAAAATATTCAAGTTTTCAAAGTTGTTTTGAGATTCTAACTTTGACATGACTTGAATCAATCTCAATAACGGTTCTTGTTTGTAAAACTCAACTAATTGATTTAAAGCAAAATGTTCATACTCAAACACAAACATTTTGAATTATGCATGCAAAAATACGGATAAAAAACTCTATCCTTAAAGATACCCAATTGAAGAGGAAACTTAATTATAAAACTAAATTCAAAGTATAGCTTAAATGACAATCAATAAAACCACATGGAGTCTACCCCTTAATGTATCAGAGACATGCAACTTCAGCCTCCCACTTTTTTATGCTTGGTAACCTTTCACTTGGAATTGGGTTAACGTCAAGCAAAAGAAAAATGTGACCATAACTTTCCTTTAATTGCTTTTGCCCCATGAAACACTGCACAATATACAACAACATAAGACACATAAAACAAATCTAGACTTACATTACAACTTTTGCCCCTTTGACATGATCAAAAAGAGATATATGTTAATGAGCCTAAACACAAATAAAACCAGCAACATAAATGATATTCTAGACAAGCAAATGAGCTAAGGGGGTGTAACACCCTGCAATTTGATTAATTTCTTTAATCAAATTATTCGTATTTTATTTAACTATTTAGTACGTGTGTCGCACCTCGAAAATTCATCGAAGACACGACCCTTCGCGCGAAAGGCGCGGAAAACGGTTCGACAGAGTCGCCACCGAACTTTATTTATCCCAAAAGAGGGAAAGGAAAATATTGAGAAAACCTTTAAGGAGGGATAAGAACATGGTCGTCGCAACCACATTCCGGGTTCGGGAGTCGGTTACGTGAGGGGAAGGTACGCACACCCCCTTACGTCCGTTGTACTCAACGGGAACCTCTTAGTTTGAATTGTGATGAACGTTAGCTAAGCTTGTTTGTTTTCTTCTCAATGGTAAACGCGAAACGATAAGATAAAGGGAAAAGATACTAAGGGGAAATGAGGTGGTTTTAGGATAGGGTGCTCGGCAAGATCATCGCGACCTCGGGCCTACGTATGCTCATTCGGACGAGAATGAGAAATCAGAGCAATCGTAGTTCGACTACGGGAGAGGATAGAGGGAATACGGAAGGTGGAGGGAAGGTAGTGGGAAGGTAGCTCGCCAAGATCATCGCGATCTTGTGCATATGTATCTTTACTCAGATCAGAATAAATAATCAGAGCAGTCATAGTTCGTGGTAGGCCCAAAGAGTGAGTTCGTATTGGTCTCACGACCTATGTACAAAACCAAAAAATTAACAATAAAGCAACAGATCCAAGTTTCATCAATGAAACTCCATGGGCCCAAAAACCACAAGGCGCAGACGAAATGAAAGGTAGCGGGTCAAACTCAAAATAAGAAAAGAAAAAAAATAAAGGAACATAGTTTTAAAATGTTATCATTTTCTAAAAGCAAAGCAAACTGCACAAAACTGAGGAAAGAAGGAAAACGGATGCTCCGTATTCATCATCGCCAGCGACGGTCGGAGAAGCGAAGCTAATCGTCTCCAGATTTTTCACAGATGAAGAAAGTCGAAATTAGAGAAGCAAGGGTACAACACAGCTATGGAATAACAACCTTCATATTTCGATCAAGTTTCGGGTAGCTTCTCCGTCTTAGGTTCGATTTGTTTCATTCCTCTCTCTACTCCATCTCAACCTTTCTGGTTCTCTGGTTTGAAAGGGATGTTTGGGATTTAGTAGATTTGGGTTTTATTTTTTTTGGGTTGAATGATTATTGAGGGTTAGGAACGGTTTGATGGTTGGAGATTTGAAGGGTTTTTGGAGGCGGCTAGTCTTCCCCCCTTCAGAATAGTGAAAGAATGATGTTTATATAAAGAGGAGGAGAGGGTGAAATGGGAAGATTGTGGAAAAAATGACATTGCAAGGTGGTTTGCAGCAAGTTGGCGTGGAGTGCTTGGTACGGTTGGTGTCATTGGGTTGTTGCTGTTGATTTTGTTTGGTGTTACAGGATGAGCAGTGATGTATAGCAGTGGTCTGTTCATAGTAGAAAGCAGCATGTCGTGCGGTTTTGTAGGCTATTGTGTGTGAACATGTAAACTTGTTGTGTGAGATGCTTGGTGGGGTCATGGTTTATTGTAGGTGTGGAGGCTTGGTAAAACATGACAAGCTTATAATTGGAATCAGGTGCTTGTGAGCTGTAGTGTATGCCTTTGTGGGGTTTCCATTTTACAAGGTGTATTTGTGATTGCAAGGTTTGTGTGGCCCCTGAACTTTTGCAGGTCATGTTGATAGGTGGGCTTGCGTGGATTATGCTGCAGGTCGTGTGCGAAAGCTTAGTCATTCGAAGTTGGCTGGGAATTGTATTGCAGTGCGTTGGTTGTTTTTGGAATGAAGTTTTCATGTAAATGACTTAAGCTTATAGAATCATGAATTATTATTTACTATTCTATCTTGCTATTTTTCCAATGTGTATAATAGGCTTGTTGGTTCATGAGCTTGTGAAGATTATGGTCTTTGTAACTTGTAAAATCTGAATTTGGACTTTGAGATTGACTTGGGTTTGATTTCTTTTGTAATGGACTTTGAAATTTGTTGTTGGAGTTTTCTTTGAAATAAATCTTTGTAATAAGTGGACTTGAAATTAGCATGGCCTCCATTGTCTTTTGATGAACTTGATTTCCTTTAAATAAATTTGGACCTTCATATCCATCTCCTTGCATTGAAAACTTGACGATTTAAACTCTCGATTTTTGAGTGACACATACTTGAAAAGAAAATAGTTTGAATTTCATAAATGACCCGCTCGACTTCTCTTTTAACCATGGGAACCATAAACATTCTCGTTGAACCTTCTTGAACAATATTATGAACATGCCTTAATTAAAGCTTCAGACACACGCCACTCCACATATGCACATTCTGGCCTGATAAAACCGACTCTTGCCTGACCAACAGATTAGGTCAAGACCAGATGAACTTCAATCTATATTGCACGCACATCTGAATGATCCTCAAATAAACCCTGGTTAAATTTAATTCAACCTCGCGATCCCCTGAGTTTGGACAACGAGCAGAATCAACATATATTTTTGGAATTTTCGAATAATGGCTAGTAGATGGATGTACAGATGAAAGTGATATACAAGTATGACAAATTTGGGGTATGACAGATGCCCCTATCTAATTAGCTTAAACCGAGTAAAATTAATTGCTACGATGTTCTTTCTATCGAGGTATAAGTCAATTAGATATAGAAGACCACAAATTTGTCCGAAAGAAAGAAAAGGATTGGGAAGTTGAAATACAAGAAATCTAACACCAAAAGGATGACAGACCTATCACCAAAAGGATGATAGTGAACACACACACACAGACCCTTCCACCAAAAGGATGAAAATGAGGTCAAAGCCTGCTATTACCAACAGGATAATAGGGCACACACGCACACAGACCCTTCCACCAAAAGGATGAAAATGAGGTCAAAGCCTGCTATTACCAAAAGGATAATAGGGCACACACACACACACACAGACCTTTTCACCAAAAGGATGAAAATGAGGTCAAAGCCTGCTATTACCAAAAGGATAATAGGGCACACACACACACACTCTTCCACCAAAAGGATGAAAATGAGGTCAAAGCCTGTTATTACCAAAAGGATAATAGGGCACACAAACACAGACCCTTTCACCAAAAGGATGAAAATAAGGTCAAAGCCTGCTGTTACCAAAAGGATAATAGGGCACACACACACAGACCCTTTCACCAAAAGGATGAAAATGAGGTCAAAGTCTGCTATTATCAAAAGGATAATAGGGCACACACAGCTATCTGACACCAAAAGGATGACAGACCTATCACCAAAAGGATTATGGAAACTTCCCACTTGCGAGGACCAACACCAAAAGGATGAAGATTAAATTGAAGCATCGTGAATGGCTACCACCAAAAGGATGATAGAAAGTTTCTGATTCTGAGGGTTACCAACACCAAAAGGATGCAGGTTAAGTTGAGTTGGCAGGGTTTGCCTATCACCAAAAAGATGATAGTCAGGCAATTGACAAAAGGTCAAGTTTGCTGGGGATATGATGAGTGAGATTTATTCGAAGACATCAACAAAAGGTTGAAGCAAAGAAGTCACAGAGGAACACCATCCTTGTCAACAAAAGGTTGAAAGGACCAACCCACTAGGGAACGCCCAAGGGGAAGGTTGAATTTGTTTGTAGGATAACCATGACTGGTATGAGGCTAACCATTCCATCAATAAAAGGTTGAAGAACTATATGAGGAACACCCATGAACTGAAGGGGATGCCCCTGACTGGGCTGAAGATTGCTTGATCAACAAAAGGTTGAACCAACTTCGTGAGGAACGCCCACGGATCTTGATGAAGATGCCCTTGCATGGGCTGAAGATTATCTTGTAATCTGATCAACAAAAGGTTGAGCATCTTCGTGAGGAACGACCGCAGATTTGTTGAAGATGCCCCTGGCTGGGCTAAAGATCGTCTTGGTCTTGAGATATAACTTTGTGAGGAGCGCCAACAGATTGATGAAAATGCCCCTGGCTGGGTTGAAGATCTTCTTGCAGTCTTTAGATTGATCCTGGATCTCGACTATGCATGCACGAATGCTTGATTTTGTAATGATGTTCCATATCGAATGGAAATGCAATACAAATGCTGACGCGCGGAGATGCAAGTGTTGGGGAAGTATGATTTGGTTTTTTGGGTAGGCATATGATACTTATGATGATGAATGTGATGCGTATGATGCATATGATTGTAGAAGAGTGATTGGATATGTTGTAGAGGCGCCAGTGTGGTGGATTTTTGGTAGTTGCCAATGCGGATTGGACTTTGGGTGGTGGGAGGGATTGATTTCCTTGACACTCAGTTTGTTGAAGACGTCATGATTGAAGCAGACAAAGATGCTCTTGAAGCCCTAAGTTTGATGACTTGTTGATGAATTATGGGTTCACTCTTGAGAGATCCACAACTCTGTTTGATGGTCAGGGTAGCCTGAAAAAAATGAGCGTAGCGACGTGGCCAACTCATGAAGACCGTGCTCTTGCTCTGAATTTGATGATTGATAGTGTCTGGAAAGGTCTGCTTGACCAACTTGAAGATACAGAGGGATTTTCCTGTTGCAATGGGTCTTGTCCCAGTCTGAACATGGTAATGGTCTGCCCCTAATTAACCAGTATTGAAGCGATTTGATCTCTGGAAGCTGAGCTTTGACGTGCTTTGAGATGTCTTGCCCCTGATTGAGTTGTTGAAGGATTTGCCCCTGACTGAGGGTTTGAGGTAGTCTTGCTTCGGGTTGGCACCACCGAAAGTTCAAAGTCCTCTTCGATTGCCCCTTGTTGGAGTTGTCTCGAATGTCTAGCACTGTTTTGCAGTTAAAATTGCTCAAATAGTAATCTTAATGCAATGCTCATGCAAGTTTTGAAAAAGAGTCGTTTATTGGAGTGTTGTGATAGTGAGACAAATGGACCGTTAGCCCAAATGTTGTGCTGATTTTGATGGTGTGAAAGATATAGCAAGGAGAATGACACCAATGCTGAAGATTAGCAAATATGGGGAGTCAGTTTACGCAACCTTGCAATAGTATACTTTCAGAATAAACCTCGCCTCAATTAGGTCTTTCGAGGGTTGTAACGTGGTATGGTTCACGGTTATGAAACAAAGGATAATAGGCTCAAAAATTGGTTTGTACCCATCCCTTCTTCGTGATGAACTTCCAGTCCTACGTTCAGTTAAATCTGCACATGTTTGTATTCCAAAAGGGTTGACGGTTCAAGGTATGCTTGAAATGATAGTCACCTTTGTTTTGTTTTTTATGGATGTTAGTGACCCTTTGAGATGGTGGTCACTGAATCTTATTTTGTCTTTGTTGAGGGTTCGATGGCCTCTTTTGTTTTTTGATCCCTATCTTTTGCATGGACTGATTTCGCTTTTCAAGTCCATCGGGATTGCCTTGGTTTTTGCCTAAGTCTCCTTTTAGGTGCTCGACTTAGCAGGCTTTTAATTTTTTGTTTTGTTTTGTTGGATGATTGTGACTGCCAAGTCATGGTTATTGATGAACAACCATCATGTCTTGTGGAATTTTGCTTTATGATTTGGATGTGTAGTTGGATTAACTGAACACTACCCTGCCCCAGGTTGAGTGTAATGGTTTATAGATCCGAAGGAAACTACTACTTCTTGGCTTAAAGTGGTTAACTAGGGATTAACTCCTTGTCTCTCCAGTGTTTGGGGGATTGAAACAATGCCTGTACATCATCAACGAGATTTTGTCCGAAAACATATGGTTTGCAATTATGGGTATTTCGTTGTCATCATCCTCCCTCCAATCATTGCTAACAACAGTTTGATATAGAAAGTGAAATGGATAAATGTGTTGGTGTTTTGCAGTAAATGAAAAAAATGAGTGAACACGACATAACTAATTCAAAACATGCATAGTCAATACATTAAGAAAACCAAATACAAACGGCAATGTTCAAAGCATACAGTACTTAAACAAATAAGGACGAAAATACAAGAATATAAATGATGGGATGGCAACGTGACTGCCTTCTTCGGGGAATAAACTTGACTTGACTTGACTTGACTTGACTTGACTTGATGCTGGCACTAGTTTGGCGGCGGCATAGGGTTTTTGATGACGTTTGGAGCCCTCCCATTAAACGTGAGAAACTTTGAGTCGATCATGTCTTGAACCTTGTGTTTGAAAGCTCTGCAGTCTTCGATCGTATGCCCTGGAGCGCACTTATGATACTCGCAATGAGCATTAGTATCATAATCTGGGGGAATGACAGTTGGAGGAGCCAAGTCTCTCGAAGTAATGGCCCTCTTCTCCATCAATTGAGCAAAGATTTGAGCATATGACGTAGGTAAGCGATCAAAGTCTCTATCTGACCTCCTTGTCCTCTGTTGATTAGGCTGACGTTGTTGAGCAGCTCTCTGTTGTTGATGTTGAGGAGGATAATGATACCCTTGTTGATTGTAGGATTATTGCTGAGGAACCTGTTGTTGAGGCATTGGAGCTTGAACAGCTTGAACAGTTGGATGACAAGGCATTGGAGCATATTGCGCAGCAGCAACATACGGATACTGGAAGTATGGCATTTGAAAAGGCGTTGGAGGAGGAACTTGTTGTTGAGCTTGCCCTTTCTGAGCAGAGACAACATTTGTTTCGCCTTATTTTTTCTTGTATCCATTGTTGAAAGGTTTCTTGGCTTGAGATTGGCTGCTAGAACCTCCTTGGATCTTTCCGCTCTTTAGACCCTCTTCGATTCTCTCACCGATAATTACCAAATCAGAGAATCTGGCAGAAACATTACCAATTAATTTCTCATAGTATTGGCCTTGCAAAGTACCCATGAAGATGTCAATCAGTTCATGATCAACAAGAGGTGGATGCACCCTTGCAGCTAGCTCTCTCTAGCGTTGCGCGTACCCCTTAAAGGATTCGTTGTTCTTTTGAGCCATACTCTGAAGTTGAGTACGATTTGGAGCAAGGTCAGTGTTGTATTTGTATTGCTTGATAAATGCATCAGCTAGCTCATCCCAAGTGCGCACATTGCTACGCTCCAGCTGCATATACCACTCAAGAGATGCCCCAGACAAGCTGTCTTGGAAATAATGGATCATCAGCTTTTTGTCTTTGGCATAGGCAGCCATCTTGCGGCAGTACGTCTTCATATGGATGTGAGGACAACTGAGACCTTTGTACTTTGGGAATTCTTGCACTTTAAATTTGGGAGGAATAACAACATCTGGCACCAAGCATATTTCCAGAGCATTCAGAGATTTTGAGTTGCGCCCCTCTATGACTCTGAGTTTTTCAGCTAGATCACGACACATTTTGATGGCTTCAGAATCCTGAGCAGCAGTAGGATTGACAATTGGGGTAGCATCATGGTAATTCTGCACCTCATCATACTGATCTACCAGATTTTCTTCAGCATGAGGAATAGGAATCTGAGTGACAATAGGTTGGCCTTGCGGAATAGCTCCAACAGTAACTCCAGGTGTTGGAAGTGGTTGAGGAGTGGCTCCTTCAGCGACAGGAGTGAAGTTCATCGGTATCTCATAATTGATAGGGTTGGGAACAGGAATTGAGAGCCTTGAGGGTGACCCTTGCACAGACACAGTGTTGTTGGCCGCAGCGGCTTCACGCAGTTCTTCTTCTCTTCTGGCCATCATGATGACTTCAAGAATCTGATTGATTTTTCCCTTCATAGAGTCCAACTCCTCTCTGAAGGCAGCTTGCTCTTGTTGAATCTGCTCCATCATTCTTCTTGTGCTGGCTCGAGTTGCGTACTGGTGTCAAGGAATCAGCTTGATTTACTGGAGATAAAGGAAGGAGAAATGAGTTTCGGCTTGTTGAAATGAAATGCAAGATGTATAACTGATGCAATGCAATGACGTGTATGCAATGCAAGATGCAAGATCCAGGATCGCAGATCACAGGTTAAAACATTTATGAGGTTGGCCGTTTACGGGTATATGGCCAAAGTCTCTGATCAAAGAAACCCTATAGGTAGGCTCTATGAGGAAATTTCTAGGTTCTTTACCCACAAACCCACTTATGGGATGGTTTCTACGTTGATTGATAAGGTTCCCATGATTATGGACACTAATCGCATCAACGTCACGCAACAGGCTAGCTGCATTACGACGAGAATGACGACAAGGTCTCTCCTGAGTGGGGTCCTCGTGCTAGGCACATAAGGAGCGGGCCCTTTGAGACTAACACTACATGACCACCAATATATAACTTGGTTCTAAGAGTGGTTCATAGAGTCACAGACCCTTCATGAATCAAGTCGTGCGACAGGCTAGCTGCGTTACAACAGGATCCACGAAAAGGTATACTCTAGGGGAGCTTTCATGCTAGGCACGCAAGGAGCGAGTCCTTGGGGACTAACACTACTCGACATCCAATTCTAAACTATGTGTTCTCTCTGCTTTTACCAAAGCTTGGGTGTAGAGCTTTACTCATGATATCATCCCAAGATCCAATAGATAAGCATAATAATGAGCATATAAAAGCCATAAGAGAATAAATACGCAAACGAGAAAAAAACATGCAAACAAAGATAACGCTCCTCACAAATTGCTCTAAGATAGGCTTGACTCTCTCTTGCATGGAGCAATTGTTCCCCAGCAGAGTTGCCAGCTGTCGCACCTCGAAAATTCATCGAAGACACGACTCTTCGCGCGAAAGGCGCGAAAAATGGTTCGACAGAGTCGCCACCGAACTTTATTTATCCCAAAAGAGGGAAAGGAAAATATTGAGAAAACCTTTAAGGAGGGATAAGAACATGGTCGTCGTAACCACATTCCGGGTTCGGGAGTCGGTTACATGAGGGGAAGGTACGCGCACCCCCTTACGTTCGTTGTACTTAACGGGAACCTCTTAGTTCGAATTGTGATGAACGTTAGCTAAGCTTGTTTGTTTTCTTCTCAATGGTAAACGCGAAACGATAAGATATAGGGAAAAGATACTAAGGGGAAATGGGGTGGTTTTAGGATATGGTGCTCGGCAAGATCATCGCGACCTCGGGCCTACGTATGCTCATTCGGACGAGAATGAGAAATCAGAGCAATCGTAGTTCGACTACGGGAGAGGATAGAGGGAATACGGAAGGTGGAGGGAAGGTAGAGGGAAGGTAGCTCGCTAAGATCATCACGATCTTGTGCCTACGTATCTTTACTCGGACGAGAATAAAGAATCATAGCAGTCGTAGTTCATGGTACGCCTACAAAAAGAAGGGTTAGGGTTTGAATTTTAGGAGACGAAAGATTGAATGACATACAACCCAAGGGGCGTGCCTCGAGAGCAGTCACTCAAGAATCCAAGGAATGCTAGACTCCAAGAACTCAGTTCTTTCGTGAGTTGATTGCGAAAATGTTTGATAATGGTTAAGTGTTTTAAGACGAAAGGGTGAATGAATAACAACCTAAGGGGCGTGCCTCAAGAGCTATTCATTCGAAGACCCAAGGAATGCTAGACTCCAAGAATCTCCTCCTTTCGTAAGTTGATTAAAAAAGCGTTTGAAAAAGATCGAATCAGATTGGTTGCAAAAAGAGGTAAGGATCGATACTAGTCCCTAGGGGTGCTCCTAGTAATAAAACCTACGAAATGTGCAAGTGTGCATTTGACGACGAGGCAAAAGGCACTCGACTTACGAGAATGTTTTGAAGAGTGGCTCGACGACGAGTCGATAATTGGTTTGGAAATGATTTGGTTTGTTAAATGTTTTAGAGAGAATGACGATTATTTGATAAACGAGACGTCGACCTCTCAACCAATTAATCGGGGCATTATTGGGATGCTAGATCCCAACGACACCTTTTTCATTCGATTGATTTACGAAATATTGTTCGACGAACAACGAAAGTACCACGTGGAATGCTAGACTCCAATGGCATTCCTTCGTCCAAATAGTTAAGACGAGTGTTTTAGGAGCGAAAGGTCGAATGATCACCACCCAAGGCGTGCGCCTCAATAGCGGTCACTCAAGAACCCAAGAAGTGCTTGACCTCAAGAATTCAATTCTTTCGTGATTTAATTATGAAAACGATTTGAATAGGTGTGTTAAGTATTTTAATCAAAAATTAAGTGCTTAAGCGTTTCGATAATTTTAGTGTGTTTTGATTAAGTGTATAAACAAAGAAAATGGTTAGATGAATAAGATATGAATATGATATAAATAATATGAATAATAATGTGAACAATAATAATCAAGATAATATTGCCAAGATATAATATCGACATAAAATAAAGTTGATCTCGTCTTAATTGGAATTTAATCTAGAAATCGATAATCAACGATTTTTTACTTTCATTGACCAACTAAAAGAATATACGAAAATGGAAATAAAATGGAGATAAAAATTAAATCGAAAATATAGAAAGGTCTCATCTTTACTAAGATTTTAATCGAGAAATCGATAATCTTTAGTATTTGATTTTCATTGACCCAAGATGAAAAATAATGAAAAAGATAAGAAGAATAAAAAATAAAAAAAATAAGAAAAAGAATAAAGGTCTTACCTTTATCAAGATTTAAAATCGAAAAATCGATAAATCTTGATACTTGGTTTTCATTGACCCAAAAAAGTTGAAAGAAAAATAAAAGAAAATAAGAGTAGGCCTCATATATATCAAGATTATAGATCTCTTAAAAAAAATCACCCAAACAAGATTTGTGTTATATCATTGGCCCATAATAAAATCGAAAATGGAAATTGAACAAAAACATAATTAGACAAAAGAAAAGTAAGAGTTAATAGTTTAAAAATCAATAAAGTAAGATCTTAAAACATTAAACAAAGAGCAAAGATGGGGGTGCAATAATTTAAACAACATGTCCGAATCATCATGGGCTTGAAGCCCATTCATCCTTCAATAGCCAAAAGGATAAAAAATAAAAACAAAGAGTGAGTTCATATTGGTTTCACGACCCATGTACAAAACCAAAAAATTAACAACAAAGCAACAGATCCAAGTTTCATCAATGAAACTCCATGGGCCCAAAAACCACAAGGCGCAGGCGAAATGAAAGGTAGCGGGTCAAACTCAAAATAAGAAAAGAAAAAAAAAATAAAGGAACATAGTTTTAAAATGTTATCATTTTCTAAAAGCAAAACAAACTGCACAAAACTGAGGAAAGAAAGAAAACGGATGCTCCGTATTCATCATCGCCATCGACGGTCGGAGAAGTGAAGCTAATCGTCTCCAGATTTTCACAGATGAAGAAAGTCGAAATTAGAGAAGCAAGGGTACAACACATCTATGGAATAACAACCTTCATATTTCGATCAAGTTTCGGGTAGCTTCTCCATCTTAGGTTCGATTTGTTTTATTCCTCTCTCTACTCCATCTCAACCTTTCTGGTTCTCTGGTTTGAAAGGGATGTTTGGGATTTAGGGTTTATTTTTTTGGGTTGAATGATTGTTGAGGGTTGGGAACGGTTTGATGGTTGGAGATTTGAAGGGTTTTTGGAGGCGGCTAGGTCTTCCCCCTTTCAGAATAGTGAAAGAAGAGTGTTTATATAGAGAGGAGGTGAGGGTGAAATGGGAAGATTGTGGAAAGAATGACGTTTCAAGGTGGTTTGCAGCAAGTTGGCGTGGAGTGCTTGGTACGGTTGGTGTCATTGGGTTGTTGCTGTTGATTTTGTTTGGTGTTACAGGATGAGCAGTGATGTATAACAGTGGTCTGTTCATAGCAGAAAGCAACATGTCGTACGATTTTGTAAGCTATTGTGTGTGAACATGTAAACTTGTTGTGTGAGATGTTTGGTGGGGTCATGGTTTATTGTAGGTGTGGAGGCTTGGTAAAACACGAAAAGCTTATAATTGGAATCGAGTGCTTGTGAGCTGTAGTGTATGCCTTTGTGCGGTTTCCATTTTACAAGGTGTATTTGTGATTGCAAGGTTTGTGTGGCCCCTGAACTTTTGCAGGTCATGTTGATAGGTGGGCTTGCGTGAATTATGCTGCAGGTCGTGTGCGAAAGCTTAGTCATTCGAAGTTGGCTGGGAATTGTATTGCAGTGCGTTGGTTATTTTTGGAATGAAGTTTTCATGTAAATGACTTAAGCTTATAGAATCATGACTTATTATTTACTATTCTATCTTGCTATTTTTCCAATGTGTATAATAGGCTTGTTGGTTCATGAGCTTGTGAAGATTATGGTCTTTGTAACTTGTAAAATCTGAATTTGGACTTTGAGATTGACTTGGGCTTGATTTCTTTTGTAATGGACTTTGAAATTTGTTGTTGGAGTTTTCTTTGAAATAAATCTTTGTAATAAGTGGACTTGAAATTAGCATGGCCTCCATTGTCTTTTGATGAACTTGATTTCCTTTAAATAAATTCGGACCTTCATATCCATCTCCTTGCATTGAAAACTTGACGATTTAAACTCTCGATTTTTGAGTGACACGTACTTGAAAAGAAAATAGTTTGAATTTTATAAATGACCCGCTCGACTTCTCTTTTAACCATGGGAACCACAAACATTCTCGTTGAACCTTCTTGAACAATATTATGAACATGCCTTAATTGAAGCTTCAGACACACGCCACTCCACATATGCACATTCTGGCCCGATGAAACCGACTCTTGCCTGACCAATAGATTAGGTCAAGACTAGATGAACTTCATCTATATTGCACGCACATCTGAATGATCCTCAAACAAACCCTGGTTAAATTTAATTCAACCTCGCGATCCCCTGAGTTTGGACAACGAGCAGAATCAACATATATTTTTGGAATTTTCGAATAATGGTTAGTAGATGGATGTACAGATGAAAGTGATATACAAGTAGGACAAATTTGGGGTATGACAACGTGATGTGCTTTTAACTAAATATATTAGGAGTTGTATGCGTATATAAGGGTGTAGTGAGAGCATTTGTGGGGTGTTATAAGGATTTAAATAATTAAATTAATTAGAAACTATCATTGTTTTTAATTAATCAATTAAAATAAATAAGAAAATAGGTTTTTGGGTGAAAAATATTAATTAAGAGAAAATAAGGAAAATGATTAACATTTTAAAAAGAGCTGGGCCTTAGTGTAATTAACCACAGAGTAAATTAGGTTTAGAAATAAAAGAGGGTTAGTGGGACTTTTGATGAGTCACTACGTGAAATAGAGCTTTTGGAGAAAAGGGAGGTTAGGGCTTAAATAGGGAAGAACGAACCTTCATCAATTTTGAATTTTGGCTAGGAATATAAGGTGAGGGGGAAAAAGGCCTTTATATGGGTGTTGAAAGGATAAGGTTGAGAGACCCTTGCTCTCATTAGGGATTGTGTAAATTCTATTATGATTTGTTGTTGTTGTTATTATGAGATAATTTGAAAATTTGATGATTGATTGTGTTGTTATGTGATTTTTTTTACTGAATTCGTGTGTGAATTGTTTTGTTTATGAGTATGTGATTTTATGTCATTGTTAGAATTTTTAAGCTTTGAACATAAACTAGAATTTGATGAAAGTGATGAATAAATTGTGTGTCCAATTGTAGGATTCATGATTTAATTTGTGCGCAGTAACATGTTTAAGTGTGATGATATTATTATGTATTATTCAATTCATGGTATGATGTATTTGAATATTATAATGAGAGTTGAGTTGATGTGTGAAGGATAGAGAATGGGGAAGATGAAGTTAATGTGTAAAAATTGGGAATTTTTGGAATTTGGGGGTAAAATCTTGTGTAAATCGATTGCATGTGTGTAAAACTAGAAAAATATGAAAAATTAAACCATGTCAATCGATTAATTCACTAAATCAAATGATTGCTCTTGGCCAAAACGTGAAAATTGGAAAGAAATAATGTAATAGGGATTAATGTCGATCGATTGCACTCATATGTCAATCGATTGATACTAGTTGATTTTTGAAAAATTGCTGAGATGAATCATATTATTTTACCCAATTGTTTTTGCCATAACTTTAGTTCCATAAATCCAAACGAGGTGCAGTTTGAAGCGTTAGAAATCTAACGCGTATGGGTATCCCATAATGATGAATTAAGAGGCTAGATAAGTGCTAGAAATTATGGAAATTACTAGTCTTACTTGCTACAC
The DNA here is from genome assembly GCA_022829125.1 of Lathyrus tuberosus. Taxonomy (NCBI): domain Eukaryota; kingdom Viridiplantae; phylum Streptophyta; class Magnoliopsida; order Fabales; family Fabaceae; genus Lathyrus; species Lathyrus tuberosus. The sequence goes on along the minus strand of JALAZF010000082.1, from coordinate 14,952,090 downwards.
AGTAGTTAATAGTAACAAATAAGGGGTTAATTGGTGTAAATGGATGAATTAATGATGAATTAATGTTAAGATGGTTTAACATGATTTAATGTTGTGTGAATATGTATTCGATGTGGTGATGTTGTTTTGTGATGTTATATGATGTGAATACGACTCGTATTGTTATGAAATGCATGATTATATGATGATTAATTATGTATTGACGGTGAGTATTATTGGTATTATTGGTGGATAGTAATTTGGAAGGAGGGATTACTATTGTGTGTCAATGCATGTTGTTTATGATCAGAAGGGGATCGTAAGCATTATTGTTATGTTGCATTAATTTGTATGGACATACATCATTGTATTGTATTGTTGAAAAGACATGTTTGCTAGTTTAGAAGGGGAGACTAGTGGCTTATCTCAAGCTCAAAAAATGAGGGGGGTCATGGGTTTAGAAGGAGCGAGTCGGTTCCAGATAGAACTAAATGTTGAAGTTGACTAGCAATTTTCTTAATTAAATCAGAGAAGGTCAGAAGCTGGATGTGGAATTGGTCGATCATTGAGTACTAGTTAACCAATGTAAAAAAGTGGACCTTAGAGTAGATGATAATAAGATCTTGAAGTCTTGGCACAGAGTTAGTGTCTGATGTGTCATAACTTAAGAAGATGATTTTGGAAGAGAGCCACAGAAGCAATATAAGTATTCATCCCTGAGCCGCTAAGATGTATCAAGATCTGAAGAAAATATTTTTGGTGGTAGGCTACGAAGAAGAAGGTCGCAGAGTTTGTTTACGCTTGGACTATTGCAATTGTTAAGTACTCCTGAATGGAAGTGAGATAACATTTCTATGGATTTCGTGACAAGTTTACCGAAGATCCTGAAGAGGAATGATATGATTTGAGTTGCTTTGAATAGTCTGACCAAGTCGACTCATTTTATTCCAATAAAGATCAGTTTTCCATTAGAGAAGTTGGTAGAGATCTACATCGGTGTGATCATGAAGCTGCGCGGTATTGTGTCGAGTATTATTTCTGATAAAGACCAAAGATTCACGTCGATATGCTTTCGAGTTGAAGTAAAAGTATTTGACTCTTTAAAGTTGTTTTGATAAGGCTAGAGTTGCCTTAAACATTTGTTGCATTACCCTGTTGGTGGTCTTACATAAGTAATAACGTGTATTACTTTGTTGATGAGTATTATTGAGATAATATGTTAATGATTTTGCATTTTTGATGAGTATGTGTGAGTATTATATGTGGATATGATTGAGATATAATTGTATAACATATTTTCTAGTTGAGTAGTTCAGAGAGAACTATCGTATTGGCCTTACATTGACAAATCATGGTTTAGAGAGAACATTTTTTTAGTACGAGATGTGAATATTGTTAATTTATTTTCAAATTGAATGGTTGCATATGTGTCTTGAGAATTGTTGTTGAGTCATGTGCATTCATGTATATTAGAGATAAGTAGGACTTCAATTCAACGAGGTTAATTGCTCAGAGATAGCTAATGACAGTATCTTGAATCCACTAAAAGGCTTCTTGATTCCAACCTGACTACTAGAAATTCCTTGAATCTTTCCACTTTTCAAACCTTCTTCGATTCTCTCACCGATGATCACCGTGTATGAGAATCCTGAAGACACACTACTGATTAGCTTTTCATAGTATTGCCTTTGCAAGGTGCCCATGAAAATATCAATCAATTCATAGTTAACTAGTGGTGAATGCACTCTTGCATCTAACTCCCTCCAACGTTGCATGTACTCTTTGAAGGGCTCATTGTCCTTTTGAGCCGTACTCTGAAGTTGAGTACAGTTCAGAGCTAAGTTAGTGCTGTATTTGTATTGCTTAACGAATGCTTCATCCAACTCAGCCCAGGTACGCACACTGCTGCACTCCAGTTGCATGTACCATTCCAGAGATGCCCCAGACATGTTGTTTGGAAACAATGGATCATAAGCTTTTCATCCCTGGTGTAGACAGCCATCTTTCGGTAGTGCATCTTCAGATGAATATTAGGACAGCCGAGTCCATTATACTTCTCAAATTTTGGCCCCTTGAATTTAGGAGGAATCACAACATCTGGTACCATGCACATTTCCAAAGCACTCAAAGAAGTTGAGTTGTGCCCTTCCATGACTCGGAGCTTTTCAACTAAATCACGACACATCTTAATGGCTTAAGAATCCTGAACAGCAATAAGATTGGTAATTTGGATAACCATATGTTAATTTTGCATTTCATACTCATCTTGTAGTTCTTCTTCAGCACGAGGAATGGGAATCTGAGTAACAGCAGGTTGCACTTGTGGAATAGCTCCAAGAGTAACTCCATATGTGGGCATTGCTTGAGTAGTTACTCCTTCCACTGCAGGAGTGTAGTTCAGAGGCATACCATAGATTATAGGATTAGGAACAGGAACTGAAAGTCTTGAGTGTGAAGCAGATATTTGCATAGGAACACTGCTCTTTGCGGCAACGACGTTACGCAATTCATCTTCTCTTCTGGCTAGAGCTGTTATGGTCTCAAAAATATGATTGATCTTTCTTTTGATGGAGTCCATTTCTTTTCTGAAGGTGTCTTGTTCTTGTTGAACCTGATCCATCATTCGTCTGGTGTTGGTGCGAGTAACGTATTGGTGTCGAGGAATCAGCTTGATTTACTAGAGACGAAGGAAGGTGAAATGAGTTTTTATTTCTGCAATGAAATTCAAGATGCATAATTTATGCATATGTAATGCAATTGTTTTTTGAAAATATGATGCCATGACATGTATGGATGTAATGTTAGCATGCAAGATTCCAGGATCACAAGTACAAGGTCTCATAAATCTGAGGTACAGATGGAGGATAAGGCTGGCTCTCCTCACATGGATCTCACTAGGTAGGATCTAGAGTTAAAAAGGGAACCCCAAAGTCACAGATCCACATGACTGTTCATCAGACAAGATATAAGCATGTTGGTTGACGACTTCATCATATGAACCTCTTTTGGGTAAGATCTTCGTATCGAACTACACGAGAAAAGTTTCTCGGTGCCCCATACTACGCGATCATCGACATCGGGTTCTAGAATAGGGTTTCAGAGTCATGGACTTCCTTGACTGTTCGTTACATATATCAGTCATTGCCAGACAATAACTTCACCAAGGAGATCTATTCTGAACGAGATCTTCGTATCAAACTACACGAGGAAAGCTCCTTGGTGCCCCATACTACATGACCATCAATCCTAGTTTGGCTAATGGTTCAAGGTTCTACAAATGTCATTAGAGTCTTGGATCCCAATGAAAACATTGATCGTCCACGCCAAAAGCTTGATGGTCGTCAACATCCTCAATAGAATCTACTCTAAGCGAGGTTCTCGTATCAACCTTATAAGGAAAGCTCCTTGGTGGCCCATACTACTCAACCTCTCCTATCTTATGTTTACACTCTAGACTCGGGTAGATAGCCTTTTGTAATACCCTAATTTTTACCCCTATGATCGCACATATTGCTTCAATCTCGCACCACAAACAAGATTGTAAACTTTAGTTCTCTTTCCCTCCTCTGTAGGTTTGCTCTTGAGGGAGATCACCAAGCACCCCATGTTTTCTTGTTTGCTTTATATTTGTTTATGTTTATGCTTACTAGCCCTTAATTAAAATGAAAAAATATATTTGTTTTCCCTTTACTAACTTTTTCAGGATGAAATTTAGATAAAGAATATCAAATACCAATTCCTCAACTCGAATGAAATTCATATGAACAAAGTCAAAGTTGATATGCAAATAATTCAAAATCACCTGATCAAGAATTTCCCAAGATTTGATTGATTATTACTCAAGAGACTCCAAGGTTCACGTGTTTATTTCCATGCCTTCTTTTACGAGTCAAGAGAATCAAACCAGAGCCATAGCAGTGCAACAGAAAGGTAAATTCTCATAATTTTTGTTGTGTTAATCGATTAACAATATATGGTTAACCGATTAACCAAGTGTAGAATTGTGAAAAATGAGCCAAATTCAAATTCTGCAGCATTTTGGCACCAATTTCACTTGTTTCGTCATGAGAATATTCTGGATCACCTCAGTTTAATTCCCCTACATAATCACAATTAATTCCCATCATACACCCTCACTAATCACCACTTAATCTTGATTTTGCCTCCAAATTCAAATTCCAAGCCTAATTTTGGCTCCAAACCAAGCTCCAAGCACCAAAATTTCCAAGCCTAAATTCTATAAATAGAGGCTTCATTTCATTCATTCTACAAGCTTTTGATAGCCAAATTCATCTTGTCAAAATTCTTCCTCATTCCTATTTTCTTCATCTACCCAAATTCACCAAAGCTCTTTCTTCCATTAAAAGTTAGTAAGATTTTCATTGAAGCTTACTAATCTTTGAGCTAAACCTCTGTCCAAACACTTTTTCATCATCAAAGTTTGTAGATCAAAGCTTTGGAGTGTGGTTCTTGAAGTTGATTTGAAGCATTTTCATATTTGGAAGTGGTAAACTCTTGTTCCACCATTGTTGTGCTTGATTCATCTTTCACAATGTGATCTCTTGTTGATTCTTGTTGCTTGATCTTTGGATCTTGCAAATTGTGTTTCATTGGTGTTAATTGTTGTTGTTTTACTTGAATTTTCATTCACAGCTGCATCCTTGATCATGAGGTGTTTAAAGAAATGATTGATCAAGGATTTTGCATTTTTCAAATTGATTTTCTGTTGTTTTAGCAAGTGTAATCGGTTAACACACTGGTGTTAATAGATTAACACTTGTTTCTGCATTCTGGAATTGCTGCTTTCACAGTGTTAACATAAACATTGTTATTGATCGGCCTCAGAAAGTTGCGGCTTCTACATAATTCAGATTACGATTGTTTAACATAGCGCTAAATTGTTTTGAAATCGGAAATCAGTTTGTTTTTGTAAGAGAGTTGTCAATCTCCTACTCACCATAGTGTGGTGTGAAATAGATTATTTCCTTGTTGTTAAGGGAGTTAGTTAGCATACTCGTCTATTTTATCCGAGTTGGCGCCCTTCCCTTAATGATGTATGGATTCATGTTTTCGTGCTTATAGTTGACTAGCCGAGTATACTCGGAAAAACCACCAAATGTTTTTCATTACAAACACTAACTTACTAACTATATAATTGCACTAACTTTACTTTATGCCTTTTTAGTTTTTGCTCCTTATTTTCTTGTCATTTACTTTTATGTATTTACTTTTAGCATTTTATTTTCATATTATCATCTTATTTTCTCTTTGTCCACTTGGACCATACCTCCCTTAAGATACTAATAAATATTTAAACACTAAAAAACTTGGTTCTCCTAATTCCGGACTGTTGTGACCTTATGTTTCGACCTTGGACTTTGGAATTAGAGTTAGGACCTTGACCTCGGCTTGGAAGTAGACCTTGAGACTTATTTGGATTTGTTTGGTACCCATGGCTTAAGGATTTCTCTTGAAGACCTATCTTGATTATTATGATTTCATCGGAAGCTTGGATTTCTATTTTGCTTATTTGCCTTGTTGAGACTCAAATCTAAAAGGAATGAATTATTGATTGACTTATGTCATGGGGCTTGCTAGCTTTGTTTGGTTAGATCATTCTTTATCCTTAGCTTTTATGTTTATGCAATAGGATAGTCACTTCTTCTCCACCCCTTCTTCAATTTTCAAAATCTTCTCCCTTTTTTAAAACCTTATTATTTTCAAAATTAAACTGCTTTCATAATAAACCTTGACCTTGGTCAAGTGATTTTCAAACTTTGTTTTCTTTAATAAATGTCAATAAATGTTAATCATACTTTGACTAATTTCAAAAAAGACATAAAAAATACAAAAAACTCATTCAAACTTTTTGTGCTTTTGTGCACTTTTTCCTTTAAAATTTTTCAAAAAGTTTAGACATGAGTCATTTTCATAGTTGAGATGTAATTATCCTATTCCCCATGGTATTTATGATGTTGACATTTTCCACTTAGATGTTAAGTGATAGACTTGCTGATTTTAATCCAAGCAAAAATCCTCCATCTTAAGGTGATGCAAATGTTGTTTTCTTATACTTGTGGGCGACTAGTCGTTGTTTTTTCCTTAAAATGACGACTAGTATTTACATTTAAAATCAACCATAACAAACCAGTTTTTGTTATTTGTACCACGAACTACGAGGTTTTGATCCTATATTGCACTTTGTGGGTACGTAGGCATGAGGCTCAAGAAGTCTCTCCAAACACAAAAATCTAAAAAATATTTCTCTTCTCGTCTCCTCAATCTCATTTCAAATAAACCTTTTCAAACCAAAAAGAGTAGATATTTCAAAGGGTTCCAATAGAGTACTATAGATGTTTTGGGTGCTAACACATTCCCTTAGCGTAACCAACCTGTTGTACCCCAAATTTTTACCCTTAGATGTCATCTTCATTTGTGCATCTTAGGTCAATCATCTCTGCATTGTTTGAACTAACCCATATCTTGCAGTTTGTTTCTTTGTGTTCAAATTAGGTTTGCGTATCACCATGAAGCTCCACAAGTTGTTTTGAAGCAAGTCAAGTCAACAAAAGATCTCCAGTGCAAGAACTTTGGAATTAGGGTTTGCTCTGAAGAAGTCACTGAGAAATTGGCTCTATCAAGTCAAGATTTGTGTGGTCCACTTACCACTTAAGGTCATCTGCATCTAAGAGACATCATTCAATAGGAATCCAAGATCTATTGGTCCTCAACAAGAGAAGTTTGAGCCTCAACCTCACTATACCTCTAAATTAGGGTTTCTGTGGCACCTATCAGTCAATGACTTTGATTTTCATCAAGATGAACTCCCAAACCCTAATTCTTGATTCTATTGGTTTATCAACATCCTCAAGAGTCTCCTAAGACCTTTAGATGAGAAGGAAGAAGCACGTTTACAAGATCTGACCTCAGTGCATTCACAGTCAAAATTAGGGTTTGACTGTGAAATTCTGACACAGATATCAGATGTCCTACACAGATGTTGAGACACTGATATCCAACATAATGAACAAGTTAAAAATAATAATAACAGTGCAGAAAGTAAAGAACACAGTGATATGTTTACCCAGTTCGGATCAACAATCCTACTCTGGGGGCTACCAAGCCAGGGACGAAATCAATATACGATAGTATCAATTCACAGATCATACAGCAACCACACCCGGTTACAATCCACTCACTTAATCACTACCCTCCCTATGACTTCTACCTAAGACTCGCCTAGGTATGATGCCCTCCTTAAATCCCTCTTCAATCACAAACCGTGACTGGTTCCTTTCAACACAAGTAACAAAACGAAAGCCACACTTTCAAAACACACAATTCTCAATACTTCAAAGCTTATGAGAATTGACACACAAGAAACTCAATGCTTAAAAGCTTATGAGTAACTGACAGAACTTACAACACAAAACCAGTCCTTGTACTGTTATCAGAATGATACCAGTTAGGCTCACAAATGACACTCAAAAACCCTAACAAAACACACGTAAGTTCCACACCTAAACTAGGTTTACACCAGTCAATATATAACATTAAATCTGGAATGGATTGGGCTTTAAAACGTAGAAAAGAGACTGCACATAATTCTGCAAAATAAACTCCAAGAAAATAGGTCTTCAATCTAAAGTTTCCAAATATGTCTCCATATTTAGAAAATGTTGAAAATCCGAAAACCAACACACGAAAACTCAACCCAAAATACTTTGGATGCCACATAGGATAACTAAATATTCACAGAATATTCAGTAACAAATACCAATAACAGAATCTTCGTTTTAAACCAAAAACAGACGCGATGTCCTATGATCCAGGATGGGACATCTTTATCCGACATGTTTAATGCAGAATATTAGAACATCTTGTTTCAACATCTTGCTGCTAGAATAGTTTTAGCAAAATAAATGACAACCACAAAATCAAAGAAATAACAATCTCCCCCTTTGGCTTATTTTGGCTAAAACTACACACCAAACAATCTTGCAAAGATAACACAAGCAGCACAACAATATCAGAGACAGCAGCGAAAAACACACCATAACACCAACACAAAACACAGCATAGCAGCAAAAATTCACACCCAAAACAAACTCCCCCTCAACTTCAGCAACACAACAACATTCAACATTCTTCGCAGCACCAGCACAAACACACCACAAGCACACTACTCCCCCTTTTTAGCCATAAATATGACAAAGGCAAGTAGAACAGTTATTAATTTTGAGAAATGGTCAAGTCAAAAACCAGAATAAACAACATCAGAAAGTAGATGCACAGAACATCACATGACCAAATGTCATGCACAAACTTCAGCATCTTTCCCTTTATAAACACCTGCACAAGCTGCACTACCAGAATTACCTTTATTCTTTTTAGTCTGGCAGCCAGAAAGAACATTAATTGCTATAGTTATTCATGAAAACAAACCCCAAGTCTACTCCTCAGGTTTTCAAACTGAATTGCATCCAGAGCCTTGGTAAATATGTCAGCAAGCTGATTTTCTGTGCTAACATGCTCAAGAGTTATGACTTTGTCCTCCACAAGTTCTCTGATGAAGTGATGCCTGATATCAATGTGCTTAGTCCTGCTATGTTGAATAGGATTTTTAGAAATATTAATAGCACTCAGGTTGTTACAAAATAATGTCATGACATCTTGTGTGACATTATACTCAGATAGCATTTGCTTCATCCACACCAGTTGAGCACAACTACTTCCAGCTGCTATGTACTCAGCTTCAGCAGTAGAAAGAGATACAGAATTCTGCTTCTTACTAAACCATGAAATAAGATTATTTCCCAAAAACAAACAACCTCCAGAGGTAGTTTTCCTATCATCAGCACTTCCATCCTAATCAGCATCACAGTATCCTACTAAAATGGAACTTGAGTCATGGGAGTACAACAACCCATAATCACATGTACCACTCACATACTTAAGAATTCTCTTAACTTGATTGATGTGACTGACCTTGGGTTCTGCTTGGTATCTTGCACATACACCAACTGCAAAGGTTATGTCTGGCCTACTTGCTGTGAGATACAGCAGACTGCCAATCATGCTTCTGTATAAACTTTGTTCAACATTCACTCCCTTTTCATCTTTGGATAACTTCAAGTGAGTAGGAGCAGGAGTTCTCTTGTGCTTGGCATTATCCAATCCAAACTTCTTCACAATATTCCTTGCATATTTGCTCTGACAAATAAAAATGGAATCTTCCATCTGCTTGACTTGCAATCCAAGGAAGTAAGTCAATTCACCTACCAAGCTCATTTCAAATTCAAATTGCATTTGGTTGACAAAATGTTGGACCATTTCATCCGACATCCCACCAAACACAATATCATCTACATAAATCTGAGCAATCATTAGTTTCCCATCCTTCTCCTTGACAAAGAGAGTTTTATCAATACCATCTTTCCTGTATCCATGTTTGACTAAGAACTCAGTCAGCCTTTCATACCAAGCTCTTGGAGCTTGTTTCAAACCATACAAAGCCTTCTTTAGCTTGTAGACATGATCAGGAAAATTTGGATCCATAAACCCTTTAGGCTGCTTAACATAAACTTCCTCATTAAGATAGCCATTCAGAAAGGCACTTTTGACATCCATTTGAAGCAATTTGAATTTCAAAAAACATGCCACTCCTAGCAACAATCTGATGGATTCCAATTGAGCCACATGAGCAAATGTTTCATCAAAATCTACTCGTTCAATTTGTGTGTATCCTTGAGCAACTAGTCTGGCTTTGTTTCTGGTAACAACTCCTTGTTCATTAGACTTATTCTTATAAACCCACTTTGTTCCAATCACATTTGTTCCTGCTGGTCGTGGTACCAGTTCCCAGACTTCATTCCTCTTGAATTGACAAAGCTCATCCTGCATAGCACTTATCCATAACTCATCTGTCAATGCCTCTTCAACATTCTTTGGTTCAAGCTTTGAAACAAAACAGGCATTTAACACTGCCTTCCTCGATCTGGTTCTTACACCTTCATTCAGATTTCCAATAATCAACTCCTTAGGGTGATCCTTCTGAGCCCTTATAAAGGGTCCCCTGTTAGCATCCTCTACCTCTTCATTCTCAGGTCTAGTGTCGGTCTCTTGAGCATTATTTTCTACGGATTCAGTGTCTTGTGAGATTTCATTGTTCATGGGAAAGCATATTCCAACATCATATGGGACATCTTCGTCTTTGCCAGAGTCATCAACCACCACATTTCTGGATTTCATCATCTCCTTAGTTCTGGAATTAAATACCCTATATGCTTTACTGTTTGTAGAGTATCCCAAAAATATCCCTTCCTCACTCTTAGGATCCATCTTTCGCCTCTGCTCACTATCCGCCAAGATATAGCACTTACTCCCAAAAACATGGAAATATTTCACATTTGGCTTTCTACCTTTCCATAGCTCATAAAGAGTAACAGAAGTACCTGATCTGATAGTCACCCTATTGTGTATATAGCAAGCTGTATTCATGGCTTCAGCCCAAAAATGATATGGAAGCTTTTTGGCATGAATCATGACCCTTGCACACTCTTGAATAGTCATATTCCTGCGTTCCACCACACCATTTTGCTGAGGAGTGATTGGTGATGAGAATTCATGAGTGATTCCTTCAGATAAACAAAACTCTTCAAACCTGCTATTTTCAAATTCTTTCCCATGGCCACTTCTGATTCGTACAACACCACAATCCTTTTCTCGTTGAATGCTTTGACACAATTCTTTGAAAGTTGCAAATACTTCATACTTCTCTCTGATAAACTTATCCAGGTGAATCTGGAGTAATCATCAATGACAACATAGGCATACTTCTTCCCATCAAGACTTTCAACCTGCATAGGTCCCATTAAGTCCATGTGAAGCAGCTCCAGAACTCTAGAAGTTGTGGTAAAATGTTGAAGCTTTTTGTGTGACATCCTTGTTTGCTTCCCAACTTGACATTCACCACAAATTTTATCCTCATCAATCTTCAGCTTGGGAATACCTCTAACAGCCTCACTTGACAGTAGGCATGGCAAGAAAACCGGGACCCGCCCCGAAATTAGCGGGGAAAACCCGGTTTAACTGGGTGCGGGTGCAGGGGCGGTGGATGCTACTACCCGCCCCGCACCCGGCCCCGCCCCCGCCCCGGTCTACCTTAATTTACTTTTATATCTTATTTTAATTATTTTATTATATATTTATTAAAGTTATTTTAAGTTTTAAAAATAGTTTTACTAGAAAAACATGTTTATTAATTATTTTACTCTTTAAAAACATGTTTATTATTAAAATAATTAATTATTTAATTAAATTATTAATTTTTATTATTATGAAAAATATTTATTTAAAAAAAATAGTTTTGCGGGTGGGGCCGGGGAACCCGTTCCCCATTGGGGGCGGGTCTGGGTGGTAGTTTTTTACCCCCGACTGGGTGCGGGTGCGGGGGGCGGGTCTGTTTCAGGGTGGCGGGTGCGGGTGCGGGACTGCTCAAACCCGCCCCCGACCCGCCCCGTTGCCATGTCTACTTGACAGAACTTTCTTCATCCCTTTCAAATGTAAGTGACCCAATTTCTGATGCCACAGTTTGGTTTCATCTTCCTTTGACATTAAACAGGTAGACAAACTTTCTGATTCTTGAGGATTCCACAGATAGCAGTTATCCTTAGACCTGGTTCCCTTCATGACAACTTCATTTTCTTCATTGGTTACTAGGCATTCAGATTTTGTGAAATTTACTTTGAGTCCTAGATCACATAGTTGGCTTATACTGATTAAATTTGCAGTCAACCCTTTGACAAATAGAACACGATCCAGATTTGGTTGTCCTGTGTAGTCCAACTTTCCAACACCTTTTATTTCACCTTTTGATCCATCCCCAAAAGTGACATAATTGGTAGAGTGAGGCTTGATATCTGACAAAAATTTCTTCACACCAGTCATGTGTCTTGAACAACCACTGTCAAAGTACCAATCTTCCCTTGCAGATGCTCTGAGAGAGGTATGTGCTATGAAACCAGCCATCATATTTCTAGGAGTCCATCTTTTCTTTACTTTAGCCCAATTCTGTCCTTTATTTTGTTGATGAGCAGGTTTGGGATAACCATGCAAATTGTAGTAAAAAGACTTTAAGTGACCAATCTTTCCACAGTAATGACATCTCCATGGTTTATACTTTGAACTACCTACTATTTTCTGATGTTTCATCTGATGTTGAAACATGTGATTTGACATCTCCTCCTCTTGCTTTATTTTCTGAGGAACAAACTTTAATACAGACTTCTTGTAGTTCTCTGCTTGATTGTTAAAACCAAGACCTTGTACATTTACAGCATTTTTCCCAGTCTGAAGAATCTCATCCAGCTGCGTGGAACCATTGTTCAACATTCTTATAGATTTGGTCATATTGTCAAGTTTTGACTTTTGCCATACAACCTCCTCTTTAAGATCAACAATGATTGATAGATGTTCTTCCTTCTCAGCTTCTAGTTGAGCTATCAGAACCTTATGTTCTAATATTATCTGGCACCTCTCTTCATTCTTGATACACAACTCTGAGAACCCAGTTATAACTTCCTGCTTAGTGAGTTCTCCAATATAAGATTCTTTGTCAGAATCAGACTCACAAGTTATTTCTCCATCAGATTTACAGATTCCAGCCAAGGCTGTCACTAATTTTGCTGATTCTTCTTCAAGATCACTCTCAGACTCTCCTTCTGACCAAGACACAGATAAGCCTTTCTTCTACCTTTTGAGATACGTGGGACACTCAGTTTTTATGTGCCCAAATCCCTCACATTCAAAACACTAAACTCTCTTCCCTTGATTGGAGTCTTCTTCAGTTCTGGACCTTCTGCCTCCATCCTGGTTTTTACTGATGGCGAGTGACTTGTTCTGAACATTTGCTCTTGACTTCCAGTCCATCCTTTTCAACACTTTGTTAAATTATTTTCCAAGCAATACCAGATCTTTAGACACCCCTTCATCTCTGACCAGGTTATCTTCATCGTCTGAATCACCAGCATTTGACACAAAAGTTATACTCTTCTTCTTTTCAGACTTTTCACTGATCCCCAATTCAAATGTTTGAAGTGATCCCACAAGTTCATCCACTTTCATCTTATCTATGTCCTGAGCTTCCTCTATAGCAGTCACTTTCATGTCAAATCTCTTAGGTAGAGATCTGAGGATTTTTCTGACCAGTTTGCTATCAGACATCTTTTCACCTAGGGCACTTGAAGCATTAGCTATCTCAATAATGTTCATGTGAAAATCATGAATGCTCTCATCTTCCTTCATCTTCAAATTCTCAAACTTGGTAGTGAGAAGCTGAAGTTTTGACATCTTCACCTTTGAAGTCCCTTCATGAGCAACCTTCAAGACCTGCCAAGCCTCTTTTGAAATGGTGCAGTGTTTAATCAACCTGAAGATATTTTTGTTAACACCATTAAACAATGCATTCATAGCTTTGGAATTTCCCAAGGACCCTTTGTAGTCTGCATCATCCCAGTATTCCTCTTCCTTCACCACATCAGTAGGATTACCTTTTCCATCTCTAACCTTTGGGGGTTCCCATCCTTTGATAACAGCTTTCCATGCTTGATCATCCATGTATTTGATGAATGCTACCATCCTTGGTTTCCAGTAGTCATAGTTGGAACCATCAAGCAGAGGTGGTTTGTTCAAAAATCCTCCATCCGTGTCCATTGCACCAGAAAGTACCTTCTCTGAATCTCACCCAGAACCAAACAAGGCTGCAAGCTCTTGATGCCAATTGAAATTCTGACACAGATATCAGATGTCCTACACAGATGTTGAGACACTAATATCCAACACAATGAACAAGTTAACAATAATAATAACAGTGCAAAAAGTAAAGAACACAGTGATATGTTTACCCAGTTCGGATCAACAATTCTACTCTGGGGGCTACTAAGCCAGGGACGAAATCAATATATGATAGTATCAATTCACAGATCATACAGCAACCACACTCGGTTACAATCCGCTCACTTGATCACTACCCTTCCTATGACTTCTACCTAAGACTCACCTAGGTATGAGGCCCTCCTCAAATCCCTCTTCAATCACAAACCGTGACAGGTTCCTTTCAACACAAGTAACAAAACGAAAGCCACACTTTCAAAACACACAATTCTCAATACTTCAAAGCTTATGAGAATTGACACACAAGAAACTCAAAGCTTATGAAAAGCTTACAACACAAAACCAGTCCTTGTACTGTTATCAGAATGATACCAGTTAGGCTCACAAATGACACTAAAAAACCCTAACAAAACACACGTAAGTTCTACACCTAAACTAGGTTTACACCAGTCAATATATAGCATTAAATCTGGACTGGATTGCGCTTCAAAATGCAGCAAAGAGACTGCACACAATTCTGCAAAATAAACTCCAAGAAAATAGGACTTCAATCTAAAGTTTCCTAATATGTCTCCATATTTAGAAAATGTTGAAAATCCGAAAACCAACACACGAAAACTCAACCCAAAATACTTTGGATGCCACATAGGATAACTAAATATTCACAGAATATTCAGTAACAAATACCAACAACAAAATCTTCCTTTTAAACCAAAAACAAACGCGATGTCCTATGATCCAGGATGGGACATTTTATCTGACATGTTTAATGCAGAATATTAGAACATCTTCTTTCAACATCTTGCTGCTAGAATAGTTTTAGCAAAATAAATGTCAACCATAAAATCAAAGAAATAACAGATTGAAACCCTAATCCTTGGGAATTTTGGTTCAAATGAAGTGTCAATGGTTTTAATCATCATAGAATGTCTCATGAGGTATTCAAAGCATCAAGATCAAGTTTTATGAGGTTTCTTGCAAGAGAAGTAGGGTTTTGATCATGAAAGATTTCATATGTGAGATTTCCCCTCTAATAGCACAATTTGAAATGACCATAACTCCTAAACCACACACTCAAATTGAGTGACTCAAAGCTCATTGGAAAGCTCTTTTCAAGATATTCAATTTGTTCCATATGACTTTTCATCCAAAAATGCTTGGTTTTTGAGTTATGAAGCTTGCAAGATAATCTGACCCAACACTTAGAGAAATTTCAACACTTTTCGTCACAATTTTCTCTAACTTTGACCTCATTTTTCACCCATTTCCACTTGGATTCAAGACTTGGGTCCCAAATGAAAGTTTTAGAGCATGATGAGAGCTTTCCAACCATATGTGGAACATCTCATTTGAATAAGCCATTATCAAGTTATGGGCTCTCAAAGAAGGGTACTTCAAGTTGTGAAATTCTAACTTAGAAATTTTTCTAAGTCTCTTTTCATGCAGCTTAAGGGACACGATTTAGTGGCCATTTTCTGCTAATTCAAGGCATCATTTCAATTACATTTCAACATAAATATTGTAGTATGATGCATCAACTTTCTATAGCACCAAAGAGCATGAAATTTGAACCATAGAATTGAGAGATATCATGAGCTCAAGAGGCATGCTCGACTCTGATTTGCATCAACCAAACGCTTCTTTTTTTTTAATTTGATTTTCACTCTCTCTCCACAAGTACATCTGCAGACCCTAGCACATCATGTCTACACTTTTTACTTTGCCACCAAACACACCAAAAGTCAGCTGCAAAGTACTCTCTTTTGTACTTCTTTGAGAACTTTTGCAAGCAACTAAAGCTAATCCCTCGTGTACATGAGAAGTCCCTCAGATTGTGATCAAGAACACACTACATTCTAACCTAGATGTGCAGCCAAAAAAGCTTCACTTGGCTCCATAAACTGTTGTTCAGAACAGCCCCTACCTCCAAATCTTTCTTTGATCTCTTTCTTCTGAACAAAGCATTTATTCCTTGGACATTCACTCATCATTATCCAGCTGAACCCTCTATAAAAGGCAGCCACATCTTCATTTCAAGGGCATCAAGAACCAACACCAACAATACCACAAACAACTCTGAAAACAAAACTTGTTCTTTGGGAAAACGAGAGCTAGCTGCAAAGGAGGGAGTCGTTGTTGTCTACTTGGGAACCAGGTAAGTTCCTCAACCCTCCACTTATCATGCTTGAATCATATACTATGCTGAATACATTTTAGTTTAATGTTAGAAATCATATGTTGTTTTAATGTTTGTGTGTTTATGGTATATATGCATGGTATGTATGTTGTTATAAACCTCTGTTGAGATTATTTTAGAGGTTTCATACCTCTTCATGGCTGCCATAATGAATGAATAGAGTTGTTTCCATGATAGAACACTTGTTAACCTGTGTTAAAATGAATACTACTTGAAGATAGATTTGCTTTGACTGTATGTATGTTGAACATACCAACTCTGAATGTGTATCATGTGTGAATCATAGCACTTATAGGCTGTTAAAGTTTGTTTTGCATCTCTGCATGAATAAACATGGCTGAGGTATAGAGGTGCAGTTGTTGTTCTGGATGATGTTCACCATGTGTGTGAATGGCTATAATTGGTGCTTGGATGTATGCTGGCTGTTGATGCTATTTCCAACTTGTTTGAGCTTTAAATCTTGATAGTTGTTCATGTTAGCATGTGAATGAGGTTCAGGGAGTTGTAACTTGCCATATTACCAGGTTGCTGTTCATTTTTATGAGCAACTAAGACTTATGTGTCTTTGGAGTTGGAACATATTGGTTTTTCTTCTCTGTCCTAACTAAATGACAGCTTTGAACTAGTGTTTTTCCCCTGATTGTACTTATAACATGGACACAATCTGTGCTAGTTATTAAGTTAATTATGTTCTTCATAAAAACTGCTTCAGTTTTGGCCTTTATGGCTTGCAAATTGATTGAGTATGGAGAATGTAATGTTGGTTTGAATCTGATATCCAAAATTGAAATACGATGGTTATGTTGTTCTACATGTTTCAATCTTCATGCTTGCATTCTGATTGGCCAGCCATTTGGTTTTTTTGTGTAGCAGTGTTTAAGTGACCATGAACAATTGACACTTATGTTATTTATACTCAGATTCATGTAACACGCGTGTGGTTTTTCATTAAAAGCATTTCTTGAAGCCTCATTGGTTTATCTATTATTGGGGTGGGCTTATACATTGGATGTATAGCCACCCTAGTGGTATGTGATGCGCGCGTTTAGGAAGGATGTCTGGGGTTCGAATCCCGCCCCAGACCATCCTTTTGTGCTTTTTTTCTTGTTCTTTTTACTACCATTTTCGCATGGGCCTTGTGCTATTACCACCCCCCAGTTTCTGGCCCACTTCATTTTCCTTTACTTTTTTAACTAGTTCAGTTTACTTATTACACCCCCCTGCGTGGGTTTGTTTCTTTTTTATTTTATTTTTCTATTTTCAAATATTTTCTTTTCATTTCAAATCTTTTAAAACTTTTTTAGTTTATTTATTTTATTTAAAACTTTTTCTCTATTTCAAAAACTCCAAAAATATTTTAATCTTTATTTAATTTTAATTATCAATTTATTTCTTAATTGTTTATTTAAGCTTAATTATTAATGTATGATTTTTTTAAATCACCCATCTTTGGATTAATTGTCAACTTTATTTATGAGTCATCTTTATTGATCATTTGAGTGTTTATTCACTAATTATTGTTTAAGTCTTGAACAAATTTATTCCATGTTTGATTTATCATGTGTTTGACTTTGATTTAAGCTTTGTTCTTCTTTAAATATCCTCTTTGATTAACATCATGTCTCTTTATCTTGTGATTGTTTCTTGTGATTGCCTTCCTCAAGATTAATACATATTGATTTGTCTTTGTTTACATGTCTCTATGATGTTCATGTCCATCTTATCCATGCTTTATTATGAAATACTTCTTGCCATACTCATGCTATTGTTGTTATCTTATTCATCTTCATCAATATCTCTTGTTATCATATCCTATAACCGTTATTATCTCCATTCCAAAGGAAGGTGATTAATGTTGACTCTTAAAGTCATAGTCCACCACCTTAACCTAGTAGCCTCATAAGAGCTAAACCTTATTTCTTGGCCTCCTCAGGGCCATGGAATCATAACTAGCCTTAGGAAAGAGTTTTACACTCTGTGTGATATTCATCCTAATGAATACTCACTTTCCCTCTTTAACTTTAAAACATAACATAGGACCATTACAACTAGACTTAGAGAGTTCTTATACTCTATAATGAGTTCACACTCATTTCCCCTCTGAATATTGACCACAGTCAATCATTCAGTTGAAGTAGAACTACGCATACTCTGATTCTATACCCGAGGATACGTAGGCGCAAAGTGCGATGCTTTGTTGAGTATACTTAGATACTAACCTTTTGGGTTTCAACCTTTAGCATAGAACCCTTAGCAAACATAACATAACACAGACATTAGCAAGAGGCTCCTGTAGAGTACTACAGACGTTTAGGGTGCTAATACCTTCCCTAGGCGTAACCAACCCCCGAACCTTAGATTTCCCCCTTTAGGTTTTTCTAACGATCTTGAACCTTTCCTTTGGATAAATCAAAGTCGGTTGTAAAAGAAAATGATGCAAGTTAAGTAATAGCTTGTTATCCGATTTTCACCGCAACAAAAATGGCGACTTCACTGGGGATCATCATTCTAGAGGGTTAAGCCTATCTTGTATTCATGTTATTCATGTATGCTTGTTTTACTTATATCTGCTTATATACCTGTCATATTTGCCTATATATTTGTATATTTGTTCCATGGGTTGACATGGTATATATGAGTGAGATAAGTCCTAACCCGGACTTGAGAGAACACATATGTTTAGGAACCGTGGACATAGTCAAGGGAACTTCGAGGGAGAAATCCCAAAGGAGGGAACTTGAAGTCTACACTCAGTTGAGGTCCTCCTGAATGTAGTAGAATGTTACGCAAGCAATCATGAATGCGTTACTACTTTCAATTTGGTGCCAGAGATACTGAGGACCTTTAGTTACCCCTTTACCCCTACTTGGCCTATTTAGGACGTAGTGCGATGACTGTGAGGGAGCAATCCCAAATGGTTGCTACGCGATACTACACTCAGATGAGACTCTCTTGAGAATTTTATCGATCACCGAGCAATTGGAAAGTCGATAAAATCCGAAAGATGGGTTTTCGACTCTGGGAACTTTTTAGAACCTTGTCTGGCAGGTGAAAACCATAGTACATACCTTTGGGATGGGTAGACCTTTAACTCCATGCTCGTGACTCTTAAATTAGGTTTCTCTATGTGCTTTGTGCTTATCTGTTTATGTGTGTTTGTTGCATTCATCCTTGCATCATATGCATTGTGTATATTCAAGGAATTCAACTTTGTTTTGCAAACTTTATAGGATGAATTTTGAAAAAAGGAAAACGAAGAAGTACACCTTCATCAGTCCAAAATTGGAAGATTTAAAGAATCTGGGTAAGCCAATAAATGAATCATCAACGTTCCGAGACAAGTATGGGAAGATCTTCTCTCTGATGAAGTCAAAGATGGTAGATGGGATGCTCCCTACTCTCATGCAGTTTTATGATCCCATGTACCATTGTTTCACTTTTCCGGATTATCAGTTAATGCCTACGCTCGAGGAGTATGCTAGTCTAGTTGGTATTCCCATCACTCCAAACCATCCTTACTCTGGTTTGGAAAGGACATCTAAGGAGAAGGAAATTGCAGAAGCGGCTCATCTCAAGCTGTCAGAAGTCAAGGCTAACTTGGTTGTCAAGGGGGGACTTTTTAGGTTGCCTGCCAAGTTTCTAATGGAGAAAGCCAGTTATTATGTTAACATGAAGAATATGGTGGATTATGAAGCTGTTATGGCCCTTCTCATCTATGGGTTATTTCTGTTTCCCAACATTGAGAACTTTGTTGACATGAAGGCAATCAAGATCTTCATCATTGGAAATCCAGTTCCAACCCTACTTGCTGACGCCTACCATTCAGTGCATTTGAGGATTGCTCATAAGGGAGGGATGGTAACCTGCTGTGCCACATTTTTGTATAAGTGGTTTATTTCACACTTACCCCGTTCTAAGACCTTTTGGGATCTCCAAGATGGACTTCTTTGGTCAGAAAAGATCATGTCTCTCACCAACACTGATCTGGAGTGGTACTACCCAACGCTCAAAGGCAAAGATATGATTGTTAGCTGTAGAGGATTTGCTAATGTACCTCTTCTTGGCACAAAAGGAGGCATAAGCTATAATCCAGCTTTGGCTTATCGTCAACATGGTTATTCTATGGAAGCTAGGCCTAATAACATTTACTTGGAAGGTTTGAAGAGGATAAGGACCCTGTGCTTAGGGAAAAGATGGCTCACGCGTGGCGTCATGTTCACACAAGAGGTATCTCTACTTTGGGAAAACCTGAGTGTTTGGCTTCAGAATCCTACACTCAGTGGGTGCAAAAGAGAGCTGTTGAGTTGAAGATGCTGTATGATTGTCATGATCCTATTCCACTAGCTCCCAAAGATCCTGTTCTTTTCTTCACAAGCAATGAGGATGAATTAAAGATCCGGCTGGCTCAAGCAGAACGAGAAATGAATGCATGGAGGAACAAATACCAGATTCTTGATTTTGAGATGAACGAACTTCAGAAGAATCTCAGGAGAAAGGAAGAAGAATCTGTCAGAAAGAGGAAATCGCAAGGAGATTTATTTTCTCCTAGCACATCATCTCCATCAGAATCATGGAAGTCACGGTTGATCAAGCTCGTTGTTGAAAATAAGAGGTTGCAGAAGGAAAACCAGAAGCTCGCTATGAGATTGATGGGAGAAGACTGATTAGATGGTTTAGAACATAGTTTTCTTTATTTCGTACTTTGTATTTTGGCTTTTGAAGGTGTAATCATCTCTTTTTGTAATCCAAAAACTTTATTATCAATGAAATGAAATGAGATTTTCTTCTAAGAAAAGTGTTCCTTAAAATTTGCAAAATACAATGTTGAGTTCCTTGAATTATGCCCACCATTTAGCTTGCATTAGCATCTCATTTGCATTTTTTGCATGTGCATGTGCATTCTTCTTCGTCTTATTGTCGTCTTGTTCTCAGCACCCGTCACCCTGATTTTCCGACTCGACAAGGATACCTAGCCTGCATTCAGGACAATGGCAACGATGAAGTAAATTCTGAAGAACCAGGAGAAACTGAAAGAGGAGGTCAGAGTCCTCCAATGCCAGATGAATTGGGTTTTGGAAACTTTGCAAACTCTAATGAAAAAGGAGGATCACATTCATCCCATCACGCCAATATTCAATGATCAAGCTTCTGTTTATCAATAAGTGTCTCAATCACCAATTTATCAACGAGCGCCCAACGCTCCCGCTCATCCACGACGGACTCAAACTTCTCGCCAAGACAGACAGGGTGGTAGACCTCCGATCCCTCATATACCGATGTCGTATACAGCATTGTATCCTTTTTTGGTGCAACAAGGGTTAATAACTACAAGGTCATCAAACCCACCTCCGGATCCGCTCCCGCTTTCTTACCGTCCTAATGCTCACTGTGCATTCCATGAAGGTGCACCAGGCCATGATTTAGAAGGATGTTTTGCTTTAAAGCATATTGTGAAAGATTTAGTGGAAAGAAATATTTTATCTTTCAAGGATACTCATTTTCCATCTCCTAAGGATCTCCCACGCCCAGGATTTGTTTTTGAGGGAGCCTCATGCCAGCTGAACATTGGTCCTATTCCTGCACCCAAACACAATCTTCATCGGGTGCCTACAAAAAGGGGTTTTCAGTCTCCCACGTGTGTTTCTCCCCAAGACAAGAAGAAGCATGTTGTCAAAAGAGGAAAACTTAACCACCAGCCTATTCCCATGCCGTTAAGTAAACTTTTCCCACTGTTGATGCAAAACAAGCTGGTAACTCCTCGACTTCTCACCCCTATGCAAGGACCTTGGTACAATCCCAACCTGACTTGTGAATTCCATAAGGGAGCCGAAGGACATGACTTGAACAGTTGCCGAGCCTTAGAACATCTTGTGCAAGATCTGATCCATGGCAAGGACTTAATCTTCGAAGAAGATCGCCCAAAGACTGAATGCAAATTTTGCACTGGGACAATAGGGCATCCCATTGAAGAATGCAAAGAGTTCGAAGAGAAACTGATGAGCCTGCTAAAGAAGTTGAAACCTCAGGAAGGTACTTCAGACGCTGATGTCTCAACTATTGAAGCAAAAGACAAAGGAGTTGCAAGGCCTCCCAAAGTTCTATACCACAAGGAACAAGTGATTGGTGATGAAGACGTTTTCCCATCTGGACTCGAAAACTAAAATCTTTTGCAAACAATCCGCCAAAGCTGGCTGTGTTTTATTCATTTCGGTATTTTCAATTATATTTCCTTCACTTTGAATTTGTATTTGCTTACTAACTTTGTTGCCTTTTCAATTGTAATATTAATGAAATGTTTGTGCATCTTTTGGTTAAGTCCATTCGTTTCACTCATTTATTCTTGTGTTCACAAAACAAATATATCTTTACCCTGCTTTACTCCATATCAATCTATATTTAAACAAAGATTGGGGAGGATGATGAAAACCTCGTGTTCATAATTGTTGTGGTATACTGTCGATTAAACCTTGCCAAGGATGTAAGGCGTTGTTTCAATTCCCAAATACTGGAGAAATAAGGAAGATAATCCCTCGTTAACCCTTCGAGCCTAGAAGTATGAGTTTTCTTTCCTTACACAAAAAACCCTTAAATCTCAATCTTGGGGCAGGGTAGTTCTCAGTTTAACTTGGTTATGCAATCGAATGCAGGCGCTTCGTGTAAGACGCCAGTCAGCTCTCAAATCAAGTGACTTCCTAACCTTTGGAAACTTGAATGTATAGCTTGAGTTAACTGAGTGTAGGATCGGAGTTCATCACGAAGATTAGGTGGGGACAAATAAACTTTGAGCCTTTATCCTTTGTTTCATAAACCGTGAACCAAGCCACGTTACAACCCTTAAAAGACCTAATCAAGGTAAGGTTGTTTTGAAAGTATACTACAGCAAGGTTGACTAACCTGACTCCTAATGATCTTTGCTATTTTGTGTGTGTTGATCACTTCATCTGTCATTCTGTAAATGACCAGGTCCACTTGGTTTTCGATTGTTTAATCATTTCACTGCGTGTGTTTTCGTCAAAAGGTTTTGTTTCTAAAAGTTTGCATTAAAAAGTTGCATTGAAATTGCCAAATTTTAACAAACAATACTTGTTTGCAATACAATTCAATATCAAAGGAATCCCAACAAATGTCGGCGACCAAGGAAATTTGACTCAATCAGGGGCAACCAAGTGTGAGGGTTTGCCAATCCATCATCCCAAGAGTTGGTGAATCAAGGGCAGAACTCTGCAATTCAGAATATTGGGGCAAGTCTCTTTGAGGTCATCTTATGACAAGTGTGGACTCAGTGACCCATCATCAGGGGCAGATTTTATTTCCCCAGTCGTTTCTACTACAGTTTGAGTATTACGAATACAGTTGAACAGAGACAGTTATGTCTAGGATCATTTCTTTTCAAAAGTTTGAAGACATTGAAGCATTTGGTATGCCAATTCTTCTGTAAAATCCTTTTGATTATCTGTCAACGAATCAGGGGCAATTAAGTCGAGATTCGATAAATCTCTAAAAGTCAACTACGTCTCATTCACAGATCAACCAAGCTGACTGGGGCAAGTTTGTTCCTTATTCGTCAGAAAACCAGTCTGAAGCAAGTTCAAGGACCCTGTTGTGTGAATGCAGATAATCTGGGGCAGTTACGCCGAGATCTCTTCAAGAGTTTAAAGATATTGAAACACTTTGTATGCCAATTCTTCTATAAAATCCTCTTTTTATCGTCTTCTAACAAATACCATATAGCCTGGGGTAGATAAGATTTGAAGATGATAATTATGCCAATGAGATGCATAATTACTTTGTTAGCTCCCCAGTGAGCTGTTACTTCAGCTAATTTTGACAAATCTTCCACGGATTCTTTTCCAATGAAGAAATCAGATTCATGATGGTCATCCTCGTGACGTTATGCCTCAAGTGGAATACTCTTTTCACGAGCGAAGTTGTTGACGCTTCTTCATCCCCAGTTTTGGCTGGGTATCCTTTGTCGAGGCATTTTTCATCTTCGGTTTTTGCTTCTTGTCTGTTTCATCAGCATAGCATATGCATCATACCATAGCATCTTTGCATCCTTGTGCTTTGTTTTGGCTTGTGGTCTTTTGTGTTGCCTGTCTTTATTTCCCCAGTGAAGTAAGGACATTCCCAGTTTTTCTTTGTTGGTGTCGTGCTTGTTCGGTCTTCACCTTTGCGCGCCAGATTTGAATCTTTACACCTTTTCTGTTCCCCAAGAAGTTTGACCTCTTGTTTTAAAACCGTTCTTGTTTGAATCGAGTCAAACCTGAATCGAGTCTTTGTTTAAATCGAGTCGAACATTGCCTCTTGTCTTAAAACCGTTCTCATTTGAATCGAGTCAAACCTGAACCGAGTCTTTGTTTGAATCGAGTCGAACATTGCCTCTTATTTTAAAACTGTTCTTGTTTTGAATCGAGTCAAACCTGAACCGAGTCTTTGTTTGAATTGAGTCGAACATTGCCTCTTATTTTAAAACTGTTCTTGTTTGAATCGAGTCAAACCTGAACCGAGTCTTTGTTTGAATTGAGTCGAACATTGCCTCTTATTTTAAAAATTGTTCTTGTTTGAATCGAGTCAAACCTGAACCGGGTCTTTGTTTGAATCGAGTCGAACATTGCCTCTTATTTTAAAATTGTTCTTGTTTGAATCGAGTCAAACCTGAACCGAGTCTTTGTTTGAATCGAGTCAAACATTGCCTCTTGTTTTAAAACCGTTCTCGTTTGAATCGAGTGAAACTTGAACCTAAACCTTGAGCTATCGTGAGCTCGTGGTTTACCCTTTATCTCAGCTTTCAGTTGTTCTTGTTTGAATCGAGTCGAACATGAACCTTTATCCTTGATTTTTGAAAACTAATTTTTAGCCAAGCTTCTTGGAACATTTTGCTTTATTAAGACTCCTATTTGGTGCACAGAGTTTGTCTCTGTCTTTCTGGCTTTTCTTGAAGATCCCATCTTGAACTCTTCGGTATAAGAATCCCCAGGAAGTCTTTGCTTGGTTGTCTGTCTTTTTTTAGGCTGATCCCCGGATCAGGTTTTTCTTTCTGGTTTCATGCCCAGGAAGAGGGTGGGTTTGTTTTGTCCCCAGTAGTCCATCTCCCCGGATTTTTTTTCCCAGTGGAGATTGTTTTTTGGTTTTTCCTCAGTGTTTCGTTTGAGTCTCCCTAGTGAGTCTCTTTCGTTGGTTAGCCTGTATCCCCAGTGAGTTTTTCTCATGGATACTAGCTTTCATCTTTCCCCGGTGAAGATTATCTTGTGTGTTTGCTTCCCGTTGTCCCTGGTGTCTGGTCTGTCTGCATCTTTGCACCATCTTGGCATCATATCATCATTTTAGAAGTTTATGACATGTCAGCATTTGCATGTCTGTCGCTTGTCCTTAGCATTTGCATTCCATCTAAGGGCAAAATTTTTGGTCTGCTATATTTGAATACCTTTCACCTTGATGCCCCCGGAATCTCTGTTCCTCGTGTCATCCGGTAAAGCTATTTAAATAGGGGCAACTGTTGTACCCCAAATTTTTACCCTTAGATGTCATCTTCATTTGTGCATCTTAGGCCAATCATCTTTGCATTGTTTGAACTAACCCATATCATGCAGTTTGTTTCTTTGTGTTCAAATTATGTTTGCATATCACCATGAAGCTCCACAAGTTGTTTTGAAGCAAGTCAAGTCAACAAAAGATCTCTAGTGCAAGAACTTTGGAATTAGGGTTTGCTCAGAAGAAGTCACTGAGAAATTGGCTCTATCAAGTCAAGATTTTTGTGGTTCACTTACCACTTAAGGTCGTCTACATCCAAGAGACATCATTCAACAGGAATCCAAGATCTATTGGTCCTCAACAAGAGAAGTTTGAGCCTCAGCCTCACTATACCTCCAAATTAGGGTTTCTGTGGCACTTATCAGTCAATGACTTTGATTTTCATCAAGATGAACTCCCAAACCCTAATTCTTGATTCTATTGGTTTATCAACATCCTCAAGAGTCTCCTAAGACCTTTAGATGAGAAGGAAGAAGCAAGTTTACAAGATCTGACCTCAGTGCATTCACAGTCAAAATTAGGGTTTGACTAAAACCCTAATCCTTGGGAATTTTGGTTCAAATGAAGTGTCAATGGTTTTAATCATCATAGAATGTCTCATGAGGTGTTCAAAGCATCAAGAACAAGTTTCATGAGGTTTCTTGCAAGAGAAGTAGGGTTTTGATCATAAAAGATTTCATATGTGAGATTTCCCCTCTAATAGCACAATTTGAAATGACCATAACTCCTAAACCACACACTCAAATTGAGTGACTCAAAGCTCATTGGAAAGCTCTTTTCAAGATATTCAATTTGTTCCATATGACTTTTCATCCAAAAATGCTTGGTTTTTGAGTTATGAAGCTTGCAAGATAATCTGACCCAACACTTAGAGAAATTTCAACACTTTTCTTCACAATTTTCTCTAACTTTGACCTCATTTTTCACCCATTTCCAGTTGGATTCAAGACTTGGGTCCCAAATGAAAGTTTTAGAGCATGATGAGAGCTTTCCAACCATATGTGGAACATCTAATTTGAATAAGCCATTCTCAAGTTATAGGCTCTCAAAGAAGGGTACTTTAAGTTGTGAAATTCTAACTTAGAAATTTTTCTAAGTCTCTTTTCATGCAGCTTAAGGGACACGATTTAGTGGCCATTTTTCTGCTAATTCAAGGCATCATTTCAATTACATTTCAACATAAACATTGTAGTATGATGCGTCAACTTTATATAGCACCAAAGAGCATGAAATTTGAACCATAGAATTGAGAGATATCATGAGCTCAAGAGGCATGCTCGACTCTGATTTGCATCAACCAAATGCTTCTTTTTTTTTAATTTGATTTTCACTCTCTCTCCACAAGTACATCTGCAGACCCTAGCACATCATGTCTACACTTTTTACTTTGCCACCAAACACACCAAAAGCCAGCTGCAAAGTACTCCCTTTTGTACTTCTTTGAGAACTTTTGCAAGCAACTAAAGCCAATCCCTCGTGTACATGAGAAGTCCCTCAGATTGTGATCAACAACACACTACATTCTGACCTAGATGTGCAGCCAAAGAAGCTTCACTTGGCTCCATAAACTGTTGTTCAGAACAACCCCTACCTCCAAAATCTTTCTTTGATCTCTTTCTTCTGAACAAAGCATTTATTCCTTGGACATTCACTCATCATTATCCATCTGAACCCTCTATAAAAGGCAGCCACATCTTCATTTCAAGGGCATCAAGAACCAACACCAACAATACCACAAACAACTCTGAAAACAAAACTTGTTATTTGGGAAAACGAGAGCTACCTGCAAAGGAGGGAGTCGTTGTTGTCTACTTGGGAACCAGGTAAGTTCCTCAACCCTCCACTTATCATTCTTGAATCATATACTATGCTGAATACATTTTTGTTTAATGTTAGAAATCATATGCTATTTTAATGTTTGTGTGTTTATGGTATATATGCATGGTATGTATGTTGTTATAAACCTCTGTTGAGATTGTTTTAGAGGTTTCATACCTCTTCATGGCTGCCATAATGAATGAATAGAGCTGGTTTCCATGATAGAACACTTGTTAACCTGTGTTAAAATAAATACTACTTGAAGATAAATTTACTTTGACTGTATGTATGCTGAACATACCAACTCTGAATGTGTATCATGTATGAATCATATCACTCATAGGCTATTAAAGTTTGTTTTGCATCTCTGCATGAATAAACATGGTTGAGGTATAAAGGTGCAGTTGTTGTTCTGGATGATGTTCACCATGTGTGTGAATGGCTATAATTAGTGTTTGGATGTATGCAGGCTGTTGATGCTATTTCCAACTTGTTTGAGCTTTAAATCTTGATAGTTGTTCATGTTAGCATGTGAATGAGGTCCAGGGAGTTGTAACTTGCCCTATTACCAGGTTGCTGTTCATTTTTACGAGCAACTAAGACTTATGTGTCTTTGGAGTTGGAACATATTGGTTTTTCTTCTTTGTCCTAACTAAATGACAGCTTTGAACTTGTGTTTTTCCCCTGATTGTACTCATAACATGGACACTATCTGTGCTAGTTATTAAGTTAATCATGTTCTTCATAAAAACTGCTTCAGTTTTGGTCTTTATGGCTTGCAAATTGATTGAGTATGGAGGCTGTAATGTTGGTTTGAATCTGATATGGTTTTGAGGTTCCAAAATTGAAATACGATGGTTATGTTGTTCTACATGTTTCAATCTTCATGCTTGCATTCTGATTGGCCAACCATTTGGTTTTGTCGTGTAGCAGTGTTTAAGTGACCATGACCAATTGACACTTATGTTATTTATACTCAAATTTATGTAACACGCGTGTGGTTTTTCATTAAAAGCATTTCATGAAGCCTCATTGGTTTATCTATTATTGGGGTGGGCTTATACATTGGATGTATAGCCACCCCAGTGGTATGTGATGCGCGCGTTTAGGAAGGATGTCTGGGGTTCGAATCCCGCCCCAGACCATCCTTTTGTGATTTTTTTCTTGTTCTTTTTACTACCATTTTCGCCTGGGCCTTATGCTATTACCACCCCCCAGTTTCTGGCCCACTTCATTTTCCTTTACTTTTTTAACTAGTTCAGTTTACTTATTACACCCCCCTGCGTGGGTTTGTTTCTTTTTTATTTTATTTTTCTATTTTCAAATATTTTCTTTTCATTTCAAATCTTTTAAAACTTTTTTAGTTTATTTATTTTATTTAAAACTTTTTCTCTATTTCAAAAACTCCAAAAATATTTTAATCTTTATTTAATTTTAATTATCAATTTATTTCTTAATTGTTTATTTAAGCTTAATTATTAATGTGTGATTTTTTTAAATCACCCATCTTTGGATTAATTGTCAACTTTATTTATGAGTCATCTTTATTGATCATTTGAGTGTTTATTCACTAATTATTGTTTAAGTCTTGAACAAATTTATTCCATGTTTGATTTATCATGTGTTTGACTTTGATGTGAGCTTTGTTCTTCTTTAAATATCATCTTTGATTAACATCATGTCTCTTTATCTTGTGATTGTTTCTTGTGATTGCCTTCCTCAATACATATTGATTTGTCTTTGTTTACATGTCTCTATGATGTTCATGTCCATCTTATCCATGCTTTATTATGAAATACTTCTTGCCATACTCATGTTATTGTTGTTATCTTATTCATCTTTATCAATATCACTTGTTATCATATCCTACAACTGTTATTATCTCCATTCCAAAGGAAGGTGATTAATGTTGACTCTTAAAGTCATAGCCCACCACCTTAACCTAGTAGCCTCATAAGAGCTAAACCTTATTTCTTGGCCTCCTCAGGGCCATGGAATCATAACTAGCCTTAGGAAAGAGTTTTACACTCTGTGTGATATTCATCCTAATGAATACTCACTTTCCCTCTTTAACTTTAAAACATAACATAGGACCATTACAACTATACTTAGAGAGTTCTTATACTCTACAATGAGTTCACACTCATTTCCCCTCTGAATATTGACCACAGTCAATCATTCAGTAGAAGTAGAACTATGCAAACTCTGATTCTATACCCGAGGATACGTAGGCGCAAAGTGCGATTCTTTGTCAAGTATACTTAGATACTAACCTCTAGGGTTTCAACCTTTAGCATAGAACCCTTAGCAAACATAACATAATACAAACATTAGCAAGAGGCTCCTGTAGAGTACTACAGACGTTTAGGGTGCTAATACCTTCCCTAGGCGTAACCAACCCCCGAACCTTAGATCCCCCCTTTAGGTTTTTCTAACGATCTTGAACCTTTCCTTTGGATAAATCAAAGTCGGTTGTAAAAGAAAATGATGCAAGTTAAGTAATAGCTTGTTATTCGATTTTCACCGCAACACAACCCCCTTACCCAGTCTTTGTTTATTTGTTAATGTTTAGAACTTGTTTAGGTTTTTTTCGTTCTTTTTCCTTTCCTTTTGGATAAAATAAAAGTGTGGTGGCGACTCTTGCATTTTTTGAGTTAAGTTAATCAATAGCTTACACTCATAATTTCTCCGCTATAGAAAAGCGGCGACTGTGTTGGGGACTCTGGCTCTTAGTGGGTTTAGCCTACTTTGTCTTATTTATCGCTTATTTATTTGATTTGTTTGTTATTGCTTGTTCTGTTTGGGTGCTTAGTGATCTCTGTATGGTGAGATAAGTCATATACCTGGACTTGAGCGCACTTATGATAAGAGGGTGGTATAGTCTTGTTTGGCTTATGTGGAGTAGTCCTTACTAAGCTTAATTGAGATCCCCCACTAAATGGAGGTCCTTTTGGGATTACTGATGTCATACGAGTAGTCGTAGTTGCCATTACTTTTTCTAACCTGGGAGCCCGAGAAGCTGAGGACCTTAGAAACCTTTAACCCATCTTGGCCTTATTAGGACGTGGTGCGGTGGTTGTTCAGGTGTAGACTTGAATAAGTTGTTACGCGATACCACACTTAGTCGAGTTTCTCTTGAGAATATTGTTTGCTGACGAGTAGTCGTTTAAGACGATAATATCCAAAAGATGGAATCACGACTCTGGGAACTTTTTAGAACCTTGTTCTACAGGTGGTTATAAACCCTAGTACATACCATTGTGGGTTGGTTCTTACCCTTGACTCCATGCTCGCACCGAACCTTTGAACCTGTGTTCTTTGTGTGATCTTGTTTGTGGTTGTCGCATGCATGCATTCATAGACATTTTGTGTCAATCAGTTCTCAAGGATCTTAGAGATTCTCCTTTGCAAACATTGCAGATAATGTAATCATGGATATTGGAAGGAGAAATACTCAGAAGTACGGTTTCTGAGTCCCTGATCTTAGTAGTTTGAAAAAGCTAGCATCCTTGGTAGTTGATCGTGCAGACTTCAGATCTCGTCATGAAAGACTTCTATTTGTTCTTTCTACCAACATTGAAGATGGAATTTTGAACACCCTTGTGTAATTTTATGATCCTATCTACCGATGCTTTACTTTTCCTGATTATCAGCTCATGCCGACTTTGGAGGAGTATGCTTATTTGTTGGGTATACCAGTTTCTGATAAAGTTCCGTATACTGGTTTGGAGGAAGTTCTTAAGCCCCAAGATATTGCTGCAGCCACCCATTTGACGAAATCTGATATAGATGCTAACTTTATGGTTAAGGGAGGCATAAAGGGTTTGACTTCTAAGTTCTTGTTGGGAAAGCCACTTTATTTGCTAATGCAGGTAGCACATTGGCGTTTGGGGCTATATTTGCTTTGATTATCTACAGACTAGTCTTATTCCCTAACATTTATAACTTTGTGGATGTTAACGCTATTAGGATTTTCTTGATTGGGAACCCTGTTCCGACTTTACTTTGTGATACTTACTTCTCCATCCATCATAGGACTTCTAAGGGGAATGGTACCATTGTTTGTTGCACACCTTTCCTGTACAAGTGGTTTATTTCACACTTGCCACAGTAACCTGCTTTCAAGGAGAACAAGAGTTGTTTAAGGTGGTCTTAGAGGATCATGTCCCTTACTCATGCTGACATTACTTGGCCTTCTTCTGTTTATGAGAATGTCTAGATTATTGATAGTTGTGGGGAATTCTCTAATGTGCCTCTTCTTGGCACACATGGTGGAATTAAGTACAATCTGAGTTTAGTTCATCGTCAGCTTAGTTATATGTTGAAGGATAAGCCTAAAAATATCCTAGTAGAGTGTTTGTTTTTCCAAGGAAGGGATGACTCTCTTGGTTTGAGGGAAAGAATGACTCATGCTTGGACTAAGATTTATAGGATGGGTAGAGGACAACTTGGGAGACAATTTTGCATTGCCTTGAAACCTTACACGCTTTGGGTGAAGGAGATAGCTAATGAGTTCAAAATGCCTTATCCTTTTGAGAAACCCATGTCTACAATGGTCGTTATACCACTCCCCATTCCTTTTGATGGTGTGAAGACTCTTCAAGATGATTTGGCCAAGATAAAGGAAGAAAAAGATCTTTGGGAATCCAAGTTACACGCTTCAAACCTTGAGAGGTTAGAGGTGCAAAAGTAGATGAAGGAGAAAGATGACTTGATTGAGTTGTTTGAGCGACGTGCTGTGAAGAGAAATGGAGAGGATTTATTTTCCTCTACTACTTCATCCTCGCATCCTCCTACTTCTGGTGTTTGGAAGGGTATTGTGGATCAGCTTGTGTTAGAAAAGACTGCGATGAAGCACTACGCCAAAGAAAGGAAAAGACAATGCTTTTTTTGGCCTTTAACAGCGCTTAAAAGCGCTGCCTAAGGTGGCGCTGCCGTAGGTAAAGACAACGTTTTTTTTATGAGAAAGCGCTGCTAAAGGCCTACTTTAGGCATCTCTTTACCTTTAAAAGTGTTTTCTAAAGTAGGCCTTTAGCAGCGCTTTTAAATGAAAAAGCGTTTTCTAAAGTGGCCCTTTAGCAGCGCTTTTTCTGGCTTTTTATGCCTTTTATTGGCACCTTTAGGCAGCGCTTTTTCAGGAAAAAGCGCTTTCTATTGTCCCTCTTTAGACAACGCTTTTTAAAGCGTTGTCTAATTTATTTTTTATTTTCACCTTTACGCAGCGCTTTCTCAGGAAAAGCGTTTTCTATTTCCCCCCTTTAGGCAGCGCTTTTGAAAGCATTGTCTAATTTTTTTTGTATTTTCACTATAGGCAACGCTTTTCCGTAAAAGCGTTGTCTTTTCTTCACGTTATTTTTAAAGGATTTTTTTTAAAAATCAAATTTTCCCAGTTTTTTATGCAGAAACCTGTATATATTTTCCTTCACATTTTAGGCCATTTCCAATCCTTCACATTTTAGGCCATTTACATAAACCATTCACATAGACCATTTACATAAACAATTTTAGGCCATTCCAATCCTTCACATTTTAGGCCATTTCCATAAACCATTTACATAAATCATTAAACCATTATAACCCATAAAACATTTACATAAACCATTCACATAAACCATTCACATAACTACAAAATAAACTATACAATTACACTCCATAAAGATCTCCTAATTTACAACAATCCAAAACTATACAATTACACTCCATATAACTACACACCAACTTCTATACCTTATATGATTCTTTTCCCAATAAGGTATTTACATAATTCCTCCTTGATTTGTTCCAATTTATCTTTCGTGTAATGATCACACGTGTATTCATCAAAGTACTACATAACAAAACACAATATGCATGATTTAGTTTAAAATAATAAATTATACGAAATATTCGATAAGTATTAAAATAAACCCTAAGTTATAAATCCATACCGTGATGGGAATCTCTAATCGATCCAAATGAATGATTTCCCTCATAAACCTCAAAACGAAATAACTGCAGTCTATACCATTACGTTGACGAGGACACTGCACATAGAAAAACAAATAAGAATTAATATATAGTTGTCTTGTGTAATCAAGTAGCATCACTATTATAAGCAACATTGTGAAAATTAATATACCTCCACTTTGATCCATGTAACGTTGGAAGCTTTAGATCGTGATACTCGAGCTTCTCTTTGTGCTCGGTATACTAGTATTGTTCTATAAAAGAAAAACGTAAATTTAGAATAATCTCACAGAAATAATTAAATATACAAATACACACGAATATTTAGAACGGTCTCACTTATGTATCAACCAAATCCTTCATATTCTGATATGTTGTCCAATCATGATCTAATGAATTCAAATAATACACCACTTCTCTTGTAGGATTAATAGCAACCAACAACCAGTGTCCACTGTAAAATATAACAAAGTTTAAAAGGATAATTTCTATGCAAAAGATACAAAGATTAGAATTAAATTAGAATGAAAATCTAACCCGTTTCCAGTATTATACAGTAAAAGAAACAAACTTTCTGTTTTGCTGGCCATAAATCTCTCGAGTAAGTGATCTCTTACTGAATTTGGATCAGTATCAATTGCCGGTACATTGACACGGGCGCAAGACAAGAAACAAAATCTGTTTGACAATTGATTCTCGCGCATCAATTTGTCATACAAGCACCTTAAATAAAAACATAATAAACATTTGACTATTTTCATTGAAATGTGTAAATAAATTGTTCAACTAATTAAATAATAGATTGATCGGAGTACCAGATGTATGAATGCATAACACCGATGCCTAATTCAAGATGCTTAAAAATTTGTTCCATGTCCTCTTTTGCAATTATTTCAGAATGAGGAAAACCAAAAACACTTTCGTCCATGTCTATTTGACGAATAGCACCATCCATCAAATCTGATGTTGCCACAAGTGTTTCAAGACACATCCGAAAGTGAGGTACAAGAGCTCTTTTTGCCGGCCCGGTCTTTGTAGGAGCTCTTTTCTTGCTGGCTTGTTGTGAAACTTGAGCAGGAACCTAAAAATCATATAAGTTAGGTAAAGTAGAAAATCATGAAGCTTTTGAATTCAGATCATAGAATAACACTTTAAATGTACCTCTTTTTGTGATGCAACAGACTCGATGTTCAGTAAAATCCCTTTATCCTTAGATGCGGGTTTTGTAGGAGTCTAACAGTATAATGTAAAAACATTCAAAATGCTTTTCATAATGGTTCAGAATTGACTTTTGATTACTAAAACATTCATAACGGTTTTCAACATACCTCCTCATCTATGAAAATGAGGTCTGCCGGTCATGCAACAAATGATCCTATTGCATCTCGCAACAACGTTGTCTCTGAAACAACGTCAGGTATCGGTAGCAATGCATCAAGCTCTAATGCAATATCCACTGATACTTTCAGATGTCCATTAGGGAGCGGTTTATGGTGAAGTAAATCTCCCAAAGTGTTATGCATTTTTCCCTTGCCAACTATGCGATAAGTCGGTAGCGATAAAAATAGCTGACAAGATGAAATGCCCTAAAACAATAATAAATATGTAACTGTTAATGTTTATATATGTCAATTAAAATAAACGTGTTAATTTAATTAAAATAAACATATGTCAATTAAACTAAACGTGCTTACTACCTCGGGAAATTTCTTTTGACAATTGATACTAGCTTTGTCACTAGTATCTTTCAACCTTGAACCGCGCTTTTCCGTCTCATATCTCTCTTTATCCTTTTTGCAGTTCACGGACCTGCGCTTTTAACTCCTCCAACGATTGCATCACTTCTTGATTGCTAGGATTTTTTCTCTTTGGTTGCTTATACAAGGAAGATGGAGTCACACCAAATCCTTTACCCCTCACTCGACCGGAATACTCAGGAATATTTAGTACTCGACTAAGTATGCTCCTGCAATCCTCCTCGCCTGTGGTTAAGGATTGAGATAGAGTCTCCTGAAATTCATTGACATATCAAAAATTATTAGTGGGGATTAAAAATTAATTATATTTTAATAAAATTTCGATTAACTTAAAGACATAATGTTACACTTACACATTCGTCATAAACATGCTGAACATCTTCCCTAACAACTCCATCCTTGCCCACACGAGCTTCCTTCCACAAAACATGTTCCGGAAGTGATGTTTCTTCACTTTTCGTCTCTACTAACTACGCATTGAGATAAATAATAAGATCATCAATTATAACACAATAAGACAATTAATAAAATCATAGCATTTATAAATACTTACCAATTTTTGTTGTAAGTGTGCATATCCCGTTCGACCTTTTCTGTACGGATACGCAGGTTTTGATGCTCTTTGGCAATTAATGGCACTAAATTCCTGGATAAACAAGTTTAAGTCATATCAGAACAAACTAATGCAACAAGTATATAATACAATTAATAGACATGACAAATTAACATTACATTGAATATTTTGGTTTTTCGTTTGGCTACAAAAGTGCTCCATTCTTCGGGTGCAATCACGTCCGCATACAACTGTGGAAGTTCTGCTTCAACAAAAAAAATTTCTGCATCCCTAAGATATTTGTTTGATAACATAGCTCGAAAGCCTCTGTGTCTTTTTTCGGCTAATTGAAGACAATACTTTTTCCGGCTTTCATCAATATTAAAGGACCTCTACGAAAAAACATACACATAGAATGTGTTAGTATAAGTAAATTAAAGACTTAATCGTCAACAAAAATCTAATAACATTAATCATATTTGATAAGTACCTGTATCTCGGTCCATATTTTATCTTTACCAACTTTCAACAATGGATTCCTCCAATTATCACTGGTGATAGGAATATGCTGACGGACAAGGAAACCTATGTAACTAGTCAACATTGAACCGTTTGGCTCAATCAACTGGTTTTCATCACTCCAATATACCTCAAATTTGATCCCTTTATCTCTTGCATGGATGATTGACTTCATAATTGTTATTCCTCTTTTAATTTCACTTTCTACATTCTCAGGTCTTTCATTTGTATCATGTGTCTCGTGTGACTCTTCCTGGTTACTAGCCATCTGACCTATAAGAAAGAAAAAAACAAAAATTAAATGACAAATATAAAAATCCATAATCCATAATCCATTGAATATATATAACATGGCAACTATTTAATATTATTGAATGATATAAGCTATAATTTTATAACTAGTACCTTTTTCACTAACGTCTCTTTCTTTTCTTGGTTGGAATATGTTCTACCTGTCTCTTAACAACACGGACGATTGGATTGATCCAAATACCCTCATTATGATCATTTCTAGTATATGATTCATTCGCTATAATATTTTCATCTTGATCATTTCTAGTAAATGATTCAATATCAACATCAATATCACCTTGATCTCCAATGTTTTCATCAATTACTTTGTTAGATAAAAGCACTATAGACCATTTTGTACTTGTTGGATCAGTGACATAGAACACTTATTTAGCTTGAGAGGCTAGAATAAAAGGCTCATCTTTGTACCCCACCCTATTAAGATCCACTTGCAAAAATCCTGACTTATCCATTCGTATGCCATTGTTATTTTCAACCCACTTGCAACAAAATATAGGAATATGAAACTTCTCATAATCAAACACCCAAATGCGCTCGATAACCCCAAAATATGACTGATTTGCAAATTTGGGGTTTAAGTCCTTCACACTTGAAATGTGCATTGCTTCAGCTACCAAGGTGACACCACTATTTTGCATAGTACTTTTGTCATCTTGTTCTTTGGTATAAAATGTGTATCCATTAATTGCGTGTGCGCTATAAGAAAACACAACCAAACTTGGACCATATGCTAAACATCTCAACCTTTCTGTTATTGAAGCGGAATCTGAATAATACTCTGAATAAATATGATCCTTAAACCAATGTATGAAACTTCGATTGTGCTCTCGTACTATCCAATTCTCATTTCTATTCGGATTTAAACCTCGGAGAACATCCTTGTGCATTTCAACATACGACTCAACCTCATTCTCATTATGCAGAACATACAAATGCACTTGATCTCGTTCGACCCTTGATACTGTCACAACTTCATTTCCAATTAACTTTTTTCCTTCTTTTTTTTCGACAATATGAGATTTGGGGAGTCCAATTGATTGTACGTTGGACAGATATTCAGTACAAAACTCAATTACTTCTTCAACAATGTATCGTTCGACAATACGACCCTCTGGTCGACTTCGGTTTTTCACATATCCTTTTAATATTTTCATATAAAGTTCAGCAGGGTACATCCATCTCATATAAGCCGGTCCACACAATTGTGTCTCTTTCACCAGATGAACAACTAGATGAACCATTATGTCAAAAAACGAGGGATGAAAATACATTTCAAGATCACACAAAGTAATAACTATTTCTTTTTGCAATGTTGGTAAGATCGCAGGATCGATCACCTTACTGCAAATTGACTTGAAGAAAAAACACAATTTAGTTATTGTGCTTCTTACTTTTTCTGGAAGAATAGAACGTATACCTATTGGTAGAAAATGTTCCATTATAACATGGCAGTCATGCGTCTTTAAACTCTTTAACTTGAGGTCTTTCATAGACACAAGTCTTCTAATATCTGAAGAGTATCCTTCTGGAACTTTAACTTCACTTAGAAACTTACACAATAATTTTTTCTACTTTCTAGATAGAGTATACACAGCAGGTGGTAGATATGTTCATTTTCCTTTCTTCAAGGGTCCTAATTCAGTTCTTATCCCCATCTCTATCAAGTCTTTTCTTGCTTTAAGGTCATCCTTAGACTTTCCTTGTATAATGAGTAACGTACCAATAACACTGTCAAATTCGTTTTTTTCAATATGTATAACATCGAGAAAATGTCTTACATACAACGACTTCCAATATGGCAGTTCAAAAAAATTGACCTCTTCTTCCACCCTCTCTTGACAAGTGTATGTACAAAAGGCTTGCCAAACTAAGTACTCACATCTTTCACCTTTTCAAAAATTTGATCACCTGTCAATATAGGTGGAGCTCTACCTTGTTTTGGCTCTCCATTGAATGCTTTTCTCCACCCACGGTAGTGATGATTAGAATTTAAGAATCTATGATGACCGAGAAATACATTCTTCTGACCAAACTCCAATCGCGTCGAATCTGTTTTATCTTCACAAATAGGACACGCAGATTGACCTATTATGCTGTACCCTGATAGATTTCCGTATGCTGGAAAATCATTAATTGTGCCAAACAACATCGCCCTCAAGTTGAAACTTTCTTTCCTATACCCATCATAAACCTCCACACCGTTCTCCCACAAACACTTTAAATCTTCGATTAAGGTTGCCAAGTATACGTCTATGTCATTCTCTGGTTGTCTAGGACCAGAAATTAACATAGATAACATCATGTACTTACGCTTCATACATATCCATGGAGGTAGGTTATAAATCATAATGATCACATGCCAAGTGCTATGTGAGATATTTTGAATACCGTGTGGGTTCATTCCATCAGTAGATAATGCCAAGAGAAGGTTTCTTGCTTCTTTTCCAAATTCAGGATAATCATCATCAATTTTTATCCACTGTGGTGAATCTGCCAGATGTCGAAACTTTCCATCAATAATTATTTCATCTGCATGCCAAGTCAAGTGTCTTGAATCGGCCTCACTACGAAACATGCGTCTAAATCTCAGAATTATAGGAAAATACCATAAGACTTTTGCTGGAGACAACCTTTTCTTATATCGAGAGACACCGCATTTAGGACACTCATTTAACGATGCATACTCATTTCGAAACAAAATGCAATCGTTTGGACATGCATGTATCTTATCATAGCTCATGCCAATAGAGCACAACATCTTTTTGCCCTCATATGTTCGATTGGGAAGAACATTATCCTCTGGAAGCATTTCTTGCATAAGGGCCAATAACTCTGTGAAACTTTTATCCGACCATCCATTGCCCGCCTTTAAGTTGTGCAACTTTAATACCGCAGACAATCTTGTGAATTTAGTGCAACCATTATACAACGGTTTCTCTGCATCGCTTACCAACCTCTCAAACATTTTGAGACAATCCTTAAGATCTTCTTCAAGAGTTTCTGCAATCTCTTCAACTCGATCATAATCGTATGTATATGTGCCATCGTCGTTTGAAGCATAGGTCGTATTATCCCCCGGTTCAACATTCCCGTTAATTTTCTCACCATGCAAATTCCAACATGTATAACTTCTATCAATTCCACGCCTCATTAAATGCGATGCCAACTGAACTGCGTCAACCCGACTCCCAAAACAGCAACCCAAGCAAGGATATATCATTCAACTGGGATCTTCGGCGTGCGCAACAACAAACTTAACGAATTCTGATATCCCATTCTCGTACTCTTTCGATAATCGACTTGAAGACATTAATTTCTTATCCATAGTTATACTAATTAAGCTAAACAAAAACAAAATAAAAAATATTTACCTGTAGGGAAACGATCCGACTTTCACACTTTGATCACAAGTAACCCCTATATATAGCAAGCAATGCTCATCCATCATAGCAGTTCATTCAAATGGTTTTACTAATTAAGCTAAACAAAAACGTTAATTATTCACGCAACTATAGCAAAAGAACAACTAATTACCTGTAGAGAAGTAATCAAGTTTTGGACCCACACAATGTAAGATTCCTCCAACGACCAAACTTTCACTCTGCACCTGTAAAACAATCATACTATCAATCATTCTTGACCATTCACTGCCAACCATTTAATAACAAGCCTTACTTTATATTATTATAAAACTACTTCAAGATTTGCCAGGGAAGAAAATATAAGTTCTTGTTTGTTAGAAGGTTTCAAAATTGTGTGTAGCATTGTCATATATGCATTTTAAAAAGTTAATATGAATAAACAGAGTAAGATTAAAAAACCAGTTTCATTAGGAGATCACAATTTAATCCTATTCATCAACTCTATAATTTTACAATAGGTTTGAAATTATTAGTTCTTCAGAAAGACACCGGTTAACGACCTAAACCTATCCAAATCCTCGTCTTTAACACACATCGTAACAAGAGGATCATCAATCAAAACAACCCCTTTAATAATTCTAAAGCTATAAGGATGCCAAATCTGTGGATGAAGATTCAAAGGGAAAATATTTGTGAATTGTTGACAACCCTCTGAAAATTCAGAATTGGGCAAATCCAATTTCCCTTTAAATACATATGAAACATGTTAAGATCTAATATAAGTTCAGGAAGTGCATTTTTGAGGAGATAGTAATACAATTTCTCTAAGAGAGGAATTGAAACATAAGAGGAACCTAAATCATTGGAACTATAAGGTGGTAAACCTGAGAAAAGTCTTTGAAGTGATGAACATTTAGGATTATCAGACTTAACATCAGGTCCTAGGTCCTAGACTTATTCATCAACTCTATAATTTTACAATAGGTTTGAAATTATCAGTTCTTAACATATAATCACACGACATTTTTGAATGAAGAGCAATTCATGTTCATAAATAATAAGGTTCAGAAACTGTTTACAAATTGTGTAGCTAACAAGCTCCAAGCATGGTTTAAAACAATACTATGAGGTCAACAATTCATGTTTTCGCCAATATAAAAGAAGTAAACATAATGTTTTGTACAGACATTGGGTAAAATCAAACTACACGATTTCACAATTCCATTCAACAGAGTAATATCTAACAGAGCAATAAAAGTAGTAGTAGTAGTATGAACAACAACCA
This sequence comes from Lathyrus tuberosus, assembly GCA_022829125.1. Lineage (NCBI taxonomy): Eukaryota > Viridiplantae > Streptophyta > Magnoliopsida > Fabales > Fabaceae > Lathyrus > Lathyrus tuberosus. Next base: position 14,910,938 of record JALAZF010000082.1, on the reverse strand, counting down.
ATATCTAACAGAGCAAAACTTAAAATCTAACATGATTTCACAATGCTATTCTTCCGCACGATAACATTCAAGAAAAACCAACATTCAACATTCAACATATAGAATACGTATAAAATAACATTCAACATTCAACATATAAAATAACATTCAACATTCAAGAACTCTAACATTCAAGAAAAACCTAAAACGGTCGGAGAAGAATGCGTACCTGCACGATAACGGTCGGAGAAGAATACAGAATGCCTCTTCCGCTTCTACTTCTTCTTCGAACGAAAAATGCAGTAACGAAAAATGCAGTAACAAAAAATGAATAACAAATAAAATGGGAGAAAGGAGGACGAACAGAAGGCTGGTGGTCGGAGAACTCACGAGAGAGAAAGGCTTGTGGTCTTGAGTAAGAAAGAAAGAAACAATGAATAGGGTTCTGAATATTTAGTGTTATTTTATTTTTAATAATAATTGACCTAAGGCAGCGCTTTTCCTAATAAAGCGCTTTCTTTTAATATACCTTTAGAAAGCGCTTTTAAAAAGCGCTTTCTAATGTTATCTTTTAATCGCCCTATAGCAGCGCTTTTTAAAAGCGCTTTCTAAGGTTACCATATAGCAGCGCTTTTTAAAAGCGCTTTCTAAGGTTATACCTTTAACAGCGCTTTTTAAAAAGCGCTTTCTAAGGTGGGGACTATTTACGGCCTTTAGCAGCGCTTTTAGAAAGCGTTGTCTAAAGGTATCCTTTACCAGCGCTTTTTTAGCGAATTTTTTTTATTTCTTATAGCAGCGCTTTGTGATAAAAGCGCTGTCTTTTTAGTGCTGCCTAAGGCTATTTTTGGCGTAGTGAAGGACAACTATGAGAGAGAGATTAAGAGATTTTGAAGAAAGTATCATCTTGGATCGTCATCAGATGCTCCTTAGGATCCCTAAGATCTAGCTTTTCCTTATTGTATTTTGATCCTTTGTAATTTGTACTTCCAAGTGTAGCTCTTTCCAGTATTCAATACAATGATATATTTATTGGTATTTCAAAAAGTGTTATTTCTTTATGATATTTGCAATTGATTTATATTTTAAAGATCCTTGAAAGTTGAATGAAACATTTACATTTTGCATTTGCATTCGCATCATTGTGCATTGTGTTTTGCCTTTTCCAGCCAAGTTGTCGCACCAATATAACACTCGAGCTAATCTGAAGAAAAAGCTTGATCAATTGCAACAAGAGAACCGTGAGCTTCGTGAGGAAGTAACAACTCTGAAGGATAGTTTAGAAAGACTCACTGCTATGATGGAAGCATTGGTGGCTACTCATAATCAACCACCACCTCCTCTTTTGTCTTAGACTCCTGTGCAAAGGACAATCATTTCTGAGTTTGTCTATACGCCCATCTCTGTGGCGCCTGCTAGTGTTCCTCAACACTTCATGTCTCATGGCTTCCCTTGGGGCATGCCTCATAACTTTATTCCTGAAGGTTATCAACCACCACCACCTCTTTAAGTTTCAGCTGTTCCCACCATCCAACCTATGATGTCCGTACCACCTCCTGTGGTTCATACCGTTCTTTTTGGTGAAGAACAGATTTTCCACACCGCCTCGAGCGATAATGTTAGTGCTTATGAGAAAATGGAAGAGATTCAAGATCAATTTGCTGAAATGCAGGAAGAAATACAAGCTTTGAGGGGTAAAGAACTGTTTGGGAAGAATGCCCATGAGTTATGCCTGGTTCCTAATGTGAAGATCCCACAAAAATCCACGGTCCCTAACTTTGAAAAGTATAAGGGTAACTCTTGTTCGTCGAGTCATTTGACTATGTATGCTCACAAGATGTTGACTCAGACTAATAATTATCAGATTTTCATTCGCTACTTTCAAGACAGTTTGTCTAGTGCAGCTTTGAAATGGTACATGGGACTCGACATCACTCGAATTCTCACTTTTGAAGATTTGAGTGAGGCTTTTGTAAAGCAATATAAGTATAATATGGATATGGCTCCTGATCGTGATCAGTTTCGAGCAATGGCTTAGAAAGATAAAGAGACATTCAAAGAATATGCGCAGAGGTGGCGCAAGATTGCTGCTCAGATTAATCCTCCTTTGGAAGAAAAAGAGATGACCAAAATCTTTCTGAAAATTCTGAGTCCTTTTTATTACGAGTGTATGATTGCTAGTGCCCCGAGTGACTTTACTAAGATGGTAAATATGGGGATGAGATTGGAAGAAGGTGTCTGAGAAGGACGTTTGTCATAAGATGGTAATTCTGTTGGAAGTTCCAAGAAATATGGTGGAGGATTTGCCAAGAAGAAATAAGGCAGGACCAATGTTGTTTCTCGAGAGAGATATAGAAGATCTCGCAATAGACACAGTCATCAACAACATGTTGCTTCTATTACTCCAATAATTAATTCAACTCCAGCTGCTCAAACGGCTCTAACTTGTCAACCACAATTTCAACAACAACGCTCTCACCAACAAAAAAATCAACAGAGTCGTTTCCAGAAGGACTTTGATCCAATTCCAATGACCTATTCAGAATTGCTTCCTGGTTTAATTCAAAAGAACCTTGTTCAAACTCGTGCACTACCTGCTCATCCAAAAGATTCGTCGTGGTGGTATAAGCCCGAGGCTCATTGTGCTTTACATCAAGGAGGAGCTGGGCATGACACTGAGATTTGTTATCCATTAAAGATGGAAGTACAGAGGTTGGTTAAAAGTGGTATTTTGACATTCGAAGACACCAATCCTACTGTGCAATCGAACCAGCTGCCCAATCATGGTAAGGCGTCTGTTAATATGGTTCAAGGTTGTCCCGGTACATTCAAGATTTATGATATTCGTTGGATTCGAAGATCGCTTGTGGAAATGCATGCACTTTTGAGTGAATACCATAATATTGATCATGATTATGCAGCTTGTTGCATATATTCTGTGAACCCGCGTGGTTGTGTGATAGTGAAAAGGGACATTCAAGAGATGATGGATCAGAATTTGATTGAGGTCACTGCAAAGAGAGATGAATATGAGAATAAGGTGAATGTTATTGTGCCAAATTTTAATATTCCTGAACGAGTTGTTATCTCTTATGATAGTCGGAAGTCCGCTATTACGCCTTTGGTTATTCGATTACCCGATCCAGTACCGTATGAATCTGACAATGCTATTCCATATAAATACAATGCTACCATGGTAGAAGATGGTAAGGAAATGCCCATTCCTTCTTTGTTTTCTATGGTAATCATAGTTGATGTTAATAGAGTAGCCCGGAGTGGTCGTGTCTATGCTTCTGAGCCTCCAAAAAAGGTAGAGAATGCTGTTGTTGGGAAATAACTTCAAAGTGAGAATGTTGTTGATATTTTCGGTCAGTCGAGTTGTTTGAATAAGAAAACTAATGAGAATGAGGTAATGAAATTAATTAAGAAGAGTGAGTACAGTGTGGTAGATCAACTCTTGCATATCCCGTCTAAGATTTCAGTGTTGTCCCTATTGATGAGTTCTGAGGCTCATAGGGAGTCTTTGCAGAAGGTGTTGGAAAAAACGTATGTTGAGCATGATGTGAATGTTAATCAATTTGATGCCATTGTTGCCAACCTCACAACTTGTAATAATTTGAGTTTTTGTGATGAAGAGTTACCCGAGGAGGGGAGAAATCACAATTTGGCTTTACATATCTCTCTGAACTGTCAAGAAGATGCACTTTCCAGTGTGCTGGTTGATACAAGCTCTTCCTTAAATGTGTTGCCAAAGTCTACTTTGTCAAAGCTTTCGTACTGAGGTGCTCCCATGAGGTATAGTGGGGTTGTGGTTAAAGCTTTTGATGGATCTAGAAAAACTATGATTTTAGAGGTTAATCTTCCAATAAAAACAGGACCATGCTTCTTCCAAATTACTTTTCAAGTAATGGATATTCGTCCTGCTTATAGTTGTCTGCTTGGCTGACCGTGGATTCCTAAAGCTGGGGCAGTGACCTCGACTCTTCATCAAAAATTGAAATTTGTTAAAAATAACAAGCTGGTAATTGTTGGAGGCGAACGAGCGCTGTTGGTGGGCCATCTTTCATGCTTTTCGTATGTTGATGTCGACGAAATTGTTGGAACTCCATTCCAAGCTCTTTCCGTCGATGATAAAGTTGTTAAGAAGAATGGGCTGCCCATGTCTTCTTTGAAAGATGTTCTGCATGTATTAGAGACTGGTCGGTGTGATGGTTGGGGCCGAGTTATTGATGTGGTTGATAATAAAGACAGAACTGGTTTAAGCTTTGCACCTGGTGCAGTTAAAAGATATTTAAAGCATATTAATGAGGCCTTTCACAGCGCCAGATTCATCAACAAAGATCACTTCACTGCTGCAATCATTGAAGACGATCAAGAATATGAAATTAATCCCCTGGAATGAGAGTCATACCTTGATGATCCTGGATACTTTTCTGAGACCGAAGATGCGTATGTACCATTTCATTCCCCTCGACCAACGCTTAAAGAACCAGAATATGAAGTCAATGCCATCATTGAAGATGGTGAAGAGGAAAAATTTCCCAATTTTGTGACACATGGACAAATCTTCCAGAATTGGATAGCTGTTGATGTTCCCATTATTATTTATATTTCAAAGTAATTTATTTTTCTTTTTTTTAAATGCTTTCACTCTGCCCAAGGTGAAAGTGAATTACTGAGGGCTTTGTTTCAACTATTATCATCATCAATAAAATGTTATTTTGTTTATTCATGTTATGTTTTTCCTTTTTGCTTTATTTCTGAAAAATTGTAACATAAGAAACCAAAAAATAATAATGTGATAATCATTTTTATTTGCATAATACTTGCACTTTTATTCATATTTTAAAATCAAACATAAATCATTGTGCAGATTGATTGTTAAACCCATTGAAAATAATGACCATATGCCCTCTCCCAACTTTGAATTCCCTGTGTTTGAAGCAAAATAAGAGGATATTGAGGAGATTCCAGATGAAATTTATCGGTTGCTTGAGCACGAGGAAAAACCCATTCAACCTCATGAAGAGCCGATGGAATTGGTTAATTTGGGTTCAGAGAAAAATAGAAAAGAAGTCAATATTGGGGCACTGTTCAGTCAGATGTTAATAAGAGGATTGTGGAGCTTCTTAGAGAGTATGTTGATGTGTTTGCTTGGTCCTATCAAGACATGCCTGACCTTGATACTGATATTGTGGAGCATAGATTGTCGTTAAAGCCAGAATGTCTGCAAAAATGAAAAAAAGAAAAATGAAAAAAATGAATAAAAAGAGTAGAGAAAAAAAGAAGAAGAAGAAATGATGATGAGTCATTCTGGTGGCTATTGACTATTTTACCAAGTGGGTTGAAGCGGCGTCATATGCCAATGTGACCAAGCAAGTAGTGGTCCGGTTACCAATAACCGAATCATTTGTCGGTATGGCATTCCGAGCAAGATTATCATTGATAATGGTTCGAATTTGAATAACAATATGATGAAGGAATTATGTGATGAGTTTAAGATTGAGCATCATAATTCTTCTCCTTATTGACCTAAGATGAATGGGGATGTTGAAGCTGCAAATAAGAACATTAAGAAGATCATTCAGAAGATGGTTGTTACCTACAAGGACTGCATGAGATGCTTCCTTTTGCTTTGCATGGGTATCGTACATCCGTCTGCACTTCAACATGGCAACCCCTTTCTCTCTTGTTTATGGTATGAAAGCAACGCTCCCAATAAAAGTTAAAATCCCTTATATGAGAATTTTGATGTAAATTGAATTGTCTGAGGCTAAATGGTGTTAGAATAGATACAATTAGTTGAATTTGATTGAAGAGAAAATGACGGTCTTGTGTCATGGCCAGTTATATTAACAGATGAAGAAGAAAGCTTTTGACAATAAGGTTCGACCTCGTGTGTTCGGAGAAGGCGACCTCGTGCTAAAAAAATCTCGACTTTTACTATTGATTCTAGGGGCAAGTGGACTCCTAATTCTGAAGGCCCATATTTTGTTAAGAAAGCCTTCTCTGGCGGTGCATTAATTCTTACAACTATGGATGGTTAAAAGTTCACTCGTCATGTGAAGGTCGATGTAGTCAAGAAATACTTCGCCTAACAAAATAAAAGAACAGCTCGCTAAGTTGAAAATCTAAAAGGGCGACTTAGGCAAAAATGAGCGTCTCGGTGGGCTGAAAACCCGAGGGGGCAATCTAGGCAAAAGTTAGGGATTATGTCAAGTAACTGCATCTGGCCAGTCTTGACCGCTTTGAAACAACATTACTTGTCAGCGATTCTTTTTCAATCATTCTCAACGGAAGTTTTGAGCACAGTAGAATTCAAAGTTGTTAGAGAGAATAATAGTCATTGTATTTCAATGTAGCCCTTTCCATGTATTTACCATTTTTCAAACTTTGTAATGATCCATGGAGTTACGCCATTTGCGGACTACCATTCTATCAATAAAACTTGGGCCTTTATCCTTTTATTTGCAATTCTTACTTTGTTTCTGTTTGCAAAATTTCATTTATTGTTGATGATGATTTTTGAAACAAAATGTAAATAATTGATTTAAAATTTTGAAAACTATAAAAGCATTTTCCTTTGATTTATGAATACAAAGGGGAATGTCAACGGTTACTCTAAGAACGGTAAAATTGTGAAGCACAAAGCTTAGTGTTTTCCTCAGTAGGGTTCGTTCTAACTCCCATAGTAAAGTTTGTTGATAATTTCTCAGTAGAGTTTGTTCATGTGGATATAACCAGGTTTCCCCTTTTAGTTGTTAACAAGAGATGGGTTCCCTCAAAGATTTGTTATGATGTGTTAGACTTATAAGATCCACTATTTCTCAATTGAATACCAGTTTAAGTTTTTCTCCAGACAAATATTGTTCGGTTTTCCCCAACTAGGTCTCAATACAGATCTTCTCCAGCTAGTTACATTATGATCAAGTAGTTGAGCAGTTTTGAGGTCCACTTATTCTTGATGTGTAACTCTAATATTCATCTTTTACTATCCCCAACAGAAATCATATGAGGAATCCCCACTCAGGGTTTTACCCTCTAGATGTGTTGTTGTTACTTTGGATGCCCCCAAGCAGAGATCAATGTTATTTCCCTCTAAGAAGTATTGATATAGTAGTCACCTATCGGGTTTTCTTTTGCCTTGTGTTGGGTATTGATTTAAATTTCCCTACAACTTGATTTTCTGCAATGATGTTGACTTCTTACTTTCCTCGGCAAGTCCAGGATGTCTTTCTCTCCAGGTTGATCTTATTCAGAGATTTATCCTCACTGTTCCCCAGTGAAGGTAGTGCATCACTGCTTTGGGTATTCCCCAGTGAAGTCGCTGATAGTGTTTCTATTTAAGGAGTATTGATATAATAGTCACATGTTGGGTTTTCTTTTATCTATGTTGAGTATTGATCTAAAATCTCCACAACTTCACCTTTTACTATGTTGTTGACTTCTTGTTTTCGTCAATAAATCCAGGATGCTTTGCTCATAATTGGTTAATCACCAGAGAGTTTCCTTAATATCTCCAGCAGAGTTATCTTTTTTCCCAATGGTTAATTGTATAATTGTTTATATGATTATAATCCCCAACGAATCCATTTTTTTCCGCATCAAATCTCTTCATTCATTAAGGTAAAGTTCATGTGAAATTTTATCATCCATAGGAAAAGTTAGAAAGATTTGGGATGTTATGATTCCCCAACAACTTTCCTCCCATCCTCAGAGCAGAGTTCATGTTGTTACCCTCTTTGTGGATCATCGATGTTAGAAGATTGATCTTTGGGTTTCTCCCTAAGCAGTATTTTCCTCTCCAGTAAACCATGTAGTAGGATTTAGTTTTCTTTGATGGCTTTTGTTTATCTCTTGCAGGATTTCTTTAGCTAAATCCCTAGCAGAGTTTCTAATGATATCTCCATTTTGTTGAGATTAGTCGAGTATTCAGTGGTGTTGTGATGTTCATTCACCCTTCGTTCATCCTTATGTCTGTTTTGTCAGCATATTCATACTCATATACATTGCATGTGCATTCATCTATTGTGCATGGCATATTGTTGTCGCATTGTGCATCTTGCATTTGTGTTGGCGCTTCTTTGCTCTTTGGTGTTGTTATCTCCGTAGAGCGTGTGTGTCCTCTCTCCATTAGAGTGTCAACTCGTAGGCAGAAAATGCTTATCTTTATTAATTCCCCACTGAGTTTATGCCTCGTGGAAGATAATTATTTTAGTATTCCTCCCCGGTTCATTTGTCTGGATGGAATTAATCCCCAATTGAGATATTTCCTCACCGAGTAGAGTCTTGCTTGACTGTTTCTCTCCAGTTTGTTTATGGATTGAACTTTGGTCCCTTATTCTGACAATCAAAGCTTGTTATCTTTTGGTTGGTTACCTTGTCATAGCTATCACTTGGTTGATAGTTGGTAATCTTTCCATTCGAGTTGGTTACCTTGTCGTAGCTATCACTTGGTTTATAGTTGATAATCTCTCATTTTTAAGCTTATTACCTCTGTGGTACTGCCCTTAGTTGGTAGTAGGTAATACTTCTGGTATCTTTTGGTTGGTTACCTTGTCGTAACTATCAATTGGTTGATGGTTGGTAATCTCTCCTTTTTGAGTTCATTACCTTTGTGGTACTGCCCTTAGTTGGTAGTAGGTAATATAGTTTGGTTGATTACCTTGTCGAGCTATCACTTAGTTGATAGTTGGTAATCTCTCCTTTTGAGTTTATTACCTTAGTCGTACTGCCCTTAGTTGGTAGTAGGTAATATTTCTCATCCCCTTTGAGTTTATTACCTTTGTCGTACTGCCCGTTAGTTGGTAGTGGGTAATATTTCTCGTATCATTTTTGTTGATTGCCTTGTCGTAGTTGCCATTTGGTAATCTTTCCTTTCGATCGTGTTATTATCGGATGCCTAGTAGTAGATTGATCTTTTCCCCACCGGAGATTTTTACCTACCATGTCGGGATGAGACATCCCTCTTTCATTTATAGTGTTGGTAATTTTCCCTCAGTTAGAATATTACTCCTTAGTTTTCCCTTGTGAAGTCTGTTCTCTTTTCTTTTGCTCCCTGGCATTTATTTGTCTCCTATGGCATATTCTCCCTACATAGGCCTTGTGTCAGCATGCCATTTGCATAATCATATCATTTTGTGGTCTCTTAGGGCCAAGAATTGGGTTTATTATTATATTTAAGTCAATTTTGAGCAAAATTTGGTAAAACAGGTTTCTAATCAAGATGTTCCAACAAGAAGAATTATACTAAAAGAAGACATGTTGGATACGATGTCCCAACACGATGTTAGGACATCATGTCTGTTGCCAACAGCAGGATATTAGTATATTAGTTCCAAGAATTAAGGAGCAATCAGAACATGGATCATGGAAGAAATAAATAGAAGATTTGAAGCCCAAAGAAGCAGAAGGCTATAAAAGAAGACCAAGACCTAGGCCAGAAAAGAGAGAGAGAATGACATGGACTTAGGAATCCTATTTTGTAAAGTAGGGTTTAGGGTTTTGAGAGTCGTAGGTTTCTCTTGTAAGTCCTCATCTGTATTGATTTGATACATTGTGGAAGACATAGGTACTTGTGCAGATTCAGAAACCCGTAGGTAATGAATCATGTATTGTTCTTGGATGAAACTTTTAAGCAAATCCAAGTTAACTTGTTTGTCAAGAATGCTTAACTGAACTTTGTATTGAAAGGGTGTCTTTCAAGTAGGATGATACAGTTATTGTGACTATAACTGTTAGATAATCACAGGTTGTGATTTAGGGAGTGAGATGGATTTCTCTTATCTAGGATGGAGTTCTTAGATAAAGTTTTCATTGGGTAGTGACAGGTAAACCAAAGTTTGTTTACTGTAAACCAGCGGTTGTTTACATAAAACTATACTACTGATAGTGGATTCTTCTTCCTGGCTTAGTATGCCCCCAGATGTAGGTGATTTGCACCGAATTGGGTTATCATATTTTGTGTTGTTTATCATTCTGCATTTTACAGTTCAATTTTGATTGACATGTTGTAACAAATGTCGAAACATCTGTCTTGCTGTTGTTACTGACATTCTGAATATCAGTGTGCTGTTTTGTTCTTGTTTTAAAGTTGTGCAGAGAATAATGTCTTGACATGTGTTAGGACATCTTCTATCTGCTATGCCAGAATTTTAATTGGTACCAGAGCAGGCATCTTGTCTGTTTCTGGACGAGATCTTGGGAGATACTTTCTGGCGCTTTAAATAAGGAGGAGTGTGGAGATCAGATCATTCACTCGGACATACTCAAGGGTATTAATGAATGAGATGAATGTTCTGGATCGAAGGTAACAACTACTGGTGGTTGTTCATGTTTTCTAAGTAGTTTCTACAGCACCTGCAGGAGGAGTGACTAGTTCTCATGTGTGGTGTCTTATAAGATGTTCAGACATCTTATTAGGGTATGTTGAAGATGTTCCTTGGTGGTTCCGCTGCATATGTTTTTGATGGAAGAACTCTGGTATTTATGGGATTCTGGAGTTGTGACTGAAGAAAGATGGTGGAAGATCTCAATTATTGGCTTCTTCTCTTGAAGATATCACCATCTATTCATTCCAAAGTCGGGAGCGATGGAATGGAGAGAGTTGTTGGTTGATGTCTGTCACGATGACTTGGTACTTAAAAGGTTGGTTCCATCGTGTATCTTGAAGTCAGTTTGAAGATAAGGAGAGTTGAGATTGGGTTTATCAAGTTCATGCTCTAGGAAATCGGTAAATTGTTTTTCGGCTAAGTTGTCAAAGATACTTGAGACTTCTCTCAAGTCCACTCATAAAGGCATCTCTGTCGTGCATCTGGAGGCTTCTAGTTACTCTTCTGACTAGCGGGTGTTTCTGTGAAACATAAATCTGAAGAAAGTGAAGGTGATTTATTTTCACCATCCAAATTTGCAAGGAAGGATTCTTCTTTCTTAATCCTAAAAATGAATCCAACCTGAAAGGAGAATTCGGATCTGTTGAGGTAAATAGGGTTTGTTCAGAGAAAATCTTAGTTACTTGAGTCAAGGGTGGCAGCCTTGATATCTCAACACCTTGTTTGTCAAGGAAGATACTTGCAAAGATTGAATACTTGATAAGTGTTCATGAAGTGATCTGCTGGAGTATATCTTCAACAGTATGATAGGGTTACTAACAAGGATTTAAGATCAATTGTTATTAGTGGAAGTCACAAATATTTAATTGATTATTCTTGTAATTGGAGTACAAGATCACTGATGACAAGTGGTACATCAGGAAGTACGACATCTTTTGCGGCATGGGAACGGATGTTCTATCAAATGTTGAAACATCTTGACAATAGAGGATGTGCAGAAGGCTATTTATTCAAGGAATGTACCTCTGGAGCAAAAGGAGATATAGCTGATGATCTTGGTACCATACACGTGTGTGTGGTAGATTCAGTCTTTATGACAAGGCATGTATTCAGGCGAGTAAGTTTCGTGGCAGGAAGCTTGACTAGAATATAGTGCTGTTGGAAGCGAAGATGAAGACAATTCTCTGGGTTCAGTTTATTTATGACCTAGGAGTATTGGAGTACAGTAGGTGTGTTCCAGTCTTTACTAGAAGCATCTGATCTTATTCAGAAAGTTTCCTGGCAAGAAACTTGTCTAGAATATTATGCTGGTGATATCATTGCTTGGATCAATTTATTTTTTATCTAGGTGCGTAGGAGCTGGAGATCTTGCTCATCTTGGAGATGAAGGATAAGTGGCAGTTATCTCTGACATCCTAAAGAAGTATCTACTTAAGAAAGGCGGGGTTCCTTTTATAAAGTTCTTGTGTGACAAATCTCTTCTGAAGAATCAAGCTTTGGCAGGTTTGGGTTGTCTAAATATGAGATAAGTGCTGCAGTATAATACAACAAAGCAGGATGGAGGTTATCTACTCTAACTTGATATCATTGATCAAGTCTATAAGAACATGGAACTATTGTTCTGTTACAGGGAAGAGGTTCTTCTAAGTGGAAGAAGGAATAACTGAGTTCTTCAGCTGGATGTCTGAACAAAAGTTGTGACATCAAGAAGAAACTCCAGGGTCTTAGTTGATGTTGTGGCATATCATCGTAGGATAAGTTGATCTTCTCAAAAATAAATGGAATTAATGCTTCAAAAAAGGTCTATCTCATACAGTTTGCGGGAGCTGCGAGAAGGAGTAGATGTTACATGTCTGAGTCTTGGTGTATCTAAGATGGATTGCTATGGAGTAAGTGGACTATGTGACTTGAAGATTAGGTTTCATTGGTGGATCAGAAGATTTTCTGGAACTCTGAAGGAAGCTGAGATTAATCAAATAGTGGCATTTGGTTGATTTCTATAAATGCATTCAAGCAGGGTGCTTGGAACTAATTACTCTTGGGCAGAAGGGTAATTGGTTGAAAATCAAATGAGGTTGTTCATCTGTTCATATCTTGGAGCTTGTGGTAGAATCCCTAAGTTGCTTATGAAAGATTACCTTTTTTGGGGGGTTGAATGAGAGTTTATTTCTCTCTTTGGTTATCTCGAGTTCTTATTTATCAAGCTGGTGGCGCAGTGTCGTCTGAAGATCTTCAGTTAGATTACTATGCTGATAGTAAGTCATGTAGTAATCGTATCAAGAACCACAGTGTATGGTGTCTGTGATATTATCAGGATGTCCTAACTGATGTTAGAACATCATCATGGTTTATAAACTTGGAGTTCATATTGTGGAAGCTGATATTCACCAGTTGAATCAGAAGTGTTCTATCTTATCATATGGGAGAATGATAAACTGAAGACTGTCTTGGATCATGTGGTGCTTATCTGGAATACTGGCTCTTCCAGAGGTCAAAATGCTTGTAGAGAGGTGGTTTATTTTGCTACAAGTCATGCTAGAGAGAAGTGGATCAGTTTGGTGCTCGTGAAGCAAGTAAGCTGGGAATTTCTGGGGCATGTGTTTGATGTTTTCAAGTGTGAAGAACATCTGGGCGAGCTAGCAAACTAAGGGGCTCTGTATGTCTCTTTGAGGAATGTGAAGCATTCCAGATTCAATTGGATTATATCTCAAGAAACAAGGATGTTTATGGATGTAAAATTCAAGGTGAATTTGTACAGGGTATGGATGGTTTCTGGATGAGAGGGATCAATAGTGATTTTGGTCTCAATCTAAGAGTTTGTTGGTTGTGGTACAAGGATGTGGCTCTGGTACTCTCACTATATGATCACGAAGTTGTCATGGGATATCATGTGGTGATTTTGGGTGTTTCTTGCTGAAGAAGCATCTGGTGTGAAAGATAGGGGGAGAACTTTTGTCTGTTAAATGTACTAGTATGGTACATGGATTGCTTGAGGATCATGCATTAGGTGAATGTGTTCAGCATGTGTTTTGAACAGAGGGTGCACTCTTGAAGACATGAAGATGCGTCTTATGTTTTCTATTCATTTAAGGTGTTCTTCTTGCAAAGGAGCATTGGGTATCTACGACAGGGGGAGTTAGACTTCTGTCTTGGATATGTTGCTGCAATACTGCAATTAGTCATCAAGATTGTTTGTGGTTATAAGCAGTTTGTGATAAAATGCCTCAGGTGAGGATAATATGTCAGGCGAGATGTCGTGACATTGCTATACTGGTATAAGTTCTAGGTGGACTTATCAGGTTATTCTGATTCTGTCATTGAGGTTCAATGGATTGAATCAGAAGTGATACAAGTATCTTGAGAGTCTTTGTTGCTAACTAGGAGATGTTGGAAGAAATGACTTAACATCTTGGTCAGTTATTCTTGGTCTTCTGGTTGAGAGAATTATGCTTGGGGCTCATTGAAAGAGACAACATCTATGGGTTCGAGGTTACAAGAATGACTAAATAAAGTATGATAAGGGTTGTAACATTGTTTAGGCCATGTGGTTGTTTCCAAGATTGCTTGTCTTGGGCGGTGGAGAAAGTGTCTTAGAAAACGTGTGTTAAACACGTGTCTTAAGACATGTACATTCCTTGGACGGTTACCCTTGAGAGAAGAAACAGGCAAAAGTGTTTTGGTCGGTGCACATTTTTTTTGGAAGTTTCATTCCTCGTTTAATGTTAGTCTTGAATTGACTTGCGTTATTTTCAGTGGTTTATTACATCTTATGGAATTTGCTCGGGTATATAAAGGGGGTTATTGGCTTCTACGTAACTCAGGTTGTTCTTCTGTTGTGCTGAGTATTCATGGGATTTATCAGCTTTTGGGTCTGTTAAAGCTGGGTTTTGTTCTGTCTTGGACATGTTTGTCAATTTTTGGCTAAAAAGGGGGAGAAAAGTACAGGGGTTGAGTCTGTCCTGGCAGTTGGTTTGCAAGGATGATGGACATAATGTTCTGACATTCTATCTGAGCCTCAGGTTTCCTATTTATTCTAAATCTTTCCTCGTGTTCTGTGATCTGAGTTATGAACACAGTCGTGTCCTGTGTTCTGAGTTACCCGGAGTAGCAGTCTGCTTCCCTAAGTCCTTAACGGGATAAGTCAGGTTAGTGTTGGGTTGCCCCGGTAACTAATATTGGTCATGGAGTTGAGGGGGAGTGATGTGCATTTTATTCCTCATGTACATCATGAGAAGAGTGTAAGCTGCCAGATAAAATAACTTTGGAACTTTCTACTCTCCCTCTCTGGTTATGGAGCATCCTGAGTTTATTGTGCAAAAGGAGTTTTAGCCAAAATTTGTCAAAAGGGGGAGATTGAAGACTCTAAATATTTGAGCAAATTTTGGTAAAACATGTTTCTATTCAAGATGTTCCAACAAGAAGAATTATGCTAAAAGAAGACATGTTGGATATGATGTCCCAACACGATGTTAGGACATCATGTTTGTTACCAACAACAGGATATTTGCAGACCAGTTCCAAGAATTAAGGAGCAATCAGAACATGGATCAAAGAAGAAATAAATAGAAGATTTGAAGCCCAAAGAAGCAGAAGGATATAAAAGAAGACCAAGACCTAGGCCAGAAAAGAGAGAGAGAGAACAACATAGACTTAGGAATCCTATTTTGTAAAGTAGGGTTTAAGGTTTTGAGAGTCGTAGGTTTCTCTTGTAAGTCTCCCTCTGTATCGATTTGATACATTGTGGAAGACATAGGTACTTGTACAAATTCAGAAACCCGTAGGTAATGAATCGTGTATTATTCTTGGATGAAGCTTTTAAGCAAATCCAAGTTAACTTGTTAGTCAAGAATGCTTGACTGAACTTTGTATTGAAAGGGGTGTCTTTCAGGTAGGATGATATAATTATTGTGACTATAACTGTTAGATAATCACAGGTTGTGATTTAGGGAGTGAGATGGGTTTCTCTTATCTAGGATGAAGTTCTTAGATAAAGTTTTCATTAGGTAGTGATAGGTAAACCAAAGGTTGTTTGTTGTAAACCAGCGGTTGTTTACATAAAACTATACTACTGATAGTGGATTCTTCTTTCTGGCTTGGTATGCCCCCAGATGTAGGTGATTTGCACCGAACTGGGTTATCATATTTTGTGTTATTTATCATTCTGCATTTTACAGTTCAGTTTTGATTGACATGTTGTAACATATGTCAAAACATCTGTCTTGCTGTTGTTACTGATATTCTGAATATCAGTGTGCTGTTCTGTTCTTGTTTTAAAGTTGTGTAGAGAACAATGTCTTGACATGTGTTAGGACATCTGATATCTGCTAAGTCAGGATTTTAGCCTTAAATTGTGGTGTTTGTTGATCAAATTTCTCTTTAAATTCCATGAACTTTGGGTGTTTGACGAGGTTGGATAAACCCCCATTAGTTCAAATCTATCTTTAAGTGGATCATTGGATTCATTTTAGGTGCTTGTAATTAATGATAAATTTAGTACCTTAATCCACCAAGAAGAGTGATGGAACTTAAAGATGGAATGAATCAAATATTGTAATTCAATTTGACTTCCCTTCCCCTATTCTTCTTTTTCTTTTGGTCAATGAAAACCTTACATGTCATTAGACTTCTCTTTGAAGTTATGATCAAGATGAGACCACTACCTCTTTTCTTTTAGTGTGGCAAGTTTTAGAAGAATGACTTACATGTCATTTCTATAACTTGTATTAACACGAACATTGTTATTGACCGGCCTCAGATAGTCATGGCTTCTACATAACTCTGATTACGATTACTTAACATAGCGCTAAATTGTCCTGAAATCGGAAATCGGTTTGTTTTTGTAAGAGAGTTGTCAATATCCTACTAAAGGGAATTAGTTACCATACTCATCGATTTTATCCGAGTTGGCACCCTTCCCTTAATGATGTGTGGATTCATGTTTTCATGCTTATGGTTGACTAGTCGAGTATACTCCGAAAAACCACCAAATGTTCTTCATTACTAACACTAACTTACTAACTATATAATTGCACTAACTTTGCTTTGTGCCTTTTTAGTTTTTGCTCTTTATTTTCTTGTCATTTACTTTTATGCCTTTACTTTTAGCATTTTATTTTCATATTATCATCTTATTTTCTCTTTGCCCACTTGGACACATTTTTATGTTTATGCTCTTTTTATTTTGTTCACTTGGACTATACCTCTCTTAAGATACTAATAAATATTTAAACACTACAAAACTTGATTCTCCTAATTCTGGACTATTGTGACCTTATGCTTGGACCTTGGACTTAGAGTTAGGACCTTGACCTCGCTTGGAACTAGACCTTGAGACTTATTTGGATTTGTTTGGTACTCTTGGCTTAAGGATTTCTCTTGAAGACCTATCTTGATTATTATGATTTCATCGGAAGCTTGGATTTCTATTTTTCTTGTTTGGCTTGTTGAGGCTCAAATCCAAAGGGAAGGAATTCTTAATTGACTTATGTTATGGGGCTTGCTAGCTTTGTTTGTTTAGTTCCCTCATTATCCTTAGCTTTTATGTTTATGCAATAGGATAATCACTTCTTCTCCACCCCTTATTCAATTTTCAAAATCTTCTCCCTTTTTCAAAACCTTCTTGTTTTCAAAATTAATCCGCTTTCATAATAAACTTGACGTTGGTCAAGTGATTTTCAAACTTTTTTTTCTTTAATAAATGTCAATCCATGTTAATCATACTTTGACTAATTTCAAAGAAGACATAAAAAGTACAAAAAACTCATTCAAACTTTTTGTGCTTTTGTGCACTTTTTCCTTTAAAACTTTTCAAAAAGTTTAGACACGAGTCATTTTCATAGTTGAGATGTAATTCTCCTATTCCCCATGGTATTTAAGATGTTGACATTTTCTACTTAGATATTGAGTGATAGACTTGTTGATTTTAATCCAAGCAAAAATCCTCCATCTTAAGGTGATGCAAATGTTGTTTTCTTATAGTTGTGGGCGACTAGTCGTAGTTTTTTCCTTAAAATTACGACTTGTATTTACATTTAAAATCAACCATAACAAACCAATTTTTGTTATTTGTACCACGAACTACGAAATTTTGATCCTATAATGCACTTTATGGGTACGTAGGCATGAGGCTAAAAAAGTCTCTCCAAACACAAAAATCTTAAAAACTATTTCTCTTCTCATCTCTCCAATCTCATTTCAAACAAACCATTTCAAACCAAAAGGCATAGATATTTCAAAGGGTTCCTATAGAGTACTATAGATGTTTTGGGTGCTAACACTTTCCCTTAGCGTAACCAACCCCATTACTCAGTCTCTGTTATTTGTTTTTGTTTAGAACTTGTTTGGTCTTGTTCGCTCTTTTTCCTTTCCTTTTGGATAAAATAAAAGTGCGGTGGTGACTCTTACATTTTTTGAGTTAAGTTAATCAATAGCTTACACTCATTATTTCCCCACTACACCTTTCCCTAAAGGTTTGCAAACCAGAGTATCGATTCCATACCACAACAACTAAGATACAAATATTTACAACAAAAGGCAATAAATAAAGCAAATAAAGCAATGATATAAATACCCAAACATGCAAATAAGAAACCTAGACTAGGTTTGACTTGCTTAGGGAATTTATCCCCAGCAGAGTCGCCATCTGTCGTACCTCAGAAAAAGAATACGAACTCGCGAGGAAAAGCTCGCGGATGGACTAACAGAGAGTCGCCACTGAACTTTATTTATTCCCAAAAAAGGGAAAGGGGAAATATCGATAAAACCCACATAAGGAAAAGGATAGGACATGGTCGTCGCAACCAATGTAATGTGCGAAAGTCGGTTATGCAATGGGAAGTTATTAGCACCACCTATATTCGTTGTACTCAACGGGAACCATCTAAGTTGTTTACGCTTGAAAGGGTGTTGTTTATCTAAAGGTTTATCTACTAGAGGGAAATGAAGTGTAATTGGTTTAGAGTTGATGATGATGGGAACCCTATTAATTTTTTTTTATGAAAAATGTTTGACGTTGGGTCAAGCTTATTTGTGTTCTTTAGAAAAGAGGTGGTTAATTATATTCTTGTGTTAAGGGAACCTAAGCAACTAGAAAGCAACAAAAAAGGCGGTAAAATTATTACACGTCATGGGAGTGGGGATACATATTCTCAAATGGGGATAAGAATAGGCGCACAACCCAAATAATAAACTACGCGTATATTAGCAAAGTGAGCTAGTCTTTTAAATGACCAACTAGAAGTAATTGATTGAGTAATTCTCATTGTAAGAAAACCCAAGAGTAAGTTATGAATGATGTGCAATGGTGTCCCAAGACAAAGCAATAAAAGTAGAGAAGTCCAATCCCAAATCTCTTTTGCTAGGGTTTATGTACAAGGTCCAAACTCCAATATACAATGGATAGTAACCATAGTCAAAGCTCAGTGTTTTTTAGGGTTTTTTTTAATCATTTTATCATGTTTTTGCATTTTTTAATGAGATGAACAAATATAGATGAAGATGACATAATGAACAATGAAATAAATGACGGAAAGGTAAACGACGAAAGGTAAATAACAAGAAGATAAATAGAAGAGATGTAGAAGTTAGATGTTAGATGTTAGTTGTTAATGGTTATTGATCGAATAATTACTTTCTCAAACCGGGACCAATTTAGCGCTACGTTAAACAATCATAGCACAATCTATGAGGAAGATCATACTATGGGAGGCCGTTCAATAACAATATTTGTGTTAAAACATGATAGAGAAATGATATGTAAATCATTCTCCTTAAGTCATGCCACACAAAAGGAAAAAGAGAATGGTCTCATATTTAATCAAGAGTTTCAAATGACCAACCAATGACAACCTATCAACACCTCAAAGTATCAAGAATGATCTAATGATCATTCATTAATAGGTTTGAAGCATTGAAGGTTTAATCCACCTAGCGACCATTACTCCATGACATTAAGATTTTCATCAACCAAAAATATAAATAAAATCGAAATGAAATAAAATATGGAAAAGAAAATAAATCAAGAAAAAGATCTAAACAAAATGATGATCAAAATATAATAAAAAAGTTTGAGAAAATAAAAACAATTTTTAAATAATAGAAGTAAAAAGACAATAAAATATAATGAGGAATGGGGTGCATCGTGGATCAATGGCGTGTAAAGCAAAACAAATCATGGGCCTAGCCCAATGAAACAAGCCATGAATTTAAAGTGACAAAAAATATATCAGTAAGACAACACAAACAACACAATTCACACTTCTTCCTTATTGAAAATGCGACACTGCCGGGAATCCTCTCAGAGCAGCAACAACGTCGTCGCGCCGGCACACCTCACGACGATGGTCGCGGCGGCTACAAACCAAGGAAACAGGTGTGTACTCTTTTACCTTCAAATGGTTTGCTTTCCCTCTTTCTCCTTTACAACTTTGTTGGGTTAAGGGTTCGATGGTGGTTCGTTTGCGTTGCGAGTTGATATTGTTGTATGAGCTACTGAGCATTTGTGTTTGGTTTGTGATTTCAAGATGAAGCTGTTATTGCAAAAGGTTGTAGGTTGATTTCTGTTTGTTGTGGAAGTTGATGGTTAAGAGTGATGAAGGTGAAAATTGAAATGAAGTTTGGAGGATTTTTGCAGAGTAATTTCTGTTATTCAAAGCTCGTGGAAAGAAGGAAACTGAGCTTGTATTTATAGCTAAAATGAGGTGAGAATCATTGAAATTCATTGCCATTTGTTCGCTGTTGATCTTGGCGAACAATCTCTGGTTTACCAGAATGATGAAATCTGGGTTACTTGCAGGATTAACCAAACAAATCCTAGGACGTCGGGCGAAAACTTAGATCAACGTGATAATTTTAAGTCAAGGGTGATATCTTGGTGTTTGGTTTTATGTATTTAAGCCTTTTAGAATGAAAGATTTCAACTAACTCTAGATAAAAGTCTGAGATAAAAGAAAATGACTTTGAAAAGAACTTTTAAAGTAAAATGGCGAAGAAAGAACTTTAAAGTAAAATGACGAAGAAAGAACTTTAAAGTAAAATGACGAAGAAAACATAAAGATGCTGGTAAATGTAAAGAAATTGGTAAAAAGACTTTGATTGATAAAGAAATTGAAAGATGGTGTTTACACGTACATTTTTCCAAATAACTCTTTTCTCTTACACGGGTACTTTGAGTAATTGCAGGAAGTTTTGTACAAGTTTTTCACACACAATTCTAATAACAACTATCCTATTTATAGATAAACAAAATAACTGCTATTAACGACTAAATCCTAAAACTTCGACATCTGGCCTTCTGCATGTCTCCCTTTCGCCAGGTGCTTCCACGCGTCTTCTGCCAAACGTTATAATTCTCTTGAATTTGAATCTTTAAGTTATGTCGAACCAACGCGTCCTTTCAGACTTGTCGAATTGTCGAACTATCACAACGTTCTTCATACTTGTCCAAACCTTTTCCACTTGCAGAAATCTTTACTCGATGAAATGTCGAAACGTTTCCCCGTCGAAATGTCGAAGAATGTTGAAGAATATCTCCCAAGTAGATATACTCTTTCAGTTGTGCTTCTTTTGGCATGTACCTCCATTTGTCGAAAACAACTCTTTATGTGTTGAACTCATGGCGTCGAAAATACGCATATACAAATTGCCCCCCAGCAAAGGTATTTCGACTATCCTGGAGAAATAATCCTTTGGTGTTCAACCAATATTTTGACGCCATGTCATCCTAATTTTAAATTACACAATTTCAAGTCCCAACATATTTCATCATATTACTTTTCTCAAAACGTCAACTCTAGCCCACGTTCTAGCTTCTAGCCCATTATTACTTAACCTAACGTCATGGCTACCTCTTTTTAACTTCCACTTTTCTTCATCACCGTCAAGATGATGCCACGTGCCCTCCATGATCACCACTAAAACCCAAAAATCATCTCCTCTTATAAATACATAAACCCCTATTTCTCTTTCTTTTTTACGCTTTTGAACTTTTCTTCTTTACAACCGCTCCAAATCTTCATCTTCTTTCTAAAAAAACTTTCTGATGAACCTTCCAAGAGTGAGCAACCTTCCATCATCCCTCCTGCGAATAGGTTGGATGAACCAACACTGATTGGGGATCAACAATACATTCCTGAGCCTCCAAACGCGAGGGAAAAAGACAACATTTTTAAATCCCAGGTACTCATCCCTGTTATTATTTCTGGTAATCATTATGCCATGTTAGGACCACTCCCTAACCCAGAAATCAAACCTGAGCGTTTACAAGAGTTTTTTCCCACTTATTCTCACACAAAACCCATAGGTGCTGGGGTGAAAACCCCAACTCTAGAGAAACCGGTAGAACAAACTGAACCTCAAGGTTCAAATGAAAAAGATGAGGAAGTAATAAATTTAACCTATCTAAATCATACTAGGATTTTTAGAACTTGCCCTTGGTCGAAAGACCTTTCAGATTACTTGTCTTGGTTGAACAGAGTTGAAAATGTTAAAGAAAATTTTTGGAAAGAAATAGGAATTTTTGACTTGATACAATTATCAAGAGTAGGACCCAATGTTTGCCCTAACATGCTGCTAGCCTCCCTTTATTTTTGGGATAGTACGTATAACACCTTCCACCTCCCCTGCAGGATGGTTACCCCTACGCTGTTCGACATAGCTGCCATAGTTGGCCTTAGTCCAGTTGGCATTGACTTCGACCCCACTCACCTGAACGAGGACTCCATAGATTTCGACACTAGTTTCGCCCCATACTCCCTTTTTATGTCTCACTACCATGGCGAAGATGACAAATAAGTTTCTGACA
This sequence comes from Lathyrus tuberosus, assembly GCA_022829125.1. NCBI lineage: Eukaryota > Viridiplantae > Streptophyta > Magnoliopsida > Fabales > Fabaceae > Lathyrus > Lathyrus tuberosus. The sequence goes on along the minus strand of JALAZF010000082.1, from coordinate 14,888,831 downwards.
AAGAGCACATAGCTTTTCTAACCTTGTGGCTGACCAAATTCGTCTTTTGCTCCCGCTCACTTCAAGTGGCTAAGAGGTTCATCACTATGGCGAACCAACTCCATGCTGGGATCAAATTATGCTTGAGTGAGGTAATCTTGGCGAACCTGTATGAGTCCTTGAGTGAAAGCCTGCGTTCTTTGAAGACATTGAAGGACAAAGGGGAGCTTAATTTGGCAGGCCCCTTTTGGCTCTTGCAACTATGGCTGAATGCCACTTTCGAAGCCTTTATTCCTGCGAAGCATGACATAAATGAAGAGGATTTCAAAAACAGGAGTGTCGAATGGCCTAGATTGGTGCAACTGACACCAACTGATGAAGCAATTAGCCTTCGACGGGCCTTCACTAGCTATGTAATGATGTTTGCTGAGAGACATCATTTTACTTCGACTATGGCTCCATTTGCTGACAGAACAATTGGACCTGAATGGTTTACACGACAATTCCCCTTGCAAACCAAAAAATATGAAAACATCTTCCTAAATGTCTGGGAATCCTTTTTGACCCCTAGGCTCTTGTTCTCCCACCGCAATACTACGAAACCCCAGATTGCCTTAATAGTTTATCAACCTAACTTGGTTGCCAGGCAATTTGGCCTAATTCAAATCATGCCTCGACCTCTTTTTCCTAAAAAAGGGGCCATCATTTTCTACAACTCCTTCCACGACGAAGCCACCAGCAGGGAATTGTCGAACAGGCTGACCGACGAATCTTTGGATATTCGACCGGTGGTTTTTCAACCATCATTCCTTTGCACTCCTGAGTTCGACACATGGTGGAGGGAATACTATGCTACCAAATTTTTCGACGTAAAAGCTTTCATCACTCATCTGACAAATGCTTTTGCTCTTGTGCAGGAACGGACTAAAAAAGGTACGCAAAGACACATCCAAGAAATACAAAAATTTCAAAAATATTTTGAAACCGTTTACAGACCTGATGATCTTAGTCGAACCATACGCGAAGCAGCGGTTACTTTAAAAGAAAAATTCACGGAGAAGTTGGAGAAGTTGAAACTGCCTTCACACATTCGACCAGAAGTGCGTTATGACTTGGCTTTCAGCTATTATCCTCCTAAGTTTCCACCTTTACCATCTGCTGAATTTGGTGTGGCTTTAAGTCCTCCATTTCCAGATTGGTTCACATGTGGGAACCATATGAAAATTCTTCGTGAAAGTTATAAAAAACCTGTTAAACGCGTGGTTGCGACTAAGTATCATCTGGATAACTACCCAGGGCACCTTCATATTGGCATAGAACACGTTCGCGTGGAAGATCCCATTCTTGAAGGTGTTAACAACAACACGAATTTTGTCATTTTATTATCACATATTTCTCACTGTCTAACTCTCCCCTTTTTTTTTTTTTCAGCTGTGAAAGCGCCTGCAAAGAAAGCTTCCGTCGAAACTCCACAAAGTGCCGCCCAGACACCTTCGACTAAGGTATAAATCTCTTCCTCTTTTGATCTATTCTTTTGTTTCTTTAAGACACTCACTGTTTTTGATTTATATGATCAGGTAAGTCAAAAAACCTCTACATTCCAAAAAAGAAAGAAAATACCAGAGATAATCCCTGTCGAAGAGTCCAGTGATGAGTCCCCATCTCCAAATCCCCCTCCTCAAAAGAAGAAAAGACTGCAGAAAATTGCCTCACAAAAATCCATTGTCAAATCCTCTAAAAGGGAATCTTCTAGCAGTCCTGCTACAAAACATCAGCCGAAGGATACGGGGAGTGGAAAGTCTAGCTCCAAAACTGAGACCTCTAAGGTAAATTTCAATTTCGACCCCTCTCGTTTATTTTATTTCATTTCTAACTTAGAAATGTTTCTTTTGATAGAAGCAAAAGGTCGTCGAAAAACAGCCTGAGACAATCCAGGAGGGGGTAGCTCGAGAGAAGGACACTCTCATCAAAGAACTTGAGAGACAAACGGTCGAAGCATTCGACACTACTGTGGGAGCTGATTCTGATAACAACTCTCCTTCTCATCCTGGATTACACGCTGAGCAACAAAGAGATGATGATGTTGAAGCAGACACTGCTGTCAAAGGAGATCCTGAAGAGAAGACTGCTGAAGAAGAAGATCTGTCGAAGCAACAGGAAGCTAGGCGAACTTCAGAGCATAGCAACCAGCCTACTCCTGACCAAACTCAAAGGAGTTCCCAAACAATTGGTTCGACTAGTCTTTCTCATGAAGAGCTTGAAAGTCTCAAAGTGCAGAAACCCCTGGACTACCTGAAAGCCATACTTAGCACCAGATTCAACTTTAAAGACTCTTCCTACAGCAGTTCGACTACTTCTGGAGCCACTTCTGAAGTGCAGTCTCTACCCAATATCATGACTCAGATCAAGGCGAAGATCCTTGATGTTGACTTGTTCCAAGTTCTAGAGGAAAATGCCACTGCTCCAATGGAGTTGAAGAAACTGTTGAAGCAAGTTAACGTCTTGGATGCTTCTGTCGAAGTCTGCAATTTTGTGATAGAGCTGACAACTGTGATTGACTTATCCAGCGCAGATCTTCACCGTCGAAGGGACTTATGTCAACAAATCTCTAAAAAAATGGACCAACAAGCTGCTGAATGGAACTCTGTTTCTGTTTCAACAAATAAGGTTTCGAAACTACAAGAGCTTTCTGAAGCCTCTGTCAAGAAGATTGCTACTTGCCATAACCACATTCAAACATGGAAGAAACAAATAGCAGTTCTCCAAGAGAAAATTTCCAAAGAGGAGGAACTCATAGCTTCTATCCAGCAGCCTAGGCAAAGCGAGATTGATGAAGAGTTGAAGGTTGGCTTTCAACACGCAGAGACCGCTCAAAAGATCAACCAAGAGATTGAAGTTGCCCATATTCACAGGAACCTCTGTGATCGTCGACTTCAATTTCAGAAAGACAAATTTACCGCTTTGAAGGCACAATTTGTAAACCTTCAGCTTTAGTCGAATTTGCCTGTCAATTTCCAGCCCTTTGAGGCTTTATTTGTAATGATTCAACGCCATCTGTTTGGCAGCACAATATTTACTTTCAATTTCAATTTTATTCGACTGCTATCTTTATTTCCTGCAACATTGGTTTATACCTTTTCAAATATTTGCCATTTATTTTTAATATCCTTTCGTCTTTCCCTATCTCTTCGACCTCATATGCGCCATTAGAAAATATTTTCAAAACTTTGAAAGGTCCTTCCCATTTGGGAGACCATTTTCCCATAACTCTGTCTTTTCGATCCATAGGAAGAATTACCTTCCACACAAAATCACCAATTGAAAAAGTCTTAAATTTTACTTTTCTATTGTAAAACTTTTCGACTCTCTCTTTTTGTCTCTTTATGAGATCTAAGGCACGTAGCCTTTCTTCGTCTAAATCAACCAATTCATCCATCATCATATTCCAGTATGTCTCTGATGGGATCTGATGATGCCTTTGAACCCTAACTGATTGCAAATACAATTCGACTGGCAAAACTGCATCATGCCCATAAGTTAATTTAAATGGAGTCGAATTGGTTGCTTCTTTAGGAGATGTTCGACAAGCCCATAAAATTTGATCTAAGGTATTATGCCAATTTTTTGGCTTTCCACCTACATGTTTTTTGATCAAATTTATCACTACCTTGTTAGCTGCTTTGACTTGTCCATTAACCTGAGCATAATAAGGTGTCGAAGTAAGGAGCTTAAAACCAGTTTCTTGTGCAAACTTCTGCATCTTTCGACCAGTAAACACAGATCCTTGATCTGTTGTTATTGTTTCCGGTATCCCAAATCTGTAGATTATATGCTTTTGGATAAAATCCATAACTGCTTCTTGATCTACATTCACCAATGGTATGGCTTCAATCCACTTTGTAAAATAATCTACTCCAACTAAAATGTACCTTTGCCCTTTTGAAGAAGCTGGTCGAATTTCACCAATTAAATCTAAAGCCCAACCTCTGAACGGCCAAGGTTTTACAATCGAATGTAACTCACTTGCAGGAACATGTGGTATGCCTGCATGTACTTGGCACTCTTGACACCTTTTTGCAAATTCGACACAATCCTTTAGCATTGTTGGCCAATACATTCCTTGTCGAACAATAACCACTTCATTTTGTGGCCTGCTTGGTGTGCGCCACACGCTCCACTATGCACATTTGACAATGCTATGTATGCTTCATTTTCGCCTAAGCATTTCGACAAGACTCCTTCTGCAGTCTTCTTGAACAATTCATTGCCAAAAAGTACATAACTCAAAGCTCTATATCTTACCTTTCGTTCGACTTTTTGATTTGGATCTTGCAAATATTCTTTGATGGGTTTTCTCCAGTCTTCGACTCCTGCATCATCTACGTTGCAAATCTCATAATTCTCTTCGTCACCATATCCCAATTTTATTGTTTCTAAATCTGATGGGGACAAACCTACAGATATGATTCTTCCTCTGACTTCAATGGCTTTTTCTAACTTCTCCTCCGACACTTTGTATCCTGATGCCAGTTAAGCAAGATCATTCGCCTCTTGATTCTCCATCCTGGGAATGTGCCTAAAAGCCACATTGTCGAACTTCTTGAGAAGTCTATTTGCTATCACGAAGTACATTATTAGATTTTCTTTCACACATTTGTACTCCTTAGTCAACTGCTTTATTACCAACTCAGAGTCACCCATTATTTCGACTCTTGTTGCCCCCAATTCCAACAAGATTTCAAGTCCAGCAATCAAAGCTTCATATTCGACTTCATTGTTCGAACATAGCCCTTCGACTTTGTACTTGAACTTTGTTGGAATTTTGTCAGGAGAAATAATCACCATCCCAATACCAATTCCATTCTTATGCCTGGAACCGTCGAAATACAGTTTCCATGGTGCTAATTCGACGTACTCTATAGTTTCGACTATAGAGTGGTCAGCTATAAAATCAGCCACCACTTGTCCTTTCATAGCCTTTAAAGGCAAATATTTTAAGGAGTATTCTGTTAGAGCCAAAGCCCACTTTCCAATTCGACTATGCAAAATAGACTTAGACAACATATGTTTTATTACGTCGAAATGAGAAGATACATATACATCAACAAGCTTTATATAATGCTTCAATTTCATACAAGAGAAATATACACATAAACATAGTTTTTCTATGGCACTATATCTAGTTTCAGAATCATTTAAGACTCTGCTGAGATAATAGATGGCCATTTCGACGCCATTCTCATCCTCTTGACACAACATACTTCCTAATGTCTTGTCTGATGCAGAGATATACAATCTCATGCTTCTTTTCCTACAAGGGGACATCAAGATTGGAGGACTAGCCAAGTACTCTTTGATCTTGTCGAAAGCCACTTGTTGCTCTTGCCCCCATGTGAATTCTTCTTTCTTTAGTCGAAGTAGAGGAGAAAAGGGTTGTGTTTTTCCACTGAGGTTGGAGATGAATCTTCTTAGAAAATTGATCTTCCCTAGTAGAGATTGCAATCCCTTTTTCGTTGATGGCACTTTCGCTTCCATTATAGCTTTGGCTTTGTTTTCACTTATTTCGATCCCTTTCTTGTGGACCACAAAACCTAAAAAATCACCCGCCTGCACACCAAAAGCACATTTAAGGGGATTCATCTTTAGACCAAACTTTCTCATCCTCTCAAAGGATTGTCGAAGATGGTCTATATGATCTTTTCCTGAAACAGGCTTGATTACAATATCATCAATGTAAATCTGCATAAATGTCTCAATAAAATCATGGAAAATTGAATTCATAGCCCTTTGGTAAGTGGCTCCAGCATTCTTTAAACCAAAAGGCATCACTACCCATTCATAAGTTCCAATTGCTCCAGGACAACGAAAAGTTGTCTTAGAAACATCTTCTTCAGCAATAAAAATTTGGTTATAGCCAGAGTATCCATCCAACATACTTAGATACTCGTGACCTGCTGCAGAATCTATAAGCATTTCTGCTACTGGCATAGGATATTCGTCCTCTGGGGTAGCAGAATTTAAATCTCTAAAATCAATGCATACCCTAAGTTTGCCATTTTTCTTAATAACCGGAACTATATTTGCAATCCAATCAACATACCTGGTAGTGCGGATGAAGTTGCATTTTAGAAGTCTTTCGACCTCTTCTTTTATTTTCGACAGAACTTCTGGTGCAAAGCGCCTTGGAGTTTGCTTGGCTGGCTTCTTCCCTTCTATGATTGGCAGCTTCAATTCGACCAAACTTCTGTCCAAACCAGGCATTTTGTCATAATCCCATGCAAAGCAATCTTTGAACTCCTTCAACAACTGGATTATTTCGACTCTGAACTGAGGATCCATCCTTGCACTCATGTAGGTTGGTTTTTTTCTGCCCCCAGTCCCAAGTTGATTTCTTCTAAAGGATCCTGCGCCACCATCTTCAAATTGTTCGACACTGGATCTTTTTCGAACCCCAAAGGTTCGTCGTCATAAATGGTGTCAAGTTTCTGGTGTTGCCATTCGTCTATTTGGTTGTTATCATCATTTTCCTCAACGTCTTTTTGAAGACATTGTTCATTTGAATCTTCATGATTGGCTTCGACAACCATGTATTTTACTTCGGCCTCCAGCGCCGCTTTGAATTTGTTTTCGGCTATGTAAGCCGTAATTTTGTCGAGCACTGCTTGTTCACTCATCATCATTGTCGAACTCACTCCCCCATCCTGTTGGTGCTATGTTGGTAGTCCCCCACATGTAGTTGGAGTCACCAATGACTTCCTTATCCCACTGAAAACCATGCGTAGGATGGAGATACATGGAACAGTACGCGTTGTCCGTTGCCTTCAAGTCGAATTTCGCCGGACTGCAAGGAGGTATGTGGGCTAAGTTTTTGTCGAAACTTCGATCACTTACATTGTTTACTTCGGACATGAAGTAACTTTGGTCTGCTTCTATGTTCTCGACGATTCCATCTGGCCTCCAAATAACTATTCTCTGATGCATCGACGAAGGAACAACACCTATACCATGGATCAATTCTCTTCCCAACAGCAAGTTGTAGTTTGCCCTAGAAGCAATAACTATAAACATTGTTGGCCTTGTTATAGTACCAACTGTCAGATCCACTTGAATAACTCCCATGGTTGTTCCTACCTTTCCTTCGTAATTCGACAGAACCATGTTGTGGGGCTTTGCATCCGAGTCATCTTTGCCAATCTTTTTCAGCATGAAGTGGGGCATTAAATTCACAGCAGCACCACCATCCACCAGGATCTTGTTCACACCAACACTCTCAATCTTTCCTTTGATAAATAAAGGCTTCAAGTGCGCCTTCATGGAATCGTCTGGTCTTTCAAAGAAAGCATTTTGCTCTTCGACACAACCATCATTCATTACGTAGTAACACACGGGCTTGTGCACCATCGTTTCCTCTTCCATCATATCCTCTTTGTCTTCGACTTCCATGATCCTATAATAGTCTCTGGGAAGGACCGAGACCACGTTACAGACAACGTCGAAGGATGCCTCCGAATCTGACTTGAAATCATCTGTTATCTCGTCATCCTCCAACTTCTTCTCTTTGGGCACACTTTGCGCTGCTACGCTGTTTGGTTTGATTTGCTGGAGAGGCTTCTTCTTGTTTGCCATTTGAGCGTTGCTGCTACATTCTGCTTCGTCCTTGTTTCCAGCTACTTTTCTCATCATACCTTTTTCAGCAACTTCTTTCTTAACCCTCTTTTGCCTTTGGAACCTCCTCTACTGGGATCTCGACATGGGGTTCTTCCCTTTATAATTCTCTGAAGGATATGGCCTAGGTTTATATTTCTCCAACTCCTTCTTGTTTTCCATTGAAGTGCCTCTCTGCACTTCGAAATTCTTCCACTTCTTCTGGCCTTGGGCATCTCTGATGGGTTGAACCCATTTGTCATCTATCACTTTGTTTGATGGCTTGTAAGTGCCATAGTGTCTGTCTCCGCGCCTCCATTGGTGGTGCTCACTCCTTCTTGGATCATATCTTGTTCCTCCCCCATTCGCCTTCCTTCTTGCTTGATCTATTGCCTCCAAGTTGGTGGCAGCCTTTCTGTCGAAAATGGAACTGCAACGAGGGCATAGCATCACGTCACTCTTCCTTCTCTGGCACCTTTTGATGAATTCGACCAAACTCTCATCTTCTTTGGGGTACGCCAGCTTTTGGTACTCCTCTCGACGTTGATCTTTATCTACTGCTGCCTGAGTTTTCTGCGACACTTCTACCATATTTATTCCCGCATTTTGCTTGTCAGCAATGGTTAGTTTGTTCATCTTTTCAATAAGCTTTTCCTCTTCGACTCTGTCCTTCTTTTTCGTCAGGTCGAACTTCCCTTCTGGGCAGCAACACCAGGATATGTTCCTAGGAGCATGCTTGCAGCAACACTTGTTTGACTCTTCTTTAGGATCCTCCTTTATTCTTCGTAGGATCCCATAAGTCCCAGATTTCCCACGGCCATGCACAACTTTTTCTTTCATCCCTGTGATCTCCTTGTCGAAAGGTCCCATGATGTTGATGCAGTAATTTGCAACATCAGCTTCCTTCGTGTTGTCAAGATCAAGGCCTTCGGTAGCCTTATTTTCAGCAGTGAAGTCCTCAGTAACTTCTTCCTTGGTGATAGGGGAATCACCATCGTCATCAAAATCACTTCCCCAACCGGTTGGTTGGATTTCGCTGATGTCGGTGTGATAGGTTGAAGGAATAGTGTACTTCACCAGGTAGTCGAATTTTCCACTTGGCTGTCCCAAACAATCCCAGATTTCTCCTGGTCGAACCACCACGTCTTCAGCATTACTGTCATATTTCTTTTCGTCGAAACCCTCTGTAGTTTCCTCCAATTTCCAATTGTCAAAGCTTTCAGTAACTTCGACCTTACCTTCATCGTCGAAGTCCTCGGTGACTTCAACTGTGTTTTTGTCGTCAAGATCTTCAGTGACTTTGACTTCATTATCGTTGTCGAACGCTTCAGTGCCTTCGACTTCGTTCTGGCCTGCAAGATCTTCAGTAATCTCGACCATGTTGACACTAGTGTCGAAACCCTTCATAGCCTCCACCATCTCGAAACTGCCATCAGAAGCAACTTCAATCTCCACCATATTCACAGTGGATGGTTCAGCATAGTGTGCTTCGACAACCTGCATAGGATTCGAATCAATCCCCATTTGTTGTTTTGGCTTCTCGCCAAACTTCAGCCTTCCATCACGGATAGCATTTTGAACTAGATCCCTGAAAAGAAAACATTGAGATGTTTTATGACACACAAAGTTATGGTACTAACAAAAACCCATCATTTTCTGTTGTTCGACAGGCGGTTCTTTAACGCCTGGTGGTTTTATTAACTGACCATCTTTGACCAATAGATCAAAAATTTCGTCACACTTGGTGACGTCGAACGTATAAGTTTGTTTAGGAAACCTATCATTCTTTTCAGGTTCGACCGGATTTTTTCCATTCGACGGAGCTAGTACTTTACAGGCGTATGGTGGGCCTAACTTTAGTTCTGCCAGATCAATTTCTTGTTCGTCGAACAAAATTAGTTCATTTTCGCCACCATCATCATCCTGGCATACTCCTACATAGGCCACTCTTTCCTTTTTATTTTTATTTGATCTGAATTTCTCAGCTTTTAGCCTTTCAATCTGTCTTACCCTATCTGCTAATTGTGCCATATCTCTTAAATATTGAGTGTCTAATTTCTTTCTTATAGAATAATCTAGACCCCCTGCAGCCATTTCGACTAACTCTCGTTATGGCACTTGTGTGAAACATCTTGCCTTAAGCAACCTGAACCTATTTAGGTAATCATCTATAGGCTCTGAAAATTTCCTCTTAACACTGCCTAATTCCTTCAAACTTATCTTAGTCTGACCCATATAGAATTGTTCATGGAACAATCTTTCTAATTGGGTCCATGTGAATATAGAGTTCGCAGGCAAGGATGTAAACCAGGTGAATGCATTTTTTCTCAAAGAACTTGGGAAGTACTTCATTTTCAAATTTTCATTATTGACTATTTCTCCTGCTTCTATTAGATAACGCGTTACGTGCTCTATAGTAGATTCACTAGTATCTCCTGAAAACTTAGTAAACTTAGGGACTTTCCATCTTGGGGGTAGTTCCTCTTGCAGAATGTATTCTGACAATGGGGAAGTATAAGTAGGCCTTTGCAACCCTACATTTACACCGTTTTGGGCCATTATCCTTTCGACCATGGCTGTTATGTTATTTTCGACAGGCAAGTTATTATATCGTATTCGCTGTTGCAACACATCATCAACATCTTGGCCTCTCTGGACTATTACCCTCCTAGGCTCTTGTTGAACGGGGATTTCGACACGAGGCTGTTCGACCACTGCCTCTTGGTTTCTAGGGTTTGCCTGAGGATTCTCTAAAGGCCTTTGATTTATCGTGGGTTCCTCTTCGACATTTACTACTTGGTTTTGAATCACTTGTTCTCTTTGTCGTGTTTGAGGAACACCAAAAAAGTCAGCAATGCGCGTCATTTGCGCAGCCAACAATTGGTTGGTTTGGGTAGTGTTTTGTATTAAAGGGTTAAACACTGCTCCCATTTGTTGAGTCAACATTTGGACCATATCATGATTACTTTCGTCCATTTGTTGTCGAATTACTTGCGCAGAATTATTGGTAATTGCTGGTATTTGGAAATTTGGTAGGGATTGGTTCAATCTACTCATATTTCCACCATATCCTGATCCTTGCAGTGGCGAAGACATGTGGACCATGGCGTCAGAATACAAGGGTGGTGCACTTTGCAAGTTTGCCATTACTGACGTTGGCATTCCATATGGTTGTTCTCTTCCGAACATAGGCATGGAAAAATTTGTCTGGAATGGCCTAAAATTTTGTCCTCCCAGAGGAGGCGTCCCCATAGGCCTTGTATGTCCCATTGTGGAAGAACTAGGCATACTTTGGGAGAGCGAAACCGCTGTTATAGATCCTGTTGACGAAGGCATAACCTCCTCCAGAACAGGGTTTGAATCCACATTTCCCCCTGTCGAAGGTATAGGGTTGGAAACTGAAATATTTTCATTTGAATTTGGATTGGGATTAGGATTATTTGACTGATTCGCCATTTTCCTTACTCTAGTTCTTTTGGGTCTCTCTACGTCAGATACAACTAATTTACCGCTTCTTAGTATCATACAACGAAGAAAAAGCCTTAATTTAAAAATTATTTAAGTTTTATATTGCACTAGTCCCACTGGGCGTGCCAATTTGTTCGCTGTTGATCTTGGCGAACAATCTCTGGTTTACCAGAATGATGAAATCTGGGTTACTTGCAGGATTAACCAAACAAATCCTAGGACGTCGGGCGAACACTTAGATCAACGTGATAATTTTAAGTCAAGGGTGATATCTTGGTGTTTGGTTTTATGTATTTAAGCCTTTTAGAATGAAAGATTTCAACTAACTCTAGATAAAAGTCTGAGATAAAAGAAAATGACTTTGAAAAGAACTTTTAAAGTAAAATGGCGAAGAAAGAACTTTAAAATAAAATGACGAAGAAAGAACTTTAAAGTAAAATGACGAAGAAAACATAAAGATGCTGGTAAATGTAAAGAAATTGGTAAAAAGACTTTGATTGATAAAGAAATTGAAAGATGGTGTTTACACGTACATTTTTCCAAATAACTCTTTTCTCTCACACGGGTACTTTGAGTAATTGCAGGAAGTTTTGTACAAGTTTTTCACACACAATTCTAATAACAACTATCCTATTTATAGATAAACAAAATAACTGCTATTAACGACTAAATCCTAAAACTTCGACATCTGGCCTTCTGCATGTCTCCCTTTCGCCAGGTGCTTCCACGCGTCTTCTGCCAAACGTTATAATTCTCTTGAATTTGAATCTTTAAGTTATGTCGAACCAACGCGTCCTTTCAGACTTGTCGAATTGTCGAACTATCACAACGTTCTTCATACTTGTCCAAACCTTTTCCATTTGCAGAAATCTTTACTTGACGAAACGTCGAAACATTGCCCCGTCGAAATGTCGAAGAATGTTGAAGAATATCTCCCAAGTAGATATACTCTTTCAGTTGTGCTTCTTTTGGCATGTACCTCCATTTGTCGAAAACAACTCTTTATGTGTTGAACTCATGGCGTCGAAAATACGCATATACACCATTGTGATGCGTCTTTTTTTTTGCTGCGTTGCGATTTTCATGTTGTGTCGTTTGGAAGTGTGTAGTGCGTATTGGAAAGTTTGGAAAGGTTGGCTGAAGTTTTTGCGTTACGTATTGTGATTTGTGTGTGGGGTAGGTTGCATTGCGTGAGTCTTGCGTAGCAACTAAGAGTTCTTTAGTTTAGAGTTTTGTAACATGGCTGGCTTCTTTTGCAGCTTGTAGCTTGTTGTGTGCGGGAAGCTTGGTTGGCCTGCCAGTGATTTCTCATGGCTTGGTGCCTTGTGATTTGTGAATATTGATTGCTGCGCGTGGCTGGCCTAGTGATGTGGATTGCTTGTTAGCTTGGCTCGCTGCTTGTATTATATGCTTGTGTGGCTTGTTTTGTATTTTGTTGAACTGGCTGGAATTGGCTTTTGCTCACATGCTGCGTGAAGTTGTGTAAGGTTGGATGTGCAGCGTGTAACTCTTGCGTGGAATGCTCATGAGCTCAATGTTTTATAAATGGGCTTGGCATGCTGTAGAATTCTTTCCCTGTTTTTTTTTTTTGGTACAATGGACAATGGGCTTTGATTGTGTAAATTGGAAAGAACTCTCATTGTGACTTGGGATTTTTGTTGTATGAGTTTTCTTTTGTGAATTGTAACATGTATTGGACTTTTCATATTTTGTGTACATTTGATCCAATATATTTATTTGTAGACCTTTTTTTGTATAAATGTGGGCTTTGAACTTGTAATTTACACCTTACTTCTTGAATAATGCTTTAAAAAACTTGAGCATGGTGATTGAATTTTACAAATTAATATCACACTTGAATTGAATCCAAGAATCACACTCAAAACCAAATTCCACCCTTGTTGAACTCTTATTTGAAATGATATCTTAAACTTCAAGAATAAATAAATTTCGCACTTTGAATGGATTGAAACTTTGAATCACAAATGAATCTTGAATTCATCTTGAACTTTGCCACTTGCACCTAGAGAAACCCAAAACCTTCACTAAAGACCAAATGAACAAGAACATGCCTTGAAAATTAGAGGATTATGACTTAATATGTGAACTGCACAGCAACTGCACCAAACCCTAATTGAAAATGAATTGGTCTTTGATGATCTTCAACCATGAAATGATATGAACTTGACACAACCTTGGTAACTTGGTAATGAAACAAACCATTGGTTTAACCAGGATTATGTCAAACTTCCCTGGATTTTAACCATCACTGCAAACATGCTTGAGACAGGAAAAATAAAAGGGTAGGAAAAATTCGGGGTATGACAGTGGGTAAACCCTAACCATCATACAACATAATATACCTATTCTCTAATAATGAATGCCTATTCTCTCCATACCCCGTACACTTTCTTATCTCATAAAAAACACATTTGTTGCTTTTAGAAGTTAAAGTGACGTTATGGTTGCAAGTTAAACTTATGAAAAAGCTTGGTGTAATTAAGGTTGTCAGGCTGATCATGGTGCAAAAGCTCGAGTTATTTTTTTTGAAAATCTCAAGGGTAAACTCTTAGGGACTGGATTAAGTCACATGGTTTAAGACCGAACCAATATAATATCATGGTGTGATCTTTCTATCCATTCCTGTTACTTTTCCATATTTTATTATCGCCGCCTAATCTATTATTTTTCTCATTTCATAAAATCCATCAACCTTATAATCAATTGTTGGCAAAAACGTTTTCAAAAACCAAATAACACAATTCACTTTCTAATGTGTTTGAAATCACTTTGTTAAAACACTGCCTTTTCTCCTCTATGAGTATGATGTTAACTGAGTTACATTGACATAAGAAACTCTTTTTGATGTTGCAATTCTCCATGTCCATTGAGAAGACCTTGTGATTGCCATGTTGCTTGTCTATGCTTGTGTAATATTGTTTAGAAATTGTAATTAAAGGCAAAATGTTTCCCACTTGTGTAAGAGTACAAATTGATTTTGAAGCTCTAAGGTGATTTTTTTTTGCACTAATGGAATGTCTTTCTCTTGCATAACCCACCTCGAGATTGAGTTGATATTTGTGAATTGTGGTGTTGACCTTTCACTTCTTATCTCATATTTGTTTTACCTTCGATAAGAGCCCTATTACTTCCCTGTAAGGTGGTGGCGAGTTTAATCTATATGCAAGTGTCTCTCAGATATCAACTTCTCAATTACTATTTTCACCATGGGTAGTCATTTGTGGAATAACCACAAATCTCATGGTATTCAAAATAGTTCGCTATATATACGCATTAGGGGTTGACATCCTGCTATCAAGGTAGGTTGATGAGGATTGAGTCATAGACATTTCAAAATATCATTTTTGACTTTTCCTTCATAAGCGTGTAGTTAGAGAAATACTCCATCTTTTATGTTTTTCCTCAATTGTTATATCCTCCTCTTGATCACAATCACCATAGGGAAAATCTATTGTAATATACTCACTTTATTGCATCTTTGTCTTTAATAATTATGTATCCTCATGTCTTGTTTTTATAATCACATACATTTTCTTAGATGACCTCCATGTTTGCGAGTTAGAAAACATGCTTGCTTGAGAGATTCGCCACTCGTGAGATATCTCTTCATTGAATATGTTTATGAAAAAGTTGTGAGTCCCTTCTTGTTTTTTTATGAACCCGATAAGACATGTTGAGCTCTTATGGAATATTCAAATCTTAACGAACCTTGAGACTAACACCTCGATAAAATGTTTCGACGAACCAATAGACCTTTTTGAGGTGAAAATCCACAAAAGTGCAACCCTATACAGTGTCAATGTAATTCAGGACATTAAATGCTTGTTCAAATTTCATTTTCATATTGAAGAAGGTCAAATGCTCACGTAAGTCCATCATATATCGTCACACTCCTAAATTAGAGTCATATTTGTATAAACTACTTATTGATTTCATATGCGAAGAAGGATTGAATTACATCTCGCCTTAGTGTGCAAATGAAATATGATTCACTATCAAAGTCTAAGCAGACAGACATTATCCTTTTAATGTGAATCACTCTAACACTTTCAGTATGTAACAATTAATTTATCTTTTTCTAGAGTCGTATGATTCAGACTTGTATCATAACTATATTGTTATGGGTGTCTAGTTGTCACATTCATGATATATGAATTGTAACACATCACACATTCTAAATCATTTCGTCATATTTAATCTCAAAGCTCGAAAACAGTAACTCCCCAAATTTTAATAAAAAATATAACTTAGAAATTATCAAAAATAATCAAATCTGATATCAGCAGATCTCTGAAGTGGTGAGTTCATACACCTTAACCCACCATGCCAAGAGTTATAGTTCTGATGTCTGAGCTCGTCCCACTTCTCATTACTACCATAATACGTGCAACAAACATATACCATACTTGTATTTAAATTACAATAATAAGGCCACATATCATCGAATATATAATACATATATAAATTTGGTTTAAAACTTTAAATTGACCGTACATTAAACTAAAAAAACCCTGATAGTTTAAAGATCCAAAATGACCGCATTTTGCTGCGGGAACAGACCGCAACACATCCAAATATGCAACGAAACGATGCGTTTTAGTGTAAACAGAGAGGGGGAACTGGAAGTGGAAAAGGCGCGATCCTCAAATTATTAACCCTAGAAATTAACAGAGCAAACTGCAAAACCACTAACAACAATCACCTACTTGGGCGGGAAATATATCCCCCCTCTCTCTCCCTCTCTCTTCACCGTGAAACCATACAGTTACGGTTGCGAAACCGGAAGGAACGGTAACAATGCAAACCGTAGAAGAAGGTAGTGGCAGCGAAGACCAAAACGCGCGCGATGAAGAAACTCCTTTACAGATAGAGATTTCAAAGCTACGTCGACGTTGGGAACTCGCTTCCGTTCTCAATTTCCTTGACGTAACTTATTCGTCTTACGTTACGATTCGTAATGATATGTTAGTAATGTTTTCGGTTATTCATTATGTGATTTTGTGATTTTATGATTCAGGTGTTTAGTCCTATACTCGGTAAGGATTTGAAGGTTTCAGCCGAAGAAATTGAGATCGGACTTGTTAAGCCTAATGCTGCACTTGCTCATCTTCATATTCAACTTTTGAAGGTAGCTTTTTGTTGTTATTATTCAATTTATTACTTTTGATGGCTATTCATTGATTCAGCTTTAAAACTTGTTTTTCGCGCATTGCGATTTAACGATGCGTGAATATGATTCTTACGTTCCTACCAGGGAACGCCACCAGTGAGCAAAATACTGAATGATTCAGATAAATGGGTGACCGTTCTGTCTAAAAAACTGACTATGTGGTGGCCGTGGGTGAGTTACTATTTGTGATTGTTTATGTATTTTATTTTATTTTTTCTGCCCGTTGCTGATAGGATTTATTGCTTTGTTCTGTTGGTTGCTTCTTTGCTCTAGGTTGCTGAGGGCAAAAATCCACTTGTACCATCTAAAGGGTATGGAGACGAAATCATCATGTTCTACTAATAACAATTGTTATGACATTCAAGGAACTTATGTCATTATTGCTTATGCAGAGAGGAGATATCGAAGTACAAGGAGCTTGATCCATTGGATCGTTTACTACTGCTAAAAGCCATTTGTGAAGTTAGAGCTGATGTATACCTTCCGTTTAGTTTATTCGAATTTTTTGTTTCTTTAATTAATGCTATAGTATTCGTATACTCTCTTTTCTATGGATAGATGTTCCCAATCTCTCTCTATCCCTTTTAAATGTTGATGTTTCAGTTTTTCACGAGACTGATTATTTTGATGGTTTGTTTGTTAATGTTCAGCAACATGACGTGGTATCATATATTAATGATTCTCTAAAAGAAGGAGCTGAAATTTCTTCTTTTCGTAAAAATGCCCTTGGAAGAGATGGAACTGGCACAACCTATTGGTAATTATTTGAATATGTTCCGATATCTTCATGATTATTGTTATCATAGAATCCCCTCACTATTAATCTGTCTGACTATGTTTATTGTAGGTACGATGCGAACACCAAAGCACAGAGTCACAGATTGTACAGGGAAACAATTACATCAGTCTCAACTCCAAACCGTAAGGTCAAAGGCTGTTTATCACTTCCCAACTTTCAATGGGAAACACTTGCCTCCAATCTTGAAGAATTTTCAGAAGTAGCTGTAAGAAAAAGCTAACTGTCTTTTGTCTTGATTTACCCATATTTGAAACCTTAATTAATTGTCTTTGAATGTTATTTGCAGGAAAAATTATCATCTAGCAAGTCTCATGTGGAAGTTTTTATTGGCAAGAAGCTTCAAAGTGAAGCTATTCCTGTTCTTGAGAAAATTCAAAAGGTATATACATCCTATTGATTATTGCTAGATATGTGTCTGTTTTATAGAGAACACCCTTTATTTGTTTTTGATATTTTCATAATGTAATGTTACTTTCAAATTATGCAGAAGAAAGAAAAAGCAATGAAACAAAAAGAGAGAGAGGATAAACTCTTAAAAGATTTTCACAACTCTTATTCTTCTGGAAATGCACGCTCTTGCCGCACTCGAAGGCCTGTTAATTACAGTTTTGGTAAGATGTGTGCTACATGTTCAATTTTGTTGCATATGCCTATTGTATTCCAACACCTACACATTCCAATGCACATGACAGTGTTCTCCTGCATATTAACAGAGTTAAATTTATTGTACTATGTTGTTTGTGTATTAGTTGCATTGTTAGGAGTATAACTTATAAGTCATACTTATAAATTAAGATGATGAGAATGTTTGAGCATGTGTGAGGTTCCTTTCATTTGGCATTATGATGCATAAGGATTGAATTGTGATTAGATATTTCCCTTGTTTGTATGTATTTTATCTGATAAAATAAATTCAACCTTGCTTTCATTGATTTTTTTAACCGAATCAGTTTAGTCTTGGTAATTAATGTGCGGCGTTTAGTGTTTACATAAGAAATTTTAAGTACTAAATGGTTATTTCAATTCAAAATGTTCAATTGTTTAGAAATATTTTCTCATTAATGCCAATCAGAATATGTCCAAATTAGATTTAGGTATTTAACACTGAATTGACACGATGGGTGTAAGTAACCACATTTGGTTTGATGCTACTCACAACTAATCAATCAATTGAATACAATCTGTTTTGATTTCCTTCTTCTCTCGGCCTCTTTCTGACATCAGTTGGGTTTTGACATTAATCAAGTTCTCTTTGGGATATATTGCAGAAGCATATGATCGAACAATGAAGGAGGCTATACAGTTGACAAAGTATGTTTTTCCTGATACTACATGTCATTGGTTTATGTTCTATTTGCCTTGCCATGTTGCATTATCCTTGTAGAATGTTGATAGTTTTCTGTTATTATCAAATGGAGTTGTTGAACTCCCTCAAACAAAAAGGAGCAAGCAAATAAAACTTTAAGCCTATTCTTCGCTTCTTTTTACAATTGCTGAGATACACAATGAAGCACACAGAATGTGAGATGAGTAATAATATCTTTGCGGCATAAGTATAACATGCAAATGTTAATAATTTCTATTGTCTGATACATGTTTTGGATTCTGAATCTGAACTAACTTTTATAATCTCTACTATCCTCTTTTGCACTGATGCTTAGCAAAAGGAAAAAGTCCCCTATTGCCAACCAAGACAGAAACAAAGGGTCTGAAGATAACCAAGAAAGAAACAAAGGGTCTGAAGATAACCAAGACAGAAACAAAGGGTCTGAAGATGACTCCACCATGGATGTATCGTCAGACAGTGATGATGACAGTGACGATGATTCTAATAGAGATGCGCAACCTATATCTGAGAGTGATGATTCTGGTTACGAAATTGAGAATCACAGTAGTAGCGAAGAGAATAATGAACATGATAGCCAGATGGATAATTCAGAAGCAAACTCAAGTGATGCGGTTTCTTATCCCAAAGGGGTTCGCGCTAGTAAGCGGTTAGCTGGAGTCCCTGGCCATACTGTTCCAGAAAGCATAGGCTTGGCTGCAAAGCAAAGAGTGAGACAGAGACCAACCCGAAATACGGCTATAGAATCTACTGTTGTATCTGATTCAGAGGATGAACATCAAGGAGGGAAGACAGATCTTTCTGAGTCTACCTAGGCCTAATATTTGACTTACATTTTGTGGAAGTATCTAGCAGCAGTGTAGAATGCTTGTCAGCAACGTTTGGGGTTATTTGAAAACTTCCCCTTTCTAGGCTTATACATAATTTTTTGTTTGATCTAATTTGTCTCGGAATCCAAGAAGGTAGTACTTCTCTCAGGTTTTATCATCTGAGAAATTTTTGAAATATTAGTATATATAATATATAAAATGAATGTAATTCGATTCCTTGATGTATAAGCTCTGTTCAGGCAACTCTTATGGTTATGAATCTATAACTAACATAAACATAAGGGATAACAGCTTGAAGGTATGTGATTGAAAGGAAACGCATAATTAGTGTGAATAATGTTAAATCTTTTCATGAAAAAATAGAAATACATGACCACGAAAAAAAAGTCTTGCTCAATTGTTAGATTTACATTACATAGTTATTGGTTGATAGTTTATAACTTATAATTTATAGTTGATGACTGATAATTTATTGTTAATGGTTGATGATTTATAGTTGATAAGTTAATTAAAGTATTTGGTAAAATTAACAGTTCTATTAATTGATTAATTAAAATAATTTTATATATAATTGTTTTATTTAAAATTAAAATGAATTATAAATGATAGTAGTGGGTTTTAGTTAAAATAACGGTAAGAGTGGAAAAAAAATGCGAACTTATAAACTATAAGTTAAAAAGCTATATGAAATAACGTTTGAAAAATAAGCTAACTGATAAAATAAATTATAAGTTCGTGATCAAAAGGTTTTTACCAAATAAATCTTTTATTTATATATGAGCTTATAATCTATAAATTATAAGTTCAAAAAATGGTTTGTCAAACAAAAACTAAATAGATAATATGATTGTGTGTTAAAAATCAAGGCAATTTCTTATCCCACTGCCCAAATTTCTTAGGCGCCATGCGCGCTGACGAAAATACCCCTGTGTTTTGGATGTGCAAATTCGGACGCACCGTTTTGTTAAAATTTTCCAGTTTTTTCCAAATGTATACATCTGGAAGAATTCCTGATCTGCAAATCTGGAAAAAATCAAAAGAATTCCATAAAATCATTTACTTCTAAATATAATTAAATTCAATATAATTAAAATCCAATATAATTAAAATTAATATCATTTTTTCAATAGAATTAAATCCAATATAATTAAATCCAATATAATTAAAATCCAATATAATTAAAATTAATATGATTTTTTCAATATAATTAAATCCAATATAATTAAATCCAATATAATTAAATTAATTTTAGAAGTAAATACCATATAATTTTAATTATAATTTAGAAGTAAATACCATATAGTTTTAAATACTAATATAATTAAATCCAATTCTAGAAGTAAATACCATATAATTTTAAATCCATATAATTAAATTAATTTTTTCAATATAAAAAAAATAATTTAGAAGTAAATACCATATTAATCATTTAGAAAAAAAATCATATTAATTTTAATTATATTGGATTTAATTAAATTGGATTTAATTATATTAAAAAAATCATATTAATTTTACTTATGTTGGATTTTAATTATATTAGATTTAATTATATTTAGAATTAAATAATTTTATGGAATTCTTTTGATTTTTTTCGGATTTGCAGATCAGGAATTCTTCCGGATGTGCGCATCCGGAAAAAACTGAAAAATTAAAAAAAAACGGTGCGTCCGGATTTGCACATCCAGAAATTGGTGACAAAAATGAAATTTCACGTGGTGTCTAAGAAACATGGGTGGTGTATTAAGAAACCCTCAAAATCAAATTGTATAAAAACGAAGTTATATTTTTAGCGGGCTTGAGTAAATGTGCTAATGAAGTTTGATCGGAGGTGACCAGAAGGAGATCGTCGCGACCTTCGTGTAGGGCAAGTGCTGATGCTCGTAGGAGAGGAAAAGGGGGTGGAGGTACCTGCAAGGTACTCCGATGCCAAAGTAAGTATTTGGTCAAAAAAGGGGGAAAAGCAAGTAAGAGAAGTCAAGTATATGATTTGTGATACCTGCCCCTCTCAAGCGAGGGGTTTTTATAGGGAGATCATTGGAGAACAAAGTGCCTGATCGACCAATGAGGTGTTGCCAGATGGGGGGCGAAGCGCGTGGTCTTTCCAACTGTTTCCGCTATATCCGGGGAGGACGTTGGTCGCGTGAACCACTCTGCGCGTGGAGGGGACGTGCCCAACGACTATATTGTGCCCAACGGCTATATTGTGCCTATTGGGCCTGTTCGCCAAATATGATGGATTGGGCCTGGCCCTTAAGGGCAAGTAGCCTTGCCCGATCCAGAACAGGAGCCCCCCAAGTCGTTGCTCTGTTGAAGAGCAATGACTTTTAGGTAGCCGCGATTTTGACCAAACTGTCGGAGAGGTGGATGCTCGCTTGGAATGTTCCTTTCGTGCCCGACCAGATGTGGTCGTTAGCTATTAGCTCGAAACGTCGACCAGGGTTTGTAGCGTCCTCGGAGAAATGGGAGTTTTTGGCGAGCATATCTGCCCAGATGTGTTTACTTTGACGAAGAGACTTGCTCGTAGGGGCCAAGGGTTAGTGTATTTTTTTGCGCTGGACCAGGCGAAGAGTTCTTGTGACACGTGGTGAGCATTTATGGCCTTTGTCAGTCCTAGGGGCGTATAGGCTATGATGACCTTCACGATTCTCCACGATCAAATGGTTATAAAAAGGTGGGGGAAGGTTTCATTTTCACAATTTCACAAGTTTTTTACTCTTTGCTCTCGTTTGCTCTGCAATTAGTCTTTGCCGGAGCTTCTCTTCGCCACCGTCAACTTCTTCTTTTAATTGTAAGTTCGCTCTTCCTTTCCGCATATTTCTATAGGTTTTCCGGTTGAAGTTCATATTTTCCGGTTGAACTTCATGTGTTCTTCGATGAACACATGAATTCCAGGAAATTTGATGAAGAACATGATGAATTTTATGAATTTCTAGAATTTTGTAGAAATTGTTAGCGTAGATCCTTGTAGAATCTGGTTAGGTGTAGAATATAGTTTGTAGTCGGGCACTAGGCCTGTTCGGAGTTTAGGCGTGATTTTGGGGCGAACATGCGTCCTCGTATGTGCACCTGCGCGTTCTGGTCGCGGAGACCTCTCCTAGTTATTGGTAGGTAATTTGTACGAGCACATGGTTGTCCTCGGATTCGTTAACGCCCTTTCACTTGATTAGTGGTGGAAGGGTGGATTTGATCGCGGATGTCGAATTCACTCCTCTTCCTCTGTTTTTCAGGTGAAAATGGCTGAACCCCGCGATGAAGTTATGCCCGACGCACAGGAAGTACAAGAGGGGCCCAGTGTATCCGCCGATTACTCGAATATCAAGGTCGCGGGAGGGGACCTTGACTGGCTTGGACATGAGCCTTTGTCTTTTCGATCAACCTTCTCCGACGAGGAGATACGGGACTTCGACTTGTTGGAGAGACGCGACGAGGGCGCTCCGCAGTCCTGGAAAGCCTTTCGTCCCGGGGAGTACGATAAAATCTGTTCCTCGTACCCGGGACTTCGCTTTCCTATGTACGAATTTGCGTTTACGGAGGCCAAGATGCGTCTCCCTTTCACTGACTTCCAATCCTCCCTGTTCACCCATTTGGCCTTGTGCCCGTCCCAGCTTCACCCAAACCCCTTGGCTTTTATCCGGGCTTTTGAGTTAGTGTGCCGTTATCTCAACATCGGGGCGACCGCGGATCTCTTCTTCTGCATCTTCCAAATTCAACGGAGCACGGCGGGAACGAAGCAGAGTTGGGTATCGTTTAAGCAACAGAGTAGGCTGTTCTGGCCGTACTCTGATTCAATACGCAATTTCAAGGACAGGTTTCTGGTCGTGAAGCCTATAACCGAAGAGGCGAGGAGGAGCATCTTGACCATTGAGAGGGTGATGGTGGATGGTCGGGAAATGGATGATGTGGTTTCCATCTTTCCTTTGGAATGGGTCTACACCCATTTCAAGCGCCGAACAGATCAGTTCCTGGTGAAGCAAGAGCAGCTTTTCCCGGCGGATAAGGAGTCGTACAGGATCCTCCATGCTTACGTGGAGAGCTTTACTCCGGCCTTCGTCGTTGATCGGGACGGGAATCAGTTGGTCGGGGAGGATGGACCTTCCCGAGCAGCTAGATATATTAATGTTAAAGCTCTTCTTGAGTGTGATAACGAC
The DNA here is from genome assembly GCA_022829125.1 of Lathyrus tuberosus. NCBI lineage: Eukaryota > Viridiplantae > Streptophyta > Magnoliopsida > Fabales > Fabaceae > Lathyrus > Lathyrus tuberosus. Next base: position 14,865,427 of record JALAZF010000082.1, on the reverse strand, counting down.
GACGACGCTATGACTTTGCTTGGTATGCTTCACTGTTTAGCTTTGTTTCTTTAAAATCTTTTGGTTATGACTTGATGTGTGTTCGCAGGTATAATGGCTGACATGCGGGAGCGTCTGATGAGGTCGCAGGCGGCCAAGGTGCACAAGAAAGCGACCACAGGTGCCAAGACCGGGGGGCCTAAGCAGATAGTGGTGGAGAGCTTTGCTGCTGGACCTATACCCGTACCGGAGAGAGCCTCAACGCCGCTGACCCCGGAGGGTTCCCTCAAGAGGAAGAGAGATAACACGGGGAGTTTTGTGGCCGCTGGTCCGGTGGGGTCGGGTGTCGGCCACTTTGTCCTGCCCGCCTGCTACACTCATCGAGATTTGTTCGCCGAAGGGGATTCGATAGAGGTCCATGATTCTGAAGCCGCGGCTATTCTGAATGCCAGTTCTAAGCCGAGGAGAAAACAACTATGCCAGGATACGGCGGGCATGTTTAGGGTCCTCGAAGCTGCTCTTGCCTTTTCCGACGATGAAGCGGCTACTCGGGCGAACCTCGTGACGTTGAAGAATAGAATCGCCGAGTTGGAGGTGGAGAACAACAAGTTGTTTAATGATTTAAAATAGTATGAAGGTCACCAGGAGGCCAAAGTGTTGCTTCAGGCGGAGGTGACTCAGCTTAAGTTGGATGCGCTTAAGGCTGACGAGGAGAGGGAGAGGCTGCAGGCGAGGATTGCTGAATTGGAAGGCTTGACTTCGGCTGCCCCAGATGAAAATGACGACGAGAAGTCCCTAAGGTCGCAGACTGATCTGATCGGGAGGATTAGAATCCTTGGTGAGGACAACTTGAAAGCAGTTGAGTTTGGCTTTAGCGTTGCTAAAGAGCAGATGGTGGCCCTTAACTCTGACGTGCAGCTCCTGACGGACGGGATGAGTTTGTTCAACAAGGTGGTGGATAGTCACGTTGTTCCTGCCGAAGAGGAGAGCGAAGTCGCAGAATAGGACTTATTTTTAGCATGTTTTGCGGGCCTGCGTGCCCTTATCGATTTGTATTTTCCAATGTGTATGGGCGCTGCCCCTTTTTTTTTGTATTTATGACATTATCCGGTCATGGCCGGTACTTTAATATACTTGAATGTTTTATCATGGACTTTGCTCTTTTTTTGTTATATGTGTGCGTGTGTCCCCGGTTAGGCGTAAAACCTACCGAGGAGGGCGAAGTGGTTCCGCCCATGATGAGGCTAGGACTTCGTTTGAGGTACTAATCTCATAGGCTTGGACTATTCCCATCGCGAGCTAGGTGTCCTGCCTGAATGGTGTGGCAACGGCGGAGCTCGGTTGAGGTATCCCCGTTGTGCGCAGGTTCTGCTCGTACAATGAGCAGAAGCTGGCCGGCGTTGTAATGCGTGTCATGCTTCACCAGGGCATGATACGATTGTTGCGCGAATCTCCCCGTTTTGGGTCGACTATGTCGGCGACTTGTCTATCCTCGTGGTTAAGGACTTAGCTGTAGTACTGCTTGAGTTTTTCAGCATTCCATGGTCGAGCAAGTTGTTTTTCGTCCAATGTTTCCAAGTAGTATGCTCCCGTGCCCGTTTTGGACCTGACCCTATAGGGTCCTTCCCAGTTCGCCGCCAGTTTCCTTCGCGAGAATCCTTCTGGTTTCTGCGCAGGACCAGACTGCCTACGGGGAAGTCACATTTTATGACTCTGGCGTCATGTCGCAACGTTATTTGTTGCTTTACTGCGGCCTCGCGGAGGGCTGCCCCTGATCTTATTTCTTCGACCAGATCGAGCTCCGCGCGTAGAGCTTCATCATTGAGTTCCTCGTCGAGGGGAGCTTCTGTCCTTCTGGAGGGCTCCCTTATTTCCACCGGTATTACTGCTTCTGTTCCATACGCTAGTCGGAAAGGGGTTTCCCCGGTGGTGGAGTGGGGTGTCGTCCTGTACGCCCAGAGGACGTTGTGGAGCTCCTCGACCCACCTTTTCTTGGCCTCGCCTAGCCTTCGCTTTAATCCACGCAGGATCACTCTGTTCGCGGCTTCCGCTTGCCCGTTGGTTTGGGGGTGCTCGACAGAAGTAAAGTGTTGTTTCGTTCCCAATTTGGCGACGAAGTCTTTGAATTTTCTGTCCGTGAATTGGGTTCTGTTGTAGGTCACGAGGGCCTGGGGTACCCCGAATCTGGCGAGGACGTTTCTTTTGTAGAAACGCAGTATGTTGAAGGCTGTGATCTTGGCGAACGCTTCGGCTTCAATCCATTTTGTGAAATAGTCGACGGCCACGATTAGGAATTTATTTTGATAGGATCCCATTGTAAAGGGGACTAGGATGTCCATCTCCCACTAGGCGAAGGGCCACGGCGAGGAGAGGGTCTTCAACTCGTTGGGTGGCGCCAAATGCATGTCCCCGTGGCGCTGGCAACAGTCACATTTCTGTACATGTTCTTTGGCATCGTGCTGCATGGTCGGCCAGTAATATCCTGCGCGCAAAGCTTTTCGAGCCAGGGATCTTCCCCCAAGGTGTTGTGCGTTGATGCCCTCGTGAATTTCTTGTAAGATTCCGGGAACCTGGGCCTCGTCAACACATTTCAACAGGGGGATGGAGAATCCTCGTCGATATAACTTGTCCTCGATCAGTACGTACGAGCAGGCTCGTCGCTTAGTCACACTGGCCTCCTTACTGTCTTCGGGAAGTTCCCCTTTGGTGAGATAATTGTATACTGGGGTCATCCAACAATGGGGTTCTCCGATGACGTTAACATCTGGCAGGTCGGGCTTTGTAATGCTCGGGCTAGCCAGTATTTCTTGTATGATGGATTTGTTTCCACCTTTTTTTCTGGTGCTGGCTAGTTTAGAGAGGATGTCTGCTCGGGTATTCTGCTCGCGTGGGACGTGCTGAACTTCCCATGCTTCAAACTCCGTCATTTTGTCTTTCACCATGGCCAAGTATTCGGCGAGTTGGTTGTTCTTTGCTTGGAATTCTCCCCGTACTTGAGACGCCATGAGCTGAGAATCAGTGCAAATTTTTATTTTCTTCGCGCCGACGTCTTTGGCGAGTCGTAATCCTGCGAGGAAAGCTTCATACTCGGGTTGATTGTTGGATGTTTTGAAGGAAAGGATCAGGGATACTTCGATCAGCGTCCCTTCATCGTTTTCGAGGATGATTCCTGCTCCGCTGCCCGAGGGGCTTGACGCGCCATCCACGTAAATGACCCATTCATGTGTCCTTCCCGGAGGGGACGAATCCGGAGTCATTTCTGCCACGAAGTCGGTCAGGACCTGTGCCTTGAGGGCTTTCCTCCCTTCGTAGTGAATGTCGAATTCAGCCAGTTCAAGGGACCATTTTAGCATCCTGCCCGCCATATCTGGTCGGCTCAACAGCTGCCTAATTGGTTGGTCGGTTATGACGACGATAATGCGCGAGGAATTATGAGAGCGAGGGCCACCCGTTCTATTTGCGTGTACCTGACTTCGGGTCCTTGTAGGGCTTTACTGGTGAAATAGATGGGTTTCTTCCCGTCAGTAGTCTCGCAAATGAGTGTTGCACTTACTGCTTCGTTGGCCACGGAGAGATACAGGTATATGGTTTCCCCGCGGTCTGGTCGGGACAATACTGGTGGTTCGGACAGAGCTTTTTTGAAATGGGCGAGGGCCTGCTCGCAATCGTCCGTCCACTCGAAATTCGTCTCCTTCCTAAGTAATTTGAAAAAGGGCAGGGCGTGCTGGGTGGATTTGCTTACGAAGCGAGCAAGGGACGCGAGCATCCCGTTGAGGGATTGTATCGCCTTCTTCGGCCGCGGCGTGGGGAATTCCACGAGTGCTCGGCATTTGTATGGGTTTGCTTCTATTCCTCTTTCGGTGAGGTAAAATCCGAGGAATTTACCTGCTCGCACACCGAAGGTGCATTTTTCAGGGTTAAAACGCATTTTACATTTTCGAGCTTGGTCGAACACCTTACACAAGTGAGTGGTATGGTCGGATTCCTCTTGGGTTTCACGATCATATCATCCATATATACCTCGAGCATGTCGCCGATTTCTGATCGGAATACTTTGTTCATCATGCGTTGGTATGTGGCCCCGACATTCTTCAGCCCAAAGGGCATTACGTTATAGTAATAATTCCCCGAGGAGGTCATGAATGCCGTGTATCTCTTGTCCTCCTCTGCCATTGGGATTTGGTTGTATCCCGAATAAGCGTCCATGAAGGACAAGAGCTTGAAACCTACGGAATTATCTACGAGTTTATCTATGCTCAGAAGTGGATAAGCGTCTTTCGGGTAAGCCCGATTGAGATCGGTGTAGTCAATGCACATGCGCCACTTTCCATTACTTTTCTTTACAAGTACAATATTTGAGAGGCAGGTTGTATACCTGGCCTCAGAAATAAATTTTGCCTCTAAGAGGTCTTGTACAAGTTTTCCGGCAGCCTGTGCCTTCTCCTCGGATTGTTTCCTTCGTCGTTGTGCAATGGCGCGGGCAGCTGGATTGATTGTCAAGTGGTGACATGCAGTTTCTGGATCAAGGCCGGGCATATCCGCTGTGCTCCATGCGAACAGATCGGCGTTGTCGTCGAGGCAACTCTTCAACTCCTTCTTAACCTCTTCGGGGAGACCAGCGCCTATCTTCACTCCCCTGTTGGGGTTGTTGCTGAAGGTGATAATCTCGAACTCCCCATCTGGTACTGGTCGTAGAAGTGTAGGAGACGGGGAGCTTGTCACTCCTGATTCCTTGTCCTCGTCTCGATCTTCGTTTCCATCTTCAATAACCCTGCTGTCAAGGTCGATGGTGTGCACGGGAAGCGCGGGCTTTTTCTCTGGCTGGCTATCTTTGGCTGGAACCTCGCCTTCTCTGGTGCGCTTTGCCGACTTTGCTGCTGTCGTGATCTGGTTCTGCCCCTTCGTTGCGGCCTCGAAGCATCTGCGAGCAGCCTCGATGTCACCGTGCAGAGTCGCGACGTGTCCTCTCTCGGTGTAGTACTTGAGCTTGAGGTGGACCGTCGAGGGGACAACAATGAGTTCGGCAAGAGCTGGTCTGCCGAGGATGCACTGATAGAGCGATGGGCAATCAATGACTAGGAACTGCGTTTTGATTATCCGAGAAGCCTCTTCTTCGCCAAACGTGACTGGCATCTCCACGTAACCCCAAGGTCGGGCTGTTGCCCCGTTGAATCCTTGGAGATCAGATCCTACGTATGGGGAGAGATTAGATTTATCCAGTTTCAGCGCGCGGAACAGGCCGGAATACATGATGTCCACGGAACTGCCCTGGTCGACCAGGATTCTCCGCACATCGGTAGACGATAACTTGGCCCTGATCAGCAGAGGAATGTGGGAATTCGGTGATCCTCCAGGGAGTTCCTCTTTATAGAATGTGATCGGATGTGAACGCCCTTTGCCCTTGTCGATCGTGTACAACTGTTCGGGGCTGCTGTCTATCAGCTGCTCAAACTTTCGCTTGGTGGATCCTATCGTGAGCTCATGGTACCCCACGCATGAGATAACCATGGTCGTAGGAAAGGCTTCCCAGGTGCTGTGAACGAAAGCCTGGGAAATCGGGTCGAGATGGTCCGGAACGAGGAAGTCCTCTGGTCGGCTGATAGCCATTGCGACCTGCGGGGGAGGACTTGAAGGGGCTGATTCTGCTTCTTTCTTTGGATCGGACGTGTCTCGTCGGGAGGACTCTCCTTTCTTCACGTATTGTTTTAGGTGACCCTCTTTGATGAGGATCTCTATGGCGTCCCTGAGGTGCACGCAATCTTCTGTCACGTGCCCGTGACTACGATGGAAACGACAATATTTACTTTTGTCGACGTTTCCCTTGGACGTGGTCGGTTTAGGGAACCTGACGCCCCCTTGCTTGAACTCCGTATTGATACAGTCGGTGAGAATACGCTCACGTGAGGTAGTGAGCACAAAGTATTCATTGAATCGGCCAGCTGGCCCTTTTCCTTCACGGGGACGCTCCTCCCGTCGCTTCTCCTTCCCCTTACGGGATGGCTCTGACTCCTCCTTTTTGGGTGCTCGGGGTGCTTCCCGATCCCTTGCGTCTCGGGCACGGTAGGCGGCTTCCTTTTCTTCGTAGCGGATGTAGTCTTTGGCCATGTGAAGAAGTTCTGTCAGCGTTCGAGGAGCTTCAATCCCGACAGCTTTGCGGAAGTCACTCTTTGGTCGGAGTCCCTTCTCGAGGAGGTACTTCTTCATGTGCTCGGAAGTTCTGACTTCCACTGCCTCTTTATTAAATCTCTCGATGTACTCCCTTAGAGGTTCTTCCCTGCCTTGTATGATGGCTTCTAATGTTTCCTCCGTCTTCGGATGTCGTCGGGAGGCTGTGAAATGGCGGGTGAATTGGCCTTTGAGCTCGCGCCAGGAGGAGATGGATCCTCGAGGGAGTCTTTTGAACCATGTCATCGCGCCTTTCCTCAAGGTGATGGGAAATATTTTGCACCGGATGGCTCCGGAGACACCATGGTACTGAAGCATAGCTTCGATGTTCTCCAGGTGCTCGTGAGGATCTGACGTGCCATCGTACGTTGCTAGTGCGGGAGGTTTCTCTAACCTGCGGGAGATCTGGGTGTTCACAATGTTTCTCGTGAATGGGCCTTGAGCTTCGTCGTCACTGCTAGAGCTGTGAGAGAATGACGGAGAAAGACTGCGGTCGCGGCTTTGACTGCGGCGAGGAGAGTGTCCGCGGGTACGCCTATGCTCGTATTTGTCCGAATGTCGATGTCTTTTTGAGACAGGGGAGTGTCTCGTTTTCCTAGGAGAATGACGACGTCGGCGAGCAAGGTCGGGCGTTGGGCTCCCTGATCTTGAACGCTCCTTGACCGGGGAAGGGCTGTCCCGTCTCCGCTTCGAGTGAATTCGCGGAGGCGGGGAGAGGTTCAGCGTCTCCGAAGTGTGATGCTCTTGAAGGGCGTGCTCGAGGGCGCTGATCTTTTCTCCCTGCTGGATGATGAAACGATTGGAATTGTTCAAAGAGGCGATGAGCGCTGCCATGGTCGGATCAGCTCCTTGAGGAACTGGAATGGGTTCGAAGGAAAGTTCCACGACTTGTGCTCGTGGTCTTTGTTCGTCGGGCTTTGGGGAAGCCGGTCCACCGTTGCGCTGGATGTTCTCGGATGGGATGCTCCCGACGACAGCATCCTTGTCGACATTGGCAGCGGAGGCCACAATTTCTTGGACGTCACTCTTAATGAAAGCCATGATGATCTGAGATTTTGGAGAGATGAAAGCTTTGGTCTTTTGGGTGAAAAGATGAGGGATCTTGATTCAAAAAGACGGGGAAGCGAGGTTTCCCACAGATGGCACCACTGATCGGAGGTGACCAGAAGGAGATCGTCGCGACCTTCATGTAGGGAAAGTGCTGATGCTCGTAGGAGAGGAAAAGGGGGTGGAGGTACCTGCAAGGTACTCCGATGCCAAAGTAAGTATTTGGTCAAAAAAGGGGGAAAAGCAAGTAAGAGAAGTCAAGTATATGATTTGTGATACCTGTCCCTCTTAAGCGAGGGGTTTTTATAGGGAGATCATTGGCGAACAAAGTGCCTGATCGACCAATGAGGTGTTGCCAGATGGGGGGCGAAGCGCGTGGTCTTTCCAACTGTTTCCGCTATATCCGGGGAGGACGTTGGTCGCGTGAACCACTCTGCGCGTGGAGGGGACGTGCCCAACAGCTATATTGTGCCCAACGACTATATTGTGCCCAACGGCTATATTGTGCCTATTGAGCCTGTTCGCCAAATATGATGGATTGGGCCTGGCCCTTAAGGGCAAGTAGCCTTGCCCGGTCCAGAACAAAGTTTAAAAAGTTTAAAAAATTAGGGGTTGTTCTTCATACTCTTGGTGAACAACCATACTTAAGAAATTTTAAAATGCCCTTTGCGCAGTTCAATTTTAAAATTCAGACGCGTCTATTACACATCAAATCACATCATCAGTGAACCATTTCTATTTTGCCAAAAATATATTTGGAGTTCAAGCTCCAAATACAATCTAAATACTGAAATTCAAAAAAATCAAGTGAGAAATTGAATATAACAGCATCTTGCATGCATTCTTCCTTTTTCCTTTAATGATCATACCATCATATGTTTATAAGTGAGGATAATTCTCACATAATTAACCGGTTTCGTAAGGTTGAGTTAGGCTCAACCAAAACTAGATGTTATCAAAATAACGTTTAAGAGTCTTGATTCATTGGATTATTTGCTATCTATTTTTTGCTATTGTGTTTTCCGCTATCGTGTCACCCACTATTTATATCCACACTTCAGATGTTTAGTTTTGGGAAATATCACAATTAGGCGACTAAGGGTGGACCACAATGAATGGCGAATTTTTGACACCTCCTCATGCTCGAATCTCAATGAGTCAAATCATGGACTTTGATAGCATCCACCCTTTCAAATCCAACACAATGTAGGTGTTGGAGGTTGCAATGAAGACAAGCCAAATGCCACTATTAGGTGATTTGGGGCACACACAATGAAAGTGAATTTTTTAATTGTAGGTGTGTTAACGAGTCTTACATCGGACATGAACATATATTTATAAGTGGAAAAAATTTCCACCTTACAAGTTTGTTATGTAAAAAATATTATCTTTTCTTACTTATATTCTTCGGTTAATATGAGAACTGATAAGCTATGATCAACTTACAAGATTGTTGTTAATACATCTTTTACATTCTTCGGACTATCTTAGTATGTGCTGGAGAATCACTTGGGAAATACTACTAATAATTTATCTTGTAAAATAGTGAATATTTCATATATTTGATTACTTTAGTGGTAGTTTAATTTATTTATGCTATATATTGATCATTAAGAAACATTAAATGAAACAAAGCAACAAGAGTAAACTTTTGTGATATATTCTCACTAGTAATGATAGATAAATGGAAACGAATACAATATTTTGTTGCAGTTATACCACTAATAGCATTATGAATTAGTAGTTACAAACTACAACAGTAAGATTAAATACAACTATTAGGATTAGAGAGCCTATTCACTTCCAAACCAACTTAGCCAAATACCAAACTAAATAAGACTTTTTTATTCTTTATTCTATTCGAATACATTACATTTAATTATATAATTTGAGCCTAATTTATCGGACTTTGGACCTACACCTAATAATGGTTGAGGATTTATGACTGGTGTTACCGATTTCTGCATTAGAGAAACATGAAAGACGAGATGAATCTTACTTTCAACATAAAGGTATAAGCAACCGAACCTATGAGCTTAGTAATTTGATAAGGGCCATAAAAACGAGGACTAAGATTTTTATATTCTTTGCCAAAGATTTAAGTCTATAGGACTGCAATTTAAGATAAACCCAGTTTCCAACCGCTAATGAGACATTTCTTCGGTGTATATTGACTTGAGTTTTCATCTGGTTCTTGGTTTTTGCTAAATTGAAACAATGTCACGTAGAATGATGTCTCGTTCTTGAGTCAATTTGTTAACTTCGTCCACCGCTGAAGGAACGATGGTACCCTTAACCAAATGTGGTGATCATGACAACATAAAGCTTTGAACATAATGATTTTGGTTGAGTTGTTGTACTTGGAATTGAACCATAATTCTTCCCAGCCTAGCCACTTGACCTATTGTCATGGTTTATGCCCGGTTAAACATCTCAAATAGGTCTCCAAACACCTATTTGTTACTTCAGTTTGCCTATCTGTTTGAGGGTGATAAGTTGTACAGAAACAAAACCCATTATGAAATGGAGAAATTTTCTGAAAGTTTAACATGTATTGAAATCTTTGAAAACTTATATATTAGACATCATTAATATTAATACAATATTACATACAAAACATGTCTAACCACATAAATATATTGTTGAATAAAAACTAAAATGAATCAAAACAAGTGTCATCGGCTAAATCTATATGTAAGGGTGGTACCCCTTTGAATTTTGTATGTTTAATTCTCTTTCAATCTCGCTCAACTTAGTGAACTCTTGCATCCTTTCTAAAAAAAATGATCCGGTCAAGTCTCGAATTTCTTTGATGAATGAAATGTCCACCCCGGTGGTATATGGCTTCCCATTTTCAAATAAACTGGAACAAAGTGCCACGTTTTTTAAAGTCACCTAATACATATAATACAATCAATTGGATTTAGAGGTGAGTTTGTGTGCAGTGGAAAAATATTTGAGAAACCGTATCTTATCAGATCAATACACACTCCTTCATATGCACTTGCTATAAGACGACCAATTTCAGGGAAGCACATCCATGTTTCCGCATATGCCGGCCCACTAATGCGAGAAAAAAGAGATTCACGAATTGCATCAAATTTTTTTTTTTGAATGAGAACAAATGGACGATCATCCTCTCCTTTACCAAGAAAAGCATAAACAACTCTAAAATCGGAGTTACCGTCACCCTTAACATTGATGACCCCTTAAATAAATTTGCGCATAAAAAATGGCATCTCGTCGATGAATTAGATTTTTAGTAGAGGCGGTGAAAGAGGTGGTTTGATAATGCGAGCTCCTTTGAAAACACATTTTTTGAGATTTTGGAGTTGGAGAAACTGTAAAAAGTTTGTCAACGTGTTCAAAATAGGAAGGAGACCACATCGTTGAATTATCACTCGGTGTTGGTTTGACCTTCTTAGGAGCACATTTTGTTTTTACTGTTTGAGACGGTGTTTTCAAATTTGTGGTTTCTGGATAAGAAATCTTCCCCAATTGCTCTTTGATGTGGAGTTTCGTATTGTCATCTACTTTCAAAAATCTCTCTTGTATCACCTTCCATTTAGTCAAGATAGAGATATTCGATTTACCATCCTTCATCGCACCATCATCATCATCAAACCTGAGCCTTTTTTAAGTGAGTGCAAACCTCATCCATTAGTATCGGACCATCAAGTTTCACCTTTTTTGAAGTTAGACAAGCATATGGGAGCCCATACATTTTCCTAAGTGTGCAACCCTACTTTGAGCTATCAAAATCTACATTCTCAGCTCGTTTGGCTTTGTGAAAAATAAAATTCAGTAGTACTCGAGATACATTGCCGACCAACTGAGAATATATATTATAGTCTTTGAATCTATGTTCCAACACTGATATTGTGACCAAATGATGTTTGTATCTCATTATGCTGATTTTTGATCATTTGGTTCACAGAGTCCCAATCTCTACATAAATCACCCATACTATTTCCCAACCAATTCTTCAGTGTAGCATGGGTCGATTCAGCTCGGTTAGTTGTTGTATTTCCAAGATGTCTAACCTGATATGTCCAAGCACAAACAATTTTCTCCTTTACTTGGTCTAGAATTGTACTTTCCACATATTTCAACAAATCTGGATATTTATCACAAACCTTCCTAAAATGTATAACAACATCAACATATAATTCTTTTGTAAAAGAATTTATTATAACATTATATGCATCCATTATTCTTTCCACTAACACACTATCTTTGACAATTATTCCGTCTTTGCCCTTAATTTGTTTCGCCCCTACCGCTGGTTTAACTCGACTTCTCACATTCTTTGTGATGTGATACCTACAAAGTAACATGTAAGAAGTAGGAAGTACCTTTGGAACCAAGTTTATCAAAGGGGTATCACGGTCGATGACAATTACTTTTAGAGTGTCTTCTTTGTTCTTCAACATTTCCCGACACACTTATAAATTTCAAGTAACACTTTCCTCCTTTTCACTCTCTAGAAATGAAAACCTGACAAAATAAGTCTTCTCAATAGAGGTGACACTAACAATTTCCAATAGTGGAAGGTTGAGGAGGTTGCTCAGGTGGCCTAACCAGATGTTGTTGTTGCTGGTTCGGTCACATCTGTTTTTGCTGACACAGAGATTACGACTCCTTCGACTGAGTCCTCTGTGTACACTAATGAAGGATTCTCTAGAGGACCCATTGACCAATCGATGCTTACCGAGTATGCCAACCATGTGGCGTTACGACTATGGCAGGGCGAGGTATATGTCTTTTATGGTTAACTTTAATTTGTTTGTTATTGTGCCATGAAAGCTATAAGCTAATTTGTTTATATTTTTTTTGTCACAGGAGCGACCCACACTGAAGGGGGCATCACACGGATCGAAGATGAAGGACTTCCTGAAGATTTCAATGCCTGAGCAGGTCAGCCAAATTATGCAGGAGTTCCAATTGCTTGATTTTGACCATTGCTCCCTCACCATGCTTGACGCTACACTACTCAATGCTTTTGATGAGAGATGACACAAGGAGACATCTTCATTTCATCTTCTGTTTGAGGAGATGACTATCACTCTGGATGATGTATTCACATTGTTCCATCTCCCCATCGGCGGCAAATTCTGGACGAATCGCGTTCTTAGCATGTCCCTTCCATGTCAGACTACTGCACGAGATTTGGGAGTGTCTGAGGCGGAGGTGCAAATGGAGTTTGGCATTAACAGGAGCAGACACCTTCATATTTCTTGGCTTCAGAAGACATACGATCAACTTGTAGCTGCTGGGAGTTATGAGGCTGCTGCTAGGGTATACATGCTACATATAGTAACATGTACTCTCTTTGCAGACAAGTATGGTGTTTATATCGATGCCCGATACGTGTACCTCTTCAGTAGCCTCGAGGACTCCAGTTGGACTTGGGGGTATGATGCGTTGACCCTTCTATATAAAACAATTGGAGTTGCGATAGTATTTTAGACTAAACAACTTGCTGACTATTTGAGTCAGTTACATCTATACTTGAAATTATTATTTGTTGTTGATTTCTTATTTAATTGTTACGAATATCATTTCTTATTTTTTATTTGGTACGTCTATGGTTTGATATTAGTGTTGGATATACAAGCATTTCCCCACCATCTGTGACAAGAGGGTGCAACATTGCCCAGTGGGGTATTGTTGGAAGAGAAGACATGCTCATCCCGGTGGTATTGCTGAGTACAGGAGGAGGCTCGATGCACTAACTATAGATGATGTCATCTGGACACCATACACTGGTCATAGAGTCCACCGTGAGTCCGAGGAGTCGTCATTATATTCAGGTTATATGCCATGGAGGACCATGGTTGCTAGACACTAGCCTGAGAGGTCTCTGCGACAATATGGTCACGTAATAAAATTTTGGTCTCAATATATATTTTAGCCCCAAAATGGTACATTTTGGAGAATTCTACCTGCCATCCCCAAAATTAAACCTAACACCCCCAAACTTTCATAATTCCAAAACTGCTCTTGAAAAAATTTGAAATAAGTGAAAAGTTTTTATATTACCGAAAATTTCGAAATTTCCATTTGAAAATTTTTGAAAATTTCAAATTTGATGGTACTTTATCGGAAATTTTGAAATTTTCGATTGTGAAAAAATTCAATTTTTTTTACACTACCACCAATTTCGAAATTGGTGGTAGTGTAAAAACAAATTTTATTCTTTTTAGAAATTAGAAATTTTGAAATTTCTGATATTTTTTCAAAAATTTTTATTTTTTATCGGAAATTTCAAAATTCCTAATAAAAAAATGAAATTTTCTAAATTTCCCCGATAAATATATATATATATATATATATATATATATATATCGAAATTTCCGATATACACCTATAAAATTCATGATTTTCAAAAATATTTGAAGGACAAAAATGAAATTTCTTCATAATTAAGAAGTACCAGGTATAAGTGAGAGGGTGACAAGTTAATTCCTCTCCATTTTGAGACCAAATGGGTATTGTTTTGGATTGAATATTGAACTTTGAATAGAAAATAGCATTAACAATCACTTTTAAACTCAAAAATCACAAATTTGAAGCTAACAATCTGATTTTAGACCAAAATTACAACAATGTGAAGATGGAGAGACCAAAAATACAAAATTTGAAAAGAAAGACAAAAAAATATAAAATATAAGTGGTGGATTCTATGAGCCAAAATACATTGTTGACCATTTATCGGCAAAAAATCAAATTCAAAATCCTGGAATTTTCGACATTTACACAGCACAAGTGTTCAACAACACGACTGTAAGTAAATTATTTCACCAAGTTACAAAAAATTATTGTCTAAAATCTAGAGACAACATGCTGTTTTCTAATCAAAATCTTCAAAGCCATCACTGATCATGTCTGATTGTTATGTAGCACTGTTAATAAGCATATGTTTGGCACCTATGAGGCACAACGATTTTATCTTTCTCCTAATGGAAACAAACAAAATACAACCATCTTTTAGTTCACTCTGGTTTCGTCTTCGTTAACTTCATATTCTTCATCGTCTTCATTCTCCTCATCGTCGTCATCAGGTTTATTTATTTGAGAGAATCTGCTTGGCTCTAATCTACCTTCATCTCCCATGAACTCAAGCCCAAACTTTGTGTCACGCTGCTTAACCAGAAGCCAACGCAGAAGTTTGTCTTCCTTGTTTAGGTAATGCAGCTCTTTGTTGATTTCTGGTGTAGCCATCATGCTCACTTGCATCAGTTGGCCCTGCATTCGTTAAAAATAGAAAATGCAACACGTTAATTAACAACTGCATAATTTCTATTCAAACTTAGAGAAGAACATGCCACTCTTGTTTCACCAAAGACAAACTTTCAAACTAAAAAGATTTGCAAGTTTGTGTTAATAGCAGGCCTGGACAGCAGTTTCTACCTTACCACCATGAATATTCAACTCGTTGCGGCCGCCAGGGTGCCGCAATGCAAAATCCGCAGCACCACAGCTTTTCCATGGTGTTAAGTTGAATTTCCGGAACCGCAATCCACCATGGCGCAGCCATAGCCGCAATTTGACAACACTGTCTCAAGCACCCCCATAAAATACTATTTTGACATCCAGTAAATCGACTTCTACCTCAAACCCTATGTTGTTAATTTCAGATAGCGTTGCGTAGCGCTGACCCTTTAAAATGTTATAGCGGATAGCAAAATAACTGATAGCAAGATAACTGCTATTGCAAATACTAAAAACTAGTGTACAAAGTAAACAAAAACACTCAGAAACAGACTAATACACAATACTAAAGAAATCATCATACTTAATAGTTAAAGAACTTAAATATAGAGTAATAAAACTTGAGCAGAGAAGAAGAAAAAAACAGAACTTAATAAAAAGTAGAAAGAAGAGCAAAAAGATTATCTGTGAGCAAGAATGTAACATTGCTCTTCAAAGGGTTCAGATTGAAATTTATACCCTCCAAATAAAGACACCAGTATAAAACAAAGAAAATGAGGAATTTATCTCTAAAATTCTAATAGCGGGCGCAACAGTGGCTGCGATAACGGTTAGGAGCTGCAATTAGCGGCCTCTACAACTGCAAGTAGCATAGCTTTGTCCATTACCAATACAGCCCAAATAACAAAAACAGTAAAGCACTAATGTTTCATTAAATAAAAGAAAATGAATAACAGTGAATTGCAGCATGAGGAACCTGAAAAAATCTGCCATCAAGCTTTTTAACACCATAGCCCAACTGAATAGTTCCGAAACTCTTAACCTCAGTGACAACCCCATTTCTTCTACATATGTGTTTTCCAATCCTTGCAACTAAACCAATTAGGGCTTCTTTTTTAACATGTGGCTTGAATAGAAGCATGCAATCATAAGGAGGCATTTTTTTGGTTCTTCCTCCTACCTATCTGCATCATCATGTACCAAATTAATCAACAAATTTAAAGAAATATTTGTAATTAACAATCATCATTATCGGACAATGAGAGCTTCATTTTATCGAAGAATGTGTGCATCAAATCAATATGCAGAAAACAAATGAAATCAATTGATTCAATCCAAAAACTGCATTTAATCAATTCAGGAGCTCATCAAGAACAAACTATGACTAATTCACACCGCGACGATAGCAATCACTGTTAAACACTTGTACCAAACAAAATCGCGACCGAGTTATTTAAAACATAAACAAATTGAGCAGATTATTTGCAAGTGAGAGATATTTCTACTCTATGAAGACAGTAAACAACATAATAATTATAGTTAGAAGAATCGCATTCATTGTTGAAGCCCTAAATCGTACTCTGCGAGTTGTGAAGCTAACATTGGAAAACTAATTGTGGATAAAATCTATAATGGAGAAAAGGAGGAAGAACCTGTGGCGGTGACAACGGAAGAAGATAAATATGATGATGGACTATGGCGGCGGCGACGGCGGCGTTGTTGATCTGAAACCTCTGCAATTGCACCGTTTAATCTTGTTTCGTAGTTACTCAAATTTTTAAATAATTGTGAATTTTTCAATGCAGTGAAATAAACCAGAAGAAATGTTATAATTAAAGATCAAAGGTAGGGCACTCCTAAATTATTTATACACCACATGTCCTATTATTATCTATTACTGCTTGCTGTATTATAAGCAAAAGTTATTTTTTAGATATATTGAATAATTAATGTATCTGGTTTATATATAGATCAGATACATTACTTATTCAATATATCTAAAAAGTAATTTTTGCTTATAATATGAGACGGAGGGTGCATATTCTTTTAGATCACATTGTAACTTTTGATTCTAGGGATAAATGTTATTCCCTCCGTTCCACAATGAGTGACACAGTTGACTTTTCATTATGATTAAGAAAAAAGGAATAATTGAATGAGAGAGAATGATATTTTTATTAAAGTACCCTTATGATGTAGCGAGAATGATGAAAGTAATATTAATTAGAGGGTAAAATAGGAAAAGTTGCATTGAAAATTGAAATTGATCATATATTTTGAAACATCATTTTATTCCAAATAAGTCACTCATTATAGGACAGAAGGAGTCCTAATTATTCTTAGCATTTGATATGTCAGGTGGGTATGAAATGCATCTGATATGTCACTCCAACATTTTTCTTAGCATTTTTTCTTTTTTTTAATTTACTTCCAAAATCTTAAACACATATTCAAATGAACATTTTTCGTAAGTATTTTTTTAATCTACTTTTAAAATTTTAAACATATATTCAAATGAATCAAGAATATTCTCTTGGCTCAATGCACCTTTCACTCTCCTCAATGCATTGGATAGTGAAATGTCACATTGAGAGTTGAAATGACATACAATAAAAAGTTATTTTCTCAGCCACTATCAGAAGTTTTACCCTCTTTTCTTTTCTAAAAAAAAACGCAAAAGACACTCATGAAAACAGAAATGAAAAACTCAGGATCCATGGAAAAACAATCAAGCATGGCAGTTGTTGGTGTACAAGGTGAATAATGGATGAAAAAGAGTATAATATATTATAATATAATGACGGCTACAAAAGGATACAAAATCACTAACTACCATTAGTCTATTTATAAGCTAAAACTAGGGCTACAAAAAGCAACAAACAAAATACTAAAATACCCTCTAACAAACTTAATGACTAAGTTTGTGAATATAAATTATTATTTCTAATACCATCCCTTAATTTATATTTCCTCAAAACTAACAACACCAATTCCATCCCTTAAGCGAAGAAATTGATCAGTCTTGATAGCCTTCGTCAGAACATCTGCCAACTGTTTCTGGGTGCTTCAGTGCTCAACTTCTAACACTCCATTCTGAACCTGATTTCTCAGAAAATGATACTTGGTCTCAATATGTTTGCTCCTCCCATGCAACACTGGGTTTCTGGCAAGATTGATTGCAGACTTGTTATCAATCATCATCTTCAGAGGCTTATTTACCTTTATCTTCAGATCCTGCAGCAAGTTCAGAATCCACACAGCTTGGCATGCAGTAACAGCACCTGCAATATATTTAGCTTCACAGGTTGACAACGCAACAACATGTTGCTTCTTGGAACACCAAGAAATAGGGCCTCCCAGGAACTTGAACAAGTACCCAGAAGTACTTCTTCTATCAACTCTGTCTCCACACCAATCAGAATCTGAATAACTCAGAAGTTCTGATTCAATCTTTCTTCCAGAAGGAAATAACACTCCATACTTCAGAGTTCCCTTGATATACCTCAGAATCCTGACAGCAGCTTGGTAATGAGACCACTTGGGTTTACTCATGAATCTGCTAACCATTCCAACTGCATAGAAAATATCAGGTCTGGTATTACACAAATACCTCAGAGAACCAACCAACTATTTGAAGGTTGTAGCATCCACATCCTCACCATCAGAATCAGAATCCAGTTTCTGATTTGTATCTGCAGGTGTGATAGCAGCCTTACAATTCTGCAGCTTAAATCTCTTCAGAATCTCACGTTCATACTTCAGCTGATGCAAAATGA
This sequence comes from Lathyrus tuberosus, assembly GCA_022829125.1. Lineage (NCBI taxonomy): Eukaryota > Viridiplantae > Streptophyta > Magnoliopsida > Fabales > Fabaceae > Lathyrus > Lathyrus tuberosus. The sequence continues at coordinate 14,847,245 of JALAZF010000082.1, read as the reverse complement.
TACCTTTCTCAGAATATCTGAACTCCATCCCTAGAAAGTATGTCATTTTCCCGAGATCATTCATTTCAAACTCATTCATCAGCACCTTCTTGAACATAGCTAATTCTTGTTTAGAACTTCCTGTCAGCAGTATGTCATCAACGTACAAACACACTAGAATCATATTGCCTTCATAGATATGCTGAACATAAACACCGTATTCCATCTCACATTTCTGAAAACCCTGCTTCTTGAAAAATGAATCAATCTTCTGATTCCAGGCTCTGGGCGCTTGTTTTAATCCATACAAAGCTTTATGTAATCTGTACACCATCCCTTCCTGATTCTTTTTCACAAATCCAGGAGGTTGTGACACGTAAACTTCTTCTTGTAATGGACCGTTCAGAAATGCAGATTTCACATCTAAATGCATCAGAGGCCAATTCATGTTAGCAGCTATGGCAATCACGAGTCTGATTGTTTCATGTCTCGCTACAGGTGCAAACACTTCAGAATAATCCAGCCCAGGTTTATGCAGAAATCCTCTTGCTACTAACCTCGCTTTATGTTTTCCAATTGATCCATCTGGCTTTAGCTTCTGCTTGAAAACCCATCTGACGCTGATGGCTTTCTTGTCCTTTGGAAGTTCTGTCAGCTTCCAGGCCTTGTTTCTCTCTATGGCATCAAGTTCTTCTTTCATGGCCTTCAGCCAGATTTTCTGCTTAAGAGCCTCTTCTGTACTCACGGGTTCAGAGTCTACTAGCATGGCACACTGAATAATTTCTCCTTCAGAATCTACTTCAGTGTCTTGCAGCATGTCAAACTCTGCAAATATTCTCGGAATGCTTTTGATTCTTTGTGGCCTCTGACCTTGGTCAAAATCTCGTTCGGATGCTTGAACCCCAGAAGTTTCTCCTTCAGAAGTTTCTCCTTCACAAGCTCTTGTTTCAGAAGGTTGACTTCCTCCAGAACCTTGACCATCTTCAGCGTCTGGCATATTCCCAGAGTTTGAATCACCACCAGAATCTAGATCATCATCAGAATCTGGATCATCAGAGTCGCCTTCATCTTATGAGTCTCCTTCAGAATCAGAATCACCACCAGTTTCAGAAACTCTTAGTTCTGACCTTTCTTCAGAAGTTCTCACATCAGAGTCAGATTGAGACTTATTCCAATTCCAAACTTCTGATTCCTTCACAATAACATCTATGCTGAATTCAACTTTATTAGTTTCTGGACAATAAAGCTTGTACGCACCTGTACTGTGGTACCCCACCAGTAACATTACTTTGCTTCTATCATCCAGCTTCTGTCTTCTGGCTTCTGGAACATGTTTGTAATACACAGAACCAAAAACCTTCAGATGACTAACACTTTGCTTATCTCCAATCCACTTCTGAATAGGAACTATTTTCTTCAGCTTCTTCGTTGGACATCTGTTGAGCACATATGCTGCGGTGGCAACAGCTTCTCCCCACAAGTTGTGAGGAAGCTTATTCTCCTTCAGCATGCTTCTCGTCATATCAAGCAAAGTACGATTTCTTCTTTCAGCAAGACCATTGTGTTGAGGAGTATAAGGAGCAGTAACCTCATGCTCAATTCCATTCTCCTCACAGAACTTCTGAAACTCTTTGGAGTTATACTCACCCCCACCATCGGTTCTGAGAATCTTCAGATTCTGACCACTCTGATTCTCAGCCTTCATTCTGAACTTCTTGAATTCAGCAAACACCTCGTGTTTGAACTTAATAAGGGATACCCATGTCATTCTCGTGAATTCATCAACAAATGACACGAAGTATTTATTCCCTCCGATCGATGCTACTGGAAATGGACCACACACATCAGAATGCACTACTCCCAAGGCATGTTTTTCTCTTGGAGCTACTTCTGACGCAAATGGAAATCTTGGTTGCTTTCCTTCCATGCACACTTTGCACGACTTCTCAGGCTTCTTAATTGCAGGAATTCCATGTACCAGCTTCTTCGAATTTAGATGCCCTAAACTTCTGAAATTTAGATGACCAAATCTTCTGTGCCACAACTCACTTTCCTCCACAACACTTGTTGCACTGAGGCATTCAGAGTCAGAAGTTCTGACATTCACCTTGAATGTTCTATTCCTTCCCTGTTCTGACTCCATAATCAACTTCTGATTACAGTCATACAGCTTCAGAAGATTGTCCTTCATGGTAACTGAAAAACCTTTCTCAATTAATTGTCCCACGCTCATCATATTGCTTTTTATGCCAGGTACATACCACACTTTCTGAATCAATGTTGTTTTCCCATTGTTCAGAATGACTCTGACATTTCCCATACCTTCAGCGTTAAGATATTTGTCATCAGCACATCTGATCTTTGTCCTCTTTTCAGAGTCAAAATCAACCAGCCATTTCTTATTTCCAGTAAGATGATTTGAGCAGCCAGTGTCCATATACCACCAGTCTGTCAAATTCGTATCATCAGATTCAGAAGCCATCAATAGCACAGATTCATCATCAGAACTTCTGGCTATATTTGCTTCTTCTGACTTCCTTTCTTTGCTTGACCAACAATCTCTAGCAAAGTGACCAAACTTTTTGCAATAGTAACATTGGATCTTCTTCTTGTCATACTTCTCTTTTCCCTTCTGAGCATTCTTTTGCCTATCAGAAGTTGAGGTTTCTGACTTCTGACCACCATCAGATCTTCTCCTGGCTTCTGACCAAGACTGCTTCTGATGCTTCTTATCAGAAACTGCTTTCAGAGCCTGCTGCTCTACTTCCCTTTCAAAAGTTCTCTCAGTCAGACGCAACTCTTGTGCCTCTAGACTGCTTTGCAGCTCTTTAATTCTTATGGTGCTCAGATCCTTAGAATGTTCTATTGCTACCACAATGTAATCAAACTGAGTGGTAAGGGATCTCAATACCTTCTCAATGATTACTTGTTCAGAAAGAGTTTCTCCACACGCCTTCATCTTATTAGTGATCAAAATCACTCTGGAGATGTACTCAGAAACTTTCTCATTATTCTTCATGTTGAGATTCTCATACTGCTTACGTAGAGACTGAAGCTTCACCTTCTTCACTGATGCGTCACCACCGTAACATCTGACCAGTGTGTCCCACGCAGCCTTTGCCGTCGTTGAATCAGCGATTTTCTCAAACACATTTGCATCCACACACTGATGGATGTAAAACAATACTTTCTGATCTTTCTTCCTTGTATCCTTCTGCGCGTTCTTTTGTTCCTCCGTTGCATCTGCTGCTACTGGAACGTAACCTTCAGTGACAAGATCCAGAACATCTTGGTCACTGAACAGTACACGCATCTGAATCATCCAACGAGTCTAGTTTTTGCCATCAAATACTGGAAGCTTGGTGTTTATACCGCCGTTTCCGTTAATCTTCTACCTTGTACAGTCACTCATATCTAACCAAACACGGTGTTTCCCAATCCCACAGAATCAAAAAATGTGATTCAGATCAGATTTTTGTTCAAGATTCAACACGAATTCAAGAACCAAAAATCAATCACACAACGCCTCACGTTTCACTCGTGTTTCCCGTGGATTCGAACCGGAGCTCTAGATACCAATTGTTGGTGTACAAGGTGAATAATGGATGGAAAATAGTGAAATATATTATAATAGAATGACGGCTACAAAAGGATACAAAATCACTAACTACCACTAGTCTATTTATAAGCTAAAACTAGGGCTACAAAAAGCAACAAACAAAATACTAAAATACCCTCTAACAAACTTAATGACTAAGTTTGTGAATATAAATTATTATTTCTAATAGCAGTAACCACACGTTCAACAATATCATTTTTAATTTTCATCAACAACAATGGTATCCCTTTCAAATAAAAATGTAAAGGAAAAATAGGGAAAATTCCAAGCCACAAGGATGAGGGTTGTACCACACGATTGATTTCCAGCGAGCTTTGAGTTCGATTTCACGGTGGTGGTCGGAGGTTCCGCGAGATGGTGATACGGTGAAGGTGTAACGCCCCGTTTTGCCAATTTTATATTATTGAGTCTTTTTGGATTATTTTATTATTATTTTATTTTATTCTCGACTTTTATGCGAAAATATGTTATTTTTCGTCGTGATTATATTTTATCGCGTTTTGGGAACATTTGCGGGATATTTGAGTGTGGGGGTATTTTGGACATTTCATAGATATTTTTACTAAGTTAGTAAGAAAGAAAAGAAAATAGAAAAGAAAAGGGAAAGAAAAATAGAGAGAAAGAAAGAAGAAAGAAGGAAAAAGAGAAGAAAAGAGGAGAAGAGAGAAAATTGGAGAAAGAGTGGAAAAATCATCAAGAACAATTTCTAGGAATCGATTAATCGGGTAAGGGTGCGAAACTCGATTATTCTATGATTGTATATGATTATGTATGTGTTTTGTTGTTGTTTTTGGATTGATTTGGAGAATATTAGTAAAACTTAGATTGTGTAAGAATTGATTAGAAATGAATTTGATTGTGGTAAAAATCTTGTTGAATGCATTGTTGATTGTTCATACATGTTTGTGGTATGCTATTACACTTCAAATTGCTGTTTTTCTGAGTTTTAGGTGAAGAAATTGGTTGATGTTGGGTAGGAAAACGCAGAAATTGTTCTGCAGAATTTTTCTGGGTATGCTCTGGCCATACGCGTAAGGGGCATGTCCATACGCGTATGAGCCAAGGCGATACGCGTATCATTGGCTTGTTTTTGGGCCAATACGCGTATGAATCTTGGCATTACGCGTAACATGGGCGAGCCATGGGCCAATACGCGTATGGGTTTTGGAACGAGGAATTTGTGAAGGAAATGGGTTCTGTCCGTACGCGTATGGACATGAGTGATACGCGTATGGACAGGAGAATGTCAAAAATGTGATTTTTCAAAATGTGTTTTCGGTTTTGTCCGTAACTTTGGTTCCGATTATCCGATTTTTGAATTCTTGGTGTCGTTAGAAAGGTATCGAGTTGTACTTTGTGAATATGAGGTTTTGAGAATCGTTAGCCGATTAAATTTGGTCGGAAAATGTGAATAGTGTCGAATCTCGACTTTTGTCGTTTTTAATAGTGCGTATTTGACTTGTATTGTGTTATATGTTTGTGCTTTGGATGTGTATGCCTTATGTGCTGTTGTGATGACGATTTGTGGCCGAGAGGCAAGAAAATGCTAAGTGTGGTATATTGGTGTTTGTGGCCATTTTGGGCAATTGTGTGCATTACTTTGTGTGCACTTGAAATACATGAATATTGTTGATGCATGAGTATTTGATGTTGGCATGAGTCATTAATGTGTCAAGTATCATGATATGTATTCTTGCATGGGAAGATTCATAGATGAATCAGTTTTATAGTCTTACGCCATGAAATATTGGTAGAAGCGATTAATCCCAATTGATTGTGCGCCCTGAAATACTGGTAGAAAGCAATCGGATTGTGCGCCCTGAAATACTGGTAGAAAGCAATCCATAAACGTCGTTCACCCTGAAATATTGGTTTATAGCGACGGGGAACATCGTAGGCCCGACGGGGAGTTACTCTATGTAACGAGCGATGATTCCAAGAGTTCCTGGGGGACTAATGAATTACAAGATTTGAAGTCGGTACCGCATGGCATGTGCATAGAGTCGTTGTGTCGGTCTATGTGCATTGCATAAATCATGAGTAATTGTGCTTGGAACGTGTTTGATTGTATTGTGAATGATTGATGTGATGTGGTATACGATAAGTGAGAATTGTACCGTGTGATATTATATGCGACTGTTGAGCATTTGTGGTGAGAATGTGTTGCTTGTGTATTTTTGTGTTAATATATATAATTTTATGCAATTATATTATGGTTGTTTTTCTCACCCTTCTGCTGTTTTATAACGCTCTATGAGGCGTTGCAGATTAGGTTTGCTGGAGGTATTCTTTTTGTGAAGCTTTGCATCTTCATTATTTTGGTCGGTCGGCTCTGATACGTGACTCCGGGTAGTTAGGGTGGCCGCGTGCTATTGTTTTGTATATCTGATGATATATTATATTTTGGTTGTACATATGCTACTTGATGTATGACAAACTGTTTATATGTGTATATGTTAATCAGATTTTAGATTTTCCGCTTTAATTCTAATTTCTGAAAAGTGGGTGTAAGGAACGAAGTTTCCTCTGTATGATTGCTACCCCACAGTTGCATATCAATATGGGCAGGTGTTGCATGTTATGTGTATATTTTGGTTACGTTGATGGGATGTCTCCTTTCTATGCCGTGTTTTCAAATGTACTCTGATCAATTTTTGAATTTTTCTTTTAACTGCTTTAAATGCATGCTAATTGGGGGTATTAGATTGGGGGCGTCACATTAAGTGGTATCAGAGCAGTTTGTGTCAGTTTGTGTCAGTTGTGGTTGTTGTGTCTGGCATATTGGGCGAGTTACGTTGGACGAGTTGTTGTTTAACCATAATTTGTTATCATTGGAAACGTTCAGATTATGGCTGGAAGACGTGATGCTGCTATGACTGCGGCCATGCAAGCTATGGCGCAGGCGATGCAGAATTTACCGAATGCTGCGGCGGACGAGGAGTCGCGTAGTATGGATAAGTTTCAGAAGAATAACCCACCGAGCTTCAATGGTACTCATGATCCTGAGGGAGCACAGATTTGGCTGAAGAAGATTGAGAAGATCTTCCGTTTCATTAAGTGTTCCGAGGATCAGAAAGTGCAGTTTGGTACTCATGTGCTGGAAAAGGAAGCTGAAGATTGGTGGATAAATGCTTCTCAGAGGTTTGAGGAGGATGAAATAGTGGTTACGTGGGCTGTGTTCAAAGATGCTTTTCTCGAAAAGTATTTTCCGGAAGATGAGAGAGGTAAGAAGGAAATTGAATTTCTTGAACTGAAACAGGATAATTCCTCTGTTGCGGATTATGCTGCTAAGTTTGAGGAACTTGTGAAGTTCTGTCCTAATTATAATACAGCGGGTTCAGAGAGGTCGAAGTGTTTGAAGTTTGTGAATGGCTTGAGGCCAGAAATCAAGCAGGGTATCGGTTATCAGGAGATAAGACAGTTTTCAGTGTTGGTGAACAAGAGTCGGATCTTTGATGAGGATAGCAAAGCACGTGCTACTCATTACAAGAATCTGAATGATAAGAAAGGAAAGGGGCAGTTCAGAGGTAGGCCTTATGTTACCCCTGTTGACAAAGGGAAACAGAAGTTTGCTTTTGATAGGAAGCCTAGTGGTGGAGGAATGAATTCTGCTGTGAAATGTTACAATTGTGGTGGTTTAGGACATCGTATATCGGAATGTAAGAGGAAAATGAATAATGTGGATATGTGTGCTAGTTGTGGTTTGAAAGGTCATGTGGCTGCTGATTGTAGGAGGAAGAATGGAGTTACATGTTATAATTGTGGGGAAGTTGGTCATGTTAGTACAAGGTGTACGAAACCAAGACAGGCTCAACCTGGAGGAAAAGTGTTTGCACTAGCAGGAACTCAGACCTCGAATGCAGATCGTTTGATTAGAGGTACTTGCTTTATTAATAATACGCCTTTAATTGCTATTATTGATACTGGAGCGACTCATTCGTTTATTTCGTCTGAGTGCGCGAAGAGTTTGAATCTTGTGTTGTCTGTGATGGGTGTTGAGATGGTTATTGATACTCCAGCGATGGGATCAGTAACTACTTCTATGGTTTGTCTAAATTGTCCTTTAGCCATTTATGGTAAAGATTTTGTGATGGATTTGGTGTGTTTACCATTGGAAGGGTTAGATGTGGTGTTGGGAATGAACTGGTTACAATTTAATCGGGTTCACATTGATTGTTATCATAAGCTAGTAAGGTTTCCTTCTCTGGAGGAAGACGAAGACTCGAGTTTCTTATCTACCAAAGAGTTGAAGAGACTTTTGGCGGATGAGGCTCAGTTGTTCGGTGTGTTTGCATCGTTGTCGGTGGAGAGTAAAGTTTCTCTTGAGGTGTTTCCTGTTGTGTGTGATTTTCCTGAGGTATTTCCTGAAGATATTTCAGATGTACCGCCGGAGAGAGAGGTGGAATTCTCGATAGATCTAGTCCCTGGTACTAGACCTGTTTCTATGGCACCTTATCGAATGTCGGCATCTGAATTGGTGGAGTTGAAAAAGCAGTTGAATGACTTACTGGAAAAGAGGTTCGTAAGACCAAGTGTTTCTCCTTGGGGTGCTCCAGTTTTGTTGGTGAAAAAGAAAGATGGGAGTATGCGATTATGTATTGATTATCGCCAGTTGAATAAAGTGACGATTAAGAACAAATATCCGCTTCCAAGGATTGATGATCTGATGGATCAGTTGGTTGGTGCTTGTGTATTTAGTAAGATTGACTTGAGATCGGGGTACCATCAGATAAGGGTGAAAGAAGAAGATATTCAGAAGACGGCCTTTAGGACACGCTACGGGCATTACGAGTTTGCTGTGATGTCGTTCGGGGTTTCTAATGCGCCTGGTGTGTTCATGGAATACATGAATCGGATTTTCCACGAGCATTTGGATCGTTTTGTGGTGGTGTTTATTGATGATATTTTAATCTATTCTCAGTCTCGTGAGGAACATGCAGAGCATTTGCGTATTGTTTTGCAGGTGTTGAAGGAAAGGAAGCTTTTTGCCAAATTGTCCAAGTGTGAATTTTGGTTGTCGGAGGTGAGTTTTCTCGGGCACGTGATTTCAGGTAATGGTATTGCTGTGGATCCATCTAAAGTAGAAGCAGTTCTACAATGGGAGGCTCCTAGATCCGTTACTGAAATTCGAAGCTTTTTGGGTTTGGCTGGTTATTATCGGAGGTTCATTGAAGGTTTTTCCAAGCTAGCATTACCTTTGACGCAGTTGACTTGTAAGGGCAAAGCGTTCATTTGGGATATTCAGTGTGAAGAGAGTTTTTGTGAGCTGAAGAGAAGATTGACGACAGCTCCGATTCTTATTTTACCTAATCCTAATGAACCATTCGTTGTGTATTGTGATGCTTCTTTAATTGGGTTGGGTGGTGTTTTGATGCAGGAAGGTAAAGTTGTAGCTTATGCTTCAAGGCAATTAAGAGTTCATGAGAAAAACTATCCTACTCATGATCTTGAATTAGCTGCTGTGGTTTTTGTGTTAAAGATTTGGAGACACTATCTCTATGGTGCGAGGTTCGAAGTCTTTAGTGATCATAAAAGCTTGAAATATCTATTTGATCAGAAAGAGTTGAACATGAGGCAACGGAGATGGTTGGAATTCTTGAAAGACTACGACTTTGGCTTGAATTACCATCCTGGTAAAGCTAATGTGGTAGCCGATGCATTGAGCCGTAAGTCTTTGCATATGTCCGCATTGATGGCGAAAGAGTGGGAACTTTTGGAATCATTTAGAGACTTGAGTTTGATATGTGAAGTGACATCGGTTAGTATAAGGCTTGGAATGTTGAAAGTTACTAATGAATTTTTGTTGTCGGTAAGTGAGAAACAAAGCTGGATTTGAAATTTGTTGATTTGATGATGAACGAGAATGAGGATTTCAAGGTTGATAAGTTTGGCGTTTTGAGGTTTCGTGGTCGTATTTGTATTCCTGATGATGCGGAGTTGAAAAGAATGATTTTGGAGGAAGGACACCGGAGTAATTTAAGTATGCATCCGGGTGCGAATAAGATGTACCAAGATTTGAAGAAGATTTTCTGGTGGTCTGGTTTGAAAAGAGACGTGGCTCAGTTTGTGTATGCATGTTTGACTTGTCAGAAATCGAAAGTGGAACATTTGAGACCTAGTGGTTTGTTGCGACCGTTGGATATTCCTGAGTGGAAGTGGGATAGCATTTCGATGGATTTTGTGACGGGATTACCGAACACTCAGCGTGGGCATAATGCTATTTGGGTGATTGTTGACAGGCTGACTAAATCGGCGCATTTTATTCCGATTGACATCAGTTTCTCTTTGGAACGGTTAGCTGAGATCTATATCAGTGTGGTGGTGAAATTGCATGGGATTCCATTGAGTATTGTTTCTGATCGAGATCCTAGATTTACATCTAGATTTTGGGAAAGTTTACAAAAGGCTTTGGGTTCTAGATTGAGGTTGAGTTCGGCTTATCATCCGCAGTCGGATGGTCAGACCGAAAGAACGATTCAGTCTTTGGAGGATTTGTTGAGAGCGTGTGTGTTGGAACAAGGTGGTGCGTGGGACGGTTATCTTGCTTTGGTTGAGTTCACGTATAATAACAGTTTCCATTCTAGTATCGGAATGGCACCTTTTGAGGCTTTATATGGACGAAGATGTAGAACGCCGTTGTGTTGGCACGAAACAGGTGAAAGTTCGGTGGTTGGACCGGATTTGGTGCAACAAACGACGGAAAAGGTAAAGTTTATTCGTGACAAAATGAAGGCTTCTCAGGATAGACAAAAGAGTTATCATGATCGGAGACGGAAGGATCTTGAGTTTCAAGAGGGTGATCATGTATTTCTGAGGGTTACGCCGGTAACGGGTGTTGGTCGTGCTTTGAAATCTAAGAAGCTTACTTCTCGATTTATTGGTCCTTACCAGATATCTGCGAGAGTTGGTGCTGTGGCGTATCGTGTGGCGTTACCGCCGAATCTGTCGAATTTGCATGATGTGTTTCATGTTTCGCAGTTGCGGAAGTATGTTTCAGACCCTTCACATGTGATTCCTATGGACGAGGTTGAGGTAAGAGATAACCTTACGGTCGAGGCATTACCAGTTAGTATTTTGGATCGCGAGGTGAAGCGGTTGAGGGGTAAAGAGATTGCACTTGTGAAAGTGGCGTGGGGAGGCGCTGCTGATGGTAATCTGACGTGGGAGTTGGAAAGTAGGATGCGGGAGTCGTATCCAGAGTTGTTTGAATCAGGTAAGATTTTCGAGGACGAAAATTTCTAAGTGGGGGAGAATTGTAACGCCCCGTTTTGCCAATTTTATATTATTGAGTCTTTTTGGATTATTTTATTATTATTTTATTTTATTCTCGACTTTTATGCGAAAATATGTTATTTTTCGTCGTGATTATATTTTATCGCGTTTTGGGAACATTTGCGGGATATTTGAGTGTGGGGGTATTTTGGACATTTCATAGATATTTTTACTAAGTTAGTAAGAAAGAAAAGAAAATAGAAAAGAAAAGGGAAAGAAAAATAGAGAGAAAGAAAGAAGAAAGAAGGAAAAAGAGAAGAAAAGAGGAGAAGAGAGAAAATTGGAGAAAGAGTGGAAAAATCATCAAGAACAATTTCTAGGAATCGATTAATCGGGTAAGGGTGCGAAACTCGATTATTCTATGATTGTATATGATTATGTATGTGTTTTGTTGTTGTTTTTGGATTGATTTGGAGAATATTAGTAAAACTTAGATTGTGTAAGAATTGATTAGAAATGAATTTGATTGTGGTAAAAATCTTGTTGAATGCATTGTTGATTGTTCATACATGTTTGTGGTATGCTATTACACTTCAAATTGCTGTTTTTCTGAGTTTTAGGTGAAGAAATTGGTTGATGTTGGGTAGGAAAACGCAGAAATTGTTCTGCAGAATTTTTCTGGGTATGCTCTGGCCATACGCGTAAGGGGCATGTCCATACGCGTATGAGCCAAGGCGATACGCGTATCATTGGCTTGTTTTTGGGCCAATACGCGTATGAATCTTGGCATTACGCGTAACATGGGCGAGCCATGGGCCAATACGCGTATGGGTTTTGGAACGAGGAATTTGTGAAGGAAATGGGTTCTGTCCGTACGCGTATGGACATGAGTGATACGCGTATGGACAGGAGAATGTCAAAAATGTGATTTTTCAAAATGTGTTTTCGGTTTTGTCCGTAACTTTGGTTCCGATTATCCGATTTTTGAATTCTTGGTGTCGTTAGAAAGGTATCGAGTTGTACTTTGTGAATATGAGGTTTTGAGAATCGTTAGCCGATTAAATTTGGTCGGAAAATGTGAATAGTGTCGAATCTCGACTTTTGTCGTTTTTAATAGTGCGTATTTGACTTGTATTGTGTTATATGTTTGTGCTTTGGATGTGTATGCCTTATGTGCTGTTGTGATGACGATTTGTGGCCGAGAGGCAAGAAAATGCTAAGTGTGGTATATTGGTGTTTGTGGCCATTTTGGGCAATTGTGTGCATTACTTTGTGTGCACTTGAAATACATGAATATTGTTGATGCATGAGTATTTGATGTTGGCATGAGTCATTAATGTGTCAAGTATCATGATATGTATTCTTGCATGGGAAGATTCATAGATGAATCAGTTTTATAGTCTTACGCCATGAAATATTGGTAGAAGCGATTAATCCCAATTGATTGTGCGCCCTGAAATACTGGTAGAAAGCAATCGGATTGTGCGCCCTGAAATACTGGTAGAAAGCAATCCATAAACGTCGTTCACCCTGAAATATTGGTTTATAGCGACGGGGAACATCGTAGGCCCGACGGGGAGTTACTCTATGTAACGAGCGATGATTCCAAGAGTTCCTGGGGGACTAATGAATTACAAGATTTGAAGTCGGTACCGCATGGCATGTGCATAGAGTCGTTGTGTCGGTCTATGTGCATTGCATAAATCATGAGTAATTGTGCTTGGAACGTGTTTGATTGTATTGTGAATGATTGATGTGATGTGGTATACGATAAGTGAGAATTGTACCGTGTGATATTATATGCGACTGTTGAGCATTTGTGGTGAGAATGTGTTGCTTGTGTATTTTTGTGTTAATATATATAATTTTATGCAATTATATTATGGTTGTTTTTCTCACCCTTCTGCTGTTTTATAACGCTCTATGAGGCGTTGCAGATTAGGTTTGCTGGAGGTATTCTTTTTGTGAAGCTTTGCATCTTCATTATTTTGGTCGGTCGGCTCTGATATGTGACTCCGGGTAGTTAGGGTGGCCGCGTGCTATTGTTTTGTATATCTGATGATATATTATATTTTGGTTGTACATATGCTACTTGATGTATGACAAACTGTTTATATGTGTATATGTTAATCAGATTTTAGATTTTCCGCTTTAATTCTAATTTCTGAAAAGTGGGTGTAAGGAACGAAGTTTCCTCTGTATGATTGCTACCCCACAGTTGCATATCAATATGGGCAGGTGTTGCATGTTATGTGTATATTTTGGTTACGTTGATGGGATGTCTCCTTTCTATGCCGTGTTTTCAAATGTACTCTGATCAATTTTTGAATTTTTCTTTTAACTGCTTTAAATGCATGCTAATTGGGGGTATTAGATTGGGGGCGTCACAGAAGGTACATGGCTGTTGTTTGTGAACGGCAAAAGAGCGCGATGGTACGTCAGTCTCGTCGCTGGATTTGGCTAGAAGAGGAAACGGCGCCGACGGTGAAGGTTTCAGACACTTCTCTAAGTCGTTTTTTGCCTCTATTTTCTTCCACTTTCTGATATATCTTAAACACATCTATCTTTTCCTCTTTGCTTTGGATTGTTGTTGTATTATAATTATTGATGAGTTGTTGGTATATGAATGATGTTGTTAGTATTGTTAATGGTATTGGTGAATAGTTGTTATTGTAATGGATGAGTTTAGTAGGTTATGAAGGAAGGAGAAGGTGGGATATTCACAAATGGAAATAATGGGTTGTACTTTTACTGTGAGTGTGGAATATTGTTGAACGTTGTGTTTACAATAGAATTGGTTAACAAATATATGGTTGGTTATATACTGATTAACAAAAGTGTTAATCAGTATCTATTTCTCTTACACCATGTCTGGTTTTGGAAAGAAACATTGGAAAATAAGGAGAGTTTCAATTGTTTGGGCAGGGTCTTGATTCTCTTACATGGATAATTATAATATTGTTTTATAACTTTGGTTGGCTTTGATCTCATGTTATTACAATATTTCATGTTGCAGTCCCAAAGCCATGTGAGCACAAGGAAATGCTGCTTTGTATTCCCCTGAAAAATTTTCATGGAAGCTAATGCTAAGCAAACAGCAACTAAGGAAAAGAGAAAAACAGAGAATGATCTGGAGGAGAAAAATGGTGGGACTGGTGTATACTCCATGAAGCAATATGCATTCGATCTTGATCTTTTATTAAAATTCCACTGCAGGTAACCGATAAAATTGTAATGAATTAATTAAAATTTGATGTGTGTGCTTTCATATATATTGTTGATGTGTTTTATATCTAAGTGAGTTATTATCAGATTGTAATGAATTGACTATGTTTACATATATAACATTTGGATGTCGTTAGATTAAAATAAATGTATAATTGCATATAAGTTACATTTGTTTTGTACTATCTCAACATTCTTAAAACAGCAATGACAGATATGTGAATACTATGATGATGGTCCTCTTTATTATAAAGTTATGGCCTGAGCTTGATGCACAGGACTATTTGACATTGAGGCTATGTAAGTTCTCACATTATCAACCATTTGATTCAGTCAAATAATGTTTAAATTGTTTTTATGAAATTTATGATTCACTCATCATGATTGCGCTTGAGAAGGTTATGCATAAGTAATATGGTTTTTTCCAATGACATATTTATTTTCGCACATTTAAATCGAAGAAAGCATATAGCAATTTTTCATCAAAAGTACTGATATTACATCATTAGGAAAACGTAAACACTGCATGTGAATAAAAGTGTTTACTGCAGGTTATGTTCAGTGGTGTTATTTTTAAGCTGAAGCTTGCATAAGCAACCATCACAACCTGAATACTACACAAATCAGTTCATCAAAGGACTGGTGGTGGTAAGTAGCAATTTCATTTGGTTTTAAGTTACTTAATAATTTGTAATATAATAAATTTTCTCGAATGTAGTTGATCTCTATTATGAAGAAGGATCAAGACAGTTTTATGAAAAACGCCGGTGATGCAATGAGACAGAGATTGCTGCTACAGAAAATAAAGATTGTCTTAACCTTTTTATTCAATCAGATGGATTGTGGTTCATCAATATATGGTTAAATGATGCTAAAATAGTTGACGCTGATGCAAATGATATATTCATTGAAGAGTCAATTATGGCAATGTTAGGAGCGGTTAAAAAGTTATATCTGGACAGAAAATTTTGTCAGAAGTAAAACCTTTAGAGTAACCACTAATATTTGGGATTTTTTAAAAAATAACTGTCATCTAATTTTATATTTATTGTATAATATTTATGTATTTAAAATGTTAGAACATGCTTATTCTACGGATAACTTCAAATAATGTTCCATTATTTATTAAGATTCTCTTGAAAAAAATAAAGCGATGCTCATTAATTGTAATTATTATTTTTTTTACAAATTGTAAATAATAATTTGTTACATTTTATTTATAGTAATTTAAATCAATTTATTATTTTATTTATAGATTTTAAAATGAATTAATAAATTCAATTAAGATTGTTATAACACTTAATTTTAATTAATAAATTCAATTTATAATCAAAAAACCGTTTTATAATAAATTAAAAAAATTAATAAATTGAAATAGTCCAATGTATAAAAAAACATACTAAGTAAAAATTAAATAAAAATGAATAATTTATAAAATGTTGATTACTTTTGTGTTAGACTTTTCATTAAAAAATAGCATTAATAATTTTAAGTGACAATTATTATATTAATTAGAATAGTTTAATGAAAATTATTATAGTATAAGTATGTTACATTATTACTATTCCGGTCCTTTTTATAAGGAAATTTCACTTTTTAGAAGGTAGAGAGAGTTTATTATCTTGAAAATCTAATCTAATATATCTATTAAAATTCTTCTCTACGTTAAGATATTAATTATTATTATATGCAATCACTAATTCATATATAAAACCAAATTCATATAATATAATTACTTTATTGATAACTTACAATAATTTGTTTTGATTATTTTATTATGATTTGTTGAATTTTTTTGAAATGATACGTATAAAATAATAGTGTTATGAACCTTTGCTATTCCATAAAAGGTAGAAATAATAATAAGTGTACTCCTTAATTTTAATTTTCATAATAATAAATATATTATTAATATATTTTATTTTTTTAGAATTTAAGAATTGTAATTAATTGTAATAACTTGCTTATTTTTAATAATAACTTTTTCTTTTCTTTGAGCAATCTTTCACATGTCAGGTTTGTTTTTTCAAAAAAATAATATTAATAAACCTTGAAGATCTAATGATAAATATAAAAGAGAATAAATTATTGATGATATAATATAGAAAAAAGACAAATTTAAAAGACAAAATTAATAGTACGATATAATATATTAATAATCTTTATATTATATCGTACTATTAATTTTGTTTTTTAAATTTGTCTTTTTTCTATAGAATATTTATTTTAATCAAATTAACTAGACATTAAAAATAATAAATTCTATATTAATTACTAATAAATGATATTTATTTATAAACATAATAAAATATGAGACAAATATTTATTAGTATTGAATAAATAAATTTGAGATGATGTGCTAAATATTTAGTTTTTCATTCTAAAAACATACGAATAAAATTTGTAATTATTTAAATTCTTATTTGAAATAAAATATATCTTGATATCATTTAGATTTAAAAAAAAATGTTAATAAAACAAAACAAAATCAATTGAGAATTTGTAATTTTTTTAAATTTATAAAATTACTAAAACTTATCAAAATCTTTTCAAATTAAATTTATAATGGTAATCATGATAAAAAAATGATAAAAAAATGACAAATGATAGTCATGAAAATTTAATGATAAATGGTAATTATGAAAAAAATAATGAAAAATGGTAAAAAAATTTATTGATACAATCATTTTTATAAACTGGAATAAGTTATAATTATTTCTATAAATGGGAATAAGTTACAAATAATTTTGTAAACGGAATAAATTAAACTATTGATACAATTATTTGTATAAATGAGAATAAGTTACAAATATTTTTATAAATAGACACTCGGGTTCAAAGTGCTTACAAACGTGAAAAAGTTACTAACAATTTTATAATCGGGAATAAGTTACAATTTTTTTTATAAAAGGGAATAAGTTACAAATATTTTTATAAAGGAATATAAGTTACAATAATTTTTATATGCACTTATAAACGGAAAAAGTCTACCTGTTGATATAAATATTTTTATATAGGAATATAAGTTACAATAATTTTTTAAAACATGAATAAGTTACAAATATTTTTGTAAATGGAAAAAATTCAACTAATTATACAAATACTATTATAAACCGAAACAAATTACAAATATTTTTTATAAATAGACAGACGAGTTCAAGACGCTTACTATATTTATATCTATATAAATGTTAATCAACTGAATAAATATATACAAACTTGACAAATGAGAGTGAGAGACGTATAATGTGAATCCAAACGGGACCCGTGCAATAGCACGGGTTTTTTACTAGTTTAAGTTAAACATGTAATTTGACGGAATACAAGTCTGTGATTGGTTGACAGTGTAAAAATATTTTGGCTTAAATAGTGTTGTAGTCCCTGTAAGTTAGTGAGTTTTTGAATTTAGTCCCTGTATTTTTTTTCTCTGAGTCCTTATAACTTACTTTTTTTGTTGCCTTTAGTCCCTGACGTTAGCTTTCTGTTAAAAAAAGCTGACAGGGCAAACAGTGCATACATGGAATTGTTTTTCTTTTTTATCTGATGCACACGTGGAAATTCATGTGGAGAGGCCTTGAAAAGGAGGACTAAATCCAAAAAATCACCATTTTGCATTTTTCACTTCTTCTTCGTTTACTCTTCCTCTCTCAAGAACTTTAAAATCTAGTCCAGAACCAGTCATGGCAACATCTTCTGTTTGTAATTTTGTTGAGTCTGAAATCCCATTTTGTAGTTGCGATAAAGCTATGAGAATGTTCATTTCAAACTCAACTAAAAACCCTAAAAGAAGATTTTGGAAGTGTTCAAATTTGGGATTAGGTTGCAAGCTATTCATCTGGGATGATGAACTTGAACGCGGCACATCAAGTGAACACAAAAACTCAATTTGATGCAATTGCTTAGATGTAGTTCATGAATTTGGGTGCATCATTAAAGATCTTGAAGTTAGGAAAAAAGAGAATATGAAAATGAAGTTGGAAAATGAAAGTAAGAAGGCCAGAATATTGAAGTTTTTGTTGACTCTTTCATGGTGTCTCTTCTTTGCCTACCAAAAATGGTAGTGATTCATGGAGTATGTAATTTGGTTTTTGTTTTAGTCCCTATTAAAAGATTGGT
Organism: Lathyrus tuberosus; assembly: GCA_022829125.1. Classification (NCBI taxonomy): domain Eukaryota; kingdom Viridiplantae; phylum Streptophyta; class Magnoliopsida; order Fabales; family Fabaceae; genus Lathyrus; species Lathyrus tuberosus. The sequence continues at coordinate 14,829,094 of JALAZF010000082.1, read as the reverse complement.
TGTTGATATGAGTCCTTGTAATTCTACATTATGAAATGTATCAGAAGTAATGTAATTTTTTATTTTCGTCCCTAAATGTTTGTTACTTATTATTTTGCATCCCTCTTGCTTAATGAAATGTTTGTATTACATCATTGGTTGTTAATGTTGTAGAACATAAAGGCATAAAAAAGTGATCTCAAAATATAGGATAAACACACCATACATAAACCAAAAGATGTTTCAAAATTACATATAGCCAAAAGGCATATAAATTTGTCATATAGTACAGCAAATACACACCAAATCATAATGGTGTGATATGTCTCAAATTTAAATAAAGCCAAAGGGCATAGACTTGTGTCTAACAATACACTAAAGACACAACAAACATATCCAAAAGGCATTAAATACACCATGACAACATGCTTATGGACCCTTGTTCACATCCATAGGTTGTGATGGATTACTTTCTTCTCCCCTCAGGTTTTTGCATCTAAGGACCCTTGTTCTGTCACTTCTCCTTAACTCCAATTTTCTTGCAACATGTGGTTTACTTGTCTTCTTCTTCTGTAAAATATAAAGTATTAGAGGTTCAATACATCAATAGAATAATACCAAATAATTAGAAAGTGGTGGGATATACTCAACTGTTTTAAGAACTTTTGGAGCAGTGGACACAGATGCAGCAGGCACATTGTCAAATGATGGAACATGTGCACTCAAAATATATTCAGGTATATGTTCAGTTTGTGAAGTTGCAACAGGTTGAGATGATGTAACAGGTGCATTATTACTTGGTTCACTTTGTGCAGATGATGCAACAAGTACGTATTACTTGGTTCACTTTGTGCAGGTGCAGTATTACTTGGTTCAGTAACAACAAGATTAGGTTATGTTTGAGTTGTCTCAAATGCTGCTGTAAGATTTGCAGCAAGCATTTCAAACTCAGGGTCAACTTCAATTTGAGTCTCATTTGCTTGTGATTGTTCTTTTCCTGATGTAGCTTGAGTTTCATTAGTTTGAGTCTGACTTTGTTCTTGAACTGATGCAGTTTAAGTTTGACTGTGTCCTTTTCCTTTTCCTTGTCTGGTGCAGTTTTCTTTGGACAAAAAATCATAGTCAAGTAATTGACATTATCAATAACAATAGTAAGATATGCAAAGTTATAGAAAATTCAATACCTTTCGTTTTTGTGCTTCAGGGTCAACCACTTGAATGGTACAACTTCTTGCATTGTGGCTATGTACACCACATCTAGTGCAACAATAACTAGTTTGTGTTCTTACTTTATTAGGGTCCCGTTGAATGCCAAATATGACTTAATTTTGATCATCTTTTTTGGCATTTTTCAACTCTTTGATTGTGTTTCAATTGAATTAATTCATGAAATCGTGTGAATCCTCAATATAATTGCAACTACCTTTGAAATTCTTGATTTGTGTGTTATTGTGTAGGAATTAAGCTTGATCATAGTGAAAAAAGACACAAAAGAATGGACAAGAAGGCCAATGAAAAGATGCAGATCACAGGGCTCACTGTGCGAGCTGTTAGCAAAAGGAAAGCGAGCTCGCAGTGCGAGCACAAGCATGAAGTGAAAGCGAGCTGGAAAAAGTTATGGCAGTAGCTTTTAGCCTCAGTGGTCGCAGTGCGAGGACTAGGCGAGATAACTCGGAGTGCGAGCTCAGATATTTCTCTGGGGCGGTTTAACTGTTCAAAAGCACTTGAAGTGCCTAAAAGTGGAGCTCGCTGTGCGAACTAGTATGTATGTTCTTTAATATGTTGTATGTGAACAAGTTGATGATTAATATATAGGGAATATCTTTGTTCTTTATGATCTACATTTGTTTTGAATAACTATAGACATAGATTTTGAAAAACTTGATCTAAAATATTCATCTATCAATGAACAAACTCTAGACATAGATTTGTGAGTTGATATTTGCTTTGTATCAATCTTAAAGATTATTTTATTGATTGTTAGCATGAGACATCATCTAGTGATAGATACAATAGTACTCACGAAACTGCTTTAGACATAAACGGTATTGAGAGGGTACGTAATTATATTAATTGAAAACTAGTTTACATGCTTGATTAAGAGACTATATGCAAGTTAGGTTGATGAAATCTATTCTTGATATGCTTTGTTAACCAAACATCTTTCAACTTTACTCTTTGCTACTAAAACTTGTGAAAACTTATGATACTAAACAAAACATCTTTGAAAACCCTACTTAAGACTTCATAAACTATAGAACAACAAGTGATATCACTACAATCCTTGTGGAGACGATAAAACTACTACCCACCTAAGAACACTTTTAATAGGTCCTTATTAGGTTCCCTCCTCCTCAACTTCTTTGGTCTTCCAAGTCCTTTTTTATATTCCAAAGGCAACATCTCTTCCATGTCAACCTCTGGCCACATGTCTTGACCATTAATAGGACTTACACTATAACTATAACATTTCTTATAGGGTTCCTTTGAATAATAGTCATCAACATAATCTTCTGGGCATTGGTTCCTAAAACCTAATGCAGCTACTGCATGTCTACAAGGTATGCCCACTAGTTCCCAAAAATTACATGTGCATGTTTTCTTTGAAGTATCCACATGAAACTATTCCTAGTATGTGTATGTTCCACTCGCCATAATGTATCACCAGACCAATTAGGAATCCAATTCCCTGCATGTTCCACTTCCTTATCCAACCTAAGTCTAGGTCTAGGCATTATCCTATGATGCTGTTTATCAACCCTTTCTCTTAAGCTGGCATTCCTATTCATGAGACAGCTACTTATCCATTCACACATAGTTAATATTGGCTTATCCCTTGCAACTAATATAGTGCTATTAAAATCCTTAGAGACATTATTCATAAGAACATCACATCTAGGATAAAAAGAAAATGTATGCTTACACCATGCTTTGGTAGGTATGCCTGGCAGCCACTCCCAAGCCTTCATATCGAGCTCATTCATCTATTTCATTTTAGCCTCCCATGCTTGCATATATGTGGCTTTGGCAGCTGCTATCATCAAGTCTTTAATCTGTGTCCCTCCACCAAACTTCTTTTTAAAATTGGCATAAAAATGCCTGAGACAAAGACTATGTTCTATCCTCTCAAACAGTTCTTCATACACTGGTATCAAACCCTGCAAATTTAGGGATGAAATCCAAAAAAAATTAACATGGTTAGGGATGAAATCTAAAAAAATGAACACAATCAGGGATTAGATCCAAAAAACATAACAAGTACCTTTTGTTGGTCAGAGATGAAAGCCCATATCTTATCTTGACCAATGTCTTCCAGAAACAAGGTTAGAAACCATCTCCATGACTCTTTTGTCTCAGTTTCACATACACCAAAAGCTATGGGATAATATTGGTAATTTGGATCTCTACCAACTGCAATGAGAATAGTCCCTCCATACTTTGTCTTGATATGACATCCTTCAACACCAATAAATGGCCTACAAGAGGTTGTGAATCCCTTTTTAATCCCATCTAAGCAAAAATAAAAGCTACCAAACCTTGGTTGTATTGTTGGCCCAACCCTTGTCAGGTTAATTTTGCAAGTGTTCCCAACATTGACTCTCCTTAGCTCTGCAAAGTATCTCCATAAAAGGTTGTATTATTTCACTGCATCACCTTCAATCAAAGCTTTTACAATTTGTTTTCCCTTCCATGCTCTACTCATAGTTATACCAACTGAAAAGTTACTATACTGACCATTCAGTTTGTTTACTTACAAGTGCTAAAAAGCCACATTTGCCCTTGCAAATTGCCCATACTCTAACTTTGTCATTTTTCACATACTTTATCTATTTACCATTTAATACTGATCATTCAGTTATTGCCCCCGACCGAATCTCTTCGACCAGACTGAATTCCTCCCTTAGCACCTCGTCGTTCATCTCCTCGTCGAGGGGAGATTCGGTCTGCCTAGATGGCTCTCTGATTTCCACTGGAATAACTGCCTCAGTTCCGTAGGTTAGTTGAAATGGTGTCTCCCCGATGGTCGAGTGCGGTGTCGTTATATAGGCCCAGAGTATGTTGTGTAGCTCCTCGAACCACCCCTTTTTAGATTCGCCTAATCTTTATTTTAGGCCTCGCAGGATCACTCTGTTCGCGGCTTCAGCATGCCCATTCGTTTGCGGGTGCTCGACAGATGTAAAATGTTGCTTAGTGCCCAGTTTGGTGACGAACTCCTAGAAGTTTTTGTTTGTGAATTGCATCCCGTTGTCGGTGACGAGTGCTTGTGGTATGGGAAACTGAGCAAGTATGTTTCTTTTGTAGAAACGTAGTATGTTATGCGATGTGATCTTGGTGAGGGCTTTAGCCTCTATCCACTTCGTGAAATAGTCGACGCTGACTATCAAGTAGTTGTTCTGGTATGACCCCATGGGGAAGGGGCCGAGGATATCCATCCCCCACCAGGCAAAGAGCCATGGGGACGACAGAGTTTTGAGATCGTTGGGCGGTGCCAATTGCATGTCCCCTTGACGTTGGCACTTATCGCATTTCTTTACATGCTCTTTCGTGCCGTGATGTATGGTGGGCCAGTAGTATCCTGCTCGCAGGGCGTTCCTAGTGAGGGAACTTCCTCTAAGGTGTTAAGCTTTTATTCCTTCGTAGATTTCCCGTAGCACATGGGGGACCTTGGATTCCTCGACACATTTCAGGACGGGGTGGATAATCCTCGTGTGTAGAGTTTGCCTTCGACTAAGACATAGGAGCAGGCCCTGCGTTTTGTAACGTTGGCCTTTTCTGGTCGGAGGGTAGTTCTCCTAAAGTGAGGTAATTGTACACTGGGGTCATCCAACATTCGTTGTCCCCGATGGCGTTTACATCGAGTGGCGCAAAGTGTTTTCTGATGCTCGGGCGAGAGAGTATCTCTTGGATGACGGACTTGTTTCCTCCCTTTTTCCTTGTGCTCACGAGTTTTGACAAGATTTCTGCCCGGGTGTTGTGTTCGCGAGGAACGTGCTCTACTTCCGCGAAGTCGAACTATTTCATACTTTCTTTGACAAGGGCCAAGTACTCAATGAGATTGTCGTTTTTGGCTTGGCATTCCCCACGTACGTGAGAGGCGACGAGCTAAGAATCATTGAAAATCTTTACCTCATTCGCGCCTAGATCCTCGGCTAAGCGTAGCCCTGCGAGCTAGGAAGGCTTCGTACTCGGCTTGGTTGTTCGAGGTCGGGAAGGATAAATCGAAGGAAACTTTGATCAGGATGCCTTCTTTGTTCTCAAGAATGATGTCAGCACCGCTTTCTGTCAAGCTGGATGCCCCGTCCACGAAGATGGTCCACTTGTGGGACGGTCATCTCTGCCACGAAGTCGGCTAGTACTTGAGCTTTGAGGGGTTTATTTCTTTCATACTGGATGTCAAACTCAGAGAGTTCCAGCGACCATTTGAGCATTCTACCAGCCATGTCGAGACTGCCGAGTAGTTGCTTTATGGGCTGGTCAGTCCGTACTATGATCATGTGAGCCAAGAAGTAATGTCGTATCCTTCTGACCACATTGATGAGGGCCAAAGCCACTTTTTCGATCTGCTGCTATCTAAGCTCTGGGCCTTGCAAGGATTTACTGGTGAAGTATATAGGTTTCTGCCCTTCGGGAGTCTCGCGAATGAGAGCCGCGTTGGCAGCCTCGGTCGCGACGGCGGGGTAAAGGTACAAAGTCTTCTCGTTATCTGGTCGAGAGAGGGCCGGTGGCTGCGAAAGTGCTCGTTTTAGGTGGAGGAGGGCTTGCTCGCACTCCTCCATCCATTCGAACGTCGCCTCTTTGCGCAAAAGTTTGAAAAATGGGAGTGCGTGCTGAGCAGATTTTGCCACGAAAAGGGACAGCGAGGTGAGCATCCCGTTTAGGGATTGAATCGACTTCTTCAAGTTTGGCATTGGGAATTCGAAGAAATCCCTGCACTTATCGGGGTTGGCTTCATTTCCTCGCTCTGTCAGATTGAAACCGAGGAACTTGCCCGCCCATACGCCAAAAGTACATTTCTCCTTATCGAACCTCGTCTTGCATCTCCTCGCCTGGTCGAAGACTCTCTTCAGGTGGGAGGTGTGGTCAGATTCTTCATGAGACTTCATGATCATGTCATCCATGTAGACTTCGAGCATATCCCTAATCTCCTCTCAGAAAGCTTTGTTCATCATTTATTGTTACGTAGCACCGACGTTCTTCAGGCCGAAAGGCATTACATAGTAGTAGTAGTTGCCCGACTCGGTTATAAAGGTGGTTCACTGTTGTCGCTCCTCGCCATGGGGATTTGATCGTAACTTGAATATACATTCATGAATGATAAAAATTTGTAATCAAAAAAGTTTTCTACCAGCCTATCTATGTTAGGTAAAGGATATGCGTCTTTGGGGAAGGCCATGTTAACATCGGTATAATAAACACACATTCTCCATTTTTCATTAGATTTCTTAACTAATACAACGTTAGACAACCAGGTTGTGTACTGGGCTTCAGAAATAAAATTTGCCTCTAGGAGGTCTTTTACAGTTTTTTCAGTAGCCTCCGCTTTCTCGGAAGAGTGCATACGCCTACGTTGAATTACGGCCCTAGCGGTCGGATCTATGGTCAGCTGATGGCAGGCAACGTGAGGTCTAGCCCGGGCATCTTTGCAGCGCTCCATGTAAACAAGTCAGCGTTTTCCCTTAGGCAGACCTTCAGTTGCTTTCTTGCTAAGTCGTGGAGTCCTGTGCCGATCTTCACGCCTTTGTCCGGGTTATCACCGAGGAGAATGAGCTTAAAATCACCATCCGGGATGGGGCGCATGGGATGAAGGTGTAAGTTATATGTGAGCCTAAGAGGGGGGTGAATTAGGTTCTTAGAGATTTATCCCGATTTTTGACGATTTTTTATCTTTACTTTCCTAGAGATTTCTAAGTGATGAATTGGTAAATGCGGAAAGTAAATGAACACCGAGACGTATAGTGGTTCCCCTCACACGTCGAGAGTACTCCACTCCCCTTTCAACTTGAAAGAGAATTTACTATAGTTTTGGACAAGACAAGACTCTTCCTAGTCTTTCTATACAAGTCACTAACTATCAACCACCAAGAACACCCTCTTGGATTTTACAAGTTTAAAGTCCAACCAAGAACAAATCTTACAATGGACCTCTTGTATCCACAATCCGGATCACAAGGATTCTAACAAACCCTATAAGAGAAACAATTCTTCCCTTATAGTCAACACCTAAAACCAAACACTTGTTGGACCATTAGGATTTTACAATAGTTCAGAATTTTGAGTAAGTAGATGAAACTTTGATTCTTCAATATATCAATCCAAAGATTGATCTTATCCCTTTTGTAACAATCACTTCTTAATGATATTATACAAGTGTTCAACACAATTGAAATGAAACAAATGCAGTATGTGTGAATATTTTATGCAAAGGTTTCACTCTTAGAAAGTTTGTTAAGAACACTTTGATAAAATGAAAGTTTTGGTAAAAGAATGATTGTTTGAAATTTTTAGCAAGGAGGTGTTTTTAAATCTGAAAAAATGATGTTTATATAATGCCCAAAACACCTCTACAAAAGGGTATGAAATATGATACAATGCAATGCTTCAATTGGAAAAGGTTTGAATGAGATATACTGAAAAAATGCAATTTTTCGCCTCTGCACACAGTAGTAATCGATTAACAACAAATGTGTTAATCGGTTACGCTCCTTCAACGTTTAAAAATATTCAAAATTAAAACATGCTGTAAATTGTGGCGGTTATTTTGGTTAGTTATGTCGGTTGAAAACGCCTTAATTAACCAAAAACTGAATGTTTAAATAAATTGAAAAATTAAAAAATTGTCTAAATATTTGAACCAATATTATGCAACATCTATTGATTTATCCAAGTCAATAGATTATATTTTAAAGTGATTTAACATGGTTCAAATATAAAAAAATAAAGTAAAATAAAATAAAATAAATAAATAAAGTTTCAAATGTATGATAAAAATATTTTGTTTTTTAAAGCTAGAAATAATGATATATTATCAATATATATTGCATGCTTGAGACACTTTTGAACACTTGCATGCAACCATATTGATAACTGAGAGTTATACCTTGATTATACTTGAGAATTCTTCAAGACTTATAAAAATTAAAAACTTTGTGCTAGCTTCAATGTCTTGATCCATTCTTTTTGAGCAAGCATAACATCTTGAATGAATAATGTTGTCTTCATCAAAACCATTGAGAAGCTTGCCTTCACAGAAGGGATTTCCCGTCGTTACCGGATGCTGGAGAAGCATATGATGCTGCTTCGTTCTACTTTTGCTTGTCGGTGAAGCGGCTGTCGAGGTCGACTAAGTTGACGCGAGCCAACGACTTCTATTCCTCAGAACGGGCCGACTTACTGGCAGTTTTAGGCGCCATATTTATTGAGTTCATCCCCTTTGTGGCCGCTTCGAAGCATCTTCTCGCGGCTTCAATGTCCCCATGAAGAGTGACGACGCGACCCCTGGTCGTGTAGTACTTCATCTTCAAGTGGACCGTGGATGGTACTGCGGTTAGCTCAGCCAGAGTTGATCTTCCAAGGATGCACTGGTATAGAGATGGGCACTCTATGACTAGGAAATGGACTTTGACTTGTCTGGCGGTCTCTTCAGACCCGAAGGTGATGAGCAGCTCGACATAGCCCCATGGCTTGGTGGTTATGCCATTAAAGCCTTGTAGGTCGGAGCCTACATAAGGTGTCAAATGCCTCTCGTTGAGCTGAAGAGTTGTGAACAGATGAGTGTACATAATGTCGACGAAGCTCCCTTGGTCGACCAGAATGCGACAGACTGATCTTACCGGGATCAGAGATTCAATCAGCGGCCAGCAACACGTCGTGGACTCCAACTTCGCCAGTAGATGAGAAGAGGAGGGGGTGTACCTGCAAGACACTCTGATGCCAAAGTGAGATTCAGAGTGAAAAGAGAGCAAACACAGAATAGTGAGAATTGAGTTTAGAATACCTAACCCTCCCGCGAAAGAGGGTATTTATAATGTGCCCCCAGCGATGGGCCAATGGTCATCTTTTGTGGGTTGGATCGTTAGGCCCACAACGGATGACTGTCAGGATCATACGTGGGAGTAGGGAAGACCAGCACGTGGTCTTCATCTTGGATTAACTGCCTCTAGAACTTTGTAGTGGATCGACCCGTTTGTGAGGGCGAAACTGCCCCGCGAAAGGCGTGGGTTCAATTGGTGACGTGTCCTCACGTGAGGAGCACATGGAGAATGTGTAGAGAGCGTGTGAGGAATGTGCCCTCCTGCGGTTATGATGGATTAGGCCTTAGTGTTGGGCATTCTTCGACGCAGAGTTGGGCTGGGTTGTGCCCGACGGTGTGCCAGCCTCAGGCCCAGTCCAGAACATGACCCTTTCTAATTTTTTCTTTTCAACATTTTGGGCATGCTTATGGGTTGAATCATGTTTATTGTCATCTCAGTGACTACTTTCGTCTCTTTAGAATTGAGACAATAGACAATAAGATGACCAACTAAATTGATACTCAATTCATGATTATATATACCACAAATCATACTAAAAGTTCAAGTATTATTCGACATGTACATTATTTGTAATTTCATACAATTATGATGTTTTTGATGTCGAAATACAATAGAATAGTGTTTGCAAACAAAATTATTGAATAAGAATGTAAGAATTTTGGGGAGGCTTTAAAGAAAAATGTTATATGATCATGAGCGAAAGAGTTTAGGAATTCGTAATGCAGGAATCATGATTGCTCGGATTCTACTCTCCGAACATTGAAGTGTGTTCATAAATTGATATTTGAAGGGTTTATATAGAGATCAATATCCAAACATCTATATTTTTGCATTAAGTGAGTTTCTGGTGGATTTAGTTTGTTGTATTATGCGGTGCGTTCAAATTTCAAAAGTCAGACAGTGTGAAATGACATTTTTTTAATTTTCAAAAAATATTAAAGATGTAATAAACAATCCCAGTATAAAATTTGTATTTTAAAGTTTTATGGAATTATTATTATACTTTTTGTCATCACAGATGATCTGAGATTCTAATATATTTTAGGCTTAATACCCTTTTTGGCCCTCTAACTATAGGGGTGGGTCCAATTTGGTCCTCTTTCTTTTAAAAGTTCCAAATTGGTCTCTTACGTTGTCTAACTGAAGCATAAAGGTCCTTTCCGTCAAATAAATGCAAACGGTGTTAGTTTTGCTTACGTGGAGTATGAGTTGGCATGATGAATGACTTAGTCAGCACCTTTTAATTTCCACGTGGATTTTTATATTATTTTTAATTATTCATGTAGTTTTTTTATATATTTATTTTTTAATATTTTTTATATTTCTTTTTGTAATATTTATTTTTTAATTCTATTTTTATAAATTGTTATTTTAAAAATAATTTTAATTGGGCCAGATCAAATCAAATCTAGAAGCCCAATATGAATTTCATTCTTGTTGGCCCATATGTTTTTCATTTGCATGATTATGCACAAGTAGTTAATATAAAGACTAGATTTTATTCTGAAACAACCAATGTGGGACTAATATAAAGACAGGAATTGCAACATGAAGCCAAAATTCTGCTACAACCTGCACACAAGCTGCCAAGCTTTGCCCAACAACCAACAACAACCTGCGTTTTCAATGTAATCAATGTAATCTCTATTCAGCTGCTCATGGCAGCAACAACAAGAAATCTAAATCTAATTGCGACCAACCACAAAATTTAACTCAACTCAAACTAAGGTAAGGTTTGATGAAGCATTTCATGCGGAAATGAAAGAAGGATAACAATTTCATTTGCAATAAACATTATCTAAATCCATATGCGTTGATTGTTCTTACAATATCTTAAAATATATTTATGCGGTCAGCTAAAAAATGAAGTTTTGCCAAAACATTTATGAAAAAAAGTCAAGAGTATGCCAGTGCCTGTGATGCGTGTGAACCATGTATAAGTGAATTGCTTGCTCCTGCAAAGTGTAATAAGCTCTAACTTTCGTATAAATTATGAATGCGTGTTTCATATTCCAGGCTCTCCAACACAAACACTGTATCAGTAGCTGGTGATAATACGTACATGAAATCATAGCACACTGCATAAAAACAAAATAAAACAAACCATAATTAAAATCAACAGCTTCTTGGTCCATTTCATCATAAATATAACTATAGGTGTAGAAGCATATTGAAATCTATACATGCAGAATCTAATCAATCCAGCTAGGCAAACAACATGATCTGCTCATATAAAAACATGACCTGAGCACTACATTTTTCATTTCTTCCGGGATTTGCATAGGGATGGCAGGCAGACCCAAACCCGCGGGCCCGAGTCAACGGGTGAAAACCCGAGTTGACTGGGTTCGGGTTCGGGTTCGGGTGCCACCCGATATTTCGGGTGCGGGTTTGGGTAGTGTAAAACCCGTGCCCGAAACCCGAAACCACACCCGCTATATATATAAATATATATATATATATATATATATATATATATATAGTTTTTGCTACGGGTTCGGGTTTGGGTGAAAAAACCCGAACCCAACGGGTGTGGGCGTGGGTGTTATTTTGCCACCCGAATAGCCTTTGGGTTCGGGTTCGGGTTCGGGTGGTGATTTAGGGTGCGGGTTTGGGTAGTGTGAAACCCGCACCCGACCCGACCCGTTGCCATCCCTAGATTTGCAAAAAGAGCAAAAGGGTTTTTGAAGCAGAATAAATCTGGATCCTTCTACTGGTGGTATTCAATGTGAAGAATATTCTGCTACACAAAATGGATCCTTCTACTGGATATTCTATATGATCTGCTCATATAATTCTGCTACAACATGACTTGGGCACTAATTTCATGACAATCCAAGAAATATAACTAACCTTGATGGTGGTATTCAATGTTGTCGTGGTTTCCATTCAAGCTTTATGGCTACACAAAAGGGTTTATCTCTTAATGTTGGTAAGTTCTTAAGTGAAAATGCTTAAAATTTTATGTTTCCTTTTGTTATTATTAATTGATTTTTTTTAAGATTTGTCAACTACATTACTTGTAAAGCCTGGTCCTGTAGTGGACTTCCTTCTCCATAATCAAAATATCCAGCAACCAAAGATGATTGATTGGACCAAGGTATATTGCTTGTTACTCTATAAGTATTGGTGATTTTGTATTTATGAATTATGATTGTTTGATTCATTATTAAATTTAGGCAAAAAGAATTCTAAAAGATATTAGAATCAAGGCTAACAACAGAGTGTACAAAGTCACTGGATTAAGTGAGATGTCATGCAGAACACAAATGTAAGTTTTTGTATGTTTTCTACTCTTAAATATAGTATCAACAAAAATTAATATTAGATAAATATTTTTATTTCTTCCATTTTTTCATGCTAATTGAATATTTTTAATACCAATGACAATCCTTCTACTGGATCTTCTTCTTCATCATCTTCAAGAAAAGGCTAAAAGAGCAATAATTCAGAAAATAGTAAAGCAATAAAACAACCTCAAAGAGGACTTGGTGTTGCTCAGTTGGAGAAAATCAGAATATTACATTCTCAATTGCATCATCCTCCTCCTCCTTACTTCAACTACAATGGACCAAGAGCCTTAACTTTCGGTATTTGAGCAAGACATGGAGGAATGGATGTTTCATCGCTGAATCCATATTTCGCATTGATTTTACTTTGGAAATCAACAACTTCTTGGTCCATTTCATCATAAACATTGTTCTCTTCAAACATTGCTTTATGTAGCAGTAAATATATTATGCTTGGTTTGTAACTGCATCATGTAGCAGTAAATATATTATGCTTGGTTTGTAAATTGCAAAAGAAAGAGGTTTGTGAAGTCCCACATTGAATATTCAATAACAAATCTGAGTGTTTATATAGTTTGTTCACACAATAAAAATAAAACTTGACTATTGGGCCTATTGTTAAGAATATGGGCTTCAAACCCAAATATTTTATATTAAAGTTTATGAATTTTAATTTAAATAGATTTTCTAAAAAGAAGTATATAAACCGTGCCATATCCTCATTCATTAACATACACATCAGCACATCCAATCAACGTCATCAACATTTTAAGTGAAATTTTAACTTTTCTAACGGCAAGGACAAACGTGGGCCTATTTAATAACGTATGGGGCCAATTTGAAACTTTTAAAAGAAAGAGGACCAAATTGGACTCACCCTTATAATTAGAGGACCAAAAAGGGTATTAAGCCTAAATTTTATTAGTGTATTTATTATATTTTTTTAATCAACTGCTTTTATCCTAGTGATTTTTTATTGTTCTATTTATTTTTTTAAAAGATAAGTGTTAATTAAAATTCATGATTTTTCTCTATTGGTTTAGGATCGATGTTAATTTGAGTCCAAATTATTTGATAGATGGATTATTTGTCCAAAAATACAATGTAAGAATCATTAAAAAAAGGGTTAAGAACAATGGTTCAAAAAGTTTTTCAATTAAAAAGGTTTAGAAAAAAGTATAAGTTTGGGTCACCTTATATAACAGTTGATTTTAAAAAAAATGTTTTATAATAGTTCAATTTGGTACAAAATTAAGAATCGGTTCACTAAACCATTATTTAAGTACAATCCCGTTTTAGAAAAATAATAATACTCTCTCTGTCCTAAAATAAATGTCGCATTTATAAAAAGAGTTGTCGTGTCCCTTTTAGTTTCTAATACAATTTTAGTTTTGATCTTCCAAATGCATTAATAAAAATTAGAATACAACAATAATTAATAAGGATAATTTTATTAAATTGCTATTCAGTTTTGGAACGAAGGGAGTTGTTTATTTCAATTTATTTAGTTTTGGAACAGAGGGAGTAGTTTATTGCTATTCATTTTTGTGTAAAAATGTCGAGTATAATACTTATTTTGGAATGGAGGGTGTAGTTTTTTTCAGTTCTTCTAAACTTTTCTTATGGTTTGGTTTAGTTTAACTCAGTTTTTTGATTGAATTGAACTGTCAACAACTCCAATAAATGGTGGGTAATACTCTTTCCCTTCTTGGTGGTGCTGCCCACACCCTTGAAAATTCAAAAATACCCTCAGGTGTCCGGAGATGCATCTTTAGACTCACCTAAAATAACACATATCTTCTCTTTTCTGAGTTTCACCCAAATTTTTGAAAAAAAATAGTTCGGAGATGCATCTTCGTATAATATTTGGGTGTATTTGGAGATGCATCTCCAAAATACCACTGAACTCGTTTATGAGTTTGTTGTTAATGCAAATGATTTAAATAACAACTCAGTGATATTTTCGGACATGCATCTTCGAAAATTCTCAGCGAGAAAGTTGATAAAACACCACCTTGCATGAACTTCTTCTTCATGCTAAAACAATAAACCATAATAAAACCCTTGAAATTTTTTATCTCATTCTCAATCAACTTTTCAACACTAAAACATCATTCTTGTATTTCATCACCTTAAAGAGATCAAAAGAAACTAGAATTACAGGTAAATATCATTCATTTCATGCCTCATTCCTTGCATTAATCTTTGTTTTCAACTCAGCTGAAAAATGAACGTCGAGTCTGAAGATAAATTTTCGAATGAAGTTATGTGAGTTCCGAATGTGCATCTTGTCATACCCCAAATTTTGAACACCAAGATTTCCCATCATTGTGCAAGTCATCATCACAATATGGATGTACCTTCATGCCTCATCAATCTCCTCAAAGATGGTTGAGCATTCACCACAATCAAGAATTAGGGTTTTAAGCCTCTCAGGACACTTAGACAAAGGATCAATCAAGAAATGATATGATATTCAACTTGTCTAACCTCTCAAACACCTATAAAGGATCAATAGGACTTCCACATCAAGAATCAAGCACAAAGTTCCAACATTCCAAGTGGATCAAGCCTCAAGATCGCCAGTGTCACCAAATTAGGGTTTTGGTCGACTGAGGCCTCCAGATGAAAATTTTCATCTGGGCATGAGCCAATGCTTCAAAGCACAACCCAAGATACTCCAAGGGACATCATGGACCTAATCATCAAGTCAATTTAACCTCAGGGGATGCATTTACCAAAAATCAGGAATTAGGGTTTTTTGACCTGATTCACCCCTAAGTTGACTTTTGGGACAAAGCATGAGCCAAGACCTCAAGACATGATTTGAGGGCCTCAAATACACCACATTGATCCATTTACAACAATGGATTGACCCAAGAAGCTTGGTTCACAAGTTTCAATTTCCTCAGGATCACAATTAGGGTTTTGAAGAAAAAGTCAACTGTACCTTTGACTTTTGACCAGGACATGCTCCTAAATCTTGGGACATGATTCAATACACCCTATAACACCTATGGAATCCATCCATTAGGTTTGATTTAGGTCAAGGACTTGATTTCATAAAGGATCGCACAGTTTGGATTTCATCCGATAAAAAGTCAACTGTGCACAAAATCAAGTTTGACTTTTTAGGTTTTTTCACAAATATGGTTCCCCTAAGTCAAAAATAATGTTAATGTATGGTATTAATCATCATTCATTAAGAAAAATCAAGAAAAATGAGGTTTCTTGCAAAAGGGGCAACCACGAGAAACCAAAATTTTTCTAAGTTATGGAACAAAAGTGGTTTTGGTACCAACTTCCAAGGACCATAACTTGAGATCCAAGCAACCATTTTGGGTGATCCAAAATTGGATTTGTAGGTCTTATTACACCCTACAAAAGCTTCAACTACCTCAGTCTCCAATTCTTTATGGATTGATCAAAATCACAAAAACATGAAAATGACACTTTTTCCAACACTTAGTGAAAAGCTGCCTAAGTTACCAGCCTTGAACATCAATGTTCATGGAGTTTTTTCAGTTGGATCCAAATAGTTTCAAAACAAACTATTACCACACATGTTTTGTATCATATGAGGGCTCTCTAAAAAGCACAAGAGCCTCCCATAACTCAACCTGAGCAGGGAGATATGAATCCCTCAAAATCACCATTTCCAACTGTCCTAAGCAAGGCAGAATTTGGAGTTTTGCTCGATTTGACAAATTTGGACAACTCCAAGCCTTGTCATCCATTTGGACTCATCTGAGGATAAAACAAAAGGAGAATGATCTGATCCTCAAGCCTCCAAAGTCCAAGAATCTACACTTAGCCATAACAAACCTAAAAAGGCTAAAAAGTGCAAAAGTCTCCAATTTTGTTTCCAAGCATTTAATGGATGCATCAAGGTGGCATGGACTGACACATTCCTAACTAAATGAGTCAAGACTCAACTCTGAATCAAAGAACCATAGGCCTGTGCCCTAATCTCAAGTCAATGGCAAGAGGAGACTAAAGATTCCATTGGATCAACATTGGCCAAAGGCCTGTACCCGCTGCCATTCACTATTGCTTGCAAAACAAACTTGTTGCACTATAAATAGAGCTCATTTGTGCTCAGTTTGAGTACACCAAAACACTACAACTGATGTTTTCCTCAAAATCTCTCTCTTTAGGCTAAAATGCCTTCTTTTGCAAGTCATCTCTGAGTTTTTTAGTTAGAGAGCAATTCCACCACAACTCATGATCCAAACACATCCAATATGTTATATCTAAGCTGTCCAAACACTCACTTATGACCTGAAACACCAAAATCAGAAAATCCACTTCCAAAACCTCAAAATTGGACTTTTCTGCATTTTCCAAGCCATGCCTTGATTCAGTCACTTCCAAAACCAAACAAGGCCTCAAACACACTCCAAATATCATCCTCAAATAGTCCCAATTGGTCCCCCTAATCTGGAACACCATTTGAGAGAGTTGTCATATTGGTCACTTTTGCCCCTTTTGCAAGAAAGAGCTAAAACTTGTTCCTGAGGATTTCAACTGGTTTTGATCATCCTAAAAGCTTCTAAGGGATCAATAAAGAGTGTCTAAAGCATTAGATCACTTCTGGCACAAGGATCTTGACAGTTAGCACAAGGAGCTTCAAGAGGTAAGTGCATCACAACTTGAACTCTTTAAATCATGCATTCATTTGATGTCCATTGATCATAAACATCTCATACATGTTGTATATGTTGTGTTTGAACCAATTTGCCCTGTTATTGTTGACTGTGTAGTGAGATAGCATAGAACATGCAAATCTAGGCCTATTTTGAAACCACTATCGGGTTTTAAAATAGGGACACTTTCTGAAAATTCCAAAAGCACCATTGGATTCCTTGTGAAATTCTAGGCCAGATGCACCTAAATTTTGTCTAAATCCATGGAGAAATGAGAAAGTTAGAGGCTTCAAGTAAATTGCCAAAACTTGCCTTGCCTTGCCTTGGCCAGGCCTAAAAACTTGGCACCTCATATATGCACATGGGGTGGTGTTGATACACAGATGTATCACCACCGCAGTGGTAGCGCGCATGTGTGTTTCTGTATGACGTCTTGAGTTCAAACCCCACCCAGACCTTTTTAGCTATTCTCTCATTTTTTGCTGTTTTTCAATATTTTCATGTTTTTGTTAATTAATTAAAAAATTAATTTCTCTCTCAATTTTAATTATTTTTTATTGATTCTTTTTTTGAAAATTCACAAAAATATTAAAATATTTTATTCCATGAAAATTTTACAAAAATATTATTTATTTCATATATTTGATATTTTTGTAAAGAATTATATTTTTATTTATTTTTAAACATTAAAAATATTTCTTTCCCTTGGTTTTGCAAAATTCAAATGATTTTTAAATTATCCCATGAATGAAACATGATTTTCCAAATATAAATCCAAGATCACAACCTTTTTTCACACGTTTGATTATTTTAATTGAATTTTTATTCAATTAAAATACATTTAAAAACCAAAAATTAGGGTTTTGATCACTATCACCCTAATAAATCTTTTTCAAACACTTTGGGCCTCTATTAGAGTGTAAGACCCAATCCCTTTTCAATCAAAACCTTTTTGGGCCCCAGTCATTGTATAAGTCCCACTGCGATTTTAAAATCTCGACGCGGTCGTCACCTTTTAAACGAAAACTTTTGGGCCTCCCCTTGTGTTGTAAGTCTCATCTTTCTTTTAAAAAAAACTTTGGGCCTCTCCTTGAGTTGTAAGACCCAACCCTATTTGTGAATACAATAATTTGGGCCTCAGTCATTGTATAAGTCCCGATACAATTTTTAGATCAATGGTACGATTACTGTTTTTTTCATTTGGGTCTCCCCTTTAGTATAAGCCCCAACAATCTGTTAAAAAACAACTTACCTTTTGATTTAGGTTCAAATTCATAGTTGTTCTCAAAACTTTCTTTAATTTCTTAAACAACTAACCATACAGCTGTTACAATGGAAGCTTGCTCGCCTGTAAGTTTTATCAGCTTTCATTTACATGCTTTCATATATATATATATATATATATATATATATATTTTTTTTTTTTTTTTTTTTTTGTCTGTGCTAGAAGCTTACTCACCTGTAAGTCATTCTTTCATATCCTTTTAACTTGTCATATATCAATTGTATATATACTTGTATATCTGCTTAGAGTTTTCCCCGACAAATAGGTCTAGAGCTAGGTAAAGCCAGTTGGTCACTCTTACATACAGTCAAAACTAGTTCCCCATAGGAATTTACAGATACAGTCTTACCTTCTCTTGGGCTTAAACAATTTGGAACAAAGAGAAAGGCATTATTCCCGATGAAAATTTTCTCAGACTGTCACTATTAGAAATTGTCAAAGAAGTTCATTTCCCCAGAGAGGATTAATTACCGGTGAAACCTCTCTTGAATTTCTTCAAACCCTAGAACTGTTCGCTAAAGAAAAGATTATTCCAGGTGAAACTTTTCTTGAACTCTTCTTAGGTTTGGACCCACAGGCTTCCTAAAAGCATCCCCGCCTCCTCTTGGGCTTTGTACAAGGACTCTCCGGCTTCTTAGAAGTTCTCATGCCTTCTCTTAGAGTTAATACAAGGACCCTGAAGACCTTTTAAAGGTATAAGACAGAGCTTAGTCATCCTTTGTTAGAGCAGTCTTTCCAGAGTCAAAACCTCAGACCAATTTAGGGTTGATTCTCATCCCTTAAAACACGAGCCTCCTCTTGGGCATCATACAAAGATAAACTCTTCCATACCAGTAGACTAGGACAGTCTAATCTCCTCTTGGATCTCAAAGACATTCTCAAGTTCCCTACAAACATAGGAGAAACCCTGGTCATTTTAATAAATCTCCAGCAGATTTAAAACCCATGGGTTCTAAAACCCAGTCTTTCTCCTAAAATTCCCCATCCAGGGTCAGCTTACCATCAGTATAACATTACCCCAAATCAGAACCTCAAGGTATCTGATACCTCAACTCTTCTGTAACCCTCAGCAAGAGTAGATCCCCCGACTTGGACCTGCCTCTGGATCTCAATAATCCTTAGCAGAAGTCAGTCTCCTCTTAGGCTTTGTATAATGATTTTCCTCAGCAGAATTAGCCCCAACAACACCCTTTTGTTGAGTCCATCTTCTTTCTTAAAACACTCTCTTGTTGAGTTAACCCCTTTTTTAGCCTCAATCTTGGGCTTTGTACAAGACATATATAAACCTTCTCCAATAAAGTCAAAATCTTCATAAACTCCTTTAAAGCTTGGGGAAATATCTTCCCCAGCAAAGTCAATTCCTCCCAGCCTCCTCTTAGGCTTTGTATAATGATTTTCCCAGTAAGGTCAGCCTCAATCTTGGGCTTTGTACAAGACATCTAAAAATCCTCAGTTGAGTCAGTCTTATTTTAGCCTCAATCTTGGGCTTTATACAAGACAGATAAAGATTTCTTTCCCACATAGTCAGTTTCTTTTCAGCCTCAATCTTGGGCTTTGTACAAGACACCGTATAAATCTATCTAGCAGAGTCAACCCTTTTTAGCCTCAATCTTGGGCTTTGTACAAGACAGACAAAATATTCCCCCGAAAAAGTCAACCTTTAGCCTCCTCTTAGGCTTTGTATAATGATATCCCCCAAAGAGTCAGTCTCTTTTTAGCCTCAATCTTGGGGTTTGTACAAGACAGATAAACACTCTCTTATTGAGTCAGCCTTTTCCAGCTTCCTCTTAGGCTTTGTATAAGGACTTCCCCAGTGGAGTTAATCAATCTCTTAGCTTCAACCTCGGGCTTTGATCAAGGCACACAAAAATCAACATTCCCCTCAGAGGAAATCAAAATCTCTCTGTAGGAAGATATTTCTCTGTATATCACATATCAAAACAGGCATTCAAAACAAATCCTAATCCCAGATAACTGTTGTAAGTGGCACACTTGTTGATCCAAATATCCAAGTTGTCGTCCATCTCTTATCCCGACCAACTTCCTCTTTCATCTAATTGTTGTAAGTGGCAAGCCTCTGGATTATTTACATCCACGCCACTGTCCCTCTCTTAGCATGAAAGACTCCTAAGGAAAAATGGCATTGCTCAACACTGAGTTAAAGTTTCCTCCTTCAGGACAAATCCCTTATAAAGGAAATTATGGCATTGTTGGATTCATATATCCCAGTTAAAGTAATCCTCCTTTATAAACAGTCACCCAACAGTTGTGATAAACATACAAGATGTCTCCCTTTAGAGATCACAAGCTCTTTCTCAGTCAAACCTTTTAGCTTCAATCTTGGGCGTTGAACAAGACACAAATAACCTTTAGCTTCAATCTTGGGCTTTGAACAAGACACCAAAACATCATATTTTCCCCCCATAGAATAGGAGGAACTACAATTGCTCTGATTTCCCTGTTTCTTTAAACGGGAATACGTAGGCATAAGATTGCGAAATCTTAGCGAGCATACCAATCAAAAACTCTAGGTCCAGTACCTTCACATACCAATCAAAAACTCTAGGTCCAGTACCTTCGCATACCAATCAAAACTGAGGTCCAGTACCTCACCAAAATCATCAAAAACTCTCTCTCTCATATCTCCTAAAGAAGAAACTTTTCCAACCCATCAACAGATAAACACCATCAAGTACAAAGCATAACCTATTGCTAACAACCTGTGGATAACCACATATAGGATGGGTAATTGACAACTCCCCATTGTATAACCTGACACCGAACTACCCGAATCTCTTTAAGCGTTTGTTCAATTAAACATTCGCGTGCAAGGTTAGTTTTAGATAGCTTCCCTTTCCCTTCCAGCTTCACGGGATAAATAAGAAATCAGAAAGTAGCACCCCACTCCTACCATTGTGGTGGAGAAACCCGCGGCGATAAGGTGGTCACGTCACCGACAAAAATCGCACGCTACACATCTCCGGATTGCTTTAATAGTTTGAAATGTAACACTACTTTTTTGTTATTGGTGGTAATAGATATAGTGCTCCCGGATATGTTTCCCAAAGCTATTGTGAGTGTGGAGGTTAAATCAATCGAAGTGAAGCATAATGTTAAACCAGGTGATGTGAATGATGATGTTCAATCGAATGATGTGGAAGAGGATGTTAAACGGGTGCTCGACCTGCCTTTGTAGAGGTAGATGTTCGCGCACAGTTTATAAATAAAGAAGTGTTTTTGTTCGTGAACATATGCTACAATGGATCCATAGGGAGGTCGGAAATTGGGGTTTGACGTTGTAATTGGAAGGTCCGAAAATGGTTTGGATAGAAGACAAGCATTGTAACAATGGTATGTGAAAGAAGTGGACGGCACATTTCACACAATATGATGAAACATGGTCGGATCACTTTCTTGAAAGGATGGAAAAGTTCACCAAGTTGAGCGACATCGAACGAAAAGCAAATAAGGAAAGGTTGAAGAATAAGCCGCCAATAGATTTAGGTAGTGATATATGTTTTGATGCGTTTTAGTTGTACTCTAACAATGTAACATATTTTTTTTTTTTTATAATTAACGCACTGCATAACGTTATAAAATTGGGTGGTATTTTTTGGACATTTTTTATTTTTCACATTCTGCTAGGCATAATTGGCATGGTTCTGTTCTACATAAATTTTGGATGGATCCGGAGATGCATCTCCGGACACACCTTTTAATTACTTAAACAAATTAAAACAGGGAATCATTCAAAGATGCATATCCAGATAGACCCTTATGTTTTGAAAAAAAGGAGGATCCGGATATGTGTCTCCGAAGTATTTCATGCATATATTATCATATTTGTAAGGTCCTTATTGTTGTACAACTTCTATAAATGTAGTTTCTCATTCCCTTTTTTATACAAACTAGAATGAGTACATATCTCCCTCTTGCATTTGTGTATTTCAATGATGCAAAACCCCCACTTTAATTCCGGCTCTGCGAGGACATACTTCTCGTTGATCTGAAAACTAATCTGAATACTCTCCTGTAATATCCAAAAAATCAGAGTTGTCAAGCTCGAGTACCGTTCACCCTCTATACACAACAAATGGAATATACTGTTCACCCTCTATACACAACGAATGGAATATACTGTTGTGTACAAGTGTGAGTTAGAAGTCCCACATTGCTTAGAAAAATAAAGGTTAAACACTTTATAAGTGAGAGAACTCATACACCTATTACCTTAAGGTTTTGAGTGAATATGTGGTGTCTCTCTCATTTGTGTTGCTCTTAACCCAATGTGGATGCTCCTCATGATGACTTGATGCATACGCCTCACCATGCTTGAAAGATTAGCCGAAGATATTATAAGAATGTTACAACGTTCCGAACCATTCGTTTTTAATAACATGTAATGTTAAATTTATGTAATGTTTATCTATGTAATATTTATTTTGGAGTTAATTTATGTTAGTTTTTCATTCTGCCGTTGTTTTTGTCTATTTCTTGTTTGATCTAACATGACATTTTCCGTAAATATATTACGGTGATGCATCTCCAAATCAACCTTTCATGCATATGGAGAAGCATATCCGAATAAAATTTTAACAGAATAAAGATTTCTCACCAATTTTACCTGTGAAAAAAATGCGTCCAGTGATATATTTTCGGACGATAGGAATATTTTAGTCTTTTTACGATGGTGTGAGAAAATCCCTTAAGATGAAAAGAGCAATCACCTATATGGTAGGGAGTACCCAAAAAAAAATTAAAGTGAACAACAGTATTGTCTATTGGTCTATTTGGCAAAAAAACTAAAATTCCCATAGATTAAGAACTTGCATTCAATCAAGTTGTGAATACTGAAAGTAGGTACTAATAAGAGAGCTTTACGCCCTTTATATGAATCTATACATGGGATAAGTGTGTCAGTTCATATAGAAAATGATTAAAGCAAAATATGCTAAGAGGGTTACATTATAGACTGGTATAAAAGTGTGTCGTATTACTCGATTCAGAAAATTAGTGCATGTGCATAGCAGAAAGTACCCTGTTTGTGCTGCGGCTCATTAATGAAAAATGAACTAAATCTTCCTATTTCTGCCAATTCTTGTCAGCTCTAAGGTAGGAAAACATAAAACTAAAAGTTCTTTTCAGGAACAAAATATGCATGTCAAAACTCATGTATCAATTTTTTGCAATCCTGGAGGTTAAAGTCTTCAGTTCACCGCAACCTCAGATGAAAGGAAATTCGAATGAAGTACATCCTGTCCAGAAACTTTAGCTTTAGAATTCTTCAGCAGCTGGAAAGCTTCTTCCACCTTGGCAGAAAGAGACTCTGGTGATTCCATGAGAACCAGCAGTTTAGCACTGTCCATCTCCAATAGCATGCCAGTAATCTTTGCCGCCAGGTTAGGCTGTTCAAGGTAGCTTAGTGAATACACTTTAAGAGTTCAAAAGCCCAATCCAATCTTAAATACCCAACAAAAGAGAATACATAGTAAATAGCTATACCTTGATTTTCTGGACAAGCATGTATAGATGCTCACCAAGTATCTCTTTCCGCTGCTCTGGAGTAGATTTTGCAACCATGAGAGGCAGCATTTCTGATACTTGGAAGCCTCTACCAGAGTTTGAAAAACCAGATGAGAATCCAGATCGTTTTTCCATCTCATGGGGGCGTCCACTAGGTATATACTTCGCCTGTCTGGTTTTCTGCAATGAATACAAACTTGAGAAAACAGAATTATGTATGAAAAAAATATGTATAGAAAGGGATTAAAGCACCAGTTTTGAAATAAAAATCCCAACATCTTCACTATTGTATATCCAAGACAACAGAATTTTCTAGTCCTAAACAGAATTATTTTTAGGGCATTATAAAGTCTTGTTCAGAAAAACAAGTAGCACTGGCATGTAGTGAGACCTGATAATTGTGTAGAGAATGTGCAATGCATAAGCCTTTACTACTACATAAATGTTTTTAACATGTTAGAATCATGTTCTATTAGTGAAAAAGGGGGGAAGAGAAAGAAAAAAACCTGCTGAGTACTTGACTCTCTTGAAGATATCGCTGACTGAGAAGCCTGCTGGGTTTGTATAAATGTACCAGAGTGAGTCTTTCCCTGTGATACTGCATGGCCATTCATCCTGCCCCTATTTTGCCTATGCTGCCTAGTATTGTTAGAAACCTGTGAATGAAAAGCATTGATACAAATGACTTGCTAAACTCCCATAGAAACCGTAGCATTTTTTTTTCTCAAGTTCCCTTTTTCGATGTCCCTAAATCCTCAATGAAAAGTCGCGAAGATATGAATGAAATACTGTGTTTCTAACAAAGTTGTTACTTACAACAGGTGCAGGTGACTGTTGGAATGATCTAGCAGGAGGTGCAGAGCCATTAGCCCTAAATTCCGGCCTCAATGGCATTGGCTGATACATTAGCCCAGCCTGAGGAGGCACATGTGAAACAACACCAGTAGCTGGGTAGTAGAAAGTGGGATATCCCCCAGGGACAATGGCAGTTGATGGCCCAGCTAGTCCTGCCCTTTGTTGTGCGTACTGGAGCAGCAACTGAGCCCGTCTGACCTCTTTCTTCTGAGCAAGAGCCACATATAGTGGTTTACCATGGAACATGGATCCTGCAGATAAAATGGTGTTAAATGTAAATGTCATTTACGTAACAGTATTATAAACCTTCAAATAAAAAAAGATTTAAAGAGGAAGATATGAAAATTTGCAAGATCTTCAATTCCAAACTAGTATATAAAAAGTAATATGAAGACAAAATCTATTTTCAGATTTATCAAGTATCCTTTATTTCCATTAACATATAAAGTTGATTGTGTCTCATATAATAGACCTGGAAAAAGTTCCTTTAAAATGATCTTGTTAAAAGATGTAGATAAAGATATATTCACCGTACAGTTTAAGTAAGTTAAGATCACAACATGCTTTAGATTAAATCAAGAGTTGATATATACTTGTAATATTTTCAAGTTCTTTTTAGGAGCCTTATCCCATAAACCCAATGGATAGTCGTGGCATTCTTTACAGTTCAATTAAAGAAGAATTCAATTGTCTAAAATCAACTCAACACAGTAAAATGTACACAAAGGAACTTTCAACAACATCCAGCCTAAAAACATACATATATACATAGTCACACACATACAGAAAAATGAAACAAAACTACACAAAAAAAAAAAAAAAAACTTGAAAAGGACTAAGCTGAAATTCATGCAGTTATGGAATGGAACCCTAGTAATGACACAGGATAAGATACTGAAAGTTCTATAGGAACAAAACCATAAGCTTTGCCCTGTCAATATTCAGTTATTCACTTGATGGAAAGATGCATGACGAATCTATATCTAATCTCTCAAATTGTTCCCAATAAATATAGCATGCAGTTTACATTCTTTTATTGGAACTAACATCACGCATTTGTTTTCCCATTTCATATCACCACCAGACAACATAACTACTCTGAAACATGTATTGTGTAGGAACACATCCCATCTACAACTTAGCTCACTTACCATGAAAAGTGTTCACAGCTTTATTTGCTTCCTCAGGAGTGGAAAAGCACACAAAACCAAATCCTTTGCTTATCCCTTTGTCATCTCTCATAACTTTTGCAGAAGTTATAGTGCCGCATGCACAAAAATGATCCCGTAGTCCTTCATCACTTACACTGTCATTGATATTCTTCACGTAGATGTTTGAGCCCTGGAAGTTATATGATGACACCCTAAGACTACTGAAGAAAAAATGGCTGATTATATATATGATAGTTGTAAGAAAATTACCTTATATTTCAAGACTTGTTCCTTTCGTTTCTCTTCGAACTGCTGATGCAAGATCTGCTCACGCTCAGCCTTCTTCTGTGCCCTGGATACATACAGAATCTTTGAACCTGTTGATACAAATCAAAACAGATAATTAATATACAGGATCAATATCAAGATATTTCAACCTTGCCAAGCCTAAAACCTACACAGTAATAGAATAAATAACTACCAAGTTGCAATCCATTCATTGCTTCCATTGCCCTTTTAGCATCATCTGGTTTATCAAAGCTCACAAAGCCAAAACCCTTTGACATCCCATTGTTGTTCTTTGCAACAGCCAAGCTAATGATTTTCCCAAAAGAGGAAAACTTTTCCTGCAGAAGTGTTTCTGTAATATCTAAGTCCAAATTCTTCATGTACAGATTTGTATATCTAGCATCAGGGCCAGACATTACGCGGTCACTCTTCTTGACAAACTTCCCAACATATCTGTGACAAGAATTTATATAATCAGATTAAATCAATCTCAAGAATTAATAGGAGTACAGAAATTGAATACAGCTATTAACTGTAAACCCGCACAAGAATAGTATATAACTCAAAGCATGAATATATATATATATATATATATATATATATATATATATATATATATATATGTGTGGAAGATGAAAAGTTACCACAAAATAACGCATAATTTTACTTACATCAGCTTATCATGGACAGTAGAGCCATTCATCTTCTCAATAGCAGTATTTGCAGATTCCTCTGTTTCAAATTGAACAAAGCCATATCCTTTGCTCTTCCCATCCTCAGACATGACAACTTTGCTCGACAAAATATTCCCATACTTTTTAAACATATCTTCTAGTCCAGAATTATCTATAGATTGAGCTAAGTTCTGCCATGACACCAGAAACCCCTTTCAGAAACAATAACCAACACCAAGCACATGCTTAAGTATTTCAAATCAAAGTGCAATAGATACCTTAACAAACACGTTCCCTATGCTACTTTTCCTTGCATCAGGATCACGATGCGACCACATTACCCTTATCGCTTTTCCATTCAAGATAGAATGATTCTTCAGCTCAATCGCACGAATTGCTGCATAACAAAAATACGAAATAGAACAAAACAGATTATTCACATTAACAGAGATCTTGATCACTACATTTCTATCTCTTAATCACAACATAAAACGATGAATAAACAATGCATTTCTCCCTCTTTCCGTTTACTTAATCGGTAATAATCAAATAAAACGCTAATTAAACAATGAAATTGAAAACAAGATCTCATCATTCAAAGAAAATAAAGCACAACAAGAATCATCAATATCATCATCATCATCATCATCATCATCAATAGAATCATTAGAAAAACGAAATCAAGAGATGATAACATATGCGTGATTAGAAAACCTAATGAAAAACAACAAGAAAAGAAAGTAATTACCGTCTTGAGGAGAGAGGAAGTTGACATAGCCATAGCAGAGTGACTTTCCGGTGGAAGAGTCTCTGCAAATGCGAACGGAAACGAGAGTGTTGAAATCGGAGAACGCTTCGCGAAGCTGAGCGTCGGAGAGTTCGGGATGAAGGTCGCCGACGTAAAGAGAAGCCGGAGTAGTACTAGTAGCGACCGACGGAGAAACCGCCATTGATGAAGCGCGTTTTTGTGAGGAATGGAGAAAAGTGAGAGAAATTGGAGAGAAAGAGAGAATGTGTGTTTGTGATGTGAGAGAGAGAATGAAGATTCAAGATGATTGATGAAATGAGGAAAAGAGAGAGTGAGTGTAGGAGAGACTCGGCATGCATGGCCGTTCAGGTATTACCAAAACAAGAAATATTTTCACGCGCTATTACTTTTCGTATTTCTCACTCGCTTCTCTTTTTTTTTTTTAAATAGTTTCTTAATACACCACCCATGTTTCTTATACACCATGTGAAATTTTGTTTTTGCCCCTCAGTTTCGGATGTGCACATTCGGACGCACTGTTTTTTTTAAAACGTTGCTTTGTTCCGGATGTGCAAATCCGGAATGACAAGTTACGCGTCTTCCGTATGTACATCCAAAAAAATGGCTGAAACTCAACATATTAAAAGATATATTTATTTTAAGAAATAATAATAATATGTATTTTAACATAAGGTTAGAGCAACGAATATGGCAGACATCCTTTATTCATCAACGTTTCATTCTATAATGCATGTTTACTTCATTGACATTGACTGAAGATTAATGGTTACACTAAAACAACACATTAAAGAGATACGAAGAACAAAGTTGTCTATTGGCTGAAAACCTAATCCCTTGACTCAAGATCTTCATCATGCTGTCAAGACCTTCTCCCTCCCCTCATTCGAATGTATATTAACTTGCGATGAAATATTAACATATGCGACCAACCGACAAAACTGATTTTTAAAAAAGAAATAAAGTTATGCTATTTTTTCGGATTTGCAAAGTAGGAATTTTAAAAAATAAAATTATGTTATTTTTCCGGATGTGCACATCCGGAACACATCAGCGTTTTTTAAAAAATTAGTACGTCCGGATGTGCACATTCGAAATCTGAAAACAAAAAAAAATTTCACATGATACATAAAAAACTTGGGTGGTGTATTAAAAAACACTTTTTTTTTTTTTTTTTTTTACTTTGTGCTTACATGTTTATTTATTTTGACATATTAATAAATGATCTCTGACTTAAACAAAATTCCCTTCCAAAACTTTCCACTCTCTGTCCGCATTTCTACTCTCTCTCCATCACTCTTTCCCTTACTAACCAATAACCTATCTTTATTTTGTTCATCATATTTGCAAAACTTTGTGCATGCATGTGATACTCGTTATCCACTAAATTTGTATTAAGAGCAGAGAGGACCATACTCAATCTCTAACTGTTGTAAATGGAGGCACTACCTCTAACCAATTATCATTCAATCTATCCGTTTTTAAGAGAGAAATTATGATAAATAATGTGCATAAATAAAAGTCATATTTAAATTTTAAGATGTGTTTGATATTATAAATGATAGTTTATTGGCATTAGAGACAAATGCTACTCAGACACAAAGA